>JANXHW010000004.1:130498636-131150000 GCA_026170595.1 Plestiodon gilberti rubricaudatus | reverse complement strand
TTGCCCCCCAAGAGAACTTGCAATGTACCTGCCTCAGTCGGACCTGGCCACGGTGGTCCATGCCATAGTGATATTGAGCAGACTATTGTACCACGCTCTACATGGAACTGCCCTTGAAGACGGTCCTGAAGTTGCAACTAATGCAGAATGCGGCAGCTCGTGTGGTTGCTGCAGCGCGGCGGCTTGACTTTGTTGGATCACTGCTTAGGTGGCTGCATTGGCTGCCAGTTCAGTTCCGGGCCAAATTCAAGGTGCTGGTTTTTTTTACCTTTAAAGCCCTTTACGGCTTGGGACCAGTATATTTGAGAGACCACCTTCTTTCGTATAATCTGGTCCATCCTCTTCAGTCCTATGAGAGGGGGCTCTTTTGGAAATGCCACCATTAAGAGAGGTTTGGGGGATGGTGGCCAGAAATAGGGCCTTCTCGGTAGTGGCACCTGTTCTGTGGAATTCCCTCTTCTTTGGGTTGAGAGCTGCTGCTTCTTTGGAAGCCTTCCAACAGGGCCTGAAAAAAATTCTCTTAAAAAAAATCCTTCTGAACTCAGCATTTTAGGGGTATGTCTGCTGGTTGCACATTGGTGTTTTATTGTTTTTTTTTATTTATTTACTGCATATTTTAAGGCCAATGGGTTTTTTTTTAGTTGCTGCTTGCCACTGGTTGGTTTTTAACATTGTCTTCTGTATGTATTTTATATTCTATATTTTATATTTTTAATGTGTTTTATAGTTTATACATGTATTTTTAATGTTTTTTTTATAAGCTACCTTGGGTACCCTTCAGGGAGAAAGGCGGGATATAAATAAACAAATAAAACAATTTCAAGAGGATTTATGTACATGTATGTGTATTTAGGATCACAGCCTAGGAGGGTTCGACACAGGACAGCAGGGAATGAGCCCCTTTGAAAAAGATCTGTGTCTGATTACTAGAGTAAGGCATGATTTAAACACACACACCACACACACACAATTAAGAACCCAGCTCAACACCTCATGCCTGAAACTTCAAAGATGCTTAGATCAATGGGAGATGTTTCTCACCTTTGTGAATTCAGGTCTAGGATATCCTAAAAGGCAAGAGCCAAAGCAGTCAGGTAACCAAAATTCAGGGACACTTTTTGCATTTTGAGCCTAGTTATTAACTCAGAGGCCTCAAGTGCACACAATTCCCACTGAAGCCCATGGAGAACAAAGCCCCATGTTGCATCTGAGGGATTGTGATCATTGTTGTTATTTATGTTAACTCCCCAAAGATCCTAGTCAAGATCAAGCTAGGCGCCGTGGAAACATGTGAAAGAAACATCACCATAAATCCCAGCTTCATTGAAGTCAGTGACACAGCTTTAGCAGAAATAGGGCTTCACCTGCATAATACAACGAAGTAGAACATCAATATCACAGAACAGAACATAATATGTAGCACATGCAAACCAATGATGGTGACAAACCGAAGGTAGAGGAAGGGAAAATTATAGAGCCAAGGACACACACAGTAAAGTTGTGTGCACGCACGCACACACACGCACATGCACACGCACGCACGCACGCGCACGCGCACACACACACACACACACACACACACACACACACAGGGCAGGTTCAGAAAAACCAAAGAATGGGTCATGCCAAATTGCATCAAAGGCTTTCCTTCCCTTTTCAGAGGAGGAAGGGTATCTGTTTAGAGCCAGGCAACCCACACTGTGAGATCAAATCCTTTATGTTTAAATAAGCAAATAAACAAGACACCCTGTGATAAAACTGAATCTGGGCTTGAGTCGCTACAGTGATGGTCCTCCATTCAGCAAGTGTGCCACAAGTCAAGCCCAAAGCTAGTGCAATTTTAGTGCACATATATGGAGTACTTTTGCCTCGAGTCAGCTGAAGCAGGGGGTAGTAGAACAGCTGCTATAGACACAGGCAGGCACGCTGCATGCAGGCTGACTGTGGCATCGCCAGGCCAATGGGTCCTCCTGCTATTGTCCAGGACTGAGCACCATGGACGTACCTCCTGTTCTGGCACAGTCACAGGTTGTCCAAGCAGGATCAAACTACATGATGCAACAGCCATGTGATTGGCCCTTGTGTGCTTAGGTTTTTCCTTTTTAATTTTTTTTAAAAAATTAATTAACCTTTTTAATTTTTTTAAAAAATATCATCCAAATATGGCTCCATTCTGAATTGAGACCACAACACTGGGATTGCGGGGTGGGGGGTGGGAAGAGGTTTTAACTCATTGTTCCTGCTATAGTACCAACCCGCAGCCTGGTGGCTATTTGTCCTAGGAAGGAAGGAATTAGCCTTGGTTTCCTCCTGTGAAAATAGTAGCCATTGAGCACCATCTGGAACAGGACCATAGTGGGGTAAAACGTTGGAGTGCACTCTCTCTGTACTATGGTCCCAATCCAGATCCCTGCGCTGCTGTTTACATTAAAAAGAACAAGCTTGCAAGGGCCAGTCATGCACTTGTTATAATGTACAGTTTGGCCATTATGCTAAAGAGTTTCAGTGGCAAACCTACCATACTTCTAATCGAGAGGGGGGCGCAGGACAAACAGTAGACATTTGAACATGATCCAGAACCTTCTTCAAGCTACATGGGTTCTGTAAGAGTCCTTTAGAAGACAAGTTGATGTGTAGAGACTTCCTTGAAGTTAGGAAGTTTGAAAACCACTGCATTTACAGTTTGCCCACATCTGAGAATTATTACCATGGTTTTTCAATGAAGGTTAATTTGATAAGCAAAGCTCAGAGGTCTGAGAAAAATGAGTGGTGCTGTTGTATCTGTCAACCTTTGCACCATTAGAAGCTGTCTTAACAGCCAGAAGCTTTTGTGACCTACTCACTAATCCCTTTCACTGTTCTTCAAACAAACAAACAAAACACCCCACAATGTTGAATTCCAGCCCATAGCAGAACAACAGGAAGGGCTTTCCCATCTGGAAATGAGAGAAAAAGTCCTGGAAAATTAATTCAGGGATGGTAGGCAAGTGATGTGGTTCTCCTTCCAGTAACAGGTGATGTCTTGCATCACCAGAACTTGGGCTTTCGATACAGACCCACAACACCCACCAAGTTTTCTTGTAATCAGAGTTCCTGAGCACCACTTGTATGGTTGACTGTGGAACCTCATGGCAAGGCTGCAAGCAAGCTGCATGGGTGACCTATTTGAAGGAAAGATGCATAGGAATCCCTACAGCAGCTATGCTATAGCTGCCAAAAGTGAGAACTGACCCTTAGGAATAGGAACACGAGAAGCTTCTTTGTGGTCAACACAGACTGGCAGCAGCTTTCCAAGGTTTCAGAAATGATTTTTTCTATGCCCTACCAATAGACTCCAGGGATCTCCTGTGCACACCCACTGCTATGGCTCCTCCTCTATACAGACTGAGCCTGTACAATATATTTCTTCTAACAGGTTTGCTTCTACTTGACTTGCTCAAGACAATGGTCCGGATCCAATCTCTAGCTCAGGGGTTCTCAACCCCTTCCTGGCCGAGTACCACCTCCGGCGCTACTCTCCTGCTGTGTACCACCGGAAGTGACTGGTGATGACATTATCGCCAGTTACTTCCGGGTTTTCAGGTTTTCGGAGACCAGGAAACACAGGGAGGAGGCTCTGGGAGGGTGGGAGGAACCTTCTCAGCGTTTCCGAGAGGCTCAGCCAAAGGTAGGAACCTCTCGGGAGCAAAAACGCGCTGCCCAAAGCACCATGTTGGAGCGGGGTTCCAGCGGTCCAAGTACCACCAGCAGTCGGCTGAAGTACCACTGGTGGTACTAGTACTACTGGTTGAGAACCCCTGCTCTAGCTGAGTTTTGTTGTATGCATCTGGGGTGGCACTGGATGGGGACGTACACTTCCAGAAGCACTCATCAAGTTCAGTGAGGACAGGAGAAGCAGTGTGATGCACATTTATGTATGCCTGTGCATCTGAGTCAACAGGAGGCCGAGTACTGTGTTTCCTTTGCTGAATCAGAATCTATGATGTTCAACAGAATAACTACAATTTACAGAGCATCTATAAGGCATTCATATGTCCTGTTTATTTACATGCAAAGAGGAGCCAGCTGCAAAAACATGTTCTCAGCCTACAGTACAATCCTAAACACATTTACATGGGGGTAAATCCCACTACATTGAATAGAACTTGCTTCTGAGTAGACCTGCATCGGGTTGTGCTGTAAGAAACACATCAGAAAACCAAAATGCACGTATGAAAAATTGAAAGCTTACTTTGATAGACCTTCTACATTAGTATATCTGTATTGGACCTGTGACATTTTCAAGGTGAGCTCTACTGACTGAAACACAACGCCTGAACTTCTCTTTTTATATATTGCAGGAGTTTATTTATCACCCTATTTATCCCTTTTATTCTGTTTAACACCCAGAAATTTAAGACTTGGCTACAATTAGCGATTCCTTGCCTCTTCTCCCTCCAGACCCTTGCAAACCAAACTCCTAATAGAGCTGAATCATACGTTAGTTGTGGACAAGGTTTTAAGTTCTGGGTGATAAATAGGTGGCAGGCTTTCATTAGGAAAGCTTAATTACAGCAGCTTTGTAAAGAGAAAAAAGCTCTGAGGACTAATATTTCTCAGGCGTCTTCTCAGCCAAAAGGTGTTCTTTTATAGTTGTTGGCACAGACAGGAATAAATATTCTATTTTGCTTTTTTTAAACAAGCCGTGTTTCTCGGTGAAGGCTCTCTGTGCAGATGTGCCATTGAAGTGAGTGGGAGCTCGGCAACGATTGGATCGGGCCCTGGAAAGTGAAAAAGGCATTTTCACACTTTCACACATTTGCTTTCTTTGCATTCCGAGAGCTGTAGCAGTTTTATTTTTAACACGTCATTCTTGGCATAGACTTAGGGTCTGATCCTACACTCAGGAAAACAAAATACCACATTCACCATAGCAGGCTTTGTTTGTTTGTTTTAGCAATAACTATTGCTCATGTTTATGCTGGAACCCACCCTCTGGATTCAATAGGAACTGATGAAGTTCCTCTAAAGACATACTCTCTCTCTCTCTCTCTCTCTCTCTCTCTCTCTCTCTCTCTCTCTCTCTCTCTCTCTCTCCTCTCACCTTGATTGGCAACTGAATACAGTATGTGCACTGACTCCACTGAAAAGCACCGAGGTCTGTGTAATGTGATATAAGTTGTATCTACTATGACTGTGATGTGTGAGAGGGTGAGTTAAACAGCAAGGTCAGGCAGAACCCACCTGTCTGTTAACTCCCCTCTGACAAATAATACCAAAAATCCCACCCACTTTCTTCACAAGCCAGGAAATTTATTTTTAATGGTAATCGAGAAAGGACTCCTACAAAAATAAGACCTTTCCTCTCCCGCCCGCCCCCCCACAACTATGGACACTTATTATTCATCATCTACTGACACCATATACTAAAACTCTTTCCCTATGTAAGCTGGTAGGGCATAGATAAGGGAGTGATCACACAACTCACAGCACAATCCTATTGAGCGCCTATGCTGGTGCAGCATGTGCTGCGCTGGCCTAGATTGTGTCACAAATGTGCTGTAAAGTGCATTGCAACACTCGGGAAGGTGTCGGATCCAGAAGCCCCAAGCATGTAAAGCCGCTCCGAGCGACACGGGGGCTGAGGGGTGGTAGGGGAGGGAGGGGCATTACGGAGTGGGGGAGGGCAGGGGTGTGGGCGGATAAGGCCCAGGAGGGGGGAGGGATTGGCGACACCACAGCGCTCCTTATCCTATCCCCCCTCCCAGGCCTTTTTCCCCAACATGGGGCTGCTCGGTTCTGCGCCAGCTAAAGAGCTGGCAGAGAACTGAGTAGCCCCATTGCAGCTGGGGGTTTACCCATGGGCCCACACTGCCCACACTGCATGGTCAAGGGCAGGGGGGGTAGGATTGGGCTTTTAGTATTATATTGAACCAACAAAACAAACTTTATTTCTAAAAATAGTGAACAGGCAGTGAGGCAGAGTTATTTGTGTACGTGTGCTTATGAGATTATTCTAATATCAGCTCTCACAAATTACGGTACTAGACCTTGTGACTAATTCAATTCACTAAATAATTAGGTAGCCAACTGCCCCCTTCTATTTCCGCCCCATCACACTGACACAGTGGAGGATTTCCTAGCGAGCAGGCTGGCTCCACACTTCAGGCCAGCTCAGAACTTGGGAAACTCCTTCCTGAAGTCTTCACTCAGGTTCTCACACGCTCTTGCCGAATCACAAGACACCACCTAGAAGTCAACTCTTGACTCTTTGTTCAGAAGCAACTTCTGGAAAGCCCTCCTTAAGCTCTCTCCCACAACTTCTTCAGTGATTTTCAGTCACACGTTCTTCTCCTGGTCATCTTTGTGACTCCTGCCTCTTCCTTCTGGGAACACCGTCAGTCCTATTGACTGCCTCTCAACTGCTGACTGCTAACCAACCAAACTCCTCCAGACACTGGCTCTGCAGTCACTTTTATTTACTCCCTCTTAGCATCTGTGACCAGTCATATGATGCATTCTCTTAATACTATTGGTCATTGCTCCTTAGTTATAAGGCAATAAGAACCCTTGGAGGGAATTTAGAATAACCCATTGGAAGTGGTCACCTATTTCACAAGGAGATTGTACAATGAAGTCAAGAGAAAAATTAATGGAAGAAGACTTTAATTGCCAATGGTTTGTATATGGTCAAATTTTGGAGAGATTTAAAGTGGACAAGAAGGCATATGGATTTGTAGAAAAAGAATCAATATTGGAGGTACAATTAAAATCTGAAGACCAGGTAATCTCAAAAATGTATAAATTGCTTTTGAAGTTTGAGACAGAAGAAGATGTAGGTCATGTTATTTTAATGGACCAATGGGAACAACTATGGTTAAAACAGTTGAAATTTACGTTAAATGTTAATATTAAAGAAAATATGTATAAAATGATGTATAGATGGTATATAACCCCAAGCAAATTAGCAAAAATGTATGAGAAGGTGACGAATAGATGTTGGAAATGTAAAAACCAAGAAGGAACTTTTTACCATATGTGGTGGACATGCCCCCAAGCAAAGAAGTACTGGACTCAGATTCATAAACAGATTGAGTTGATTTTAAAGATTAAGGTTCAAATGAAACCGGAAACCTTTTTGTTGGGTATGTGGGATGATCATGTAGGCGAAAAATTTCATTGTTTTTATATATGATAGCTGTGGCAAGAATTTTATATGCACAATATTGGAAGAATTCGGAGATACCTTCGCTGGAAGATTGGTGGCTGAAAGTTTTGGATTATGCTGAAATGGATAAACTTACAATTTTAATTAAGGAAAAGTCAGTTAACCTTTTCGTGAATAATTGGAAACCATTTATCGATTTTGTAAGAGAGAGAGAGAGGAACGATGTGATGATATGCGGATTTAATGAATAGAATGTGGGTGTTATTTTGGCAAAGTTGGAAATTATATATAGAAAATAGTGAATAGTATGCTAGTAGGATGTATTGCTTTGTGCTTGCTATAATTTTATGAAATATGTATTGTTTTTATGTTAATATATCAATAAAATATAAATATACACGGGGAAAAAAAGGAAGTGGTCACCTATTGACCAATCAGAACCAGTGGCATTGTTGGAGGGGATGCAGCACTGTAAGTGGTGCAAGGTGCTGCACTGCGCCTTGCAAATTGGTGTAATGCAGCCTCTCCCACTCGCCCCCGGAGCTGTTCCAGCGGCGAAGGCAACACACGTTGCTTTCACTGCCGGAATGGCTCTGGGGGTGAGTGGGAGGGGGCGTGTTACACCGGTTTGCAAGGTGCAGTAGTACAGCGCCTTGCACCACTCACGGTGCCACACCCCCTCCAGCAACGCCACTGATCAGAAGTGCCTTTTGGGCCATATAAATAGTGCCAAAAATAGCACATTCAAACCTCCACAGTACTGTCACCTTTGAGTAGCAGTTGTACATTCGTATGACTGACAAAAACTGCCTGCGGTCTCCCTTAGCAAACAAAGCCTGTCAGCTTTTAGCCTGTCAGGCCCATACAGTGTACACTCTTTCTCACAAACTTTACCAGCTCAATTTTAGCCTTTACCCTGAGGTTCTGTTTACAAACAAAGTTACAGTACCTCCAAAACCAATTCCTTCACAATGACCCACTGACACGATATTACCAATTGCAAGTGAAGAACCTGCATGTGTGAACTCCTCCTTGCCTTCCTGGGAATGAAATGATCTGCATTCTCAGGAAAGAGTCTTCAGATCAGTTATTCTGGGATTAGTCCAACTCCTTACAAAATGGCTTCCAGATTGGGGCCTGGATTTCTGAAACGTTAAGGCATCCGGGATCACAATTCTCATGCAGCATAACTGCATAAGGCTCCCATTTTTAAGTTGCCCCCAAGTTATTATCTGGTTCTACATTTCCTCCCTCCCAACACACGGGACTGAATGTAGAGCCAGTAATAGGATCACAGGTATTTTATTTATTCTCTGGTATTGCATTATATATCACAGTGCATTTAAAATATCTTTCTCTCCCTTCTACATCTTGAATGGCTTCCTTAGTGTGAAATGGGACTAGGGCCTCAAGATACATCAAGAGGAAAAAATAAGAACTACTGTATAGCACAAAACCTGCAAACACCAGTATTAACACACTATGAAAATATACCCCATGGAGATTAGATCACAGGCATTCACCTCTCCTTCCCAGATACATTTATTCATGCCACTCATCACTGTAAAGTTTTAGGCACGACAATGGATTATGCATGCACGGATCCTTCCATGTCCAAGGCCGCTTCATCATTAAGGCTTCCTATTTGGTTCTAGGGGACAAAATTCACAGGTTGTAGTCTACAACATTAGGGGAGGAGTAAATCAGGTATTCTCCCCCCACCCCACAAAGAACAGGGGTCACCAGAAATAGGGGCAACCCAATCGTACCTAACTTTCCCTGCATCGATGCAGCAGCACCAGCGCAGGTTACACTGCATCCTGTGGGGAAAATCAGAAGATGGAGGTCTCCTCAAGGTAAGGAACATTTGTCCCCTTGCCCCGGGGAAAGCCCCAACCCCCACAACAGGTTTACTCGGACCTGTGCCTGCCATATACTCGGACCTGCGCCTGCAAGTCCACGTGCATCTGTGTTGGCGATCAGTTCCGAAAAGCGGGTTAGGATACGGCGTGCACCAGCACTGCCGATCCCACCCTCCTCCCAGGCCAAATCTGCCCACTCCTCGCCCCCATCACCCCGCCACCCCATTCTAATGGCCCCCACCACCCTGCTTCAGTCATCAACTGGCTAAATTGGGTTTAGATTGGGGAAAAGGCAGTCTTTTCTGCTGTTTTATATGCTATTTGTAAATTATTTGATTATTTGGTATATAAATGCCCACTAAATAAATACATTAAATAACATACATGTTCTTAGCCTACATATTGTACAAAAGACACCAGAAAAATATTTTAAACCTTAAAATATGTATTGCTAGTACTATTCTTGCAACACTTGCTAGTTATAGTTGCAATAATTAAGCAGAAGAAAATTTTCAATTAGCATGAATTATTAAAATCTCAGACAATTATCAATATGGTTGTTTTGTCAATCAGGGATTGGGGGGGGGAAGTGTCTTTGGGGCTCTTCTAAAAATCCTGATCTCAGATTTCATATCTGAATTGTTAAAAGCAAACATCTGGCTACATGTATGTTCCTTTGTACTTATAGAACTGCTTCCTTTGTTGAAATAATGAGAACAGTCCAAATGCATAGGAGCTCCAGATGCATATTGGTGTACCTGCAGAACATTTCAATGGAAGAGGTAGCTCTGCATATGCAAAGAGATGTGTATGCAAAGATGGTTTCTCCATTGAAGTGAATGGGGCAGCCCTCATGCACAAGATACGTGCGTGTGCATATTTAAAATTTAGTTAAAAGTCATAAGGCAGGTGCTTTTGACAGAAAAGAAATAATACTATCCGATGTTCATCATTCCACTGCCTGAGGATGATGAACTGCACTTTCATGTGGAGTGATGGACCTGCACTGTTCGTATCAGAGGCTGACAAACAGAGAATCTCCACCGTTGGAATTCTGCGAGTCTTTGAAAAGAGACTCAAACATTGGGAAGCTGGCAGCTACAAGCAGTCACTGCATCAACATCTCTCTTTCGGCAGCATATATGGTGTCTACCTTAATCAGTATAAATGAATGGAAGTTGGGATCTCTATTATCTCGTACAAGGCTGGGCAGCGCAATACTGTGTAAGGATCCGGTCGGTGGCCCATAGCCACCCGCTGGATCCTGAGCCCCGGCAGCCGTTTTGCCGCCGGGCCAGAGATCTACTCAGGGAAGGGGACACTCGTCCCCTTCCCCGGGTGTAACTCCAGGCCGGCCCAATCGGCCTCCTCGGATTTCCGCCAGCTAAATAACTGGCGAAAGTCGGAGGAGGCTGTGTAACGGCCTAGCTGCCCGGTGGTCGAGGCCATCCCTCGCCCCCTCCTGGGTTGGCTAGGCCAATGGCCCCCTCCCTCGCCCGCCAAACCACCCCCGCGCCCGGCGGATCCTTACCTGCTTCCTCCGGCGGCCGCTCGGGCGTTCCGGTGACGGAGCAATGGAGGCCAACCTCTGCGCCGGCCTCCCTTGCTCCAGAGTAGTCACGAACGTGCTTTACAGCATGCTTGTTCCGTCGCCGACGCAATCCTCAGGATTGCGCTGTGAGTCTGATGCACTCAAAATCAGTGGGAATTTGGTCATTGGCTTCAGTGGACTGTGGACTGCACATTCAAATGCTAGTCTCCCATCAGAAACCGTGCATATCTGTAAAACATGACGTTGACTGAACTGGTCTAAAAGACGTACACTTCCATTCCTTATTTTAACACCGTACTATTTAAGGCTGCAACATGCCAAGCGACTCACTCCTTCTGTAAGTGCCGGTAAGTCAGAATTCCAATTATATCACAAAACGTGCGAGAAGGGCTGGAGAACACAGCTGCCTATATAATTCCCTTCAAGGGCTGACTTTCCAGACCTCCACCGGAATTTCAAGAGCCTTGTTGTCATGCCTGTATGTATTGATCACATCTGCGCCCATCTTTCAAGGAGCTCAAAGTGGTACCAGGCAGGCATCATGTGTTCTCATCACAACAAGGAACCTGGGGGCTGGGTAAGGTCAAGAGGTGGTTATGATGAGCCACAATTGTCCAGTGACTATCATGGTTTGTGTGGGATTTGAACCAGTCTCCCTAGTCTGACACTATATATACACTATATGACTATGCAGGTCCGTTTGTACAGCCTTCTTTCCAGAGTCACAGGAAAGCCTCCCCCCCCCCTCCAAATATGATAACAACCAAGGGTCATAACTGTACTAAAACATTTCAGGTGAAATGATCCAGTCTTTAAAAGGACTGACTGCATCAGAAAGGCTAGAGAACAATGCACAAATCTCCAGGCTTCCCCTTTCAAATGTCATTCTTCTAATGTCTTGCCTCTTTACTGCTGGGGCCACAGATCTCCCTCATTAACGCCTCTCAATTCTGTAGTTGTTTCTGTTTAAGGAGTCTTTGGGATGAATTGCTTCTTTTGTTTACGATCTAGCAAACGAGTCTTGCTAATCCTTATATTTTATCTCCCTAACATATGGAAAAGCTATTTATTCCAGCCAATCACAATAAAGTGAAAGAAAACCCCATTTTATGGAAAGGTATATATCACAAGTTTGTTCATCATTAAAGATATGATTACCAGGGAAAAGCCTCCAAAAGTGGCACATTTATGATGCTGCGAACAGATGGGGACATCCATTTTCCTTGCAAATACTTTGGAAATTGCTCTACTGGTAGCCGTATAAAAATGATATACAGATGTAGTAGCAACGGGGCCGGGACAAGAGGTCCAGATTTACACAGTAAAAGCTTCACATGTACCCTGTCAGCTTTGATTGATCTGTCCTCTACCGCAGGGAAACTTGTTGACAGGAGGAAGAAAGCTGGCAAATAATTCAAGACAACAAGCCACCTTCTTCACCTGCTTTGTCGAGCTCCTGGCTACAAATCCTCTTTCCTACCGACAGTGGTTAATTTTTCTCAATCAAAGAGATACCCGTCAGTGTTTAACTTCTAAAAAGAAAGATTTGGGATGCTATGCCTTTCGACTCAGAAGCTGGCTGTGATTTGTTGACAGTGAGGGGAAAAATACTTTGTACGTACTCAGAGACCATCCCATGGTATTAATTCAGGGAAAGCAACTGGGCACTTAAAAGCCATCTAAGTCTAGGTCTAAATCCAAGTGAAACCTGACTCAATTAAATTCGGTTACTGGGCGTTGCAACTCATTTATTGATTAATGACATTTATGGCATGCCTTTCCATGAGGGAAGGCAGCACTGCATAGTGTTCCCAGCCAAGCCCGAAGCAGACCATGCCTGCTTAGCTTCTGCAAAGAGGCTGTCGCTTGCACCCTCGCCTCTCGGCCCACACGCTGGCACCTTGCCTGCATGGTTTGTGCAGCCTGAGAGCCCTGCCCACCCTACACCCAGATGAATACTGCGATTATCCGACATGGAAATGCTCAGTATTACAGTATTGTGGCAATACATTCCAGGCCTTAAATTAAGGCCTACTTCTAAGATGTTTTCCAGCTTGACTCAGATCCAAGGTCATCGAGGTAGGTTTGGTGTGGGGAAAAAGAAAAGGGTGCTAGACCAAAACACAAAGGCGAGCCAAGGAGAACTGAGTCGGAAGAACGGGTGCAAGTCACTGTACCTGGGCCTTTTCTATGCACACACACACACACACACACACACACACACACACACACACACACACACACACACACGAGTCATGCCCATTGAGCCCCAATTGTCATTATCATATTGATGAAGTTCATCAGAGTGCAATTTTGGGTTTAACACCAACAGATTGGGAAAAAGGAGCAAAGAATTATCTAAGAAGAGAGGAGCATTCTTGCCACAGGGACGTTTCCCTGTTCCAGTTCATTGATGGAGTTGATTAAGTTTAAATGAAGCAGACACTGGATAAAAGTAAGGGTATTGACCACTGGGGCAGCGCCGGGCTGTGCTTGAAAAGGCCTGATACATGCAGAAAAGCAAGATTTGCTAAATGCTCTAATCTTCAATCAAATCTTACATCAATACAGACAAAGTTTGGTAATGAGAGATTCAATGAAGCATGCGGGAGAAAGAATTAATCCTCTTGGTCTAAACTGGGTTCAACTTTGAAGCCTGCTCCAAAAGGCAAGGCAGTTATCTAAATGCTAAATAAGAAACTTATTGTACTTTTCAGGGCAGCCTAATCTTTTGTCTATTTCATCTCCATGATTTGTATGCTCATAGATGGCAAGTTGTCATGGTGATTATATCAAGCTACTCTGCAGCCCAGGGGCCTACAAACGCAAGCGTAGCACAAGCTGGGACGAGGGCAGCCCATCTGGCCAATCCTTCAAAATCAGCTGGAGGAGGGAAGGTGGGACTCTCTACAATAGCTCCCTATACTATACCCCCCCCCAGACCACCATGTTCCCCCAGGGGGGCATTAGTTCTCAAGCTCACCCCGCCAGCCAAGCCACATTACCTTTAGGGTTTCCTCTTCCTATGATGTTGAAGAGGTGTGTATCAATCAAACACTGGCCCGGGCAGAAGGAGGTTTCTTTGAAAAACGGCAAATACTCATGTCCTTTGACATTGTGGCCCTAATACCTTGCCCTAGCTGGGGGAAGGAGCTGATTGTGACTCTCACTGTTGAGTGACAGACTCTCAGCGGAAGCCGCTGTTCTGAAACCCAGAGAAGACTTGCTGGTCAGCAGGAAAGGTTGGGAAGCTTCATCTTGGGAATTCGTGTAGCATAGTGAAGTGGTGCCATTTTAAAGGAGGGTGTCAAGGATCCAGCGCATGCATACATATATATATATTCAAAATTAAATTTTGAACAGGAGTCTGTTTTAAGAGCATTTGTTTGCTGTACTTATTGTTAAAGTACAATAACGTGCAGAGAAATTCAGGTGAGGAAGAATTGGCTTGATATTCAAAAAAAGAATGCCACCGAGATTTCCAACAGGCATGAAGACAGACAGGCCTGGGAAAAGAGCAAATAGTCTCCACTTGGGGTCTCATGTTTTCTTAGATGTCGTTTTTGTGCTTTCTTCAGATCATGAGCACTCAAAGCTCTAAAGAGTTTCAAAGTGACAGAGGGGCCAGAGAGGTGGAGTGGTCATTGGAAGGGGAGAGAGGGGGGAGAGCGGGGGGGATGAGCGGGGAGGGCAGGCAAATGGAGCTGGCCAGGAACCCAAGAGAGCTGAGAAAATGGACTATTTCTAGCCACACAGCCCAGTGTCAAGAGAAGGGTTTGCCTGCCTCAACCTCCAAAGACTCTTCAGAAACACAGATGTTCAGACCATCGTGTGAGGGTTGGGCTTGCCGATGATGATGCCAGATGCTGAGTGTGATTCATTTTAGGGGTTGCTGGCAGGCAGGGCATAGATATTCTCTGTAGTGCTATCAAGAGTTGGTGTAGTGAGCTCCGTGTCACAAAGTCCCCAGTTCAAATCCCAGTTCAACCACAATGGCCGATTTGGAGGATACTTTGTCACTCAAACCAGCCCCACACATTAAATACCGATAATATATCCACACAGAGAGCATGCATGGTCCTGGCCCCTCCTCTCACTGAGGGGGAAATGTGGACCTTTTCCTGTAATTGCATAACGGGGGCTGTTTGTTCAAACCATCCCTCTACATATGCTGAAACACCACCCATATGATTACAGGAAAAGCTTTCACTTGTCCTGAGTGCAAGGGGAGGGGTCTGGACTGCACACGCTCTGTGACTACGCACTTATCGTATCACGTGGAGCCGGTTTGGATAATAAATTGTTGTCGGAACCAGGCCAAAATAATAAGGTGCCTTTAGGCAAGCCACTATTCTTTCAGCCCCTGCCCCCTCCATCTACTACAACATAGAGATAACACTGATCTACCTTATGGGGCCACTGTAAGGATGACTGAAATTACTGGGGGCAAGTATGGTGCAATGCCCCGTGGACATAGACTAAGGAGACTTGGATTCAAATCCCTGATCATTTGTCCAAAATTGTCTTGAACTAGTCATGTTTTCTCAGTCTAACCTACCTACCTCACAAGGCTGTTGTGAAGATAAAAGGGCAGAGGAGATCATGTATACCATCCTGAACTCCTAGAGGAAGGGTAGAATAAAAATGTAATTGTGTTCATAATGGCTCTGAAGCACGTTGAACATTTGAAATAGACTAGCTGTTGTTGTTGAATGTCATAAGTATTTTTAGGGACCTTTCATTTTTTTTTAAAGGTAAAACCAAAATTACTGGTAGCAAAAGGCAACACTGGGACTTCACTGTAGTTTGAAGGAAATAGTACTTTGAAAGGGATGAGCTTCCTGTACTTGAGCCTCCAGAGAGTGGGAGGAGGAGCAGTGGAGGCAGGTGGGCAGAAGACAGAGATGGGCACCTGCTACTGCCAATCTGCTGCCTGAGAAGACCACCTCAGTCGGCCTCATGGAGGGGCCGGCCAGTCCTGGTGAAACCTCATGAATGAAACAAGGGTGGGGCAGGCAGATGGACTGTGGCAAAAAGACAAGCACGTCTCTCCGTAAAGCGGGATGGTCAGATTTCAGATGCCCAAACCAGGCTAGACAAGGGGCTAACCTAGAGAAGCACAAGTGACAAACACCACAAAGTGGGGCGTGCCATGGCATATTCTGGGAAGTCTTTCTCACGGGAGATGGATCAGGCGCACACTGAACAAATGCTCTATATGCCAGAGAAATTGTACCTGGGCCCAGGGTCAAAAAGGGGGCCCGGGCGGGAGGAGCCAAAGGATGGGGCCCAGAAACTTCCTGGGATCTCAGCTGGCCTCATCATGGAGAGTGAAAGTCAAAGGCTGGGCCAACCAGGAGGCCAGGTCTACCAAGCAGGTAGACCTGGATGCCGCATTGGGAAGCCTGGTAGACCTGGGCTCCGGAGAGTTTTCCACCCATTGCTACCCCCCCCCCCGCCCTGTTTTGCCCCCTCTCCTTTGGGAAGGGGCCCAAAAGAAACTTTGTACCCCCTGATAAAATTCCTCTCAGAGGCCCTGATACAACAGCCACTTGAAGGCACATGGAAAGAACGTCCATGTGCAGTAACTGTATCTAACATTACAGGGCCTGGTAGGGATTACTTGCCACAGGGAGGAGGGAAGCTGTTTGGCAGCAACCCTGTGGCGAAGGCCCTAGAAACACAAACAAATCAGATCAGAATGGAAGAAAAGAGAAAAGGGTTGGGGGGGGGAGAGATAACTATGCAAAGCCCCACACATTCTTTGCCTAGGTCAACCCCAAATTCCCTCTCTTGGAGGTGGCATTCCTTCCCTCCACCCCCACACCATCTTTTGGTTGGGAGGAATCTCTAAAACATAAACTGGATTATTATTCCCTCATCACAATGCCAGAGAGAGTTAGACAGCAACAAGGACTTGTGGGGTGGCAGCGGTGGGGAGGGGAGAGAGAACCTTCCTGTGGGTCTCCTTGGCTCTGCTGCAGTCATTTGAGCACACAAAAGTTGGACCCAGGCTTTCATGTGTTTTACAAAAGTTGCCAAATTAAGGTTGGATTAAGGGTCCCTTCCATCCAGGCTTGGGGGGAAAGCCATCGCTCTAGCCAGGGAATGGCTCTGAAAGTTAATCAAAGTGGGGGGGGGAGAGAAAGTAACATGTATAACTCGTTATTAAAGGAGGAGTGAGCGGGGCCATTGCTGTGAACTTGAATAACAGGTTGAACTTTAATTTGTTCATTAACAGGATTTGCCCCTCACTGCGAATGTTATTAGTTCCCTTAAAAGCAGAGGGACAAACTGCAAAGCCACAGTGAAAGCGCCTGGCAAAAAGTTAAATGCCCCCTAATTCCACTTGTCGCCTTGCAAAGAAGCCAATGTGATTTAAAAAAAAAAAAAGATCCTGGGGCTAGGGCAGGGCCTCACCCCATCTTCAACCAGAGAAGCTGAAAGCTTAAGGGCTTCCCAACAGGAACCTCAGCTGAGTTCAAAAGGAGCACAGAAAGAGGAGGCAGAAATAACAAAGGCTCCCTCCCGTGCAGGTAAGCACAAGCCACCTTGGCTCTATGTAGACACAGACACATGTTATAAACCCAAGTGGCGGAGTGCTGATGAAATGCTCTCTCTCTCTCTCTCTCTCTCTCTCTCTCTCTCTCTCTCTCTCTCTCTCTCAATCTCTCCAGATATATCTATTTAAACAGCTTTTGCATACACACACGCGCACACACACACACCCCTATAACCCTCTTTCCATGACACTGGTGAATTCAAGCCAGGGCCACTCAGAGGAATTTTATCAGGGGGTACAAAGTTTCTTTTGGGCCCCTTCCCTTCCTTTGAATTTGGCTCCTGGGCCCCCCTTTTTTTGCTCCTGGGCCCCCTTTTTGACCCATTTTTGGCCCTGGACCAGGGTACAATTGTACCCCCTCTCAGAGGTCCTGATTCAAGCTGCCTTTGCTAGAAAGAGATTGATTGATTTAAATGTAGCTTCATACACTGCCTTTGGTTATACTCAAGGCAGCTAGCAAACAATTTAAAAGCAAAACATTCATAAAAACACAAACCAACTGCACAAAAAAATACCACAGCACAATCCATTGGAAAGAAGACTTCAGCCCATACATACTATTATATAGCATGCATGCAGAGACGTATATACACAGTACAGTGTCCAAATTACCGGGGGGGGGGGGGGACTTAGCCTCTGCTAGCTCCTGTAGCTTCTGTTTTTGAAGGGAGGGGGCCAGATTTGGCTAAGATTGGAAGGAATCAGTGGCGAGATTTGTGAGATGATTTAAGGCCTCTCCTACCTTTCCCCACACATTTCATGGACTGACACTGGGCATGTCGATTATGGGCACGCGGTTTGGGGCATTTTGGGATTGTCTCTGAAGAACCACGAGTGCTGGACCATTGGCAGAAGCCAATTTTCCCACCTTTTCCTCTCCACAGCAGCCCTAGTGCCTGAAAAGGCTCTCCTAACAATCAGGTGATCATGGGCAGGGGGTAGGATGGGGCAGAGGGCTACAGGAGGAAAATGTATGAAAATCAAACAGAGGCACCTTCCAGGAAGCCTTAAGGTATCTTTCTCATTGGGCTGACCTTTGAGGACAGAGGTTCCAGCAGTTGGTGAAGGTTTTAAGAGTGTGTTTTTAGCTCTTGAATAGATTTTACTCAACTTTTAATCTAATATGTTACACATCTACGGCACAATCCAGGCTATCTAGTAGACCGGTGGAACACGTGCTCCATCGGTCTGGTGTCGCAAACGTACCGTAAAGCACATTTGCAGCGCCCGACAAATAGGTGGCACTGGCACCGAGGCCAGCGCCGCACCACCCGCCCCAGATTCAATGGAGCGCCCGCGGGGGAAGGTTCTATATCCAATGAACGCTGCAGCCCAGCTAGACAGGACTGGGCTGCCCATTTATCATTATTTGCCCCAGGTCATCAAGATGGAACATTTGATAAACTGTGAAGAAATAAATGAAGTACTATGTTAATCTATTGTTAAATCTAATTAACATACTATACCTGTACTGACCTTGGCTAAATATGTTTTGTGTACACAAGGTGACAGGGTGCACACAGATAACATTTTTAATATCGTGTGTGTGTGTGTGTGTGTGTGTGTGTGTGTGTGTGTGTGTGTGTGTGTGTGTGTGTGTAGATGGATAAATAGACAAACACACATTTTATAAGCAAAAGATGTTAAGGCTGCAATATGCCCACTTACTTGAGAGTAAACCTTACTGAACTGAATGAGTAAATATACATAGGATCAGGCTTCAAGTATTGTTATTTTTTTTTTAAATGACACTTTCTCTTTTTGGTTTTCCTTTTCCACAGCGGGGAGAAAGCTTGTTTTATTCGGCTGTTTAAAGTCCTGAGTGAAACACAGTGTCAGATCTCTGATCTCATCTGCATGTTTATCTCCTAAACTGGGCGCATTAGCTCTTCCCTTTTTCTCTCTTCCTCACCCATCACACAGACAGTAGATAAAACTCTGGAGATGCAGCATAAAACAAACCCCTGCTCTCCCCACAGAAAGTAGGTGACTTTGTACTGATGTGTTTGCCTGTTAGCTCAGCACTGGCTGTCTTTTCATCTGTCAGTTATTTCCTTCCTGGTTTTGTCAACTTTACAGATAGATAGATATATAAATATAATTCACTTGTCATCGGCATCCTCCCTCAACAGGAACATACAACCGGGTCGCAATTAAATATACAGATCTGTGCATTGTTAGCAAGATCTCACCCTTGCGTCCCAATCAGAAAGCAGCTGGGTTGGACATATGATTGCCATGTCTCTTCTTCTTTAGGCTTAAAGAATAATTCCCCTCACATAAAACGTATTTGCTATTCAGTCACTTTCTTTTGTTAGTGTCCCTTTTGCCACAGCCATCTTCTGTGAAGTATTAAACTTTACCTTCTTCTTCTGCTCATAAATCTTTACAAATAAAAATAAGTCACAGAGCCTCCAAAGCAATATTTTCTTCCAGCTGCTCTTATCCACTACTTTGTAATAAGGAAACTGTGTTTTCTCATCTGTCTGCACAATTGGGGGGGGGACGGGGGACATCAAGATCCACATGTAGTCGCCCACGTATTATTCCATGTTTGTTTTCAATCAAGGTGCATACAAACTTGAAGGCAATCAAGGTATGCAAGGCTGTATATGTACAGTATTCATTGCATATCTGGAATTTGACACGCAGAGTTGCTCATCATTTCGGTTTCATTTAGTATTGTCAATAAATGCCACCCAAAACCAAATTTGGTGCGAAATCTATTGTTCCAGCAAGGTAAAACGGTGCACTGGAATGATGCTTATGTACCCTGATTCCTTCAGAAACAATACTGAGCATTTGCACAGTACTTTCAAGTGTTCAAAACACTTCACAAGTATCATCTTGTTGTAACCCTTACAACAACCAGGTAAGGTACGATATTATTACTTCCATACTGCAGATGGGGGTGGGGAGACAGAGGCTGAGCGAACAATGGTTGGCTTGAGGAGAACAAGTAAGTTAATGATCCAGATGAGATTAGAGCTGGGGAATTCATGGTACATAGTGGACAACACGATCCTCTCTAAGCCTAGAGCGGCGGAGCACATGCTCTGCCGCTCTAAGCCATCGCAAACGTGCCGGAAAGCACGTTTGCAACGACTCTAGAGCAAGGGCCACTGGCACGGAGGCTGGCATCCTGCACTCCACCACCCTCCGGATCCAGCACCCACCGGTGGAGGTAAGTCCTGCACCGGTCGGTACAGGGGCAGGGGGAGGGTGGAACAGGGCAGCCCGGGAGGTGGTCATTGACCAGTCTGGGCTGGGAGAGGGTGGGGATATTGGCAGTGAACTCTGCCAACATCAGCTTTATAGCTGGCGTACATCCAAGGAGGCCCATAGGGTCCCGGCCGTCTTGCACCTGGGGAAGGGGACGAATGTGCTCCTAGGCTGCCCCGGTTAGGCAGTTTAGGCCGGCTGCTGCATCCTACACAGGATTGCGCTGTCAGTCTCATAACCACTATGCTACACCTGTTCATCAGATTCCTTCCCATATTTTATAGTTATCTTTTTCTGTCTTTTTTATACAGGCCCTTGCTCTTCCCTCAAATGCACACTTCATTCTCGGTAACGTTGCATCTTGGTTTTTATAGTCTATCTACAGTAAACTATGGAACCCCTGATGCAGCATGAACCAGTGGTGGTGTTGTGGCGCTGCTGCCTGTTGTAGCAGTGCGTGCAAAATTGTCACCAATAGAGTGCTCTGCCTTCCGCTGTTGCAATGCACTCCAGCCAGCAGCCCAATAGGATTGGGCTGTCACAAGCACTTGAGCAGGCTTGCTATAAAGTTAACCTGCTTCCTTTTGTTTCCTCTCCAGTGGTTCTGAACTTCTCCACCTTTCTACCCATTCCTCTGTTAATACATTTAACCTGGTTGTGAACAGCAAAATACCAAAACAAAACAAAATTTTAGAAATTAAAGAAATCCACAAACATGAGCTATATTGGCATAATTTAATTCAAATGCAAGAAGTGAGGGTTTTGTGCAGGGGTGGGGTTAGGGGTCAGCCAGGTGGGGCTCTGTGAGAGGGCACATGGCTGTCAGAGGGCACACCTGACCAGCCAACCCCTGAAATTTCAGTACTGGTGGCAATAACTGGCTCAATGCACAATAGGGGATGGGTGAGGGGTCACCATGAGGAGTACTGGTGCTAGCCCTGGATTTGGGACATAGGAGTGTATGAGCAGCCTTCTAACGAGACGACTGGTCCATCTAGTTCCATCGTCTCATCCTGGACAATATTATCTCATCTCCTGATCAGTGTTGTCTACCCTCACAGATAGTTCAGCCTATTTGCTGTACCCCATACAGTATTTGGTTTATTCTCTTGCCTGACAATGAATGAAAGTTCACTGTTACTTCCCCTGGCTTCAGCCCTTCAGTGGTGGCGTCCGGGGGGGCAGGGGGGCCTGGGCCCTGGGTGCCAAACTCGCAGGGGGCGGCATGCTCGCAGGGGGCGGCATGCTCGCAGGGGGCGGCATGCTCGCCACAGCGGCGCCAAATTTCAGCGGTGCTGCGGCGGCATGATGCCCCTCCAGAGCTCAAGGAGTCACCCTCGAGCAGTCCCGGGTGGGTGCACTCCAGGGGGGGTAATACCGCATTCAGAATCCTGCACACACACACACCCGGGTTGCGGGCGACCAGACGCATTCTTCCTGGCTGGCCGGCAGTATCGAATGCGAGGCTGGAGAGGCTGCGCCTGCGCAAACTTGCTGCAGCCTCTCTAGCACCCTTAGTCTCACTGGTTGGAGGACTCAACGAACGCGATACTTTATTGGGGGGGGTGACACAGGTCATGGGGGGTTGACACATTGCCAAGCCGTCCCGGGTGCCAACCAGGCTAGCTACGCCTCTGCAGCCCTTTGTTATAATATAGCACGCTTTGCAGGTGCAAAGCACTTCGCACCTATTATCTTGATGCAGTCATCACAACAACCCTGTAAGGCAAGTATTATTCTCCATGTATTGCAGCTGAGGTGGTGTTGGGGGGGGGGGGGGGTTGACTGGCCTGAGGCCACCTAGTGAGAAGGCAAGATCTGAAGAGACGTTCTGGTTGACAGCTCAGCTTCTTAGCTGCCCCAGCCATGGCTTCAGCTCTCTGACATGCCTCCATCACAGCACACAGTCCCTTTCCAGTTTCAGAGGGGAGTGAAAGGGACCCTGTCCTACAGGGAAATCCTTTTCAATAGCTTTAAGGGGGGGGCATCGTTTCTCCCTAGCCTGTACAATGGAAAATATCAGGCATAGCTGCTGACCCAGACCCAGCTGGTTGGTAGAGGTGGGAAGAATTCACTCAAACTGCTAGAGGTCCCGGGAATGTGCTCGTGTACACGGTGCGCACACATTAAATAAGAGGGAAGAGCTGTTTGGCAGGAGGAGAGTGGCGATAGCTGGGAAAGCTCCCCCCAAAGCAGAGAGTGTAGCACTCGCCTCTGGGCCTGCTGAAGAGAACTCGACAGGCCTCCAGCCCTGTAGCACTACAGTAGGAGCTCTTCGATCAGAGGTCAGTGAGCCATCCCGGAAGAGGGAGCTTTCGCCTGAGAAGGGCTCAGACTTGGTATTAGGAGGATGGGAACACAGCCAGCAACCTTCCCCCCAGCTGGCCATCCCCTGGGAGGCTGCACTCTCCATTGGGAGGGGGAAAGCGGCAGACTTGGGGCTCTCTGTTCTTGGATATATGGGGAACGGAGGGGGATTTACATACATGAGAGATTGGAGTGAGGCCTGAATAATTTATTTGGAAGCGCCTGCAACATCTCCCAATCTCTGCTCCAGGGGGAGGGGGAGAGAAATTGCTTTCTCGCAACGTAAAAAATAAAATAAATCCTGCAATTACAAAAAGAAATTTTAATGGAGCGGCAGCCAATTAAAGCAATTAGCTCCCATCAGCCTTCTCTCCCCACATCCATGTTCATGAGAAAACGATCAGAAAACAGCCCATCCCACTGGCTCACTCAGCCAGCGTCAGTCATCATGAGGGCGGCTGATTGGTGGGATGGAAAGACACGCAGCAAGGGAAGTCGGGCCAAGCAGGGGGGAATCTGGTTCTCGGGGTTCCCTTCTCCAGAACTTTCTAGAAGGCCAGGGGCTCTGTCAGCATCTGAGTCTGGCTGAAAAAGAGTCCCTATAACCAAGGCTCTGCCCACAGTGCCAGAAAAAGCGACATTCTGCAACACCTGCATAATGCACATGTGCATCGATTTGCTTATTTTGAAAAGATAAACAGATATGCGTCTGCTACTCATGGGAGAGTGACAAAGAGCTGTGAAGGACACTGAAATTCCACGACTGAAAATCCTGCAGTGATTTTATCAGGCATTGCCTATATATACCACTTTTGAGCCTATCCTTATAGCCTTAAAGATTAGGCACTTAATTAAAAAAAAAACAGAACTTCTTTACATGTTACATTTGGTACGCAGTTCCAGTGTTTGCATTTGTACAGAGTGACCAGTACAGTACAGTACAGTACAGTACAGTACAGTACAGACCAGTGGGGAGAGTGGCTTTGAAATAAAAACCAATACAGAATGAGGAACTCTTGAGTATTCTGTGACTTGGATAGAATACATTGCCAGCTTCTGGACACATGCTCAGAATGTGCCCTAAATGGTTAAAAAATACATCTTTCTCATATTATCCTTTTGAACATAGGAATCATTTCACAATGGCATTTCAATTAGTGTGGCTTAGCGGTTAAGACACTGAACTGCAGACCGGAATGTCGGTAGGACAGCAGTTCGAGACCCGATTGCTGCGTGACGGAGTGAGCTCCCATCTCCTGTCCCAGCTCCTGCCAACCTAGCAGTTCAAAAGCAAGAAACTGCAAGTAAATAAATAGGTAACAGCATTCCGCTAGTCATGCTGGCCACATGACCATGGAAGCGTCTTTGGAAAGCGCTGGCTCGGCGGCCTTAGAAGTGGAGATGAGTACCGCACCCTAGAGTCTGACACGACTGACTTTCGAGCAGGGGATACCTTTACCTAACTGCCCAAGCCTATCTTTGGGAAACGTCAGCATACTGGTGAGTACACCAGCGCAAAGACAGCCCGCCATTGCAGAAGCCACTCCACCAGCAGCTGCTGCACGGATGCCAGTGCAGCAGCTGGAAAGCCGTGCACCACTGTCAACAGGGTGCAGATCAGCCGCCGGTACAACACAGCCAGCAGAGAGGTGGGAAAAGGGCGGAGAGTGAGGCGGGACAAGGTGAAGTTGGCAGCTGCTGGATCCTGAACCCCCTTCCCGAGCCAGACATGCCCCCAGCGGCTCCAAAGTGCTACGCCAGCAACAGAGCTGGAGTAGCTCAGAAGAGGAGTCCCATAGGAGGCTATGTGGCAGCTGGAACACACAGGTAAGCCCTCTCCCTCTCCCCACCCTCGACTGGCCTCCCCACCAGGATGGCACACTGGATTTTGGCAGACATCACGCCAGGCTGCAGCCCTGTGCTGTCAGCACAGCAGCTGCATAGGCTTGGGCTGTAAGTCTAGTTCTCACAAATACAAAATGAACTAGTAACGTGTTTCTGGACTGTACAGAAGTTCGCGGGGGGGGGGGCTCATATGATTGAATCTTCCTCCATACACATTCCCTTTACATAGAAAACTAGCATGTCAGGGAGAAGTCTAGGCTGGAACCCTTCTCCCTCACATCTTGTTTTCTATAGGTAGGGACTTGGGGAGGGCAGCATTCAGTCTTGTGAGCACCCACCTGCAGTATGAATTTTGGTACAGCTCAGACACAGGTTCACCACCTCATCTGCTGTTTGTAAGAACTAAGCTTCTGAAACCAGTGTGAATCTTCCAGAAAAGATACAGAGGCACTCTTAGAATGCAAAAGGATTTGTGGTCACTGCTAAAAACAAACACTCAAAAGAGACTTAAAAAAATATCTTTGGGCATTCTGGCAAGACATCACACGTATATAGAAAAAATTACTTACTTGGACAGTTTTATAAAATTGCTGAAGGCCATAGGGGACAAGAGAATTTGGGATAGAAAGAAGCATGAGGGTGAATTCTTTTATTTGTGCATTTGTTGTGACTTTTAGCCACAACTGCTGTTACATGAGTACAGATATCTGGTCAGTCATCCAAAGCTATATAAATGTTATGTATTTATTTATACATTTGACCCTCCGCATACCTAATAGTACATAAGGTAAGTAGCAACACTTTTGAGAACCTCTTACAAAACAGCGCGTTTAATGCATTTTATATTTTAATATTAACATACTGTTAATACGAAATGGTACTCCTGCCCAGCCTCTAAATGCTCATCCAGATTTTATGTAGCTTATATACGTATAAAGCTGTTTTCTACTGAATCAGACCATTGACCTATCTAGTTCAGTAATATCTTATGTTGACTGGCAGCAACTCTCCAAGGTTTTGGACAGCCCTACCTGAAGATGCTCGGGATCGAACCTGGAACCTTATGTATGCACAGAATGCACTGTCCAATGCACTGATCATTGGCCCTTCCCCTTTGGCCTAGATTAAGGTACACTTACAGCCCGGTCCAGCCTAAGGCAACTGCGGTACAATTCAGGCACAATTGCAGCCCAAGTGCTTTAGGCCCGAGTTGTGCCTGAATTGTGCCTGAGTTTGGCTGCAATTGGGACTGAATTGGGTTCAGGCACAATTCAGGCACAACTGCACAATTCAGGCACAATTGCAGCCTAAAAGTGGGCGTGTCGGGGGCGTGTCGGGGGTGTGACGGGGGCGGTTACGAAATTTGGTCCGGTTCCAGACATTGGCAACCCCCTGACACGCCCCCTCGAGCCCAACTCAGGCCCAAAATTTGGGCCAGCAAAAAGGGTGGACCCAAATGTGAGGAGACCCATAGGATCCATTTTACCTTACCTACACCAGCCCTCTCCTGAAAAGTTCTAACACCCTGGGCCCGAGTTGGGACTGAGTTGGGACCGAACAGGTGTGGCCAAACTCTGGACATGGACCCAAATAGTTACCCTATCAGCACCCAGCCCCACCCAGCCTCTCTCCCACAAAAGCCCAGCCCCAGCCCTCCACTCACTCTCTCTCTCTCTCTCTCTCTGAGCACGTGGCGTGGGGTTCTGTCCCCCAGCAGCCACAAAGTGGGACTTTGAAAATTTTCTAACACCTCTCTTCTCTTCTCTTCTCCTCTCTGCCCCCCTCTAGGGCAGAGAGGGCTGTTCTGCCTGTGGCCAAACTGTTTACTCCTGTGCCTGGGCAGCTCTCTCCATGCAAGTGTTTGCTAACCCATGTCTTTCTCCCAGCCCCTCTCCCCCCCCCACAGGCAACAACACCAGCAGGTAAGTGCAGGGGTTGTGCTGACATGTGGTCTGACTTCTGCCTCTTTGCATTTAGAAATATAGGTAGGATACATGCCTCTTTACCAATGTGTTGTCTCATAGCTGCCTGCAATGCCTGCCATGATATGCCTCTTTACCAATGTCTTGTCTCATAGCTGCCTGCAATGCCTGCCATGATATGCCTCTCTACCAATGTGTTGTCTCATAGCTGCCTGCAATGCCTGCCATGATATGCCTCTTTACCAATGTCTTGTCTCATAGCTGCCTGTATTAATGTGAGCACACAATGCCATGAGTGTTGAACTGTAACCCTTATGTAGACACCAGCTGTTCCCCCCCCTCTTTTCTCCACAGGGTCTACTGACAGGTCAGTATTGCTAGGATTGCCATGGTTGTGACCCCCAAGTTGTGTTGTTGTCTCTCTCTGTGACCCCTTTCCCTTACAGGATCATGCTCACCTTACACCCAGGGAAGGAGCGCAGACCAGGCTATGTGTGTCACACCACTCAGCTGTGTTTGATTTCTCTCCCTGCAGGCCTTTGCAACCGGCACACTGGCATTCCTTCAATGGGGAGTGCTACCACACACCAGCTGCCATGGAACACCCCCCAAGGTGGTCATCCCCCCAGGAATGCCCACTACCACTGACCGTCTGGGGAGCACCCCTCGGCCCGCAGTCTGGTTGCCCTATGGTCGTCTGCCTCGATGCTGCTAGAGGTCTGGGAGCCTGCCCTGCAACCCTCCTCAGCTGCTGCTGCTGCTCCCCCTCCCTGGCTGCCTACTTGCTGTCCCTCCCCTTTCTATGGAGCAGGCTGTGGTTCCACAGGGGAAGAGCCTGCGTCTCCAGGCACGCCTGCTGCTGCTGCTACGTTCTGAGTGGCTGCTGTGCCTACCCCCTGGCAGCCTCGCCTGGCCATCTCTGCCAATGTTCCAGAACAATAAAGATGCCCCTTGGGCAAAGGCCCCTTGAACAACATGACCCCAATGTTGCACAAGCACTGCCCCACGCACACAGAGACAGTGCCCAGCACACAAGGCCCTGCATGAATCCCAGCCAGGGCCTGCCACAGCCAGCCCAGGGAGAACACAGCAGGGGGGCTGCCAGACCCTCAGGGCTCAGAGGGGAGGGGGGAGTTGGGGGGCCTCTCAGGCAGGCAACCACTGACAGGCGACGTGGCGCACGTCCGCCACGTCCGTGAAGAGCCCTTTCATCAACCGGGGCTCTCACCCACTCTCGGTCCACCCGTCAACGGCGTCTGTTTCCGCCCGTCAACGGTGTCCATTTCTGCCCTCGGTCCGCCCGTCAACGGCGTCTGTTTCCGCCCGTCAACGGCGTCCGTTTCCGCCCATCAACGGCGTCCGTTACCGCCGTCGGTCCATCTGCATGAGAGGCGCCCGTTCCTGCATTGCCTCCATCTGCGAAGTGACCCCTGTGTCCCTATTGGTCTCGGCAGACCCCTCTCCCTGTATCCCTCTCCCACCAGCCTTGTTGTCTGTCTGTTTCTGACCCACCCGTGCCCCTCCCCAGCACCCCCTGTCTGTGTGCCTGCCTCTCCTCCCACTCCCTGATGATGGACGCTGGCATCCCCCACCCCGCCAGAGCGCCTGCCGCGAGGCGCCGACGTTGCCCCATCTGGGGGTGTGATGAGCTGCGTGAGCCCTTCCCGCTCGCAGCAGACAAGCCTGAGGCATCTCTCGGTCTTGGCCGGGGCACGGAGCAGAAGGCATGCCGGGATGCCTTCTTTGTGGGCATAGCCACGGCCCTGGAGGCCCAGGGCTTCAGGCAGTGCACGGGCATGTCCTGGCAGAGGCGGTTCCAGACTTCATGAGACCCCCCTTGTGTGTGACGTTCCCCCCCTCCCCCCCATGACTCCCACGTGCAGCCTCAACATGGCTTGGGGGTGGCATCGCCTTCTGCAGGAGGGAGGGCAGTGGCACTCCCCCCTGCGGCAGGTGGCTAATGCCCAGGGTGCCCTGGGGCAGCTGGCACTGGCACAACCTCTGCCCTTCCGCTGACTGTCGCACGCCCAGTGCCTGCAGGCCCACCTGTGGCTGCCCCTCTGCTGCGAACGCTGCAGCAGCTGTGGTAGGTGCACACAGATGAGCTGAGGAGGGGGCTCTTCGCTTCCACAAGACTGACAGCTCCCCACAGGGGCCTGCCTGCCTCTGCGGTAAGTTTTGCCTCGATCCTGGCCCACTGCTGTAGCCTCCAGCCTAACTCAGGCACAGTTGCAGCCTAACTCGGTCCTAGTTTGGGCCCCAATTGGGCCACACTTGGGCCTCAACTGTGCCTGAGTTAGGCTGGACTGGGCCCTTAGTTTCAGCCCAATCCTATCCTCCCCCCCCTCCGCTGGTGCAGCTGCACCAAAAATGGGCGTGCTGTATCCAACGGGGGGGGGGGGCGGATCGGGCGGCTTCAGTGGGGAAAGGGGATTTAAATCCCTTTACACCTCCATAAGCCTCCTACTCCACAATGGGTCTCCTTGAACCTGCACCAGCTCATTAGCTAGTGCAAGAGAAAGGGTGTGGGGAGGCTGCCCATGGAGGGGGGAGGATTGGGCGGATCAGGATGATGGCCATTGGCCGCACCAGGCGGCGGGAGGGTGGGGATATCGGCGGCGAGCTCCGCCAATATCCAAAGCCCTCTCCCGGCCCAGTGCGGCCTTACACACTGGCCTTGAATGTACACCAGCTCCAGAGTTGGCATACATTTGAGTAGGCCCACTGGGCCTCAGGCCACCTACACCCACGAAGGGGACCTGGATAGGATGCGGCGGACAGCCCTTTAGCGCATCTTACACAGGATTGGGCTGCCCCTCTCAGGTATGAATAGGATTACAGCCATAAACTCCAGAGACTAACTGCGCAATCCTGGAACTTCCAGCGGTGACGGAACGAGTGTTCTGTCGCCAGAAGCAGTTGTGAACATGCTTTATGAACGTGCTTTACATTCGCAGAGGCCAGCCTCCCTTGCTCCGTTGCCGGAGCGCCCCTGCGGCCGCCAGACAAGGTAAGCCTTGATCTGGCGGGCGCGGGGGCGTTTCGGCGGGCAAAGGAGGGGGGCCATTGGCCTAGCCAGCCCGGGAGGTAGCGGGGGATGGTCTCGGCCATATCCCAGCCCCCACCGGGCGCTCAGGCCATTACACGGCCTCCTCTGACTTCCACCAGCTATTTAGCTGGCGGAAATTCGAGGAGGCCGATAGGGCCTGCCCCGGTTTACACTCAGGGAAGGGGATGAGCATCCCCTTCCCCGAGTAGACCTCCGGCCCAGCGGCAAAACAGCCGCCAGGTTCAGGATCCAGCGGGCTGCCCTGGGCCGCCGGCCGGATCCTTACGGTGGATTGTGCTACAGTACACAGGTTAAATATTTAAAACACCTTTTTTTTTAAACTACGGTATGTGCCATTCCACACTGGAATAAACCATAGCTGTTGTGAACTCTCCTTCCTTGAGCAGGGACAAGGGAAGAAACAGAGAGAGGAGAGAGCTCTTCATCCATTGAAAAATACAGGTAAAGTATACAGTATTACGTACAGTATAGGGAGAATGTGATTAGATGTACACTAGGTTTCTTTCACCTTGATCATTTTGGATAGTCTGTGTTTTTGTAAAACTACTTTTGGGGATAAACAACAAATGGTACAGATTATAGGGTCCCTAATTTATTCATACAATGAACATAAGTTGTATCTTTCCCCCTTTAATGTGCTTGCCAACATAATAAAAACACTGTACTTATCATTTGTATACAGCTTTCAAGTATGCTTCACATGTATTTTTTTGATGTAATCTTTACAACAACCCTAAGGTATATAAGTATTAGCACCCCCACATTGCAACTGATGTTGCACACACAGTCCCACAACAGAGAGGGAGTGTTTAGTCCACAGCAGTGGCAAGATTTGAACTGGGGAAAGTTCTGATTTACAGCTCAGTTTCTTAGGCTATAATCCTGTACACACTTACCTGAGCGTAAGTCCGATTGAGCTCATTCGGACTCATTTCTGAGTAGACATGCATAGAATCGTGCTGTTAGCCACACTGTGCCACAGCTCTCTTGACCAGTAGGAATTGCAGATGTCTACATCTTGATCCTGTAGTAATATGCAGGAAAAATCCATCACTGAATATAAATGTATGTCAGTACAAAGAGATCCTGGATTAAGAACTATGTTGTTGAAATATTTGAAAAAGAATAATGAAAATGCAGGCATGTATGTTTTTAATAATGGCACATCAAAATACCGAGGGGGGGGGAATACAAACCCCGGTCAGATTTGTAAATTTACCTCCTCATATACAGTAAGCCTCTAGTATGTTTATATGCAAACGGTATAAAAATGTGTGCGTTTTGTGAATGCAGATCAGATGGTTGCAACAATTATATGTATCAAGGTCCTTTAGTCTTCAGGGCATTTTATTGACGAAAACCCCCGGAAACCACTGCCCTGGAGTTCTTATAGTCTAGAGGATAATTTCTCATTAGCACAGCATGTATAATCAGAGATGGAATTATGTATCTTAGCAATACATACAGATAACAGCAGTCTTTTGACTGATATAAATGTTAACACTAGGTCAATGAGAGTGTTGCCTGAGTTAATAAATGAAGAACTGGCAATGCATTGTTATGGATGATCTTTGCTAGCTCAGAAATTCTTGTATCTGGGCATCTACTTATTATCAGAATTTCCCACCCCATATGGACCTCATCTTGCAGCTCAGAATATAGTGCTTGCCACACAGTGTATGTGCTCCATCCCTACTATGCTGCTAAGGATAACTGCCCTGTTGTGCTATCCAAACAAATTGGGGATTCACACACACCCATAATGCAAGCATTGCCCAGAAGTGTACAGGAACAAGCGCAATGATATTTATAACAGATTTGCCTAGATGTGACTGTGGAAGGCAGTATCAGCCAGGTAGCAAGGGAAGCGGGGAATCTACTCACACAGAAAAACAGGTTCAGCTTATGCTTTTAAACAACCTGGTTAACTCAGGCCAAGCTACAGGGAAAAATCCTCTAGTATGCACCTTTTCTCCCCTTAACTGATTGAAAATCTCTTATCTTTTCAGGACCTTGCAAGGCTGTCCAAGGCATATTCCAAACAGATATCTGAAATGTTTATTGGTAGGCTTCATCATTTCTAGCGATCCACTTAATTCTTTGACTGGCTGATCAGTTCTTCTAAGCCCAAATTTGGCCCACTATATGCATCAACTGGAGATGGATGACTAAAGGCAGAAAGCTGATATATTAATCAGCTACTAAGTATTATTTGAACCAGTGCATCATGTCATGGACAGTGCAATCCTAGGCATGTCTACTCAGAAGCAAGTCCCATTGCATTCAAAGGAACTTACTCCTAGGTCAGTGTGTTTACAATTGCAGCCTTAAGAAAGGAATGATTTCTCATCAAGTCTTTAGAGATAAATAATTCATTCCTTTATTTTCTTTTAAAGAAAGAAATGAGCTGTACTACTCATGGCTTATCTTTTAATACGGTTTTAAGAGTAAACATTACTTACTGATGAGGCACACCGTTACCTGGCAGCATTTCATTTGGGTATTGGATCTGATTTAAGCATTTCTTAAAATATGTACTGTTGGTGTGAAACTAATTCTTAGGCTGTATACCTGTGTTTGTGTGTGCGTGTGCGTGTGTGCGTGCATGCATGCGCTTTATTTCCATTTACAAAGAGATAACTACAGGGACAGGAAGGAAACTAAACCAATTTTTCCTAAACAATTTAAAGGCCTTATTAGGCCTGGATTAATCTCTTACTCACTTGCGTGCTCTTTGAGCACTCAATAAATAAAGAATTGAACATTGAAGAAATTCTCATTAAAAAAAACATTTTTCTTCATATATTTTTTCTCCTGCTAATTTGGAAGATAGTACAGCACTGTTGGTAGTTGCTGGCTTGTATAATCCTGCTCTTCCACAAAAGATCCAGAACCTTTTCAAGGTAGGGTTTCAGATTCATCCCCATTCAGCTAACAGGCAAGGCGTTCCTACTTTTGCTGAAGGATGCAAATTGAGCACCCCCTTGTGGCCATTTGCAGATCTGTCTGAATAGTAGTCTCACTTAATCTACGTAGTAACAACAGAGGAGACACAGCACATCGGGTTAATGTGGCTTATTCAACAAAAGATGAACAAGAAGCGACACAGCTACCATTCTGCAAAAATGAACTGTGATATCCTTTTGATGGCTGTAATTTATTCTGCATACTCCCTGGACTGAAACGATCAATTAGCAGCCTGAAACGCACTGTGAAGTAAATTGTCACACTTCCTATTACAGGGTGGTTATCATATATTTATAAGGTGCGTTTTCTGCAATCAGAGCCAACAAGGTGTTGAATGATCAGTCATAAAAGCAATTCTTCAAAATAAAATACAACCCTTGCATTGTGTACAGGAAGGATAAATGACAGTCTGATATTACACCTTTCTTCAGTGGGTGTTAGATTTTATCTGGGGAATGCAAAAGTGAACTCAAAACACAAGCCCAGCTATTGCTAAATAGAGATTTCCAGATATTAAGCCAATACAGCAGGGTAAGTTGTGTGTTTTTGAAGAGAGTCAGTGGAGTAGTTGATCTAGTGGTTGATCTAGTGTTGTTCCAGAAAGAAACCACATGCCTTTGGCAAATCAGTAAGGAACTACTCTCATTTTTGAGAGTTGGCTTTGGCCTGGCCTGTTATAAGAAATGGACTTGGTCATCTGATCAATCAAACATTGACCAAAAAAGTCAAGTATTTGAAACATTTGTTATTCCAGCAACAAGAAAAAGCAGCAAGAACGATACTAATTTTAAAAAGTGCCTATTAGGAGACTCCAGAGTCCAGCTCCTCCCAGCAGCTTTAGAGCATGCCAAGAGGTACGGTGGCCTCTCCTCCCCCTGCAAACACAGTAGACTCAATAGCAGTCCTCACTTCTGGGCACTGGCACCCTGTGCCATTATGACGACTATGGGCCCGGCCCTATGGCCGCCCTGGGCTGCTGGAACTCACATTCCAGCCATGGCAGGGCGTTTTCCGGCAATGTGAAAGCCAGGCCACTGCTGCAAATGGGCAGCGGTGTGATGATGAGCATGGTAGAGGCTCGCTCCAGGGGCCTCTGTTGGCACCAGTAAATTGGCGGAGGAGGGGATGGATGCCAGTATCAAGGACTTGAGTCAAGATCCTATCCCCTCGTTCCCAGGCTGCCCCATCCCATTTCTGGTCTCAGATGTCTTGTGTATGTCCAAGGAAACCCATAGGTAGAGGTGGCATTTTCCCAATATTTATCAATTATAACCGCTTTAAAAGTGTACTAGGTGTGTGGTATAGGACACAGTGTCAGCAGATAAAGAATGACGCAAAATTACATGGTTTTATTTTTTTAACAGAAAGCGGCGTTATGTGTTTTTATTTTGTTATCACCATTTTCTCCTGCCCCTACCCATAGGCAATTGGGCAGTTTACCAAGGACTAACTTTTATTTTTTAAAAATAAATAAATAAATAAATAAAACATATTATTACTTACCTCTTGCTGGCTCTGATCGTCCTCCCCGCCACTGCATGCAGCATGTGCTATGTGTCAGTGTCGGGGTCAATGGTGGGGGATAGTATGTCTATTACTATTGGGCAGTATGTGTGTGTTAACTTCATGCACCCTGAACCCTGTGATCCTTTTTCTGTACAACAGTATATGAAGTTAATGCATGTAGCCGGAGTCCCAAAGTGCTGCACAATTAGTTCTGTGCACTCAGGAAAATGCTGGAATTGTGTTATTTGAACAGTGGGCAAGCAAGCAAGCAAACACAGAGAGAGAGAGAGAGAGAGAGAGAGAGAGAGAGAGAGAGAGAGAGAGAGAGAGAGTTTTGAAACTTAAGGAACTGTCAAAAGTAGTCTGTGATAAAGCACTGAGGTCTACTCTTCCAAGGAAAATGCCATAATCTCATCTGGTGAATATAACCCTTGGGGCAGCTCTGTAAGCTCTTTGGAGTCGATCCCAGGTATGGTGTATTAAAGCTAGGCCACGTGGCTTTGTTGAGAATGGAAAGGGCAAAGGTATTTCCTCTGTATCATCAAGGTGGTGTTTGTGATCCTGAATCCTTCAAGATTGGGGACTAAGGGGCCTGCATTTCTGCCACTGCTACCAGCAGACATTGCAACAGAATATAAGAAATAAGGTAGGTCACCATGTACCAAAACCATACTGACAATATCTGACCACAGTTTAAAACAAACACAACAACAACAACAGCTAGCAGTTGGCTGATCAAGTTATTGGCAACCAAAGCCTACCATCTCCTCAATGTAGTAGTTTGAGGCTCCAAACACATTGAATTCAATACCAATTGTTTGGTGGGTTAACAAAGTACAGATAGAAATAGGGGCGGCGGCTCAGCAATAGATCGCTGATTGTTCCAGCGGGAACAAAATGGAACATTTTCAATACTTCCCAGTTTGCAGTCACCCTTGTTGTTGTTGTTCAGTCGTTAAGTCGTGTCCGACCCTTCGTGATCCCATGAACCATATCCCTCCAGGCCTTCCTGTCCTCCACTATCTTCCTGAGTTCGCTCATTTTCACGTTCGTTGCATCGGTGATGCTGTCTAACCATCTCATCCTTTGCCTTCCCCTTCTCCTTTTGCCTTCAATCTTTCCCAGCATCAGCATCTTCTCCAGAGAGTCCTCTCTTCGCATTAGGTGGCCAAAATATTTGAGCTACAGCCTCAGTACCTGTCCTTCCAGGGAACAGTCAGGGTTGATTTCATTTAGGATTGACTGATTTGATCTCCTAGCAGTCCAAGGGACTCTCAGGAGTCTTCTCCAGCACCACATTTCGAAAGCATCTATTCTTCAGCGCTCAGCCTTCCTTATGGTCCAACTCTCGAAACCATACATTGCTACTGGGAACACCATCGCCCTGACTATACGAACTTTTGTTGGCATGGTGATATCTCTGCTTTTTATTATGCTCTCTAAATTTGCCATAGCTTTCCTTCCAAGGAGTAAGCGTCTTTTAATTTCATGGCTGCTGTCTCCGTCTGCAGTGATCTTAAGAATATGCTTAAGATATGCTTAAGGAATCTGTTACTGCTTCCATTTCTGCCCCATCTATTTGCCAGGAATTGATGGGACCAGATGCCATGATCTTAGTTTTATTAATGTTGAGTTTCAAGCCAACTTTTGCACTCTCCTCTTTCACTCTCATCAAGAGGCTCTTTAGTTCTTCGCTTTCTGCCAGTAGGGTGGTATCGTCTGCATATCTGAGGTTGTTGATGTTTCTCCCGGCAATCTTGATTCCGGCTTGCGATTCATTCAGCCCTGCATTTCTCATAATGTACTCTGCATATAAGTTAAATAAGCAGGGTGATAATATACAGCCTTGCCGTACTCCCTTCCCAATTTTGAACCAATCAGTTGTTCCATGGCCGGTCCGAACTGTTGCTTCTTGACCCGCATACAGGTTTCTCAGGAGACAGGTAAGGTGGTCTGGTACCCCCATCTCTTTAAGAATTTGCCACAGTTTGTTGTGATCCACAGAATCAAAGGCTTTTGCGTAGTCAATGAAGCAGAAGTAGGTGTTTTTTAAGCAGTCACCCTTACTGGATTATAATGCAGACACGATTCAGATGTGTTTCTTCAAGATCACCATAGCTGGTCATCCTAAACCTATAAGAATTGGGGAGAGGTCTGCTCTGACATAGAACATTTGGGAATGGAATTGTTTAGACTAGGAGATGGTTTCCTTTTACAGCATGGATGTGCTTTAACACACCTTCCTTCAGAAGTTTAGCTTCTCTCCCCCCCCCAATGTAATTTTCAGAAACAATGTACCAGAGACGACAGTGCATTCTGTCCAGCCACTACTGAATTAGTTGGGTCCCTTACCTTTATATCTCATTGTCAGTGTGTCCCACCTGCATAATTTCAGTAAAGGTTCTAGGACTGCAGAAAACCACCATGTCCCCCATATCCTTGTGCTTCCCCCAGACTTTCACTTCCCTTCACACCCACTGCTTGGGGGGGGGGGACACTAGGGGCAGGTCCCTTCTTTTCTGGGATCTTGTCCTAGAGAGAAAACAACCCTGAACAAAGTTTCCTGGGATGAATTTGTTGGAGGATGGGCAGCGTTTAGCTGCTGGATACTGGGGGGTGTGGTGTACTGCCTGGTCACATGTAAAGACCTCCTACTCTAATCCCTCTGTGTTCCAGGAAGGGGTGTGGCCCCTGACCTTTATTTCCTCCTTCTTGCCCCTCACTCACTCTCTTCTTCTCTTGATGCCCACCGAGCAAGATGATGCCATCGCTGCTCCTGCAGCCCAGCGGCCATCTTGCAGCCTAACCCCATGCAGGGAGCCCCAGCTCTAGGGGGGTTCTATCTTAAGTCTAGGATGTACCTCTGATTGATGGTCAGACGCTATGTATATATGCAAACTGAACTGTGAGTAAACTCTTCTTCTTTTTACAACTACAAAGCAATGCCTCGTGTGTATTCATTTAGCTAAGCAAAGCAGTCTGCCTGGGTGGAGGAGGGAACTCTGCTAATAAGTGGGAACGCACCTCCCAATATATGCCAGAGAGCATCTAATTACCCCATCAGAATTAACATGTGCGTGTTCATCACTTGACTGCAGGATTACCGGGAAACTTGAGCCATCAGGGATCAAACATTGCAGACAAAGTTTGTGTATAGAATTATCTCAAACACAATGCTTTTCAAAAGTCTGAGTTCACACATTCACCTGAGTCATCCAGTGTTGATTTATCAAATGATGTACACTAAGTCCCCAAGTTACATACTGGTTCTGTTCTGGAGGTTTGTCCAGAAGTTGGAACATACGGAAGTCAAAACAGGTGGCTCTTGCTGGCACTATCATGGCTGCGCAAAAGCACCACAATGGATGGACTGCGCCTGCGCAAAAATGCCAACATGGCCACCCGTAACTCAGAGGTTCGCAACTCGGGGACCCAGTGTAATTAATATTAATAAATATTTCTTTACCCAGCATGTAATTCATCTGTGGAACTCCTTGCCACAGGATGTGGTGATGGCACCTGGCCTAGATGCCTTTAAAAGGGGTTTGGACAGATTCATGGAGGAAAAGACCATCACAGGTTACAAGCCATAAGTAACCTCCTGGTTTTAGAAGTGGGTTTTCTCTGTGCCAGGTGTAAGGGAGTGACAATGGGAAACAGGTTATCTTGTTGTCTTGTGCTCCCTGAGGCATCTGGTGGGGCCACTGTGTGATACAGGAAGCTGGACTAGATGGGCTTTTGGCCTGATCCAGCAGGGCTCTTCTTATGTTCTTATGTTCTTAAGTGTATATGTATGCGTGATCGGATGCTAGAAGAGAAGCTGAACAAGGGAATAAATTCTCTTTGCTGAACAGCACTGCGAGAAGGAAGCCCTGCCACTTCGGTCATGCTTTGGTCCCGCAGAGCTGTAGGAAGTCTGGCTGTGCGTGAACAGAGGGACACATTTCTTGACAAATCATATCTAAGGCTTTCTTTCCAAAGGGGTCTTAGATTAATAAGAGGCAATGCGAGCACAAAACGTTTGTCTTTATTAGTCCTGTGTCTTCCTTCTACTACTTGTATAAGAATAGCTAATATAGAATCTTGTTCCCTGCAAGCAAGTTAAGGAAACGCCAGCTCCACCAAGAAGCTGTGTGAGAACCACAGGAGAAAGACCAGTCCAAGGAGAGCAACCAATTCAATAGCAATGCAAAAGGCAAAGAGTCAGCTGCCTATTCTACTCTGCCCATTATGGTTTGCCTAGATCAGGGTTTCTCAACCCCTTCCCAGCCAAGTACCACCTCCGGCGCCCCTCTCCTGCTGCGTACCACCAGAAGTGACTGGCCATGACATCATCTCCAGTTACGTCCAAGTTTTCAAGTATTCAGAGGCCAGAAAACACAGACAGGAGGCTCTGGGCAGGTGGGAGGGCCCTTCTCAGCGTTCTTGAGAGGCTCAGCCAAAGGCAGGAGCCTCTCAGGAGCAAAAATGTGCCACCAAAAGCGTCGCGCCAGAGCGGGGTACTGGTGGTCCAGCAGTCCGAGTACCACCACCAGTTGGATGAAGTACCACTGGTGGTACTAGTACCACTGGTTGAGAACCCCTTGCCTAGATGTTCATAAAAAGTTGGCAGTCATAGTAAAGTCCTGAGGCTTTTTATGAGACCATGGCCACCTAACCCGGAGAACTCTTGTTTTAAAAATACAGTACTATTGTAAAAATACACTACTAACCATTGTACCAAAGGCTTGTTGCGATACATTTTAGCACTTGTGTAATCACTGCCATATTCTGGGGAGGCACAAGTGCAGGAGGGGCATTCTCTGGTTCACTGGAGTCTATTGCAGTTCCCTATATTCTTTTTATGTGGGAGAAAACGTTAGTCAACCTTAAATCATTGACACTGCATCTTTGTCAGAAGAATTGGGAGAAAGGTCTGCAGGCTCCTAATGAATACAGTGGATCCACACAGTCAAATCACAAGGGATATCACATAGGTCCACTGGAAATATTGTCAACAATACCTTGTTGTGTGACTCACTCTCAGCTGCAGTTTCTTGGTCCCTGTAGAGAGACCACTATCTATAGACCATAGGTTCTTAACCTTTTTACTATTACAGACACACCCCAATGGATTGCCCAATATGTCCCCATACCGCCTTCGCCACTGCCTTCAGACGGTCAAAATTATAATCAGCACCAGTCCTATTAGGTACCAGTATGACTTCAAAAAGGTGTCAATAGCTTGGCTTTACTTACTTATGGATAGTTAGCAACAGAACACTTCAACCCGTATTGATAATGGTGATAGTTAATAATCTAACTAACAACATTTAAAAAAAAAAAAAAAGTTCAGAGATGGCATCCTATACCTCCATCATTTGGTTCCCATGCCCCCCCGGGGCATGGATACCCCCAGGTTAAGAATCCCTGGACCTCCAAATACTCCAGACAAGTTGCAGCTCTTGTCCTTTCATTTATCCCTTTGCCCTCCCTCCTCCTCTTCCCTGGGAGGAGGGAATTCTGTTAGCCACAGCAGGCAATGGAGGAGAGTGATCAAGTGAATCCTTGGATGGCACAAGGTGCGGTAGCTGTTCCCAAGCTTGATGCCTTCTAGCATTTCAAGGTATAGCTACCATCTCCAGGCAAGGGACGTGGCAACCAACCAATGTGGTCACGAATGCTCAGGAGATAATGGTACAGCCCCAAATAATGCTACCACTGCCAAAAACGAAGCAGGCATCATTTTCAAGTTGACATTACTGTCTGCATATGAAATGCATCTCTGGAAGTGGGTTCCAGTTTCCTTTAATGCCCACCAAATTACTCACGTTGCTAAACTCTCCCCTAATAGACTCCTAAAGAGCCGCTTTCCTCACTACCTTGCCCTCACTTCCCTCCTCTCTCCCCCCCCCTCCGCCCCTAACTCATTTCTCTCAACTCTGTAATCAAGAGCCCAATTTTGTCATTTGGAAATACTAATTATCTAATCACGCCATGCTGCTGAAACTCACTTGTCTGCCCAATTAGCTAGGACAATTATTAAAATTCGGAAGCCTAATTATGTCTCAATTTAATGCTGGCAAAGCTCGGGCTGGAGCAGTAATTAAAATCCCTCTCTTTTGCCTCTGCCTTTAGGGCAGTGGCTGATTAGGAACCTGTCAGAGGCGGTGCTCAAGCAAGGCAGTCAAGCGTACGGTGCAACATGACCCCACATTGTTAAGTGTGTCAACATATTAACCTGAATTCCCTTCAGCCCACAGACTCACATGGGAGAGGGGGGGAGGCGAGAGGGGGCTTTAACCACGCATTTTATTAAAAAAATAAATTCTTTTTAATTAATGCTATAAGGGATCTGATATAGGTTTTGAGCTACCAAGTGCTGCAAGTCATATGGCTGCTTTTCATCTAGTTATGATTATTCCTAAGAAAGAAAGCTTTATTCAGCTCTGCTTCTAAAAGACCTTTTTCCTCCTTTAAACCAAAAAAATAAATAAACAAGATTTCTTTTTTGGAACTGTCTCTCCTCCCCCCCCCCCCAATAATTTGGCTTCCAGTGATGGCTCATTTTTTTTTTTGCAGCTGTTTGAGGAGAGAACACAAGTGAATATTATTGACTTCCAGAAAAAAAAAACTAAACAGGACTTAAAGACATAAATATATGAAGAGCCCAGGATTTAATACTTGAAAGGAGTTAATAAAGGTTGAAAATTAAATATCACAATATTGAGATAATTTCTGCACATTTATTTTTTTATGCCAGCTGAGAAACATGAAGTGTTAAACATGGAGAGTGGAGACAAATGGGATGTCAACCCCTTTGGCTCTACACTACACGTGGTTTCCGCGGCTTAGTGGATGTTCCAGCAGGGCTCAGCCCAAGGGTCCTACAAAGGTACCATTACTCAGATATCATGGCAGTCATGTCCACAAGATCACGTGGCAGAAGTACGTGTAAAATGCACTATTTTAACACCCTTTCCCCTGCATGCTTGTTCCTAGCTTGTGCCGGTGCAGGGCTTAGTTCCCCCTGAAAGGTTATGCCTTTGTGTACCACGGAGCACAAACTGTGGCTGCCCTACATCTTGTCAGTGGGCCTTGCTCTAAGCCTCTTCCGATGTAGTGCAAATCTGTGTTCTGACTTGTTCTATTGGCTGTCAGCATGTTTTCCTCTTGTCAGCAGCAATTGACTGGTCATGTTCACCCTTGTACGGCAATTGTAACAGCTCATTGACAGACCAGTGACCCAGCCAGACCTGATAATGGAAAACTATTGATTTTCATGGGGCTCGGCAGATTTGAAACCAACGACCACTGTAATGTCATCAATTGCCTTGGAGCCTGATAGACATAGTACCAAAGATCTTCCGCCGGGCCTGACAGTTCACTTGTGAAAAACACAAACTAGACTTTATCAGCTTGTCCCAGAAGTAAACCATGAACAATCAATTCCTGGTTAAACAACAAGGGTGAAGTCACACAATACTTGTTGCAAGGGAAAAGAAAATAGCTGAGGCTTCCCTATAGTTAGTACATCTTGCAAGTAGAAACACAGGTGCTTAGTGTAGCAGGCACAAAGTCTTCGGAAAAGTCAAGCAACTATCATGAGAATATAATGCATATTGACAAGGCATGGGAGACTGGATTAATTTAAACTGGAACATTTGACAACACAACATTTACAGCCCACTAATACAAGCCTGATTCCATAAATTAATTTTTAATAGAGTAGGTGTATGGAGCCTAATAATGGGAGCTTAGGTCCCACGTGAAATAACTTCAGTTGTGCATTTCTCTTAAAGATTATTTGTGCTATATTTCACTTTAGGTAAAGGTAAAGGTGACCCCTGACAATTAAGTCCAGTCGTCTCCGACTCTAGGGTGTGGTGCTCATCCCCATTTCAAAGCCGAAGAGCCAGCGTTGTCCGAAGACGCCTCTGTGGTCATGTGGCCGGCATGACTCTCCTTGCCGCAGCGCGTAGCATGTGGCTGGAACACGGAGCGCTGTTTATCTTCCCGCAAGCAGTACCTATTTATCCACTCGCATTAACATGCTTTGGAACTGCTAGGTTGGCAGGAGCTGGCCAAGCAACGAGAGATCTCGAAAGATCATGGATGTTGCTGTTCTCAATTCACCATAGTAAATTTAAACCAAAAAAGCGCGGGAAACCCAGCGGTTCAGAGCGGAAATGACAGGTCAGACCTGTCATTTCCGCTCTGAACCGCTGGGTTTCCCGCGCTTTTTTGGTTTAAATTTACTATGGTGAATTGAGAACAGCAACATCCATGATCTTTCGAGATCCCTATGAAGAGGTTCCACGGGGCTGGAACGAAACGTTGGGCTCAGTTCCTTGGATTTTAATGTGATTAAAGTTCAAGCTTCTTTATACTACATGGCTTCAATTCCCGTATTCCTGAAACATTGTCAATTGATAGCTGGCCATGAAAGCTTCAGAATGAAAGTCAAGCAATTAATAGCCCAATCCTATTGCAGATTAGGCTGTGGCGCAGAAGCATTTATGGCAGCGGAACTCTGTTCCGACGTCATAAAATGGCCACTGACGGAGCACACAGCATTCCGTCAGTGGCCATTTTCTGAGCGCTGCTGCAGGAGGAGGCGGCACTTCACCAACAGACCCCGCCGTGCTCACTGGAGAAGGCAGCAGTGGGGGTGAGTGGGGAAAGGGTGGGAAAGGGGCAAAGTTGGGCAGGGAGGGGGGAATGGGGGTGGAGAGGCTGCGAGAGGGGGTGGATCCAGCAGCAATGGCACACACCAGATCCTATCTCCTCTTTTGCAAGCCTCCCCGGCCCCTTTCTGTCCTTGGATTTGTGCCAGCTGCAGAGCTGGTGCAGATCCAAGGATCAACTGCAGAGCAGTAGGCTTACAGAGGAGGAAGGGGAAATAATTCCACTTTCCCCTCCGAAGCCTCCTGATCCACTCACCACCACCCCACTAGATAGAGAGCACACCTTTTCAGTGCGACTGCATCGACGGTGCGGAAGGATAGGATGGGCTCTAAGGTATCTTTGGTTTCTAAGTCTGTTCATTTTATTGAATGACTAATTCACCCTGGGAGTGATGATACACAAAAATGTATATTGTTTCTTCGTTTAAGATGTTCAGTATTCAAGTGTTTTGCAAGGTAAAGAGACCTGTTGCCCTTGATGCATTAAAAAAAAGCATTGTCAGAGCCATTCAGTATCAGTGTTCAGTCAGTAGGCCAAATTGCTTGAGGAATAACTATTGGGGATTTTTTTTTTTTTTTGCTGTTTTATGCCTTCCATGATTTTAGTGAACCAGTAACATTTGTTGACAAGTATGACGTTCTGTGTCACAAAGAGCCCCAATCCCATCATGAGAAAGATCTCCTTCCTGGCTTTCAATCCAATCATTTCTTGGAATGGAAGCCCAAGTCGTATGGTCACTGGTCTGGATGTCATGTCAAAGTATAGGGTAGTAGGAAAATGTCAAATTACAAGGGACAGTAGTCAAATTATAAGGGACAGAGGGGGGCTTGCCCGCCTGCCCGCCCACCCGCCCACCCATCTACTTTTTAGAACACTCTGGGGAGCCACTTAGGGACAACAGGGTTGGACTTGTGGATTATCCCTCTTAGTTTTTGCCAAAATTTGAGCACTGAGTAGTGCTCCAGTATATCCTTATATAGGAGTGGTCAGCAGCCCTGAGTTGACATGCACTGGGGCAACATCTCCCCAAATCTTGCTATGTCGTCTACCTGGTTAGACTCTGCTGCTGCCACCTAGAGGTAAGCTTTTTAAAGATCTGCCTCTCCTGTGGTCTCTGCTCCGGCACTCATGCAAGGTCAGGACACCCAATTACAGCTGCTGATTCAGTAAATCACATAACATTTACAGACGGAGGCAGCAACTCTGCTGAATCAGCGGAAGAATTGGCAGTAGGTTAGCAGCCATATTTATCATGGGATTTCTTACACTTGTGGAAAATGCCACCTCCCCTTACTCTGAGGATTGGGATCAAATGCAAGCAGCATTCCACCATGTGACAAAAAACACCATTTATTCCAGCCTTTGAATCCTCAATTGCTGGAATGGAGAGAGAGAGAGAGAGAGAGAGAGAAGTTCAGCTTTAGTACCGTTGACAGCTGGTATCCAGAGGAGGCTGGGAATCTAGGACAAATGCATTTGTGCATAAATTATCCCACAGAAATTAACAAACAGAATAAAACAAACATGTTTTTTTCTGGATTGATTGGAATGAAGCCAAATTCAAACCTAGAGAATGTACAAGTAGGGGCAATCCATATCTTGCTCTCTACCCATTTCATGTGAAATCTGTATACACTGCACACTGGCTATGTGGGCAAAACTCCATACATACCATATCAAGTCAGTGTGTGCTAAGGAACTAGTCTGGTTCAAGTATATGAACAGAACACACTATTTAGGACAATGGTGAAAATGGGCTGTTTTCACAAGAGAGAGAAGTGAAAAGTGGTGTGCCCCAAGGGTTGGTCTTGGAACCTGGAGTTGGGACTAAGCAGCGAGGTGGCCAAGTTTGCAGACGACATTAAACTTTTCCAGATGGTGAAGACCAGAAGGGATTGTGAAGAGCTCCAGAAGAATCTCTCTAAATTGAGGAAATGGGTGGCCAAATGGCAGATGTGCTTCAATGTAAGTAGTGCAAAGTGATGCACACTGGGGCAAGAAATCAAAATTTTATATATACACTGATGGGTTCTGAGGTGTCTGCAATAAATCAGATCATGACGTGATGGTGGACATTGACAATTAGATGAAAATGTCGACCCAGTGTGTGGCGGCTATGAAGGCCAATTCTATGCTCAGGATAACTGAAAAGGGATTGAGAATAAAACTGCCAATATTATGCCATTGTACAAATTGATGGTAAGGCCACATCTGGAGTATTGTGGTGTGCCCAGTTACACCACATCTCAAAAAGGATATAGTGGAACTGGAAAAGGTGCAGAAAAGAGCGGCCAAAAGGATTAGTTGGCTAGGAAACCTCTCTTATGAGGGCTACAACATCGGGCTCTTCAGTCTAGAAAGAAGATGCCTAAGGGGGGGGGGACATGATTGTGACATGTTATGCATGGGATGCATAAAATTATGCATGGGATGGAGAGAGCGGGTAGAGGGAACTTTTCTCACACAATACCAGAACTGGGGAGACATCCACTAAAATTGACTGTTGTGAGAGTTAGAACAGACAAAAAGAAATATTTCTTTACCCAGTGTGTAATTAATCAGTGGAACCCCTTGCCACAGGATGTTGTGATGGCACCTGGTCTAAATACCTTTAAAGGGGGATTAGACAGATTTATGGAGGAAAAGTCCATCACAGGTTACAAGCCATGAAGACTATATGCAACCTCCAGGTTTTAGAGGTAGCCTATCTTTGAATGCCAGATGCCATGAACAGAGGCGTTCTTATATGGGGGGAGCAGGTGTGCTCCCCCCCAGGCGCTGAGTGGGCGAGGGGCACGGCAGCCGGGCTCGGGGCTGCGCAGAGCAGAGCGGCACCAGAGCCCGGCTGGCGCGCCCCTCCGAAGCAGCGCGCCCACTCCGCGTGTCCCCGGCCTCTGGAGGCTGCGCTCCGAAGGCTGGGGATAAGCCCTCCTTAAAGCGACCGCCCCGTTCGGCGGTCGAGAGCTTTATGAAGAAGCCGAACGCGTCGCTGGGGGTTTGCGCATGCGCAAATCCTATAAAAGCCAGCGACGTGTTCGGCTTCTTCATAAAGCTCTCGACCGCCGAACGGGGTCGCTTTAAGGAGGGCTTATCCGCAGCCTTCGGAGCACAGCCTCCGGAGGCCGGGGACATGCGGAGTGGGCGCTCAGCCCCGAGCCCGGCTACTTGGGGGGCGCTCCAACCCCGCCCCCCCAGGCGCCGGGAGGGCTGGGAACGCCACTGGCCATGAATGCCAGATGCCATGATACAGGGTATCATGCTGTCTTGTGTGCTCACAGAGGCATCTGGTGGGCCACTGTGAGACTCAGGAAGCTGGACTAGATGGGCCGTTGGCGGCCTGATCCAGCAGGGCTCTTCTTATATTATTATGTGCATGGGCAGGCAGCTAAGTAGCTGGAATCCTGGAAGATTGACATTGTTCTGTCATGGATAACTGAATTTCATTAGGTAAGTCACGTGCCTCAATCCTTTTGTTTTTAAGCTGCTTCTCAGTGAATCAGTTTTACTCTAGAAGTTCTAGAGTGATATGCAAAAGCAACATGCAAAATTCAGAATGATTGCATTCAACACTTCTCAAAAACACAGGCTTTCCAGGATGACTTGATTGTAGGTTAATCCACTTTTGCCCTAATTTTCTGCCAAACAAATGTTTAAGCATTACACCAGCAATGCCAGGACTTACGCAGAGTTCGTATGCATTGCTATCACATCTGAACACTGCATATCTTGAAAACCCATTCTCTGCATAGAGACATACCACTTACCTCATTTAACAGATGAGCAAATGATACTAAAGGGAAGTAAACCAGTGGCATTGCTGGGGGCGGTGTAGTACTGTAAGTGGTGCACAGCGCTACTGGGCATTACACGACAGCCGACAGTGAGCGGGCGGGGCCACCGTGTAACGGCAAGTAGCGCTGTGCACCACTTGCAGTAACCCCCCCCCAGCAACGCCACTAAAGTCAACAAAGGCATGAGAAGGTGAGAAATAGAGACATTCATGCATAGGTCTTCAGAATCCTGGGCTGGTGTTACAGTCCCGTGAACCCATCCTTTATCTCTTCTAATGATCTCCTTCATGGGTAATCTTAGTAGAGAGGAACGAGAACCTTAGGGAAACACTCTTCCCTCTCATAAGAATTGCATTGCTGGATCAATCCAAGGTCCAAGTTGTCTAACATCTTGTTCTGTTCCCAACGATGGCAAAACAGGTGCCCCTGGAAATGCACAACTGGATATGATGGTGATGGTGAGGCCCCTTCGTATCCTCACATACACGTCCTCTGAACATCGAAGCTTCATTGTGGTATTATGGCTTACATCCATTGACACTCTTTTTAATCAGACCTTGTGTGCAATTTAATTGCATAGCAACTGTTAGAAAGAAATGGGAGCTGGAAGGGGAAAGAAATATCTATAATAGGTGAAGTATGTCTACAATAAAGTAATAAGGTACTATATTCGCTTAAGCACTAAAAATATAATTAGAAACAGGAATGTAAGAATGCATATGGGAACAAACAGAATTCCTGAAATCAGCATTATTTTGCTCTCTAAAGCAACAGTATGGATGACAACTCCTCAAACACATCTAAATGGGAAGAGAAACTATAATTTTGATGTACAGCACTGATTCACTTGCACTTAGTGTATTCTCTACAGCAGTGGTTCCCAAACCTTTTAGTACCGGGACCCACTTTTAAAAATGACACGTTATCAGGACCCACGTAGCTTTATGGGACTTTTAAAAAAGGTGATCTAGAAATAAATATATTTATTTTCAAGTAATATTTTATTTTATTTATTTTCAAAAAACTTAATCAATTTCTCGTAATGGGGTAGCCTAATGAATAGCCTCAAGGCTTGAGGAGCTTAGTTAGTGGGGGCAGCCTTCACCTGCCCCCACTACCTGTCATTGACAGACTTGGGGAAAGAAACACCAGAAAAAGATGCTCAAACATTTATCTCCCTATATTTACACAAGCTTGCAAACTGCAGAATCTCAGCTCCTTGACAACCACAGGAGCTCAGCTGTTTGCAGGGAAATTAGCAGCTACAGTATCTGATTTTTGAATAGTTTCAGGGCTTGAGACAATTACTTATCCGATCTTTCCATCACCCCAGAACCACCAGAAGTGAGGTCCCAACCCACCAAGTGGGTCCCGACCCACAGTTTGAGAAACACTGCTCTACAGTCTCCAGCATCCCTATTGTCCTCACAATACAAGTTTTCTCCCATGTAGAATTACTAGAATGTTTGTGTCTGGTGGGAAGGAAAACTCAATTTCTATCATTTGTTATTAACAGATTTTCATAGATATTACTGCATAAGACATGAGCATTTCACAAATATTGCAGTTTCTTAATTATTTCATATTCTTTATCTCTATATATTAAGATACGCAGCAGCCTGCTTAACTATTTACATTTGAGAAACTTTCTGAATAGTCAAGGGTAGACTGAACAGGCATAAGGATGGATTATATTTACTTCAGTTTTGTGTAATTCTGGGTCTTGCTAAAGAAAATGGCCTGGAAGCATAAATTGTTCCACAAGAAGTCAGTGGAGGATCCATTGGCATTACCTTAAGATTGCTATACATCATTATATTGATCAGTTAATAAAAACCCTCATCTAATAAGTTGATTGCCTTCCCCATATAGCATGGGTGGCCAACCTTTCAGCATGAATGCTCCTGGCCCTTTAAGGGTTGCATAGGTGAGGGCATTTCAGAAGGTGCAGCTGCTTTAGCAGCACCATCAGCACTTGCAGCTGCCAAGATTCTGTCTTCTACACAACTCTTAAGAATGCAGAGGCCCTCATGGTGGAAGGTTGGCCACCTCTGCCATATAGGCACACTTAATCTAGTCTTACTTCAACTACCAGATGCTTCAATTACACCATCATCTTTTATTATAAGTTAAATTAAGGCAGATCAGGTTAAACACTGGGAAATGTTGGAAAGGGAATAATTTGATATATATTCTGAAGAATGTCATGGCATAGACAGAGAGCACAATCCTAGGCAAGTCTACTCAGAGGTAAGTCCTATTATGGTCAATGGGGTTTACTCCCAGGTAAGTGTGAATGAGATTGTAGCCCTAGTGTCTGTTCTACCACTACTCAAAATATATGGTAAGGGATCATTAGGATGGTCAGGCATCTTCAGCATATAAGGCCATGAATATAGCTTGACCATATGCTTCATAAATTTGCAGTAAAGTTTGGGCAGGTGAGCTCCGTGCCAGATGGCAGGGAGGAGGGGAGAGGGGTGTTTCGGGGCAAGGGGAGGGAGGGGAGGAGGACAGATCAGGCCTGGGAGGGGGGTTGGTTCGTCAGAGGAATCACCGAATCCTATCTCCTGTCCCAGGCTTGAAAACCCGACATGGGACTGCTTGGATCTACGCTGGCCATTTATCTGGCGTGCTCCAAGTAGCCCCATAGGGGCTTCTGGGGCTCAACACAGGGGAAGGGGACAATTGTCCCCTTCCATCAAGGAGATATCCAGCCCCACGCTGGATACAGTGGAGCCTGCCCCAGTCCCAGCGCAGGGCTTTGGATAGGATTGGGCTGTTAAGTAACTGAAGATTCAGCCCAAGCCTGTTATCTGAAGGTTTGATTCCATCTTCATAGAGACATAACAAAGGGCACCTGAATTCCTCCATCACCTGTTGTTTCCTTTATAGAAATATCAAAAGCTGCCTAACAAAAACTCCATGTAGGCTGCCGCCGATATCCACCTCCAGCCCGCCCTTGACATGACCACAGTCCGGCCTGATCCCCACCCCAATCCTCCCCCGGAACATCCCCTTCGCTGGCCTACCTGCTCCAGCGGGGGCTCAGCACTCTTCATTGATGTGCGCGCAAGGCCACCAACCATTTGCACTGGCGGCCCCAGCCTGCTGCACCAGCAACCCAGGCTTTGTGCTGACGGAGTGCAAGCACAAGGCCCAGATAGGACTGTGCCATGAGCTACATGACACTCACTGAACTCCAATTATTAAATCTGGGCCTGGTTTAATGGTAAAGTATGATGGTGTAGAATTTTGCAGCACTACGTCTCAAAAGAGGATGATTTTACACTGTACTTGGTGCCCAGGCTGTTGCTGAATATGACTTCATTATGGTATGTAAATCAATTAAAGTCTTTTAAAATTGATATACTACTTTCCTCTTAATCCAGCCACATTCTCATTGCTAGTTTCAGTGCAGTGGTGTGCTGTTACCAGCTCATCATTCTTGAAAACTGGACCATCTTTTGAACCCTACTGAAAATATGTACAAATCCTACTTTCCATTTCAGCAAACTTCTATCTTTCAACATAAACTGTATGAGGAGACTACTTTGACTCTTTCGCACCAATTCAACAAGGATGAACTCGGCATGGATTGCTTTGTTAATGTATTGTCTTATGCACAAATAATGCAGGGCAGTGCAATACTCCCCACATCCTTTGGAATACTGATCCTTGTTGGCTTGAATCTCCAACACATCCCACTAACTGCAAATGGTCAGTGTGATCACCTCTATCTGTCTGCACTACTTGTTGCAGGAAGCTGAATCGAATGCTACTATGGGACTGCTCACAATAAGACTCTCTCTTCTGCAAACCCCCTCCCACACATCCAGTGCTACTACATTACCCACAGCCCAATCCTAACTAACTTTCCAGTGCCAATGTAACCAGTGGGGCATGCGGTGCATCCTGCAGTGGGGGGCAGTCACAGAGGCCTCCTTAAGGTAAGGGAACATTTGTTCCCTTATCTCAGGGCTGCATTGTGGCTGCATCAGTGCTGGAAAGTTGGTTAGGATTGGGTTGTCACTGTAGTACAGAAAACACAGGAGGGTCTCCTACGTAGCTGTATGGATTTTTCACAGATACACTTTGTAGTGCAACAGACAAGGAATCCATTGGATCCACAAAATCAAACTGCTTCAGAACTCAGAACTAATGTCAGGAAAAGCTCTCGCTGATTTCACGGTCTTTTTGTATTAAAGTAAAAGTCAGGTAAGATCATCCCCAAAACAAAATTTAAAACAATATTTTCAAAAGATCTCTGACTGCAATGTAGCAGTAGTAGATATGTCAAGTCTAAGTATATGATTACGTCAAATAACAATTTTAGATTTACTGAGAAAAGATGCAGTCTAGACTTTCTCCATTTTTGTATTTCCCCTTTCTGTAGAAAATTTTTGCAACTACGATTTCATTTTTTTTCTTGCTGCCAAGATCTCAATGTGCATTAGCTTGATATCACACCATCCATAGACTGACTCCATAGAATAGCACCTTAAGCAAGTTGAAATGTAAAGCCAGCACTTTTTCACTCCTAATTAAATCATTTGCCATCTGCTCCATACTGCAAAACAAGTTTTGTTAGCCTGCAGGTTGCTTAATTTGTTTGCTTCTAGTGGTGGTAGTTTGAGCTTAACCGGCATGTTTCCAGGTGAAATCAGAACGGTCTTTTATTTTTGTATGAAAACTTTTGTGACATATACAGTATTGCATTCATTATTAACCAGAACTCCTTGCTTCTGGTCTCTAATAGGTTTGTACCAAAGTGGTCTTCATTTAGATTTCCCTGCGAAAAGCTACATCTTATCTTAGTTAAAAGATCTAACCTTAGGATCCACCCCCTCCCTTGCTTATAGAAATGTTGGCGTCAAATCTGATGCTTGTCAGGAGAAGGCAAATGTTCTATTGTCTTGGTTGTTCCTCATTAATAATTTCAGCCAACAATCCTGAAACTATACAAGGGAGAAAAATGTCTACTCAAATGAACTCTGCTCACATGAGGGTCAGTAGGCCAGAAATTCTGACCATTCAGTATTAAAGTTGTCATCTGAGTTTTAGCCTTTTCATCACTAAGGGCCCAATCCTATCTGGACCTTGAGCTGCTGGAACTCGCATTCTGGAAGCACAACGCCCTTCACAGCAGCGCAAAAGCCGGGCTGCTGTTGCGCATTTCTGGGCTGCTGGCCCAAACAGTGAGAGGTGCGCGCACATGGAGATGTGCATGGCTCCACCACTCGTGGTAAGTTAGCAGGGGTGGCATGTCATGGGCAGGGAGGAAGAGTACAGCAAGGGAGGGGGAGGGCAGCAAGGGAGGGGGTGGATCCTGGCAGCAGGAACAAGATCCTATCCCCTCTTTTTTTACCTATTCCACCTTTTTTGCTCAGACTTATGCCTAAGGAGGTCTGAGGAGACCTATTGGCCACCAGGAGGCCTATGGAGAGGTAAGGGAAAAATATTTTTCCTTATCTCTCCCAGGCCTCGATTGCCCCTTCCCCATTGGATGCAGCACACACCCTGTTGGCACGGCTGCATTGTCACCAATGGTGGGGGATCGGATTGGGCTATTGATTTATCCATAACCTACATCTCCTACTGACCTTCAGTAGAATTAAATTCAAGAACATTTATAAGAAAATAAGAACTGTATAGAGATTATGCAAAAGTGATGATAAATGACAAATCAAAGTAGCAACAAGGAAACAGAAATACGTACTAGCTGTTTTCGACTGTTTTTTGGTTTCTTATTCAATTTTGAGTTGCGTTCCCTGCAGTTTCTACATCCAACTAAGTAGATATGCTATTTCATACATTATTTTACATGATATAATTGGCTTCTTCGTGAAAGAAGCAGATGAAAGGCATTTCTAGAGAGTGGTATTTACTCCACGTTGACATGCAGTTCCTCACTCGGGTAAAATTCAGTTTAATCTTGTTAGCTCATACTCTGCTTTGTCAGTCAATCCTTTTACGCTCCAGTCGGAATGAGTGGAAGAAATCAGAACTGTGGCATTTGCTACTTCAGCACAGACTTAAAGTATTAACGAGTTGCATTGGGTTGCATTTCACAAACATACAGAAACATGATGTGTGTCTGTAGCTGGTTAAGATATACAGCAGTAATACAAGTGCAGCTATCCCAAACAGATGAAGAACCATCACACACACAATGAGATTCAGAAAGGTTATGTTACAAAACAGTGTTTCTACCAAAAATGTACACTTTTTCACATCTCAAATTTGTTCAGCACAACAAAACAACATTGTGCCTGAACTAAGCAAAGATTCAGCATAATTAAACAGTAGCTGGCCTTTTTCAGGCTTTCGAGGGTTGAGGAATAATTCAGGCTTTGCAACAATGTGCCCAAAATGATGGTAACATGATCTCCAATACATGCTATATGATGAGGATCCAGAAATAACAAGGTTTTGGGACCCACACACCCCCTTTGAATCCTTCACGCATGTTCAAGCTGTTCACAATGAGAATGGGGAAATTTGGGCTACCTGTTACTTCCCTCTCAGTTGTTCTAGGGTGGCTAAGTCTTGAGCATCTGGGAAGCTCCTCTCTCTTGTGCAGGCTGGGTCAGATGATCCGAATTGTTTCAAGCCTAGATTCCTTTAATTAATAGATTTATGGAGGAAAAATCCATCACAGTTTTAAGTCACAATGACTGGATGCTGAGTTTTAGAGGTAACCTATCTCTGAATGCCAGATGCAAGGGAGTGGCAACAGGATACAAGTATTTTGTTGTCTTGTGTGCTCTCAGAGGCATCTGGTGAGCCACTGTGAGATACAGGAAGCTGGACTAGATGGACCGTTGGCCTGATCCAGCAAGGTTCTTCTTATATTCTTATAAGACTGCGGGCACAATCCAAACCTACTTAGGCCACCGTTGTAACCAGTGGCCCAGTGAAAACGGGAGGCCCCAGAACAGAAAGGGGATTCAAATCCCCTCCAAAAGGGGAATTCAAAGGGGATTTGAATCCCCTTTCCATTCTGGGGCCTCCCGTTTTCGCTGAGCTGCTGGTTACAACAGCGGCCTAAGTAGGTTTGGATTGCGCTCAGACAGGCCCAAGCAGCTGTAGCCTCTCCATGTAGCAGTAGGAACAGGAAGATGAAACAGAACAGGAGTCAGCCAATAACAGGAACTGGTATAACTTATGTACCATGTCAGGGAACCCGCCAGATTCCTTTTGCCCCAGTCCTGGTTCAGTGCATACACTCCTTTGCTCCAGGTGTTCACAGTTTAGGTCAGTTAGAATGGGTAGAATGAGCTACCCTGGAACCACTGAGAAGGGAAATTCACAGGCAAGCCCAAATTTCCGCATTCTCCAGAGGTGCCAGGGTAACTCAGTCTTGAACATCTGGGATATATTTAAGAAGTGCTTACCGAAGGGCGGGTATTACACTGTGGTCCTCTGTGCCACCTTCTGGAGCACCCACCTACCAAAGGCAGTATTGGCCGAAGTGTAAATGTCAACCCTGTAGTGCTTGGTGAAGGTATGCACTGAACTCCAGGTTGCTGCCTTGCATATGGCCTTGAAAGATGGGCAGGCTCTGTAGGCCACCGAGGCTGTCGCCCCCCTCAGCAAGTGGGCCATGATGTCCAGTGGAGCCATCTTACCCTGGGCCTTGTAGGCTGTCACTATGCGCTCCCTGATCCACCATGATACAGTGGAGGAAGAAACCCTGGACCCCAAATTGACTGTTTGTATAACACAAACATACCCTTGGACTTCCTAAATTCATGATGGGTTTTGGATTGGGGATCTTAAGCACAAGCAGTTGCTACTCAACTGCCACGTCAAGTTGTAGCAGACAGGCGACAGGACAGGAATCAATGACTCCTTATGGCAATGTTGGTCTGTTATGGAAGTAAGCAGTGTTGGAAAGCCCTCACCTGGAATCTTCTCCATGGTATTACATCATGGCATGAGGCCAGCATCCCTAGAAGCTGGGCCAGAGCCACCTCAGCTCTGCATTGGGTGCCACCAGCCCCAATGACGCCCTTGTCCCCTTCTCCTGGTGGGGAGTGCCTTCTTGTTGCTGGTCTCCACCAGGACTGGGTCCAATAACTCACTAAACAATTTCTCGAGAATCCCTTGTTGTTGGACGGGAGAAGAGATGAGGAACCCAGGGCTGCCAGTGGCACATCTACCAGTAGAGTCCTTAGCTTTGTCATGATCTCTGGCAGAAGCACATAGAGCGTGGAAGCCAATGTATGAATACCCTTGCTCCTGGTGGGGAAGGCCCATTCCCCACCCACAATTTCTTTCTTGAAGAAATCTGGAAAGGGGACAATGGTGGGCGAGTCAGGACCCTGTAGGAAGGCTGCTTTTGAACATTTAGGCCGATGGTTTTCTCTTCCTCTTCCTCTCCCTGGGGGAGCTCCAGGACACTGATGACCTTAAGCAGGAGTTTTTGAAAATATTTTGAAGGGAACAGATGGGAACCCTGCTGATCCATCTCCTGATCCTCTTCCAACAGCTCCCCTTCTTCCATGGAAGACTGGTTATCAGAGTACACATCCTGGTAGGATTCAAGACTGGCTATGCTTGAAGGCCTGCGTTGGTGGGAAATGGCAGTGGGGTCAAGGAGGCTCCTTTCTCTTGCCTGCTTGGTAGGCTGGCTGGCGGCTCTGGGGTCACCTTGGCATTTGCCCCATGGTTTGTGAACTTTGTGGGATAGTGCCCAACCTGGGGCCAAGGAGATTCTGGCATGGCTGTGGCTAGGGAGCTGTGCTCCTCCCTAGCAATCACTTGTTGGAGCTATGCAGTGAGCCCATTCATGTTGGGCGAGGCCTTGGTCCCCTGCTATCCCCTGGGGTTGTTGGTCCAGCTAGGTCTAGGAGAGTGGAGTGACGGGGTGTTTGGAGAAACCTGGAGGGCTGGTGATGAGAGGGAGTCTTCCTCCTGGTTGCTTGCCTCTGAAGCCAATGCTGCCATGAACCTTGTACTTCCTCCCCTTTGGGTCCCTCTGGGTGGAGTAAGGAGTGGTGGGTTTTTTCCTGGGCTGGGCCTCAATCACAGGAGGCACTCACTGTGTTTCATCAAGACAGCTGGTCAGCTCTAGCCCAAGGAGAAGGAACAGAGTTGGAGTGTCTGGTTGGATGTACAGAGCAGAGCAGTGCAATAGCACTGGGCACTTTGGAAGGCCCACACTGCTGGTGATGCCATCATATGCTTCCCACTCTTCAGAGCCTGCCTGTGTGGGTGCAACAGCGGTGGTGAAGCAGAATGTCTCCCACTGCAGGGGGCGGCAGGGGGCATAGACTGAGCCCTTGAGGAGCTACCGGCTCCCGAGCTGCTTTCCTGAAGCCTCCCAAGACATGGGGGGTGGGGATGGATGGACATCTCAGGGACGAAGCCCATGTTCAATTTTCATCCTTCCCAGGCTTCCCTGAGAAGATGCTGTTTTAGCCTGCTCGGGGCAGGCTGCCAATAATTTTCACCCTGCCATTTCAATGGCAGTGGAGGGGTGGAGGGGTCTGAGTCTCTGGCCCAAGTGAGATCTGCTGCTTAAAGATTTAGTTGAACCCTATACCTAGCACAAGAGATAAGGGAGGGCCCCACTTCCTTGAAACAATTTAGATCATCTGACTCTGCCTGTACAGGAGGGAGGAGCTTCCCAGATGCTAAAGACTGAGCCACAGTGGAACCAGTGGAGAATTATTATTCTAGGTCTCAGAGCTATCAAAAAGTTAATTATTTTTATAAGATACAGTTGTTCTCTAACCATGGAGTGCTATTGTTCCAGTATTTGAATAATTCTTCAATTACACACACAGTGACTAACAACGTAATAATCCAAACAGATCAAAGACACTCCCAACTGTAGTTCATGCAGACTTGTTTCCATCTGCAGAGAAAGTGTAACTGTATTCAAGTTTACTGCCACAAATATTAGAGATTATCTTTCAAATAATTGGGTGTTAACTTGCAGTCTGACCTACTGAGTATTTTAGTTGACTTTTATGAATAATTAATGTGCTTGGCTCCTTCCTTTAAAACTTTGTCATAAGATCAGAAAGCAGTAATTCTTTCAATCAAACTGTGGTTAAAGTGTATGAGAGTTCTGAAAAAAGCTTATAACTAAAGTTCACTAAAAAAGACATGCTCTACCAGCTCAACTTAAGAAAAAACCTGATTCCATGTATTTGTTGTTTATTGGAGTAGACATTGTGATTATGTAAAAATCTAACATGTTTTAATGATAATTTGAGCATATAAGCACAACAGACTCAGTGTATACGATTTAACTAAAAACCATGTTCTGCAATCATGCTACATACCAGCAGAGATTAGTACCTTCCAGTAGATTTAAGAGAACTGAGGTGGGAGTCATGGTAGTCTGAGCATGGCCAAGGCTAAGGTCAAGAGAAGAAAGGAGAGAAAAGCTAAAGAGCAGCAGCAACACACAAGAGTTGCACAACGGACAGAAACAGACAGTTGCACAATGGACAGAAACAGGAAACTGTATGAAGGTGAATAACCACTGCACTGAGGAAGCAAGACAAAAAAGTAAAAAGCTACCACAATACCTGGGCCCCTGAGGCAGAAGGTCAATAAGAGCGGATTCAGACCGCTTGCGGAAGCGGACGAAGACGAGCGAGCGCGAGAGGCTGGCCACCGACCTGCCTGTCTGTAGGAGTGTCTCCCTGCAAATAGTCCCTCCTTTTGTCCCACCTTCTTGGAAGAAACCTCCACAGTGATTGGCCAACACTCCTCCCCCTCTCTTCTGATTGGTGGCTCCAGTAGCGTTGCTGTGCATCCCCCTGAAAACATGGCCCAGGGGATGTTCGAGCGTGCCGGCAATCGGGAGACCACTCGCTTCCGCTGTGTTAACCAGACACCCAAGCACGCTTCGGCTAAGATCCTGGACGAGCCGAGATTCATGCGGTCTGAAGCGGCCTTAAGGGAGAAGCTAAGGGAATAAGACTCCAGCCCAGCTACTGAAGGAAGGCTGGATCAAGGCTCCCTTCACATGGTTTGGACATTAGTTAGAGACTGGCATATCCAAACCCTGACCCAATTGTGCATATACGTAAATCCTGTCATAGAACTGGCAACTGCACACAACAGCTGTGTGTTGGGGGAGTGCACTAAATCCAGACCAACTGATCAACATTAGAAGTTATTTTCTGATGGGGCTATAACATGTGCAGCCATAACACCTGACTACCTAAAGTCAAGCCTTAGGGGAGAAGCCACAGCTCAATCACGGACCACATACTTTGCATTGCCAGGTAAGGCAGAGAAAGACTCCTATCTGGAACTGGAGATTTGCTGCCAATCAGTGTTGACAATACTTGAGCTGGATGGACCAATTATTTGACTATAAAGGCAGCTTCCTATGTTCCCAAGTCTGTTTCCACACTTACAGCCCAATCCTAACCAACTTTCCAGTGATGATGCAGCCATGCCAACAGGGTGTGCACCGTATTCCATGGTGGGGGGGGGGTGTCACAGAGGTCTCCTCAAGGTAAGGAAAGGTTTGTTCCCTTACCTCGGGGCTCCATCGGCACTGGAATGTTGGTTAGGATTGGGCTACTACATGGTTTCTGATTGGACTGGTGCACTTATGAGTAAATACTGTCAGCATCATATATGCACATTAGCTGTATCTTACAGGTTCATCAAGGACCAAAAGCAGGATAATTTCTACACTATACCATCTGTCTCCTTGTAGGCACTGGACAACCATTCACATCACTTAGCCCAACCTGTTTGACGAAACTGTGTAATTAAAAATAGATTAAATGGTATGTTCCAGAATACACAAATTTAGCAACATAAAATATAATCAGATGAACATTTGGGGAATAAATTCAATTCAGTTTGTGTTTTTCACATCTTCACCCATCAGCGTGAAATAGATTCTCAGTATGCACAAGGGAAAGAATAATTCCATGGATATGCTTTCAAGTAACAAGATGATATTCCCACACATATGGGAGTCAGTGTGTTGTAGAGGATGGCATGTTCAGTTTGGGAAAGACAAAGATTCACGTTCTTGCTCAGCTGCAGGGTTGGATGTGGGCAAATCTCTCTCTTGGTCTAGCCTGCCATATGAAGTTGCTGCAAGGGTTAGGGTTGCAGCAAGTTAGGAAGTTGCTGCAAGGTGAACTGCACTATGCAATTCATGCATAGTGCCCAGGGTAAGATACAAATGTTATTAGAAGTCATGCCACTTGACGACTGGAGAGTATTAACTCAAAGGAACTGGCCTGTTCATACTGTATTCTCTAACCTCCCCATCTTGTTAAAAGCCCTTGGGAGCCAGGGTGTACAATTTAATAGAAAACTGGACTTGGATGGGAACAACTAGGCTTAGAATCCCCTTTTGAGCAATGGTTAAGGACAGACAGAAAGCAAGGTAAAGATAGGTTGTAGTCAGCAACAAGAGATCAAGTTACCCAGGCCAGTGAGCAAACCTGGCCTATAAACTTACAGGAGTGCAACATGACGAATTGTAGTTCATTGCCAGAAGACCACCTTGGCTGATGTAGCTAGTCTTCCTGCAGTTTTCTCCTTTGGTTGGAGTGAGGCTGAATTGCGTAGCTCACCAGTCCAAGCAGCAATGCAAGCTCAAGCGCTAATAAAGGCATATAAATAAAATGTGTGTGTGGGGGGAGAAATACTGTACTGTATATATAATGTATCTTACCATATCAAGCATGGAGGTAGAGCACACAAAGCAAGAGTGTCAATTTCTATCTTTGGGTTGTATTCTAAGAAAGTAAGTCATGACTAAGTAACACTGAAATCAATAAGACACATTCGTTATGCAAGTCTTGTGACTAATTTAAGTCCCACTAATTTCCATGGACACAACCCTTTGTATTTGGTACTTCTAATCTAAGAAACAAGTGATGGTCTTGTCTTCTAGAAACTAAATACTGCCTTTACTAATAGGAATGCATGGGTGCAACTGAGGTTCCAATTCACCAGAGAATACAATGCTTGGGTCTGCAGAATACAAGGCCTCATCCATACCACAATTTTCTATAGTTGCTTCTTAAGATGGAACACTTAGACAAATTAACTTTATACACATAATCCGATAAGAAATACTTCACATTGACATTTTAATATTTTCTTGTAACCTTTTTTATTTAGAGAGATATATTCTTGGTAAGGAGATATACCATGAGGAAAGCAATTTCACTGGCTGTGAGGTATGTATATTCTCCACCAAAATACTCCTCACATCTCAACTGCTTTTATAACTTTATTTACACGCAAAACAATATCAATGCATTTTCTTGGCTTAACTACAGTATTAGTCACCCTACATGAATAAAATGAAACATTACTTCCATTACAGAACCAGATTTCAAAGAGGAATTTGCTTATTTGTTGAAAAGTGGCATTTCACTTTTGTTGACAGCCAATATTTAATGTGACCAAGACACCTGCACCATATTTTTCCATCCTCACAGCACATTTATTTCAATAATTCTGTAAATAGGTCCTTAGCATGAGCATAGTGTTACAGTTTTCATACATATAATTACATCCAAAACAAGTTCTAAATCTGAATTGTAAACATTCTCTTCATATGTAGAAACTTTTCTTTGTGTCAAATGGTGTTATGATTTCTTTAAAACAGGAAAATGAAACATCTAGGCTACGCCATGTAGTGAGCAATGCTTCTTAGTACAATTCTACAGGATTAAAATCAAAGGCCAAAATGTCCTGTAAGCAACTCATACCTTTAAGCAAAGAATAAAAAGACTTGTTAACAAAAATATGTCTTATAAATAAAGGTAATTGTGAGTGTTTGATGCAACATATGGAAAGGGTAGATACCATTACTGCTGACAAAGTTGGAGGTAGCATGGATGCACCATTTTATTGTCAGTGAGAAATGCAAGTGAAGTAAAGAATATTTCCTTACCACAAATAGTTTCCAGTACTATGTACATAGTTTTTTTTAGAAATTTGTTTAACAAGTTTCCCTCCACCTTTAGTACAAAAGAGTTTCATGTGGTTAAAAAACACTTACACAGCTAAATAGAATAGTACTAATTGCCCTATTTGAATGGAACAGTCTCTTGAACTATGAAGTACATGATATTTAATGCCCTAAATTGAGTAAATTGCATTAGCATTTCTTGGTATTGTACAAAACACTACATACATACAAACAAAATATAATATTTTACTAAGCAAGGGTTCTTGTTTGTTTAATAAACAGAGCATTGATTCTGGTAACACTGTAAAGAATGTTTTCTTTTCATAAAACCTGTCTTAAGTACCCATGTGCAACGATTTAAAAACTGCTGCTTACATGTAATGGGCTTGTATCAATAGTGAACACAGTAATTGACAAAAAACATAGTAAACTTTAAAAACACATCTTCCACCCTATATAAAATATAAAGACTACTTACGGTAACTGTTTTAAGTACTCAATTGTTTGGATGTTAACTGTCATTCTTTTTACAATTTTCCTGCTTCAGATATTTTTTGTAACTTTAAAAAAAACTAACAAAAGTATTTCAAAATGTACATCCAATGCAAATTTAAAGTGTTTCAATGTTCTATGAAGCTGCTTCAGCCATCAGGAAAGAAAATGAAGTTTCTGTAATTGAGGCAGGTTTTTTAAGCAGTGATGTGACTTCCACCATGCCGGCCCCAGTTCTAGGAAGATTTGCGTTGACAATGTGGCGCTGCAGATGCTTTATCCAGTCTTCTTGAACGGACAAGGGTCCTCGAAAGACCAGACCACAAAACCTGTACAGTTTTTAAAACCATCCAAAGAAGGTGCATTAGCATTGATGAACAACTTCATGAACTGTAGCGAGTTCACAAAATAGGTCTACAGAAAAGCTTGCCTCCATGTATAATCTTAATAGGCTGATAATCTTAATAGGTTTCCTTGGTATTAAATCCAACAAGCTTTGATAATAGTACCAAACAGCTCTTCTTCAACAGAGAAGGCTACAATTCTACAACACACATTTAAAACTGGATACCACCAATGGCCATATCTAAAACATGATAGATGAACTGCAAATTTAATTTAATTTAAACAAGATGGAACAGATCATGATTGTGGGTTCCTTCAGGCTGGAAATAGACCTGGAATTAGGATTACTGTAGGATATCCAGGTTGTAGCTGTTATCCATGATTCTGTTTTTGGCCTTACAGCATGAGGAGATCTCACTCAGCAAGTAGTTCAGGCATGCACATGTGTGTCGTCGTCCCTCCCTTGTGCAGACTAACTAGTGAACCACATTTATTGGAACATGGCATCCACCTGACCACACACTCATTAACTACAACAAGTCACTCAGTGGGTGTTACTATGCTCATTTAAAAATACATTTCTACTTTCTCCTTGCCATGCAGGAAGGGTAGAGGTGAGCAAGATTAGTACCAAGCTGAGATTTTTCAGAGGAACAAAACTAACGAACAGGTCTTAAAACTTCTTTCTACCAACTACAGAGAAGAAAGCCTTCTCTGAGAGCAAGAATATAATAACTCTTACCTCAAAGATTGAAAACTAAGTTGCTTGTATTGCAACCCATCTCAACAGTCAGGGAAGAATTTTACAAGAAGATACCTATTAATTTCTGAGCCCAATTCAAGGTAGACTACTATCACAAGCAGCCTAGATCCAGCACAACACAGAGAGCAGCTCTCTTCAAAAGTGAGACAATTTTTCATAATACTGATGGAAGAGAGGAATGAGTCTTGGTTACCTGCCCTTTCATCAGTGAAGAAAGCTGGATGGGATACAGGGCAAGCTCTTAAGCTGTGGCCCCTACCAAACAGAAGATCATTTTATCACCTGAACCTTCCCAAACCCTACTCTGCAGACATTTTGTTAGCACTGCAAAACCTTCATATTTAGGTACGCTTTCAGCCAATAGCCATCTGCAAAGTTTGCACGTGAAAAACTAACAATTCCAAACACTGCAAACATGTTCCAAGACTTCTTTTGTACAACTTAAAAGTTTGTATTTTGATTTTGATTAATGCTCTTGTCACAAATACACACAGAACACAGATCCATCTATTCATCAACAATAAAAATAGCTGCAACTTTTTCAGGTTACCAGTCACAATCCCATATATACCTGCACCGGAGTATGTAAACGTCATCAGCACCATGAGGTAATGGCAGAATTTTTTTCTTGCTCCCAGATCTTGATCTTGATTTTTTTTGCTTACAATCTATGGCTAGTAAAAGAAAAAAGTTCATATATATGTATACAGAGATACAAGAATTGAGCACAAACGTTTTTCCTCAATAAATCGTTTCTTCCTTGACATATACTAAAATTTTGTTTTCACTTCTTTAATGGCACATTCAATTACAAAAGTGGGATAATCTACAAATTCAGGTTCTTCATGAAGCTAAAGCGTGCTCGTCATTTGCATGCACAAAATTTGCATGCTGTATTCCTATTACAAATGTTACATTCAATCAAACCATATCTTAACAATATTAAGCCAATTCTACCTAGTTGATCAATCACACAAACATGCTTTGCTTGCAAACATGTAAGTACGGAGGCCTTTTATCATACTGGAAGTAACAAAGTTATTTGCTCTCATTATGCAGTTTAAGACTTAAGGATCAATTATTAAAGCAAGTTTTGGTGAACTTCACCACTGGAACGTTTGCATATATTACATCATTGTGGCTGAAGTACAGGACTGTTTTGTATGCTAAAGGAGCCTCATAATATTGGCTACATTTCTTGATAAGTTCTTATAAGAATGTGAGAAGTATCTGCTGTCAGATGCATTGAAATCAAACATGCATGAGGACACCCCCCAAAATGACACTCAAATTAGCTAGTACATTCACATTTAGTATCAAGAGAGCAAGGACATTTTTTCTCAGGTACACCATCATAAAGTGACCTGATGTTTTTACTTAAACACCCACACCCACACATCCAAATAGGACTTGGGGGAGCATTCAAGTACAGGAGCAACAAAGGGGTGGGTAGGGGGGATTTTAGTACTTTGCCCAGCTGCAATTCCGATCTTGATTGCATCTGCCATGTGTTCTTAATGGAAAAAGTTTTCATTGGTTTTCAATTGAAGCTTTAAAAAAACCCACCTATAATAGTGCAGGGAGGTGGGCTGCAATCAGAACCAACAGAGGCAAAGTGCTAAAGCTCCACCCATGGTTTCACTCAATTTTGAGTAATCTCCCAGCACTATTCTTTAAAAAATATACTATATAGAAAAGCACCAGGTTGTGTTACACTTGATGTAAAATGTGTAATTTGGTCCTCAGACAGTGAAGAAAACTCAAAAGGTATACAGGTGTCCCCCACTTAATGACGGGAATACATTCCCAGAACCCCGTCGTTAAGCAGGCCCGTCAAGTAGGACTTTTCCTACCTTAAAGACTGAGGCCTCTCCCTGGTCGTGGTTCTCTCTGGGGCCTGTTCCTCACCTCTGCAGGCCTCAGAATGTCTCACAAAGGCCTCTGTAAGCCAGAAGTGCATTATGGAGGCCTCTGTGGGACATTCTGAGCCCCTCAGAGGTCTGCAGAGGCCAGGAACAGACCTCCAAAGAGGCCCACAACCATGAAGAGGCCTCAAACTTCAAAAGGTAGAGAAAGTGACCCACGATGTTCTGCCTAATGATCCCCGTCGTATATGTGGGGGGGTCATTAAGCGGGGGACACCTGTATTTGGAGAACCTCTTCAGCTGAATCCAATGAGTCAAGCTCACCTTTAAAGACCTAGATTAGGGGTTCTAAAACCCTGGAGGTGCTGTACCACCTTCGGGTCCCACCTCCGTCGGCTTTCCACTTACTTCTGGGTTTTTAGCCAGAGGACGACTCCGGGGGCTGTGTCGGAGGCCATGCCAGAGGCCAGAAAACGAAGGTAAGAGGCTCTGGGTGGGTGGGCGGGCCGCTTTTAGCTCTCCCGAGAGGCTCGGCTAAAGGCAGAAGCTTCTCAGGAGCGAAAACACAGCGCCAAAAGCGCCGCATTGGAGCAGGGTTCTGGGGGTCCCGGTGTTCCGGGTACCATCAGGGTACAGCCAAAGTATCATTGGTGGTATGCGTACCATCGTTTGAGAATCCCAGACCTAGATTACAAGCATTTTCATACTTCTAATAAAGTTTTAGAGAAATAAAAAGTGCCATGTTGCAACAATAGATGGGACCAAACGTAATGTTTCCTGTTATTTACTAGGTTATAGAAAAGAAAAAAATATGGAAAAGCATAAATATATTCAGTTGCCTGCACTCATGACACTAACAGCAAATTCCCTCTTCAGAATCCAACAAGGTAATTTGTTAAAAGAAAAGAACTGTATTGATCGAGTTAGCACTAAATCCATACAAAAAGTATTTTCCGGTCACCATTTAAAGGAAAGACTGGCAAAAGCTAAAAAATCCATCATTCCAAACTGTATCTATATCCATGTGTCCCTGGGATAAGAATGGTAAAACTCAGATAAAGGAACATTCAAGACCATTTCTCTCTGGATAGCAAGACCAAGAACGGACAAAAATCTCACTATTGTGAACTGCTTCATTGCTCACATTTTCTTAGACTTGATTTCCCAAGATAGCTAGCTTTCAAAACAAGATTTCCACTCCTCTTCCCAATTCTCATTAAATGATTAGACTTTTGCCACAGGCAAATGCTCGAGGGGTTTGAGATTACACCAGCTATCTGTCCTAATGCTAGTTTCTCTTGCAGTGGATTACTGAAAGTTAAAATGGTTCAGGGACTCTGAAGTGCAATATTCTCCTAGAGGCCAAAAAAACCCCACTAAGTGTCACAACACACTAACCATACCAAATGATTGCATAAGGCTTCTATAGGCTGTAGAGGACACGCAGTCAAGGACAGTAATAATTCCTGGAACACTATCTGTGCAAGGTTCTAACAACAAAGACTAGAACCTGATATTGAAACAACCAATGCCAAGTGGTATAGGCAAGTGATCAGACATGACCATAATACTGTATGTTCATGCTCTGTATCTCATGTTTACCTATAGTCCAGTAAGCTGTAAATGAGGACTTGGTCCACTGAATTTGTAAAACTGAAACTAGTGAAGAGGGTAAGCACACCACTATCTGTTGTGCCATATAGACCATAGATAGTCTGCTTGTGTTCACCAGATTTGGTGATCATTAATCTAATCTCAAACTTTTTTTATGAAAAACTCTGTGGTTAACAGAGCTCAGACAAGAATTAGAAGGAGACAAAGATTATAGCACTAAGTATTAGAACATGTGTCATTCTACAAGATGGGACAAACCCAATCTCCATTTCTGAATTATGGGTGCATAATACATTTCTGCAAGACACTTGCATGCTGCACTTCTATTTGTGAAGTTAACTCAAAGAAAAGATAGTACTGTACAGAGATCTGTGCAACAGATGTTTCTATCCAACGATATTAATAGCATGTATATACATCAGCAATTACTTTAATATGGCAACCTATGTAAGGTAAAGACCCTTAATGATGCATGTTGTTTTACCTTCACAAACTTCAATGCTACAAGTTCCAATTAAAAAAAATTACAAGCCAAGCTATAGTGTGCATTATTCAAGGACTGCAATGCCCATTCATCTGCACACCTGAGGTGAGCAGCACTTGGTCTTCCACCCTTCACCGTATTCCTCCACCAACGAACAGAAAAAGCACCCTGACACTTTTTTGACTGGATCTCCTACAGCCCAATCCTCCCTAACTTTGCACCAAGGGATCCAGCGAGGTTGGTGCAGGTAGCACTGGATCCCGAGCACAAAATGGAAGCTGGAAGGTAATCTTGGGGGAAGGGAACTTTTGTTCCTTTACCCCGGGTAAATGACCAGCCCCCCAGGTATCTTTGGATCTACCCCAGCTGGAGCAAACCCAGGAGTCCAATGTAAGGGGAAACAGCTAGGGACCGGGGGGGGGGAGGAGTAGGATTCGGTTTGCGCTGCTGCTGCCGATCCTGCCCCCCCTCCCCAGTCCAGTTCACTCACTCCCGGCCCCATTATACCCCTCCAGTGGCTCCTAATAATGCTTTGTGGTGCGACAGAGAGCACCTGATCGTGACCCACCATGGAGGACAAGGCAAGTTACGGTGGCAAAACTTTGGGGAACCACTGCTGTAATAGTTCAATAATTTCCTTATTTTCCATGAAACTTTAAAAAGGAACTTACAAAATCCCCACGTTTTCTGTAGTGAACTAGCAGATTCAAAAGAAATAGAAAATACAATCCAAAGCCTTTCATTTTTACTTGCTAATTCATTCAAGCATTTTTTAAAAATGTTGTCTAGTGGTCTCAGAACAACTCCTTCTAGAAAAACTACTTCATCTAGGAGGTAAGGAATTCTCCCAGTTAGATATATGAAGCCTGAAGCACATGATTAGGTGTTCATAGGCCTTGCACTACCTAATCCAGAAGCGAATGATATGGAGTTCCTATGGCACACAATGTTCTTACAAGAACTATGTGCATCATTCAAAAAACCATAGTAAGGTAACCTGTTTCACAGTTATTTTACACTGCAATAACCTCTGCACAGTACTGCAGATGAAGATAAGAGACTGTACAAAGCTAGCGCCAAAAGAACGGTTTCATTGATACTCTGCATAAAACCACCTGCACTGCATCTTGCATTGTTACAAAACAGCAGATCTGGGGGCTTTTCCATCCTGTCTTCTCCTCTCTCCATTGTTTTGCTTAATATCCAGCTGCAAGAGGAGGTTTGAAAATTTGGTCACTATTTTGTGACATTTCTGTTGGTCCAAATAAAAGGTGGTATCCTATTGTGGCTGCTGGGGCTGCTGGGACATTTATAATTACATGGCATTAGATGCATCGTTTGGACTATTCTACTCAACAAATCATGGGATCACGAAGGGTCGGACACGACTTAACGACTGAACAACAACAACACCCAACAAATCACAACAGCATAGCTCAAGCTATAATAAATAGGTTCTAATTTACTAATCCATGATCCTCTAGGTCAGAGTTTCTCAAACCATTTGTTTTTTCCAATGTGCCAGAGACTGGTACCATCTCTGTGCCATATTACTACCACTGTTTTCTCTCTTTTTTGATAATTGTTGGGGACCAGCAGTTGTTGATTTGTGGACCGGTGCCAGTCTGCAGACCACCTCTTTGAATAAAACTGCTCCGGAACATGTTTGCCCCAGCCTCCTCATTTCTCCAAAACCTCAAAAGCAAACGTGTGTCCTTGCAATGATTTTTCTACTTTTATACAGAACTTGCATCAGTATCTTCTGTAATAAACTAAAAAATGAACATGAAGGATGAAGGATATGAATGCATTCCCTTCTTTTAGAAACATTTGCTTAGTTTTTGCTTTGCCAAGCCCATCTGCAAGGAGCATCCAATAAAGCAATAAATCAAAATATTTAACCACAATAAATGTATATAGGGAGAAGCTTGACACTTGTTTGATCTCCAGATCAATCAATTGTAGAAAATATTCTGTTATGGATTTACCTCCTGTCTTAAGCTGTATTTCTCTGTCTCATACCAGTCCAAGCAACAACTGTAAGAGAACCACCCATTAAAACAGGAACAAATTAAAGGAGTGTCAGCTACTGGAAAGTACCAAAAGGAGGCAAAAGGCAGAATAGAACAAAAATGCTGGGCTGACAGTGCAAATGAATTGTCCAGTATGAAAACTACACAACTGCACAGACTAGAGGAATGTATTTACCAAGACTTATTTTTATTACTATTGGATGAAAAGACTAATCATTGAGCAATTTCAAATACATGTTTTTTAACAAATCTCCATTAAATTCTCAACATCAGATATTTGTTACCCCTTTGGGTTTGTCATCCAAACAACTACCCATCCTATACTAATGGGAAATGAAGAGTAATAAAACTCAGTCACACTTATACACTGCTCCTAAATCAGCTCTTAACAGCTTGAGAAAACAATTCTCAGAATCAGTGTGTAGAACTCTCCTCTATCACAAACATGCATTGTAACCATCAAAAAGGCAATGAAAATGGTAGGGAGACTATTAAAATGATAAAAAGCAAAATACCTATATAAAATGGGACCTGATCTGAACATCTCAAAAAAGTGTATAAAAGAAAACTGGAAAAAGAGGATAACCAAAAATTTATCAGGGAAACAATGTTTTCCAAAGAAATTTAAAATCAGGAATGGCTCAAGACATTTGGTTGCCAAAGATAGAAAATTCAAATGCCTTCCTGCCATGGTGGAAAACATATCTACTAAGAAATTGACAGTTGCTACTCTCCAATGGAACTGTCAATGGAACTGTAGGTGGAGCTGCCTCAACTACAGGCAAATTCTGATCCTATAGATAAACTGAATATTTGTCATATCTTCAAAACTCTTCCACAGAAAATAAAGTTCAATGGAGTTCAAAAGAGACCCATGTAAATTCAGAACCTGTTTAAAAAACAATGGCTGTTATCAAGATAAAGCTTCACTCTTGACGAGGGTATCTCATACTGTATGTGACTCTTGAAACTGGGACTAACAGGAATAGCATGATCTACTGATATCCTACAGCAGAGATGTCCGGCTGGCAGATCTCATTCGGCCCTCTCCACAACCACCTCTGTACCAGACTAGCAGTTTGAAAACCTGCTTGACTGGCAGGCACCTATCTGAGAAATACAAGGTTGTCCTGAATAACCTTACAACAAATTTGCTGCTGGGATTAAGTTCATCTCCTTCTGCCTGGAAAGCAGAACTCTCTTCTCTCTGCTAGGAAAAGTGTGTGGGGTGTCAGTTCCTGAGCAGCTTAGCCAGGTGGAGTCCAGGGGCCCAGACTAAAGTTTGCCACTGCTATCCTAAAATCTTATCCTTTTCACAGTATCTGGATCTACTAGGTACAACTGACCATTAGAGGAAAGGATATTTCCATGCTTTTAACAGGCCACTATTGAAAATACAGAAAGGCAAGAATAGTGTAGAAAGCCAATGTCTTGCCCTGAAGCTAAAGTAGCCCTGGGAAAACATTCCTTTCAGCTTCAACGAGTTTGATAGTTGATAGTATTTTTCTATTCAACAGCAAAATACAAAAGGTCCCATAGCAATTGTCACATATAAAAATAAAGGTCATTTATGCATACAATTATGTAACTAGGGCAGAAAACCAACAAAATGCTCAAAGGAATTTATGGCCATGGCATTTCCTTCAAAAATACGTAAAGAAATAAACAGAAGTAGCACAAGGTATTTAAAGATAAAGTCAGAATGAACAAAAAATAACGAGTTGTATCCAAACATGCATAAAAGGAAGGAATCCTATAAAGGGGACAGACTTCTATAAAGGGGACTGACTTCTCACCTCCTCATCTTCATTGCAGCCCCTTATCCCCTGGAAAATCATTTCTGAGGGTTGAGGGACATGTAGTACAGGGAGCTTCAAAAAAGAGGACACATCTGCCAAAATTGGGCAGAGGCACCTACAGTACTTGACAGACCATGAACATTAAATTACATTAAATTAAATAGAATCATTTTAAATAACAGGGTTTCTTCCTTAAATGCAGCTGTCTCTCTTCTAGAGAAACAGATAAAGGACAGACAACATTGACATTTATAAAGGAGACTCAAACTAATCAAGCACAAGGATGCTGCTTTCAAACCTGTCTAGGAAGATTGCAAGTTGTTTTGAATTAGCTACCTACAGTTTTTCACTTATAGTACATCTCTAGTTACTGAATGCTCAAGTACAATCTACAACTGATGGGCCTACAGTATTTATTCTCACTTTGGAGACAAAAGCAAGAATTAAAAGCAGTTTTATAGAACCTAAACTCAACACAAAACAGGATATAAAATCTGTTGCAATTCTTGAGTTTGCAGACAGTTTTAAACAGAATGGGAAGACTTCAGTTCTGTGGGATCAACTTTTTTTTGTTTTGTTCTTTAATTAGAACCCCAAGGCCAACCAACTAAAGCCAAGTGCAAAATTGGGGATGAAAGGTGATGCACAGGCAGAATGAGATGCAAATTTTTCTACTACTGCACCTCATATACTCAAGATGCCGCACATACAACTGAATCACTTGTTGCCACAGATCAGAGATGCTAATGCAAAATTCTAAAAAAACTGGCCAGCAGAACTACATAAAGCCTGGTTTAGGACAGCCAATTAATACACATTAATAAATGAGGAACTCTTGGAAGCCGAGAGAAAAATATTAATATTTCATTATTTTAGAGGCAAAAGGCATTATTTTGGAGGCAGGCAGAGTTTAACTTGTAATTTTACTCACTATTTTATAACTACTGGGAGTCAAAGCCTTGCTAATCTAATGTAAAATCACCCAAGCATCTACCAGTAGATCATGAACTACTGTACCTTGTGACCACCTTAGTCTGAAACAGTTAACAAATTAGAAGTATTGCCAGAGAGTATCAATGTACGAATGTGATGACAAACCAAGACTCCCAATAATAGAAATGTAGGAAGCTCTGAGGACTAGCTGCCAACAATTAAAAGTGCTTTGTTTACCTTTTTCACAAACCACAGCACAGCTTGTGCAGATGCAATGCTCCCAATCCCTTAAGGAAGAGGTTCCCAAACTATGAAGCTTTGTAAGTTTTTGCGGGGGTGGGACGACACTTTGGTGGCACCAGCGCTTCTGGGATTGTGCCATCACCAGTGGAAAAAGTGGTTTTTTAGCCCTACCTGGGGGTCTTGCTAGTCCTCCGGGGGGTTACAGGGAGACTGCAGACTCCTCCGTAGACCTCCCCACACCTCAAAACGGCTCAAGATAGCAATCGCGACCCACTTCCGGTTTTGTCCAAAACCCAAAAGTGGGTCACCATCGCGATCTGGAGCCATTTGAGGTGTGGGGAGGTCTGTGGAGGGGTCCGCAGGCTCCCCACACTCCCAGGATGACTGGCAAGAGCCCCAGGTAGGGCTAAAAAAACCACTTTCCTCTCTGGCGGTGGCGGCAGTGCGATTCCGGAAGAGTCGGCGTCGTCACTGCAGGTCACCATGCCCCTTAAGGGAAGTAGAGACCCATTTTTCCCGGCTGGGGTGTCGTGATGCCCCAGTTTGGAAACCTTTGCCTTAAGGGATCAAGAGCATGTCATGGAACCGATTATCCCCAGTTCCTACTCACTCTCATGCCCTATTGGCCTTGACAGACAATTACTGTATATTGGCACAGACACTAACAACTGCTAACACTAACCAGGTTTCGTTTTTAACCAGGGATGTTGAAAAATGGCATGCGCACTGGGTAAATAGCTACTTTTAGCTATTTCTCCTACATTAGCCACTTTGAGCACCTCTGAAGAAACAGCACATTTCATTAACAAACTAATAGGCTGTATCATCTTATTCCCAAGAAGCACCACCACAAGCAATGGTTACTTTCACAAAAGTGTTCATAGACTACAAGTGATGCTCTTGCTTTTTTCAAACTTCTCACTGCAATCAGCAGGAAAATCTTTGTGATTCAAGGATGATGGCCGATAATAAAATCATCATTGTCATATCAGATATTTGAAGCCAGGACACAGGTTAACATCCCAGATTGCCCATTTGTAAAATGGAAATATCATCAAGGTAGTACAGAATGATTCAAGTTAAAATTATTCGAGTTTAAAGGCTGCGGACGATTAAAAAAACACCTGACGTTTCGCTCGCTTCTATGGTGGGCATTTTCAAAGGAAAAAGCACGCACCAAACAATTTGCGCAACTACTAATACCCGTAGCTCTGCTGTAACCTACAATGTCTCGCATGCTCTTTTATCCTCATAATACTCCTCTCGGTGGTAGCTATTTACCACTTTTCCGCAAGTGCAGGGGACCTGGTATACCCCTGCCTTAGTAAGGGGGTCTCTAGTATCTTTTCCCGAATGTAGAACCTGCTGTACCTTCTGTGTAGATTTATAAAAATGTGTAGGTTTATATAACTGCATATAGCTACCTATACTGGCCTATATTGGCCTTCTCTGGTAGTTTTCCAATGTGGTCCGTCACGTTCTTTATATAGGGGAGAAGTGGTTTAGCTATAGGATTCCTTTGTTCTTTGCTTGGAGGACCTTGGGGCTGTCAAGGCTGCATCACTTTATTAATTTCTCGCCTGCAATACCCATTCACCCGCAGGGCTTGTGTAATGTGATCCAGCTCTCTTTGCAGGTGCTGTGGTTCAGTGATACGTCTGGCCCAGGCCACCCAGTGTATTAATCACTCCCCTCTTTTGCCTTGAGTGGTGGTTGGAAGCATTATTCAGGTACCTATCCATGTGGGTAGGTTTCCTGTATACTTGATGACCCAAAGTTTGATCCTCCTTACAACTCACCAGGACATCAAAAAATGCCAGTCTCCCTTCTCTCTCCATGGTAAATTTTATTGCCGGGTGAATACTATTAATATGTTGTAAAAATGAGTTAAATTCCAGCTCCCCCTAGTCCCAAATGGCAAAAACATCACCCACGTATCTCACCCACATAACTGGTTTGCGCAATGCTGTACCCAAAGCTTGGGCTCCAAATTTTTCCATATAGAGATTGGTGACCACTGGACTTGGTGAACTCCCCATTGCCACCCCATCATAAAATTGCTGGACCCATACAAAATAAGTAGATGTGAAGTAATAACTGTATAGCTCAGCAATCACTTGTAGAAATACTGTAGTTCCCCAATCAGTTGGGAGTACCTCTTTAAACAGGACCTTTGTAAACAGAGATTCAACATCAAAGCTAACAATTTGAGCATGTGGTGTCAAATGAACCTCTCAATTGCTTAACAAAGTGAGCAGAATCTTTAATATAGGTATCCATATAGCCCACGTATGGCTGAAGTAAAGTTGTCAGGTCTAGCCATAGCATACGTGGGAAGGCCTATCACACTCACAATGGGGTGTAGGGGTACCTGTGGCTTTGAAAATGCCCGCCATAGACGCAAGCGAAACATTAGATGTAAGTTTTTTGTAGACTACAGCCTTTAAACCCAAATAATTTTAACTTTAATCATTCTGTGAATACCAGCCACAAACGTTTTAGTAGACAGAACTACTAAAACATTTGTGGCTGGTATTCACATAGATATATCATCAAGGTACTCGGTTACAAAGCCAAGCGTTTTAAAATAATCAGCAGTTAGTTCTCAAAGTGACTTTCTACAAGTCACTTAAACAGCACACTTGCACTTAAGCCAGATTAACCTCTCTCACTGTTTTTCTATATGGCAGTGTTGTAGTCTTAGGCATTGTCACAGAAGAAATTCAACAGTGTGGCTGTTTGTTTATACACTGTAAATTGGATTGCTCCATGTCTTAATCTTCATGAACTCTTAGTATCCCAGAAAAGTTCTCATTTATCCTCGAAGGCTTTACTGCAATTGTGTAAATTGTTTTACATGAGGTCCCAGTGCCAGCAAAATCCAAGATACAGTACAAAGTAGCAAAACACCACAAAAGAACAGAGCTGCCCTTTGGTATTACCATCTAATTTAATTTTGTAGAAGACCAACATAAAGAGTCACCGATATGGGAGAAACGTAATGGGACTTTTACTAAAAACTATAAAAACTGCATATAGCTGCCTATACTGAGCCTATTTTGGTTTTAATTCGCCCAAGGAATGGGTTATAATAATTGATAGGTAAAGAGACCAAGCTGAGAACTCTCTCATTAAAAAAAAAAAAAGTAGCTGCTTTGGCCATTTAATCAGAAAACGAAAAGCATTCAGCTCTCAACTGTTTTACATACATGAAATAATGCTGGATCAAAAATAAATCAATGAGAATAAAAAATCAGGCATGAAAAAATGGACAATAGCAACATTCATAAGGTTACACGTTGCTAAAGTTTTGTTTCTCAAATTCAACTTGTGTCAGAGGATTTCAAATGTCAACTGAATTAGCATATGAATTTGTCAAGTCTGATGAGGAAAAACGTATACAGACAGACTTGATTTTACATCTGTAACAAACATACCTGTCCCAGTCAAAAGTCCAGCACTCTTCTTTCGTGCATAAGCGCGCAAGTGGTTGGACAGGCTAACAGCACTTGTAAACGCCGTATTGCAATGCACACACGTTCTAAGCTTCACAGGCATACCTATCATTCAAAAGAAAACTATAATCCAGTTCTCTCTTTAAAAATGAAACTCTCAAAGCGTTTTGAAAAATTCGGTATTCAGAATTGCTTTCAAGTATGTTCACTGCACCAGTGTAATTGTTTCATATACTAGAAGGATCCAAGCTCATGGTTATTACTTTCATATGTGGCATTTAGCACAAAACATGCGATTTTGTTAGGAAAATGGAAGGCGTGATCTGAATCCCAAAGCTTCTCTGAATTTAACACCTATTATCACTTTCCTGCTGATCTTCACATTACACAGATTATTTCCTAACCCCAAAATACAATCTGCGATTTGAATAGCACAGTTCTGTTAAGAAGTTTCAAAGCTTGCAACGTTCCCAATAAAGAGAATTAGAAAGTCTAGTTGACAAAGTGGTAATTAAAGTGTTTTACCCACAAGACTGTAAAAGGCTCAATACTAAATTAGGTTGCTGATGAAGGCTGGGAGAAAAAGGTGGTAAAACACACCACTGCACAGCTGTTAGACAAAACATTTTATTCAGTGCATTTTATCTTCATTACTTTGAATGCGCAATCAATAATGAAAGTTAATGATTTCTAGTTTTTGCTAAAATCTTTGTGCTAAATAAATGATCAACAAACATCTTAGTTATCACCAGAAAGAACACACAATGCAACAGTACCAAACTCCATCAGACAAAGAAACCATTACAAATGGCTTCTTCTCAACTTTACTTTCATATACACATAAAAAGTTTTCACTGCCCTTCTTGGAAAGATAGTGACTTAGAACACAGTCAGCAACTTCTTCATTTTTTTTATATAATATCAGAACAGGGTATTTAAATTATTTGACAGCCTGCTTATTAAGAAGAAAGAAATCTTTGAGATTTGAGAAAATAAAGTATTTTTAGAAATCTATTGCAATACAAAATAGCCACTAACACTAAAACTGCACTTCACATATATGAAGTAAATGCAATACAGTAGACCCTTTCTAATAATTTATATCCACGGGTTCTGGATCCACAGCTTTGACTCACCGCGGATGCCGGTCTCGTGAGGTTGTTAAAATCAGTAAGGGGGGGGGGCACTTTTTTAAAAACCTTTAGCAACAAACTACGCCGTTTTCAAGCCTCTAGAAGGCTTCTCTAAGCTTACCGACCCACTTCTGGCTCGTGCGAAGGCTCTTCCCCCCCCCCCCAGCCTTGTTCCAGAATTCTAGGACATGGCTGGGAGGAGGGAAGAGTCTTCGCACGACCTAGAAGTGGTAAGCTTAGAGAAGTCCTCCAGAGGCTTGGAAACAGCATGGTTTGCTGCTAAAGTTTAAAACCCGCTGTTTTTGCCTCCCCCCCCTTTTTAAACTGATTTTAGCGTGGACTCTGGTATCTGGGGATCCTCGCTATCCACGGATGGCCGACTGTACTAACTGGAAACAAGCTTAGGATTTATAAATTTTAGAAAATGAAGTAACAGTGCAAGTTAATTGTCAAATTATACATCAATCATAATTAGCTTAGGGGCCCTATTTATAATTATTATGCAAGTGGCTTTGAGTGAAGCCCAGAAAACATGCTACCTACCATTAAGCAGCACTAATGCAAAGCAAAATCCTTCGTGTTTCGCAAGTTATAGTTCAGCATCGTCTTTCTAATTTATGTGACACCTGACTCAAGCAACAAGCTTTATTGAAAAATATTCTACCTCAGAGGAACCCACCAAAATATTAAAAATGTACCATATGTAGTTGTATAACTCATCTCATTCCTTTCTTTTATAAACCGCTTTGAGAATTCTTTGATTAAAATTGGTAGATAAATACACTGAATAAATACCATGTTAACCAATCTTTTCAGTTCCTCACAGTCGCCTAAACCGTAAAAACAAGGTCTCTTTAAAGAGTCAAAAATAAGAGCTGGAATACAATCAGCAATTCCTGTTGCCATACTATACAACTTTAGACTACAGGTAGAGAATAGAACGTTTGAGTGCTCTCCCATAACAGATCCCCAAGCTGTACACATGCAGGAAGTTTTTAAAGTATGAAAATTTGATCTCTCACCTACAGTCTAAAATCATACAGAACAGCAACAGACTCACAACATGTAACTTGTTTCCCCATTGACAAGAATTAATCAGCCCAACTGCTATACCACACTGCAGTACTGAAAGAACCAGCAAAACTATAGAAGTATAATACAAGATCATGCTGGTTAATCTTAGAATAAATTACATAAATGTTTATCTCAAACTAGAAGAAATGACAGCTGCAATGAAGTTTGTGCAGAGGTGTTGTCAAAGGATTCCAGCAGAGTTTCCCTGAGCCATGAGAACCAAGATTGAAAGAATTTAAGTATTCTAAAACTATGCTATGGACTGTGAAGAAAGTAGCTAGCGTATAGGATTGTTCACACAATATGAAAGAAAATTCAGATCATAAAACTTCAGGGATTTTGTATCAGAACCCTGATGGCAACAACTGTGTCAAACAGGACTATGGCTACCACAGCTACTCTCGCAGAACAGATAAAGCGTATAAGTAGAGCAGTCCATATATCATCCAGTTAACCAATGAGGCATGCATTAATTTAGGTAAACATTTATAGTCTTATCACACATTAGAAATAAACAATGAGATTCCACATCTGCACCACTTATAGTCTATGAAAAATCAAAGTGTTTCCCTGGATGAGACAGCTACCCAAGTACCACCATATCTTGTTAAATAGATGCTTATGTGCATCCCTCAGCCACCACAGAGCAAGAGCTACTTTTATTCAGACCTCACAAAATTGAAGCAATTTTATATGAAACATTCATCTTCTTTTTATTTCTCTTGCTATAACCTTGTAAGGAAAATGACTTTACTGAGAATTACCTTTCAGAATATTATTTTAAAAATTCTATGTGGCAGTGTACTCTGGAGTCACTGAAATCATAATAGTTGAGCCAGCTATAAACAAACCTCTTACCTGACTGCATAGTCAAGTCCATTTTTTGTGGTTGATATATCAGAGGACTGTCTTCATCTAATGGAAGAACACATTTCTGAACAAACCTCTTTCTTGCAGTTTGATTATGGATCTTTTGCGGAGAGATATCAGGATTTCTTTCTTCTCCTAACCTTTTATTTTTCAAGAGTTCTATCAGTGTAAGTGACTGGGTTTTTTTTTCATCATGTAGTACGGATTTTGCTTCATCACATTCATTGAGGAAACCAAGCCCTTCTTCCTCGGATGCAGACACTGATATATCTTCAGTTTTTAGGCCATTGCGGTATGCCTCAAGAGGTATAACATTTTGAGATAAAAAGTCATCGTTTGATGAAAGTTTCTGAGCAACAAATGGTCTGGGAATAACACGCCGACTGTTCAATGCCTTCAAGATCTTTTCATATTTTTCTTCATTTTGCATCATCTCATTTAGAACGCAGATTGGAGATTTGTGTGCATCCCACTTGGTTTTACCAAGTCTTTTTAGATGTCCTCGAACATGATTTGATAATCCAATTTTAGTGTCAAACCAACCTCCACAGAGCTGGCATGTGTGTTCTGAAGAACTTTCTGACTTCTCAATAGCTAAAAAGAAAAATGATTGATTTATCAATTTGCCAGCCATTAGAGATTCAGCTATCTTTGACATATACAGTTGAAGTTTCAACCAGGCTGCAAATAAAAAGCTATCAGAAAGAGGCAAGATACAACAAAACCAACTTCATATCCAACACATTCTATTTTCCCCTTTATAAAATACCAGAGAAAAATCTTACCTTTTCTAACTCGTTTAACGGGGGTTCCTGTCACAGTTCTTTTGAAATGCTGCATTTTGTCACTGGTTGCTATCTGCTCAGGTGAAACAACATGACGGGCTTCATAGCTTAACCCAGCTCTGTGAAGATGCCCACGGACATGATTAGACAATCCAACACCAGTTTCAAACGTTGCTGGACAATATGGACAGGTTTTTTTCTCAAGTGATAAGTCAGTCCAATGAAAAACTGAGTTATGCTTTGGCAATGCTGTGCCTATGTTTTCTACATTATGAGCATCTTGAAGATCATGCAGGTAATTGCTACCTTCGCCATCGTCATAATACTCAAAATAAAATCCATCATTTTGCTCGTATCTAAGAGAGGATTTACCGCCAGCTTCTTCTTCCATTTTACCTTTAAATAAAGGGAACAGGTTTACATGCTCCTGATTAATATCACTGTAAGAGCCATCCTCCACAGATCGTGTAGTGTAATCACACAGTTCAACATTATCCCATGAACTTTCATCCTCCGTTTCATAGCTGTCTTTTTTTCCAGCAAGTTTCTGCAAAACAACAACAGTCATTTTATGTAGAAAGTCTGGATAACTGTCCAAATCATCTCCTGTTACAGAGCCTTCCCTTTTGGGTCTTTTACCCAATCTTTTTACAGTTACATGCTTATCTTTATAGACTCTTGGTTTTTTTGCATCATAGTTAAGAGAATCCATAATAAATCTATTATGAGAATTATTTGTAGACAATAAAGGTAAGGACCCGACAGATCTTGTAGCTTCCCTTTTTAAGTGTAAAAGATATGGGCTACTAAATTTTTTAATCCTATGTTTTTCATGTTTGTATCTATATAAATAATTACTGCTAGCTTTGATACTAGCCCTTTGCTTTCCTGCAAGATGCAAATATTTAGACTTCTGGCCAGTGCTATTCCTATTCAAAATAGGCTGGTCTGTAGAGCTTTGATTGTACACACTTACAGCTGACTGTGCAACGCTTTTCCGAGCCTTCTGTATCCTGGGGGGTCTCTTGTGAAGTTTTGCAAAGTTACTTGACTGGAATGCAGAGCCATATGGTCTTTTTATATCTTGTTTTAAAACAGAGTTCTTTGGAAAGGTAGATGATTGTTTGATCAAATGTTTAGTCCTGCTACCAAAATCTAAAGGTTCTTCTGTGAGACTTTTCCTTTTTTCTAACCTAAACCTGCTACCAAAAGAATCTATGCATGATGCTGGATGCAAGTATTCCATGTGTTTTTTTAAAATGCTTCTTGCTGATGTAGCAAACGGACATAATTTGCACATATAGTCCGCAGACTTTTTTGATGATTCCATATAGGAATCTTTCACTAATGCCTTTTTCTGCGCTTTTCTCTGGGATATATCTGTAGTGATCATTGAACATTTCACCACTGCCCCATGAGCAATCCCTCGATGACATTCAAGTTCACTCTCTGTTACTGCCATGAAGTTACATTCTTCACAGCAATAGTACCTTTTATCTTTTTCATGTGTTTTAGCATGCTGCACAAAGGTTTTGGGACAATTTGTACCAAACACACATTGTGGACACTGTAACCGTGCACTCCTACCCTCATCCTGAAGTTCTTTCAATTCACGAATTTCCTCCATCAGTTTCTGTCTTCTTTCCTGGTGAATTATCATATGTTTAAGAAGGGAATTGCGGTCTCGAAAGGTCCGACCACATTCCCTACATGCATAAGGCCTTGGAACATTTAAATGACGAAAGTGACTATTGCCATCCAAGTGATACATCATGTGCCTGTGCAGGTGCTTCTTTTCCCTAAAATTCACATTGCACTTTGTACAGGGATAAAATGATGGCTCATCAGTACTGAAATTAGATTGTGATTCTAAATCATCTTGTTCACATTTGTTTAATAGAGCATTAGAAAGAAAAGTGCTAGTGTGAACAGGAGAAGTATCACCTGCACATTTATTACTTGGATTATAAATCAACTGTTGGATGGTATCCACAACTTCCAACTCCTCATCTGTTGATTCAGGCTTTACTTTCGCTAATGAATATTTCTGCGGTTCTATTACTCGTAGGTTTTCACTGTGCTCCAAAAACTCGACATCTAATGATTCTGAGTTGTCTGGGATATAACTTGTTTCATTAAAACAGTCCTCAGTATAACGTGTTATTTTGCTAACATCCATTTTTCTTTTTCTCCTTTTCTGTACACCCACTTTAGGTGGAACTGGAACTGATGGTTTCTCTACAGCTTCTTCATTTGTCATGAGAAATTCTATGAACTCCTTTTGTGGATCCCAATTTGTATCACTTTCTGTTCTGAAATCACCTGTACCTGAGGAAGTGCCAGTTAATGATTTGTTACTATCATCTTTTTCTAGAGAACTTTTGCTATCCTCACATACATCTACTTGGCTTACTAAAGTGCTGTCTGATTTTATGCTTTTTCCTATCGACGGGTGTATATCACAAGCAACTGAAGCAGAGGGAGGTAGATTTTTTATGGAATGTGAAAGGTTCTTAGCATGAGCTGCTTCAGGTAACAAAAACAAAACTTTGTGTTGATCTGAGTTTTGGGTAGAAGTCTTTGTGGAAAGCTGGAGATCATGTACCACCGTCATAGTTGAGCAAGAATCTGCTTGATGGCCCAAAGTTTGTGCAGTGGTTAGTGAAATGCTGCCTTTATTCATACTGGAAGTCTTGGTTAAAGCGGAGTGTGAAACTGGTCCATTAACAGCAATTCCTGTAGGCAAAATAAAGTTTTCACTAGAAACAGTAGGAGCACCAGTGTGTATAAATAGAGACGTCTGGCCTCCACTTAAGGCTTTTTCAGACTTGTCCCTTAATAGCTCTTCAGGCAGAGTTAACGTATTCTTCTGAAATGACGTTTCACTCTCTTGTGATTTGGGAATGCCGCTCTTTTTGTCAGAGATGAAACTGCTGTCATCTAGAGGTCCTTCTTTAGCACCAATACTCTCAGTATTTGTCTTTGTATCATCCATACTGCAGGTCTGCTCTGTCCATTAAACACATTTATGCTAAAACAAAAACAAAGAGATCCTTATTAGAATTTCTATCTACACAACTGAGACAGTTTTTTGATTAATATTAAACCACTTCAGGTTTAAATGTGGAGCAGTTAAAAGCATGTTTATACCTGGGAAGATTGTTTACTGATTTATAATAAAAATACATATTTAAACAAAGAAAGGCAACTGCAACAAAAATTCCAAAATTTAGCCTCTACTGCAATAGACCTAGTTAGTTACTCCTAAATTAACATGTGTGACAACTATACACAACACCTGAAAAAATATCCATGTATGGTCCAGGTGGCAGACATATTTGCATGCAGGATGTACACTAGAACGGGCCCATGCATGAAGTATGAATGTTTTAGATGTTAAAGCAGCTGCATGGGGCGCCACAGCAGATTTTTCAGCAGCACAGCACATGGGAGAGGATGCGTCTAAACTGGACCAAGGTATCCACAGTAAAAATTAATCAATAATCCAGATATGTTTTTTTTCCTTCCAGATTTGTAGTAAAGAGTAGACAAAAACGTAAGGTTTCCATGATCTTTTTTTTTTTAATGCACTAGAGCTTTGGAAGCTACCAGCAGAAAATGAAAGCTTGGGGAAGCAGTGTGTCACAAATTATTGTTGTTGTTAAAGCTTGGAGGGGGAGCAAGTTGCAAACTGTACACTTCCACATTTTGTTTTACACACAAACATACCCAATGTCTCAGAAATGCAGTCTGTTTCATATTCTGCCATGTGCCAAACAAGGCTGGACTAGGATTTGATCCTGAGCTCCTGGGCCGGGTACAACACATAAATAGCTTCAAACTGCAGAGCCAGGAGGGAGGCAAAGTGTTTAGGAGCGATTTTGTATCACCGGAGCGACAAATAGCTCCAGAGTGACCTTCTGGCCGTCCCTGCTTTAAGTTATAGCTAGAGGTGTTTTGTTTGTTGGGGGGGGGGGTTGACCAACACAAAACGCTAAATAAAGCTACTTTGACTCAAAACGCTAAATTGAAATTCAACCAAGTATTTTAAATGCAACTAAGAAGTTTCAGTTATAGGACAAACAAATCATTTGCAGTTGGCAAAAACATCTTGTTTTTCAATTACAGAAACATGCAAGCAATGCTTGTTCAAAATAAGTACATCAGTACTAGAACTTCTTTCAAAGAATGTGATGAAATTACAATGAAGGCAAAAACTGAACAGTAAGTTAGTTGAATCTCAACTATTACTTCCACAATTGGAAGAAGTTCTGATCATACCGGGGGGGGGGGGAGGCAATTTTCATAAGTCTCCCCTCCCTCTGCAACCCCCAAATCTTCAGGGAGCATAGAGGGCTGCTGGGGGAAAAAGAATCAGTACAGATCACCCCCTTCTACTGGAACTTTTTCCATTCACAGTAGTACTAGTTAAGATCCAATTCAATATTTCCATAACAATGAAAGGGTGTTAACGAAGTCAAACATCTAAGGATACAATATATTGCACGGTTGAAAATGGTTTGTTCTTAATGAAACTGTTTTTAATGAAACCTTTTAATTAGACAAACTGCAGGAAGTTTTAAGGTTTCAACTTTTTATATCCATTGCATTTTTATATTAACAGATTAACAAAAGGAATAAAAGACTACCAATAAATCATATTCAATGTTGTCACCCTAAAATGGTGATAATGCAGCACCCAGTAGGAGTCATAACGTCACATACACAGAGGTAAAAAAAACAGGCCACTCGGTCCTATTAAGTAGAAGCGCAAAATGTTAGTGAAATGAAATGCAAGGTCCAAGGTATCTCACTGCATTTACTACCTTTGAAAACATAAGTACCAAAATGAAGCTACAGATCTGAGGATGTTATACAGAAGAAAGATTTGTATTTTCTCCATCTTATTAACTTACAGAAGTAGACAAATGTATGCTCAGTCAATTTGAGAGTCTATATTAGCTTTTCTCAACAGGAAGCAACGTTGCTAACGAAGTGGTAAATTCAGTGTTAATGAGTGGCTTCACTGCTGCCACCTCTGAGGTAAAACCTTTCATGTTCCATGTTCTACCCATCTGTTCTGGTGTTAGGGGTTCAGAGAAAGAACAGACGTTTCCCATTTAAAGCAACTTTGTTGGTACCCCCTGAACAGCAGGGTGGTAAACTAAGAATATCATGTTTGCTTGGAGACTACAATTCTCATAATCAGAATTACTTCAAGAAAACCTTCCTCAAGTTTGCATGAAGATACCAAGCTGTGTTGCTTCTACATACTTTTTGTTTTAATGTATGATCTACTACTGACTATATTGCTTTTAGAAAATTATACAACACCTATCAGTATATACAATTTTGCTTCCATGTAAATGATGCCTATTCAACTGATTTATATTTTTTAATACAACTACCTGTAGACACCATGTTTATGCAGATCAAGCAGTCAGAAAAAGCCAGCTAGACATTCAGATGATTCCCCATGATTCTACCCACCACTACACCACCACCACCAAGTCTGCACATCACTTATTTCAGATATCAGATGCATTCATAAAGCACATGCAATCTCAACAATCTACATGGGTCAGAAGCTTCAACCCCTGCGGTCTCCTTAGGCTGAGGACTATGGACTATGCAGTCCAAATGAAGGGCTTTATTGTGTTCATGCAGCCTGTGCAGGCATACCTCAGGGAAAGTTAGCAGCCTTTCCGAAGAATATTTCCTACAGTCTTGATTGTAAGTTAAAGCACTAACTGATTTATGGGACACTGATGTGCAGACCTTGCCATTAGATGAATATTACAATGGAACATCCTCCCAAGTGAGTCCCACCAGACATCACCTCTGCTCACCTTCAAGCAGACAGTAAATGCACATCTTCAGCAGGCTTTTTTGGTGTTGCACTTTAATTTTGGTGTTGCACTCGGTTGGTATTATTCAAAAATGTTCATAACTGATGTTTTTAAATTGTCTGTGGTATATGTACATACATAAGTTTAAATTGTGGTATTGATCTACATTCTGTTAAGACACTTTGGGGTATTTCTCTAAAATGAAGTGTAGAATAAAAACACTTTGAAACAATTATCAGTGTTTGGGCAAAAAATCCATTTTTTTTCCAGCAAAGGATGGGAGTCAATTAACCTTCTTTATATTTGAAAAATCTCACAAAAGTCAGTAAATAAGGTGCAACTCAATTCTATGCATGTTTACTTAGAAGTTGCACTGTGTTCAATGGGACTTACTATATAGTAAGGGCTCAAAGCAAAGTCTAAAAATATCAGCCACCACTTTATGATTACAGAGATTCAACATGCTCCTTTTTTCAATCCGCAGGCATCGACTTGTGATTTTATCTTTCCTTAGTAAGCGTTTTCATCTGGGGTTACAAAAGCTAACATTATTATTATTAATTATTATTATTAAATTATTTATTATACCGCCCTTCCTCCGAAGAGCTCAGGGTGGTGTACATGGTTCCTTTCATCCTAACAACCCTGTGAGCTAGGTGAGGCTGAGAGATACTGACCAATATATTTCAAATTCACAAATTACTTCAGCTAAAATTCCATATGACAAATTCCTATACTTAACATGAACACACAAGTGATAGCAGACACTTGCTCAACATTTGAGAAAAGCACTTTCAAATTAAGCACACACTATGAATCAGAACTCATTTTAGTTCTACAGGCATCAATGGGACTAACATTTCAAGAGTAACTATAACACTGGATATGCATTGTACCAAAATATGAAATCTTTTTTTTTCTTTCGAATTCTAAAGATATGCTTGAATCAAGTACAGGTGGGCCCCCATATCCACTGATTCACTATCCACGGTTTCAGCTATCCACGGATCGTGGGGACCCCCTCAGGCTTTTACTTTTTTCCCCAGTAAGCTTCGTTTCTTCCTTAAAGAAACAGGAGAAGCAGCCTCTGGCTGCTTATTACAGGCAAGTAGAACGAGACTAAGTACTAGAGAGGCTCTGCAAGGTTAACAGAAAGGGGCTAAACACGGAGGGGCCTGGAACATATCCCCAGCGGATATGGGGGCCCACCTGTATTACTGGGGCTACTTATTAAAATTACTTCAGAGTTCTACTAGTATAAGAGTAGTCTATGATGCTGTGCTTGAGCTAATAGTTGTTTTTTCCCTTCCCCCTTTTTGTAAACGAAAAACAAGTTCCTCTAAAACATATCCTTAGCCTTTTCTTGGGTTTTTTGCATAAGCATTTCATTTTCTAGAAAAATCATAATGAGTTCAGCAACTATAGCTGCCTATAGTCATATAATGTAAGCTTCAAGAAATGAAGCACAAAGGTCAGATCAGTCTTCAAGATGACAGATCATCACTTAAATGCCTCAGGCTAGTCTTATTGTCTCAGAAATCTCAAACATCAGTATTTTTGCAAACTATCAGCACTTGCTATAACACCCTTACTACACTACATCTTGAGGTTACTACAGAAGAAATGAGGTGATAATTGCATATTAACATAATTATTCTGTAATCCCCTCTGAGCAAACTTAGGTCACTCAGTAATTCAGATTAGATTCAACCTTCCTGTCATATCTATGTTGCCCACTTTCTGTTCATTAAGAATTGTTTGAAATAAAATGCACTTAATTTTATTCTTTTATGTACATTATTAATTGTATTTATTACAAGTAGGTTAATATTCATTGAATACTGGTTTCATAATAGCAACCTTTTCCATGTAATATGGCTATAGTTATTACGGTGTCCTCATTCAAATGCTAGCTCATTTAACCACATAACCAAATTAAATGTTATGCCAATGCATACTAGCATAGTTATAGTTAACAGTTTGTCAGATTCAATTAGAAAGTACAATGGGTTAGATCCAAACAACCATGAGCATAACGAATAGAGCCATTAGTGTTCAGAAAACGCTTATGCAAGTGCTAGAGGAACAGTTTGCGCAGTTGGTTATATAGATAGAATCTACAACAGTTCTCATGCTTTTGCACAAACGGAATACCACCTTTGTACTTGAAGGGCTCCTCTGAACCCAGCCCTATATCTTAGATGTATAAACAAGAGACTAGAGGCAGTACCAATACCAATGGTACCGATACCAGAACTGGTATTATAATACCACTGTTTGGATCTGAAAAGGATAAAATTGATGGCAAGAACTGTTAAGCAATGAAACAGTCTGTCTCAGAAGGTGGTGGTAGAGACTATCCATCACTGGAAGACTTTAAGCAGAGCCCAGATAGCCATCTATCAGGGATGTTGTAGTTGTAGACTCAATCTAGTAGGTTCTTTCCAACTCTACAATTCTATGAAAATCATGCTCTTTCAACTAGTATTAATAGCACTTCTGTATGAACATTAACAGTCTATAGAACAAAAATAGTGAAGTCAGCGGATTACAGATATAACGACGTCCAAGAAGAGGTTGGCTTGCAGTTTCAAACTTCACATAATAGACTAAAATTGCAGCTAGGTGACACACTGAAATCTACTCTAAAAATTTGGTTGGCAACCCACTCTACCCTTCAACACTCAAAGAAATAGGAGCCATAACGCCAGAACTCTTTAACCAAAAGGCCCATAAAAGATTCCAGCTCCAAATATGCTGTGGTTGGAAGAATGAGGTTGTTGTCTTGGTGTCTTCGGCCATGCAGAGAACAGTCAAGAGAAAAATAAGAGAATCCTCAACACACAGTTTTTTGACAAAGCTCAGAGTGGACCTTCTCCATAAAACATCATGGTAAAACCATCATGGTTCCTTTGTATGCCAGGTGCAAGGGAGTGGCAACAGGATACAGGTATTTTGTTGTGTTGTGTGCTCCCTGAAGCATCTGGTGGGGCCACTGTGAGATACAGGAAGCTGAACTAGATGGGCCTTTGGCCTGATCCAGCAAGGCTCTTCTTATGTTCTTAAAAATGTTTCAGTGTGAATGTACTCCTTAGTAATTTGGATGAAAAATAAATTCCAAGGTACTGATGTATAAATAGCAAACCTATCCCAGTAGCCTATGTCATTACTATCTACATACTGCTACATTCACATAAAATCTAACAAAACCTTATTAAAATCACCAAGATGACCTTCAATTGCTCTTAAAGTGTGCCAATTTCCTACCACAAACTTGCTGTGCAATTCTAACCGGAGTCAGCGTTGGCGCTGCGGCCTTGGCACCATAAAGCATGTTTTCGGCATCCGATGAGTAGGTGGCGCTGGCGCTGAGGCCTGCACTTCCCGTTGAAGACACCAGAGGCCAGCACCATGAGGTGCTTAAGTCCCACTCCAAGCAGTGCTGGGGATGGGGGATGGGGGGGGAGGTGGCCTAACAGGGCAGGGGGAGGGCGGAGAGGGAGGCAGATTGGGACTGGGAGGGAGTGGGATCGGCATCCCCATCAGACGCCATATCCTAACCACCCTCCTAGGCCTCTAGCCCTGAAACTGGGCTTCTCGAATCAGCGCCACTGAATTAGGTGGCGCTGACCTTAGTAGCCCCATAGCAGAGGCTGGGTCGTTACTCTGAATAAGGGGACAAACATACCCTTCCTCCAAGGAGACCTCCCGCCTGCTCCTCTCCAGTACTGGATACAGCGTGGGCCTGGCAACCACACTGCTCCGGTGCTGGATAGGATTGTGCTGTTAGACACATACAGTAACAATAGGAAAAATCCAGTGAACTACAGACTTGGAGTAGTCAACAGAAGGAAAAATTTCCAGTTAATATGCAAGAGATTTTGGACATAGTCATATTCATTTTCAGAAGTACGTTAGCAGTGAAAATATAGTTTATTTAATCTCTGAAGCATATGTCAAATTAATTTTCCCCCTTTCAGCATAAAGTATTCCCATGTCCTCCTAATACTGAGTCTATACAGACAACTGCCAGGGCTGTTAAAAAGAAAACTTCATTTGAACCCATGGTCCAAAGAACACCATAAAATAAAGTAATTTTTAAACAGGTACAAGCACTTTAAATCCCAACAAAACCAGAGTCTTTAAAGTTTAACTATAAAAAGATGGGTTATTCTCTCTGAAGTTAAGTAACATAAATTATGTATGTTCCATTAACAAAACCAACCTATTTGTAAAAGGTATAAGTGCCCCAAGCTAAATTAACACTATAGAGTTTTCCATTTAGAGTAGTGAAATGTCAAGAACTAGAAAATTTGTTTTCTGAACTAAGAACTTACTTAGTATACACCTTTGTCACATGACTATCTTTAAAATGAATCTATTTTTTCAGTGGCAAATAACCAGTTTCCTCTAGCTGCGATTCAACACTCATTAAAACTGCTAACAAGTTTTTGCTTATTATATACTCAATTTTTGTTTCACTTACTATTGCTGAGAGATCCTTTTAGTATAAATTTCATTAATTTAAAATCACATCCATGAAGAATTCAAAAATCCTCTAAAACAGGAGCAGTATCTTCAATATTAGCATAGCATCTGACAAACAGAAATCAAAAACAACAGCTACCTATGTACTCTTCATATACAGTACACTCTAGAACAGGGGTTCTCAACCAGTGGTACTAGTACCACCAGTGGTACCTTGGCCGACTGCTGGTGGTACTCGGACCACCAGAAGTCTGCTCCGACGCAGTGCATTCAGTGGCATGTTTTCGCTCTCGAAAGGCTCTTGCCTTTAGCCGAGCCTCACGGGAACACTGAGGGCCCTCCCACCCGCCCAGAGCCTCCTACCTGCGTTTTCTGGCCTCCGAAACCCCGGAAGTAACTGGCGATGATGTCATCGCGTCACTTCCGATGATACGCAGCTGGTCAGACAGAACTCTGCTCCACGTGCCAGTTGCCCAAGAAGAAGCCCCATTTGCCATCAGCCGGAGCACTAAGGACTGTGAAGAGGCTTCTGGAGCACAATTTCCCTCTACAGCAAGTGAAAGCAAGATGATTACAGCCCTGAAAACAGAGCGGTTTCAGAAATAAGTTAAGCACGATGTTTTTTTAACATCTTTTTGTCAAGTTGCCATTGGACTTGCTTAACGATGACCCCGGGTAACGACAGAGATTTCGAAACGTAATCCGTTAAGCGAGGATTGCTTGCTTTAAACCGGTCTTTTTCTCCCTTCCTGTTGGGTAGTCTTGTGCAGAGGAAACTCAGCCCAGCTGGCAGCCTGACTCTCACTCTTTTAATCCATGCCTGGATATTTTCAATTACGGTATCCTCCACCCACAACCACTAAAACTCTAAGCAATCGGTCTTATATATAAAAATTGCCCTTTATTTTTCTATATCCTTTCAATAAAAACTACATTCTTTTGAAAACTCTATGTGGTGGTTACTATTAGCCTAATTAGAGGCATTTTGAGGATGCTCACTCCACTATCCAGTCAACGGCCCCACAACAGCCATTCATGGCATTCTTGTACAGTGTGGGGAGAAAGTATTTGATCCCCTGCTGATTTTGTACGTTTGCCCACTGACAAAGAAATGTTCAGTCTATAATTATAATGGTAGGTTTATTGTAACAGTGAGAGACAGAACAACAACAACAACAACAACAAAACCTGAAAAAAGCATTTCAAAAAAGCAATATAAATTGATGTGCATTTGGACATCTATTTCTATCTAAGTCCAACCTGGACCACTCAGTTATACTACTGAAGTAAACCAGGACCTTGAGGCTTGAACACCCTGGAGTTTGGGGAACTCCAAGTTTACAAAGGCTGGGGAGATAGCCTGTAGGCTTTCAGCATCCCCTTCACTGGAGGACTGGCAGTTAAAAGGGGTGGAGGCACTTACTATAGGGCATGTTTGCCAAGTGTTGGGACCTGTGAGCTAGGGGAGCACACAAGAACATGCACCTCTGACTCACTGGGGGTTGTTAAGCCAATGAGGTGGGGGTGCGTAGGAATGGTTAAAGAGTAAGCCATGACATGGGGCATCCATAGATATGGAAAGGTGGGGTAACATATACAGTATTAAATAAATAAGTGGCAGCACCAAAGATAATCCTTTATTCTGCTTTAAGATACCAATAATTGAGATAAAATGGCATTCAGAACATATTCCAATAAAATTAGCCTTCTCAAAGGTTAATATATTAAAACAAGTGGTGTAAAGACAGTTCTGTAAAAAAAAAAAGACACTATGCAAAAAACTACACATACTGTCAACAGAGATAATCAGACTGCTGAGAAATGAGGCACAACAAAATGCTCATATCTTAAGGATGAACTAATGAAATAGAGAAAGAACATGCCTGGTGGCAGAAATGGGCTACCAAAAGAATCAACTGAAGACTATTCTTCTATTAGTAGTGTGCCACACTACTGCTACTTGCTATTATTTCTAACCAAAGTAAATCAGTGATCTGATTAAGGGATGAAGGAGGAAAGAATATGTTAAGTACACTTCTGCTAGAATACCAGAGATGAAGAGATCGTGTGCATTAATGGTGATTACAACCAATAAGAGTCTCAATCCTGAAAGACATTTTCCAGAATTATTCTTTTAAAAGATCTGAGTCTAGAAAGATACGAATACTCATCTGGATTTCTGGGTACACTGGGTCAGAAGAAAGACCCTCTACTGATATTATCATGCAATGTTCCTGTTTGCAATTCTGTGCTATTCATAATCAGGCTTGTAAAAATGTTTGCAGGCTCTTAACTTGTGGGATTAGAAGGTGGTATATCACATCTCATGTCACTGCCAAGGGTTCCCCAACCATCAGCAAGTGAACGCTACTCAAAGTATTTTATGAAGAGGTATATAAAATATACTTATGAATGGTAATACTGAGATCCAAGTATTTGTTATCAAAAAGTTGTCCACATACTTTCAGTTCTATCTTAATACTTTAAAGGATAGAAATCTGGTTTTCATATGAAAGTTGAGATGCTCAAGATACGATACCCATCTCTGCATGGTGGAATTGCAAAAATGTACATAGCAGCCCTGCATAGACAACTAAAACTCAATGCAGAGCTCTACCTTGAGGAGACAAAAAAAAAAGTCCACCAGATCTAAATGGCCATGCAGTACTTTGCATCATTACACCAATTTTGATAAAGAGCTAAATTCAGTGAATAGTTGGACTTCGCTATCCACAGGGGATAGTGAGGATCCACGTATACCAGGGTTCACTGTAAAAAGTTTAAGAAAAAAACAGGGGGAAAGGGGTGGGTTTTTTTTTACCTTTTAGAGTGAAACCGCTGTGTGTTCTTGCTGTAAACATGCTGAAATCGCGCGCCAGAAGTCTCTTCCAGATCGCATTACTCCCCCCCCCAAGGTCACCCCAGAATGCTTTGCAATGCATTCTGGGGCAATCATGGGAGGGGGAGTTGCGCAACCCGGAAGAGGCTTCCGGAGCGCGTTTTCAGCATGTTTACAGCAAGAACACACAGCGGTTTCACTCTAAAAAGGTAAAAAAAAACGCTTCCCCCCTTTTTTTTCTCTCTTTTCAAAACCTTTTACAGTGGATCCTCGCGGGTCCAGGGTGAGAAAAATCTGCGGATCCCAAACCCGCAATTAGAAAGGGTCCACCGCATATCCTTTTTTTAAAGTGTTCTATATATAATGAACAAAATGAGAATAGCTCTAGACCAATTTCATCAGAATCCTGGAATTTCAGAAAAGTGGAGGTAGGCAAGTTGTGAGCATACTAACAAAGTTTTAAAGGAAGCTGCATGCTGGAATCCATTAGCTTATCAAAAGGAAGTTGAGGGAGAAAAAGAGGCCACTCACTCCTGTCTTCCCCCATTTAAAGACAAACAAGTGCTACTGGAATGCGTAATGGTGATCATCCATTAGTGTGAAAGACTGTGGGTCTCAAAATCGAAGTCCCTGCAAAACAGAACTGATTCACTACCAACAACTTCACGCAGAGGGAACTGCAGGTAGTTCAGTTTAGCCAGAAACCACATTTGGAAAATTGAAATTAATTCTACCACATCAGATGAACCTCAAGCTCCAACAGAATGGCACTCGTGTTATATCCAGGAGTATCTGTCCAGGATGGGGGGGGGGAGGAGTTGGAAGCTTTATATTAACAAAATTCTGCAGTATTCACACGCATTTTTGTTTTGCTTTAACCCAAATGGAAATCCTCTTGTACAAATCAGTGCTTAATTTCAAGAATTAAGGTTTTATTTAAAGACCTTGTCTTGAAGCAAGGTACTGCCACCAAGTGGTAGTCACATACTGTATCTAGCAGTCAATTCAGTTCACCCCAAAAAGCAGAACTCACTCTCTGTAAAGTAGCACTGAAAGTGTTTCCTTGTTAACAAAGTGTTGTTAATGAAACACTTTCAATGTTACTTTACAGAGAAAGAGTTCTGCTTTTTGGGGTAAAAAAGGCCATGAGAACATAATGAACCAAGAACACTTCTAGTCAACCATCACACAGCCGATCCCTGCCCACCCCAGAAATCGGGGGGGGGGGGGGAGAAGAAGCTAGACATGCAATGTTAATATTTTATTTAAGAGGTCTGCAAATAACGAAAACAGAGTTAATTGCCAATACTGTTAAATATATATACACAAGTCAATTAAATTCAGAAACTGTTACAAAAAGTTCAGATTAAGAACGTTTCAAAATTGATCTATAAATACCAACATTCTTCTCCATAACTTTGCTGTGAGCACTCTTCCAAATTTTACGATATTACAAAGCCATCCAGGGAGTCACATCAAGATGCATTCTAGAAGGTTTATACTGAAATTTGTTTATCCAATAGTCACGAAAACATTATGATCTGAGGCCAGAAACAATGCCTTCTACAATTAAGAGAGAGGCATGCTCTCAGCCTACATATCCAATTACCACAAGTCCATAAAACTCCATTCAGAGCATCAAGTCCTTGTGTAACAGCTTCTGCTGGCATAATTGTGGGTGCAGTGGGTTAAACCGCTGAACCATGAGCTGTCGATCGAAAGGTCGGCAGTTCGAATCCGCGACGGGGTGAGCTCTCGTTGCTTGGCCAGCTCCTGCCAACCTAGCAGTTCCAAAGCATGTTAATGCGAGTAGATAAATACCGTATTTTTCGCTCCATAAGACGCAGCGGACCATAGGACGCATGTGTTTTATGGAGCTAAAAATAGGGGAAAAATATTTTTAACTTTTATATTTTTTAATTTTTTTTTAATATTTTATAAAAAATAGCTTGTCCTTCCCTCTCTTCTATTTTACCTTCTACTGTTATTCAGCTGAAATACGTTGCATATAATGTGCAAAGGGTGGGGGGGCAGGAAGGTGCAGAATAAATATTACCTTCTCCTCAAGAGATGATACTGTTTGTGAGTGACTTTGTTAGCAGTGCTGGAGAATCTGGCATTTTAAGATTTAAAAATAATACACAGACCTTCACTTTATAGCAAGATAGCTTGCTTTTCAATACAGCAGGCTAAACAGAAGGCTATTGTTTTCTTTCTTACAACAAAGTTTTAGAACGTTCCAGATGAAATGGAGGTTTTAAAAAGAGTTATTTTCTCAGTTTACATAAAAAATGGGTCTGGTTTGTAAAACTGTAGCTGGCAACTATTTACGAACTGTTAAAAGCCAAGACAAAATATAAACTGCAGCCAAACAGAAAAAGTTTCAAGAAAGCCTTTAGACGTTCCATTTACCCAAATACTTTCTCTTCACATTGTCAGTCCTTCACATTGTCAGCGTCAGTCCTTCACATTGTCAGCGTCAGGGGCGTTTTTGCTGCTGGAGCTCAGGACAGCCCCCAACATCAAGTGAGGGTCTGAGTGGCGGCCGGGGTTTGAAGGAGGAAAACCAGCCACCCCCTTTGCATCAGCCAGCCCCTCCAACTTGCAGCCAACTCTTCCCAAGAAGACTCTCGTTGCGTGCACGGACTTTTCAGGCAGTCCTTGGACACGTGGGCCTTCTGCAGCCTGCTTGGCTTCGGCAGCTACTGGCGAAGCGCTTGCCACCTGCAAAGCCAGCAGCCAGACACAGACTTCGGCGAGCTGCCTGCCACTCGCCTTGATGTAGGCACACACAGCCCGTCCCATGTGGGTGGGCGCGCGGCGCTGGCTTGCGCAAGGCACTCAGGGCCAGTTTCAAAGCTCTCCTGCGAATTTTGCCGTGGGCTGAAGGCGCCGCGCAGAGTGACCTGATCGCACGCAGCCGCTGACATCTCTCTCCGCAGGAAAGAGAGTTTCCAAGCGATTCCGCCCGCCCTTTTCCCCAGAGAGGACTGCCGTCCTAGCACTGCTGCCATCTCGAAAGCCCCCGTGGCCCCGGCGGGACTTATCCGCTCGTTTTGCGCAAGAAGCAACCAGTGTTCCGGAGCTGAAGCCCGAGGGGGGCGTGTCCCGCATGGCAGCCGCAGCAGGGCTGGAGCTCCGAGGTTAGCAGCGGCCCCCAGCTCGGCCTGGATTGAGCCGCGAGAGTTTGGGAGCTCGCTCGCATGTCTGTGGTGGGGAGAGACAGCCGGAGCGAGCCGAGCACCCGAACCCCCCGCCCTCCTTTCCTCCTCCAAGCGCTGTCCACCTCCTCCTCCAAACAGCGGGGTGTGTAGCCAGTGTGACTTCTGCGAGATAGTAGCGGGCAAACCCCCTTACTCCGTTTCAGAAAGGCGACAGTTTGACGCAGGCTGAGCCTGCCTTCTTTCCTCCGGCTGTCGGTGGCGGCCAGGCGCCGAGGTGCACCGCAATCCCACACCCCTGCTCTTCGCCAATCTATCCAACATTGCATCAATCCGAGAGCAGCAGCGGCTCCAAGGAGAAAGAGCCAGGCAGCCAGCTTCTCTCTTAGAGCATAGGGACAGAACTTGCGGCTAATAGTGCCCCCACCCCCCAATCTATAGTACAGCCTGTGATCTTCAGATCGGAGATAAAGGCTATTTTCAGCCATTTTTTCTGAAAACCGGAAGTGGCTGAAAATAGCCTTTATCTCCGATCTGAAGATTGGGGAGGCCTGCAGAGGGTCGCGCAGGCCTCCCCGAAGACCCCGCAAGACCAGGTAAGTAAAAAAAATTCTCCCCCCCAAACATTCGCTCCATAAGACGCATGCTTATTTCCCCCCTATTTTGGGGGGGGGGAAGTGCGTCTTATGGAGCGAAAAATACGGTAGGGAAGGTAAACAGCGCTCCGTGTTCCAGCTGCGGCAAGGAGTCATACCGGCCACATGACCACGGAGGCGTCTTCGGACGCTGGCTCTTCGGCTTTGAAATGGGGATGAGCACCACACCCTAGAGTTGGACACAACTGGACTTAATTGTCAGGGGTCACCTTTACCTTTTTAAGGAAAAGACGACATTCAAATCTCTCTAAAAAGAACAATGTATTCTGGTTCCCTTCCCAACACCTTTTGGCCATAAGCATGATATGCCAACACCTTGTAGCCACATCCTCTGTATTATGGTTCCCTTCCCAACACCTTTTGGCCATAAGCATGATATGCCAACACCTTGTAGCCACATCCTCACTGTTGAAATCCGATTTTGACACCACAAGCTCACAACAAAAATTCTTGCATGGATAATTACATTCATTACCAATACACAATATTTTGGCCTAACATAGAAATGAACATATTCCAACATAAAAACTACTGATACTGATGCTTCCCCAACTACTGTGAAGATGGATGTTTGCCTGGTTTCTTCTCTCCAACAATAATGTTCACAATGTTTGACAACTTGCTTCAGAATAATTCAAAATCTTGCCACACCACATTATAGTAAGTTCTACTTATAACAGATATGCCATTGTCTCCCAAATAGACTGGCTTATTTATAGTACGCCCAAATCTGAATTCACAGAACTACTTTAGACAGGCCCAATGGTCAGAACATGTTCAGCAGAATGTTTCACCTTTCCTCGATAAGTAGACTCTTGTGCCATATCAAACTGCTTTTGAAAGTCCCCTCAGTTTCAAAAGCAATCTGCCATGTACCACTACTGTTTGAGAAAATCAACCTCCCTTTGGCCGGGATCCAAAAATCTGCACATCTGCACAAAAATCTGCACATACCCAAAGTTGTACAGATCTAGTAAGTTGGATTTTAGGATCCTAGCTGGTATAAATTAAAACCTGCTATTTAGCCCTAGATACATCAGAAACACAACAGAGTCCACACTGATATTTACACTTACTACAAACATTGCTCCTGCAAGTCAGTAAACTGCACTTTTTGGATATCAATCAAGGTACTGGCCAGTGTTCATTGTCAAAGGTCTCTGTGGTAAAGTCTGTTTTTGATAAAGGTTGGCAGCTAACTTTTTTCTTTACATAACTTGTATACACAAACATATACCGTATTGGTCTGAGTATAAGACTCACTTTTTTCTCCTAATTTAAGTTTTTTTAACTAGGGGTGCGTCTTATAATCAGGCTGTTGCAATTTAATGCCAGTGATTTAATTAAAATTTTTTAATAGCACCAAACTTTAAGGGTGCGTCTTATAATCAGGTGCGTCTTATACTCGGGACAATACGGTATACAGGTTGAGTATCCCTTCTCCAAAATGCTTGAGACCAGAAGTGTTCTGGATTTTTTCAGATTTTGGAATATTCCCAGGGGAAAAATGCACTGCTGCTTGCTCTGCAATTTATTCCTACTTAACATTCTAAAATAAACCGCGTAACTGCTGAGAAGGGAGGAAAAGTCTGTGGTGCCCACGCATTCTGGGCACAGAGAAGTACGTCAGTAGATGCTCAATGACAACGAATCAATGTGAGACTCATTATTTGATAGAAGGGCAAATTTGAGGGTCGACTGGGTACAGAAATAGTAGCAATGGTTCCACTTGTGGAGTCATGTTGGCACTCAAAAGTTTCAAATTTCAGAACGTTTCAGATGGGATACTCAACCAGTATATTGCATTTCTGTGATATACAGGGACTGGATGACTAGGAACAACAAATATCAGAAGCAATGATAGCATAACAGTAGTAATACAATGGACACTCTCTTTCTGTGGACCCGGGATCCACGGATTTTTCTCACTTCCAGGTCACGCAAAGGCTTCTCTCTCCTCCCAGGCTTCCACAGAATACATCTGGGGGCAAGGCTGGGAGGAAAGAGGAAAGAGAGCCTTCACACGACCCGGAAGTGGGTCGTTCAGCATTAAGAAGCCCTGCAGAGATTTGGAAAAACACTGCGCAAAGGTAAAACTTGGGGGCTTTTTCTTCTTTTAAATTGTGGGTTTTTTCGCCTTTACACAGCATTTGAAATGAGGTCTCCGGTATCCGCAGATTCTCAGTATCCAGGGGGGGTCCGGAACGGAAGCCCTGCGGATACCGAGGTCCCACTGTATAGTATTATAAATGCCTGTGGGCTCTGTCACCCTGTGTGAGCCTCATCGAGGCTGCAGGAAATCCTCAGGGTCAGATATGGCCCAACGGGCAGCAGCACAATGACATCATCACCTGGCAACGTCAGGGAGGGAATGCTGGCAGCCAGGCAGCTGTTGGTGATTCAAGAGTGGAGGAGCTAGGTCAGGTGCATGATGGACAAAAGGAAGGAAAGGCACAGCCAGGGGAGACAAGCAAAAGGAGCACAAAATACAGCCAGGAACACCGAGGAGTGAGGAGGAAGGAGTGAGTTCAGAAAAGATGAAGGGGGAGCCCCAGAGTAGGGGAGGAGGAAACAGAGAAGGACAAGATTCAGAGGGGGTCAGAGAAAGAAAGGCAGACCCAGCTCCTTTCAAGGGAGGAAAGTCTCCCTTAGCCCCAGAGCCTCTGGCCAAAAAGGTTATCTCCTTTGGCAGGTGTCTCAGAAGATCCCCAGGATTCCCTTTTCTACTGGGGTGTAGATTTTTCCACAGGATCTGGGAAAAATCTAAGCAAGCAAAGAGGGAGAAGGGAGTTCTCAACCCCTTTATTACCCCAGAACCTTCATGTTCACTGTACATGAAACCCCCAAAAGCCTCACTGCAGAACCATCTTCCCTACAGGTATACACAAGGATTGAGCTCTTTTCCCTTTACAGGAGTCTATATGCCCTAAAAGAAGTAAAAAGCCCTGAGCAGCACTTCCTTTGTCCTTTGGGCCAGTTTGTTTCCACTCAAGTACAGTATAGTAAATTAATTTTATCAAAAATTCTTTCTGGAAAAAAATGGTATGAATTTTACAAAGCCAACCTTTCCAAGCTTCCAAAAATGTATTATAGTCTCCTAAAGCAAGTCTCCCCAACTCCTAAACCTTATGCAGAAAACCAAAGTGGTAAATGCACTTAGACACTTCCAGAGGCGTAGCCTGTAGCACGAAACCCCATAAAGAGTTTTTTGGCACCTTAAAGGCTAACAAACATATTGTACCATAAGCTTTCATGGACTACAGTCTACTTCATCAGAAGAATGAAATATTACCCTCAGTTGGCAGGGTTGTATACATTTATTTAAACATTTATCCTGCCTAGCTTATACAGCCACCCACAGAAAATTAAACAAAGCTTGTTTTGCATCACTTGCACAAGTTTCTGGAAGCAAAAACATTCTATTGTTAACAATATTAACCTCCATTATCGTTCAAATAATGTATTCTATGCAGTGGCTCACATGTCCCAAGCTTATATGGATTCCATTACTCATACATGTTATCTTCCCTTGACCCAAAACTCCATCGCATACCTTAGGATTCAAACAACAATCCAGTACAGGTTGATTACCCCTTATCCGGACATCTGAAATCTGAACTATTCTGAAATCCAGACATTTTGTGGGCCATGACTTAAAGAAAAAAAAAATAGTGCTGCTACTCGCCAGATGAAGTTGGCAGAACTGTTTTGGTTTGCTTTTTTTTTTTTTTTTTTTGCGCTTTCAGTGCGACCCAGCAGCAAGCGACGTCTCTGCCTGCAGCGTGCTGGTGAGTTCCTGCTTGCTGGAACTAAGAGGTTGGGGTGGCAAGCGAGGTCTCCTCCTCGTAGTGCAACCACCGCTGTTAAGGAGGGCAAAACTCAGGGGGGGGGAAGGGCTGGCCAGGGGAGGACAAGTAGGCAGGCGGGCTTCCTCTCCCTCAGAACCACCGGGGCCTCTCTGCCATGCTGGCATCCTGGAACGCTGCCTCCGACATCACCCCGTCTCCACAAAGTCTTACAGAGGAGTAAACTCCCCTGTAGGACTTGAAACTCTGCCTTAAGCCACTGGTTCCCAAAGTTCTCCTGGTGAGGCGGGGAAAACTGAGTCTTTGTAGGGATGGGGACAGTGACAGCAGCAATCCTGGGGATCGCGCCACCGCTGGAGGGAAACGTGGTTGTCCGTACCTCACCAGGGGTGCTGACGGCTTCCGGGGAGGCCTGGTGGCGATTTATGACCACTTTTGGTTTTTGCAAAAACGGAAGTGGTCGTATATCGCCACAAAGCGACGATCTGAAGCTTGGGGGGGCTGTGGAGGGGTCCACAGGCCTCCCTACACACCCGTGGAAGCCCCACAGACACCCCGGAAGTCATCAGGACCCCCAGTGAGGCAAATATCACTTTTCCCCCCCACCGGTGCGATCCTCGGGATTGCTGCCTCCACTGTCCCCGCCCCTTAGGGTAGCAACCCACCAGTTTGAGAACTGCTGCCTTAATCATTTCATTGGATCCTCAGATCAAATACCCAATCCTTCTTCTCATAGCCCATGTCACAGTATGTGACCTAACTCTGCAATGCTTTCCCCTGTGCTCTGTCATTCTTTATGCCCTGCACTCCTTTTCTTCCCTTCTGCTCTGAATCTCACATGAGATTCTATACCCTATTTCTTTCCTTTCCACTAACCTGAGGTTTCCTGGATAGCGACAGTGGTAAAATTGGTAGCTGTTCCACATATTCTTGTACAATACTGCAATGAGAGCCATCTTTTAGGATACCATGAACATCCCTTTTCAATACACTTGGTATCAAGCAATGAAATACAATACAAAAGCACAGCTTTCCCTAGCCACCCAACCATGGGTTGATCTTGATTTTGATCCAAAGGTGAGCTTGGGCACACCCAGTGGAATCTGACTTCTTCCTTTTGAGTGACAGATCCCCATATGTCACAACAACATGTTTTTCAAACTTCAAGGAAATATGGCATGGGGATCTGTCACTCAAAAGGAAGAAGTCAAAGATTCCACTGGGCGTGCCCAAGCTTGTGTCTTGAGCAATTCCAATACTAACGAAGCCTTAATGTTCACCACTCTCATAGGGAAATCAACAATTCCTTCTAGGAAAGTAGTGAACCAAATCAGCAGCTCAATTTACAATGACACATAGCTACATTATCAGCTTGCCCACAAAGTTTTTTGTACTTATCTGCAAAATTGTTAAATCTGAAAAAATAAAAATCTAGAAACCTATTAAGAGTAGGGCAAGTGATATTCCAAACCTTTTTATTTTGATGAAATGTACACAAGGACATTTATTTATATGTAAGACATTCATTTTAATGAAGTTTTTATGCATTTTGATTTTTCAATTGCACAGGCTTCCATTATATATTATTTCTCCATTAGGGATTATTTAACAGAAAATCCTAACACCAACAGTTCTATAATGCAAGGGAGAATAGCAAGTTACACACACATAAGAAACTTCACTGTGAATAACTGTTACAACTCAGATGTACATTTATGTGTTTTTGCTACTTACCGTAATTTGCTTTATTTTCTTTAAGCTGCAAGTTTGGATCCAAAACTGAGAAAAACCTACAAACAGGAAACAAAAGACTTCTATAAATTGGCCTTAAAACTATTTTTATTATATCTTTGATTGGGAGCCAGCATAGGGACTCATCATTTCATTCTTATTACAGAACACCACATATGGAATTCAAATGTATGGCAAGTGTTTATCTCATTTATGATAATCTGTTATCATAGCTTATTTGCTCACAACTTCTCCAATTACCAGCTAAATAGCTAAGTGTTAAAGAGAAATGCTGTATAGTAGGACCTCTGTATCTGTGATTTCAGCATTTGCAGATTTGACTCAATGTGATACGAGGGCCACTGTAAAAACCTTAAAAGAAATAAAAGGTTAAAAATGGTGTTCCTTACCATTTCACTGGCAAACCACTCCATTTGCAGGGCTTTCGACAGTGAAATCGCGCTCCTATAGCCTCTTCTGGGTTGCGTGACTTCCCCCTCCCTTCCCCAAAGTCACCCCAGAATGCATTAGGGCAAGCCTGGGGAAGGGAGGGGGGAAGTTGTGCAACCCCGAAGAGGCTGTAAGAGCACAATTTCACTGTAGACAGACCTGCAAACAGAGCTGTTTGCCAGCAAAAAGGTAAGAATGCTATTTTTAACCTTTAAGGTTTTTTACAGTGACCCCCATATCCATGCTAAAGCAATTCCACTTTACGTGGATTTCAGTATCCACAGGGGGTCCAGAACAGAACCCCTGCAGATACCAAGGTCCAACTGTAAGACAGCGTTCAAATACTCAAAGACAGTGTTCAAGATTTGCAAATTTGCAAGATTTGCAGTGTTCAAGATCCTGGACACCCTAGTGAAGTACAGTACTTTACAAATAAAAATACTTCTTTCCAACTTACACAAGTTTTGCCGATATTGATATCATGACTACAAACAGGACTGCAGTTACTCAAATGCTAGGCAAGAATAGAACAAAGTGCAGCATTCTGAAATACATCAACAGTGAGTCAAGATATCAATGGCTAAAGCCAGAGCAAAATGGAAAACCTTTCATAGCTTCAAATAAGATTGGAAACTTTCATGGCCAGCGATAACAAAAACAGAACGTAAGTTAGTTACAGGATAAAAAGCCATGCTAAGGCAAAACATTTTTTTAAAGTTTAAGGTATCATCAGGTAAGGAGCCTCCAGGCTTAGATTTCTTACCGTCTTACCTGAAGGAAGATGGGTGAAACGTTGTATTTTGATGTGGTTTTATGGTTTTAATTAGTTTCACTTGTTTTTTAAACTAGTTTTTTTTAACTGAGTTTTTTAAACTATAAAATACATTTTTACCTTAGCGTGGCTTTTTATCCTATAACTGACACCACTTTAAAAGGTGCCTCTTTGCTCAGTTAGCAGAGGTTTATGTTTTCTGAAGATATGTGGAGAAATGTCTTCTGTGAGAAGACTTGTATAATGCAAAGTTTGACACTCATAAACTGTTTGGTCTAACAGACACCCTGATCACAGTTGTTGGGAACAAAATGTAAACAGATAACTAACAATTATATTCAACATCAGGAATGTTGAAAGCCTACCCCTGTAAATCAACCATTCTGCTTGCAGCATAACTATTACAGCAAGAAGTAGACCACACAAAGAAAGAAGACAACTTAGTATGTCTAGCTTTTCACTGTGCTCATTAAAAGATCAATACCTTCCCTTGACTATCACGGGAGACAATCCATCACTGGACAATCTAGGCGACTCAAGTCACAGATACCATTGTGCTTGCCTAAGCAGACCTAAGAAGACACACTTCTGTGCAAAATGCAGTTGTGAGTGTGTTTGTGCAAGCAGCCCAGTCCTGCACACTGCAGTACCTTCTAAAGACACTAGGGGCACTTGTAAAAAAAAAAGGGGGTACTCACAAAACTTTTACCAAAAAAAGTGAAATGATGCAATTTCTTTGATAATGTAATTTAAATTCAGTATTATCTTAAAATACACTTGTTTGACAATGAGAGGGAAAGGCCAAGCAGGTTCGTTGGAATGAGTAGATCAACAATCTCTGAGAAACAGAGATTGCCTCAAAGGTAAAAGATTTGTCGTCCAGGGACCCTATGATAAAGCTATTCACCTAGTCCGACAACAGGTGGGCAGTCAAGAAGGGGAACACTTCAACAGGTGGGCAGACACTCTTCTGAGTGTCTGAAACCATTGGCAAGCAGAAGAGACTAGAATATTTCAAGGGTTATTATAGTATAATAAGCTTCATTTTTAATTCTCCAATCCAGTAGTTTATTAACAGTCAAAGACCAGCATAACATAACACAGCAAAACACAACATCGACAAAACATCACTTATCAAGGGGAAATAATTCTCATTTTTAAGCTCAACAACATGTGCAATGCAATTAAGTGTGCCACAAACACTTTTATTTTCCTAAGTCATTCAGACAGCTTAAATATGTCTAACCCTTATTTTGGAAGATCAGATTTACAGCACAACTCTATATACATTTACTTGGAAGTAAGTCACATTTTGTTCAATGGAGCTTACTCCCTAGTAAGTGTGTTTAGGACTGCAGCCTAAGTATATTATTTGGATATCCAGCATCTTTCAGAGCTGGGTATGACTTTTTGCATTTCATATATATTAATGGATTTGAATCAGAGATGTCTGCCACCATCATAAATATTTCCAGAGCAATGAATGTCGTTCGTTCTATTAAAAAAAATCAAATTATTGAACTAAGAATATGTAATGCTTTTCAAATATTTATAACAATCACCAGATAGAAGTAGCACATAAAAACATGACAGCAAGCCATGCTGCTGCACCAGCACCGATATCCGGTAGCCATTTTCTTTTTATATCAAACACTGACTATTCTGCATTTCTTACTGCACTCTCTCTTTAAACCTGAAGGTGGCAATGATCAACTTGTGCTCTTTTCCATCTTTCTACAGCGTATGCCAAAAAAAGATTGTTTAGTGCAACATTCATCTGCATTTCGGGTACACCTCACTGCAGAACACAACAACTTTAATTTTCTTAGTTGGCAGGAGAGTTGAAAAATAGGAAGATGATTTAATTTATATATTAAGCACAGCTAGTCATAATCCCTAAAGATTCAAAATTGGCAACACCATCCCAAAACAATTACATAAAATCTTGATGTCTTACAACTGGATGCCTGTAAATATCCACAAGAAAGTTTCTTCCAAATTCAAGCCTTCTTGCTTACCTAATAGCACACAGATCCACTGATATCTAGCCAATGTAAGATTTCTCTCCAAAAATGCAACAGTTCAATAAATGCTCTTTAGACACATGGAGGGAGCCATAGCCCGGGCACATTTCCAATCAACTAAGTTACTTACACTCTCTTCTCAGTCTCTTCTCACCTTCCGTCTCACAGCATCCTACTTCTTCTCCTTAACCTTACCCCTTGACCCACACTCACATTTCAATCTTTCCCCCAAAACTCCTCATTACCTTACCTCTCTTGATTTTTGTAGCATCATAGCTGCTTAGCCAGTTGCTAGGGAGGGCTGAGGTTTACATCAGGTTTTGTCATTTTCTCATGGTCTGGTTTTTTAGGCAAATTAGCAAAAGCTGAACTTCACAATTTTTGGGCATCGTTGGTAGTCAGCCAAAAAATTATGCTCTCCTAAGACCTTCCTGAGGAGAGGGATCTCTCCAGTGTCACACTGAGCTTTGGAGGTGCTCTGATGTCACACCAGACTTTGGAGGTTAACAAGGTTGAGGACCCACACTTCGTCCCGAGTTCACAATTGAAGAAGACAGCTCATTTTTGTTCCTCTAAACTTTGGAAATGTGCCACCAAGGCCAGCACAACTACGGAATCAAACACTATTTTTTACCTTTTCTTTGTTATCTCTTTCATTGCCACATATCCATGGAAAGTGCCCTAAAACAGAATCTAGACAAAAACACTCTTTGGGCTTGTGATTTAACAAATCTACACACACACACACACACACACACACACACACACACACACACCGATTACTAGATAATGTATATGGAGCCCTTTGAACACCCTAAAATGCTGCAATAGGTATGCATTATTTATACAGAACTTCAAAAAAAGCAAGAACACTTTAAGTAGATAAAAAAAATAGTCCAACCATGCCTACAGGTTCAGACAAAAATCAAGAACGCAATACAGAAGGGTAAAAGAATGAAGGAGGACATTATTGGGGAGAAAAGCCTGGGAAAGAGATTTAGGTCTTCAACACTTTTCATAGGGACAGATAAGAGATATTTGAACATTGGAAGGCAGGGCATTACACACAAATGAAAGAGAGCACAATACACAGAGACACAGGCATGAAGAAATCTTAAGTGTGACAAGTAGACAAGCGCCAGTAGACTAGAGAATCATGGAAGGACAAGGAGCAAGAGATATGAAGGAGGAGATAATGTAACCAATGACAAGCGAAGGGCAGAAGTTTAAAACAAATGTCAGACGGAAAGACAAGTCAATGAAGAATTGAATTATGATCAAACCAGGGGGGCAGAAAAGGCATAACGGGTAACAGCTGAGAATGGAGACGAACATTACACAAATCTGAAAGAAATGCATTACAGCAGTCAAGGAAGAGCAAAGTAAGAGATCCGACCAATGTTATAGCAAGTAAAAGCATTAGTTTTCAGTTCTAAATATCACAAGATTGAAATCCCAATTACTTTCACTTAAATTACCAGTCTTATGGTGCAATCCTGCCTATGTTTAGGCCGGTGGAGCAAGTGCTCTGCTGGTCTAAGGAATCACAAACGTGCCGAAAAGCACATCTGTGGCTCTTTGCGAGTAAGTGCTGCCAGCGCAGAGGCCAACGCCACTTACTCAGCTGTGGACCCAGGCCTGCACCGGCTGCCACATGTAGGTCCCGCACCAGTCGGTGCAGGGAGGGAAGGCAACGAGGGAGGGGGCAATTGGACAGCCCAGGATGGGAGGGGGCAGGGATATCAGTGCTGAGTTGCACCAATATCCTAAGCCCCATCGCAGCCCGGGCCTGCCTTACATGGTACGCATCCAGAGCTGAAATGCATCCAAGGGAGCCCATTGGGGCCAGCGACACTTACACCAGGGATGAATGCCCCCTTAATCAATCAATTGGGGGGTCCCGGTTTAGAACCGGGAAAATCTGGTAAGCCTAGTGAATCATAGCATAATAACTTTGACACTATAAAGTGTGTTTTCTTTTCTTGAGATTACAGTTAATATATAGTTAATACAACTAGCACACTGCCTTTCCTTTCACATTTTGAAAAATGATAGTCTGACAATGTCAATAAGCTGCTAGATAGTCCATTACTTGAATAGCAAATTACTTTACCTCTTCAGTAACTGAACCAAATTTCTTTTTAAGAACAACATCAAGTGGAAGGAAAATTATCTTGTAATTCTCAGAAAAGAAAAATCATTTCACTATACAATATTTATTATTTATCTGTTCAATATATATCCAGCACTATCCCGTGGGCTCAGAGCAGTTTACAGTGTTTTTTCTATCTGTTAACAGTCCTCTCCCCAAGGGATTCACAATTTAAAAAGTAATAGCAGCTTGGGGGAATAGAAGGAGCCAAATGAACACAAAATGACATAGTAAACATACCTATTTAAAAGGAAAAAAGAGCTCAGTCTTAAGAGCAGCAATGATACACCCACCTCTCATTCTACACATGCTTGATTTAGACATTTTGGAGTAACACACTTGTTTAATTAATACCAAACCTACTTTATGTTCACAAATGTTTGGAATTAATGCAGTCAAACTTCCTGCGCACTTCTGCATGTTCGGCTGCTAGTGTAGTCACATGGGATGCCTGGAGAGGTACTGAGCAGTACAACAGTGACAGGCATTCACAGAGCTGCTGCTCACCACTTTCTCAGTTTCCTTATGCATCTTTGCTTTCATTTGTTCTTTGTGTTTGTTCTTTTTGAGCTGATGTAGTTCATACATTCCCAGTAGCCTCCCTCTTCAACTGTCTGCTTACGACATCTTGGGCAAGCAGAAGTCACCAATCGCCAACGTAAGTATTAGCATTTACATTCAAAAAGAGATGTTAAATAAATAATATTTAATTAAGATGTCTTAACTTTCTTTATTAACTGATTTTTCTTTATTAATTAGTAAGGTAAATGAATAATGGCAGTCATAAATGAACTACAGTATTTAATGATGTAGACATATGACTTTTCCCCTAACCTGTACCATAAATGATACAGATTACCATTTTTAATTTACACATTTAAGACACACACTGCTTCTCAAAAAACATAACCCCTGAGTTGAGTGTATTGTCTCTAGAGTACTGCCTGAAAGTAAGTAGGTATTAACCCCCAGGTACTGGAACGCTCCTCCTGTCCAGCAGCACCAGCTACCAACGTCAACTGTTCAAAAAAATGCTGCAGAGTGGACAGAGCTGGTTGAGGGCAGAGCTGGGACTCCATAGGGCTCTGCCCAGGATGCAAGCAGATGTTAACTCCCAGATCTTGGAATGCTCCTCCTCCAGCACCACCGCCAACCTCTCCCCAGGTTGTCCCAGAATGCATTGCAGAATGCATTTTGGGAGAGGGCGGGGGAGTCATGTGACCCAGGAGAAGCTGTAGTAGCACAATTTCAGCCTGTCTAAGCAAGAACACACAGCGGTTTGCTTCTAAAAAGTAAAAAAAAACCCACTGTGTTTACCTTTTTTTTCTTTTTACAGTAGTAGAAAGGTGGACCCCACGGTCTGGAATCCACGGTGAGTCAAATCTGTGGATCCTGAATCCGCGGATAGAAAGGGTCCACTGTATATCATGGAGCAGGCCAAGCAAAAGACTAATTTCACCTTTTTCCAAGTCAAGAACATCCAAATGTCACCCACCTGAATGTGGGTGAAATTCTGTGGTCACAATCTGAATGTTTGGTATTAAAATGTTGATATTAATAAATGAATTTATAGCCCACCTTTCCCAAGTCAAAGCAAATGCCCAAGCTGGCTTACAAAGCTCTATAATAAATGTACAATGTATATAAATGAGTAAAACATTAATAAAAACAATAAAACTGGAGGGGGCAGCTATTTGGTCCAGAAGGAGGCAGCAGAACCAAAACACTATTACAGAGACACAGAGGGCAGACATCAACCCTTCACCCAAACGCCAGGCAAAACAGAAACGTTTTGAGCCCTTGCCGAAAAACCATGAGCAAGGGGATAGTTTTTAATTCCCCCCCCCCCCCGGGTTGGGAATTCCATAATTGTGGTGCCACTACAGAAAAGCCTCACCCCCATGCCATCAACCCTCTAACTTGAGACAAAGGCGGCACTTGTAAGAGAGTCTCCTCAGATGACCTAAGAGGACGGGCCAGAATGTATGGGGAGGAAGCAGTCCCTCAGATAACCTAGAAGGCCCAAACCGTGAAGAGATTCAAGGTCAATACTAGCACCCTGAATTGGGCCTGGAAACGGGCAGCCAGTACAGTCACCGAAGCAGCGGTTCAACAGAGTCAAACCGCCTAGCTCCAGTTGAATTCTGCAAGGCCACTGCATTCTGCACTAATTGCAGCTTCCAAACAGTCTTTGAGGGCAGCCTCATGTAGACCGCATTACTGTAATCCACTCTTGACGTCACTAAGGCATAAACCACCGTGGTCAGGTCCAACTCGAATACGGATACAGCTGGCACACCAGCAAAAACTGGGCAAACGCACCCCTAGTCCAGGAGCATTCCTAAACTGCACACCCGTTCCTGCAGTGGGAGTGCAACCCCATTCAGAGAGGGTAGATGACTCAGTACCTGTGTTGAGGATTTCCTGACCAGGAGGACCTCTGTCTTTTCTGGATTCAATCTGTCTATTGGCCTTCATTCAGACCTCAACTGCCTCCAGATAGCACTCCAGGACGTCCACAGCTTCTCCAGAACGAGATGGTAAGGAGAGATTAAGTTAGGTATCAGCATATTGGTGACACCCCACTCAAATTCCCTGGATGATCTCCCCCAGCAATTTCATGTAGATGCTAAAAGGCATGGGAGACATCAATTTTTCCAATTTTCTGCTCTGGCTGCTATTAGTAGAAAATAAATTCAAGGCGGGAGGAAGGCACTGCTAACTATTCATACAGCCGCTGCACCTTCAAGAACAGTCAAACTTACAGGGCAACAGTTGAAATTCTCTGCAATAAAAGAATGAGCCCAATGTTTCGAACATAACTGAACATAAAAAATTATGAAGAACCAGCTCAATATGGCTTAGGATGATACACAAACTGCCTACTTCATGAGGGATAAATGATCTGGCCTCAGCCTGTACTGGCCTCTTAAGAAGAGAGCCTTCTCAGTGGCCAACGAAGATGGTAGAAACACGAGCTAATTTCCAGCACCCACTGTCTTGTCCTGCACTGCTGGTAATAACAGATTCCCCAGCTGCTGCCTCTCACCTTTCCTACAACAGCTGCATTCTAATCATACTGTTAAAAGCAGTTGCTCTACTCCCAATGGCTTGCAAGGATGTCAAGGAGAAGGTAGGAAAATGGAGCCCGTTCTTCTTCCTCTGAGGAGATCAAATGCCTCCAATGCAAGTTGCTACTAAAGGCTGGGTGCAGGTTGAACACGCAGTGGCAAAAGCTAAAGAGTATATCCTTGCCAGCTACACAGGGTAAGATAACAAGCAGACAAGCAATCAATGTCTATCTCCAGCTACAGCTACTGCCACCTGTATTGGCCACCACTGAAAGGGAAATTCCTCTCACCTTTCAGAAATCAAGTACAGACAAAGAGGGCCTTGATTTCACACATCCTTTCATTAAGAGTATAGTACAGTCGGCCCTTCGTATCCACGGGGGTTTAGTTCCCGGAACCCCCACAGATTCCAAAATCTTCAGATAAGCAAATCTGCAGTGGGCGAAGCCATGGGAGGGTCAGGGCAGCGCCACAATGATATTTTTAACCTTCACCAGGGCCCGCCGCCTGCTTCTTGCCTCTCACGTCGCTTTGTAAAGGTCCAAAGTGGCTATAAAAGGGAAAAAAATGACCAGAAGCGACTTCCAGGGTGTTTTTTTTTTACAGGCACTTTGGACCTTTACAAAGCGGCACAAGAGGCAAAAAGCGGGCAGCGGGCTGGCACAGTTGCTAAATCAGGTACTGTGGTGCCTCCCCCCACCTCCCGTGGGAGACCCTCCTCCGCAGATGGCCAATCCGCGGATAGTCAAAACCACAAGTGGCCAGTCCGCAGATAACGAGGGCCCACTGTACTGCTTCTACGAACTGCTCTAGTTCTCTTATGCCAAGGACACTCGGCCCATATCTGAAATTCCAATGAATCTATAGAACTGAAACTACAAATAACTCTGCATATTAGATATAAGCAATGAAGATCCATGATTTCTGAAATGAATAGACATGTCACCATCATTTTCTACAGCCAACACCTTCTAGAGCAGTACAGTGGGCCCGCACTATCCATGGGGGATCAGTTCTGGAACACACACCGCAAATAGCGAGGAGCCACAGATCCTGGAGTCTAGCATCCAATGGCCCATTTACTCACTGCAGAAGTCTCTGGAGGCCTGTTCCACATTTTGCGAAAACAGGAAGTGGTTGAAAATTGCCATTTTTCAACAATCTGAAGATCGAGGAGGCCTGAGGAGGGTCTCATAGGCCTCCCCCAAGCCCCGGTGAGTGAGAAAAAAAGGAATTTGGGGGCACTTTTTATGCAGTGGCAGGGGGAGACCCCCGAGCCCGCCATGCTGTCCCCGCCCCATAAGGGAACAGGGAACAGTTTGTGGTCTCAATAGTGGGTCATGATCCACCACTTTGAGAACCACTGCAATAGAAGACATTCCTGAGCCATTCCCAAACCAAAAGAATGTGTCACCAGTCACAAGAACTGGTCATAGCAGGTGTACACAAAGTTTAATTAACATAATGCCTTATTTTACAAGCATGAGTTGAAAGTTTCAAGAATCCAACACTTTCAGACAGCCACTACAAATACTATGAGAAACACTGGTTGATACTACAAATACTATGAGAAATACTGGTTGATACTACAAATACTACGAGAAATATTGGTTGATACTAGAGCTATTCAAACTGCAGATATTTACATAAAACAAGACAGAAAGGTGGAGTGATAAGAGATTCATTCTTCTTCTACAAACTACTCATCTGCAAACAGAGATATTTCTGCAAATTCACTTGCCACCCTTCAGAAGCAGCTAGAGATGGCGGGGGGGGGGGGGGGAAGCATCCTTCAAGAACTTACACAGGAATAAAAGGTTACGTTTCAGCAACCCCAACAGCAGAGATAAAATTATGGAAACTTCCAGCCTCCACATTTTTAACTTTAAGTATATAAAGCAGGGGTGGGGAACCTCCGGCCCGCGGGACCGGACCAATCCGACCCGCACAGGACCGGACCGGAGGCTCCGGAGGTTCCGCCGCCGCTTTCCCGCGCCTCCTTGGTTTGAAATCGGCCTTCGCACAGCGCTGCTGAAGCCGAGATTACCCTCTCGGCGATCTAGGCTTCAGTGGCGCTGTGCGCAGGTCCAGGAAGGCCGCTTTCCAGGAATTTTAAACCAAGGAAGCGCGGGGAAAGCGGCGGCGGCCCCGGCCCGGAGCCGAGGTAAGGAGAGCAGTGGGTGGGTGGGCGAGCAAGCGGAGGGAGGGAGGGCGAGCGAGCGGAGGGAGGGTGGGAGGGCGAGCGGAGGGAGGTAAATTCGCGGGGGGTCAAATTTGCGACGGGGGGGGCAAAATTTTCCCCATGGGAAAATAGCCCCCTACCCCAAAAAGGTTCCCCACCCCTGGTATAAAGCCTTGACATTACCTATTTAAATTTAAATTGCAATTTAACAAAGCAGTTTGTCACTGAGAGTGGATATTTAAAATGTAATAAATATATTATTTTAAAACAGCTAAGCCTTTTAAAAAAATAAACAAGCCTAAACATTAAGCTTTGCAATAAGCTAGCTAAGCACTACAGCAGTATCTGGCAGGGATTCAGAGACGCCTGTATGCGCAGGAAGAACACTGTGCATCCATGAGGAGAGGCTTCCTATTTTGCCTTCTGGCAGCAGGATGCTGCTCCAATGGATCCCTGCTCTCCAGAGGAAGCCATTTTAAACAGTGTAGAAGACTGCTGCTAGAAAGTGGGGAAGCTGAAAGGGTCCCATGCCCAACAACACTTTCAGCGCAATCCTATCCAACTTACACCGCCGGTGTAACTAGCGGGGGAGAGCAGGGCGGGAGGATTTGGGGGGAGGGAGATTTAAATCCCCTTTGAAGGGGATTTGAATCCCTTTTCCGTTCTGGGGCCTCCCATTTGCGCTGCACCAGTGGTATAAGTTGGATAGGATTGCGCTGTTTGTAAGGTACTTTGGATCCCAGCCTCTGCCCACTTAATTTCTTCTCTCAGGCTGCAGTAGAATTACCTCTGACATGCCACTCACTTATGACAAATAAGAATTACTCCAAGTACCAGCTGAATCCCTATTCTCCCTCTTAGCCTTGATAAGCTATTGGCTCTTTTAGACTAGAAGACTGCATCACATAATCTTTCCCTTTTGCTGAAATGGTAAAAGAAACAGCTCTGCCTTTAGAATGCAATCTTATATGCAACTACATTCTGGAAACTTATACTGTACACTGGACCCCCACTTTACGATGGTAATCTGTTCCAGAGACACCACTGTATTATGAAAATATTGTACTGTAATATTAACTCAATAATGCATTGTTTTTTGGTAATTCGTTCGAAGACCTAAGAAGTTGACATTTTTTGCCACAGAACTAAGCTATTTCTCTCTCTAAACGGTGATTTAAAAAGGGCCTACACTCTTTAAGGGTCATGGTTATCGGTTTACACAATGTTGTAATTATAAAACACAAATTACAGGACTGTACCTCCCTCAATACACGTAGCCACGATGTTAAAAATGTTGCTATTGGCCGAGATACTACCAAATGCTTGCATTCGCATCATTGATTGGCTTATCTATCATAAAATTAATAACTTACTGTACAGGTGTCCCCCGCTTAATGACATTCTGCTTAACGACCCCCCGCATATACGACAGGGGTCATTAGCAGAATGTCATGGGTCTTTTTCCCTACCTTTTCGAAGTTTCAGGCCTCTCCTTGGTCGTGGGCCTCTCCGGAGGCCTGTTCCTGGCCTCTGCAGGCCTTGGAATGGCCCACAGAGGTTTCCTTAATGCACTTCCCGTTTTCGGAGCAAACCAGAAGTGCGTTATGGAAGCATCTGTGGGACATTTCGAGGCCTGCAGAGGCTAGGAACAGGTCTTTGGAGAGGCCCACGACCAGGAAGAGGCATCAAACTTTAAGGTAGGGACAGGCCTGCTTAACGATCGGGTTACAGGAACATATCCCCGTCGTTAAGTGGGGGACACCTGTATAGTGAACCTTGTTTTACTACGGTGAGTCAATTGTACAGTGATTTCACCATAAAGTGAACCCATTGTAAAGTGGGAGTCAACTGTAAAAAGGTAAAGGTACCCCCTGACAATTAAGTCCAGTCGTGTCCGACTCTAGGGTGTGGTGCTCATCTCCATTTCAAAGCCGAAGAGCCAGCGTTGTCCGAAGACGCCTCCGTGGTCATGTGGCCGGCATGACACTCCTTGCCGCAGCGCGTAGCATGCAGCTGGAACATGGAGCGCTGTTTACCTTCCCGCAAGCGGTACCTATTTATCTACTCACATTGACATGCTTTGGAATTGCTAGGTTGGCAGGAGTCAACTGTACTTGAGTTCAAAACTATTTCCTTTCTTATACCTTTAACGTTAAGCTCCAACTAGGCCCTAACTGATAATTCATGGATGACATAATGTTGAGAGATATGCCAAATAAAAACATGTACTTGTATATTTGGTATTTTGAGAAATACATAAGATTGTGCACAAAAGCATATTAAAAGCTGTGCACAAAAGCATATTAAAAGCTTTAAAATGTTAAGTGTTAGATTCTGAATTATTTTTCCTTACACTTCAAGACATAAGAGTCATTCTTTTGGTGCTACTTACAACATGGCATTTGACCTTCTTTCAAGGATTTTCAGTCAGCAGTGTACTGTACTACAGAAGAAAAGTTTTACTTATCAAACTGAATTATTAAGCACTTAAAATTGTAAAATTTATTATTATAATACACTAATTATATTTCTGATAATTTACCCTATACAGAACTATGAGAAAAGAAATATTGAAGCTAGCTAGCCACAGACCTTCACTAAAACCATCATTCAAAACAACATGCAGAGGTGTACTTGAAAATAGTTACCTTCTACAGATGACATGATCGGAAATAATTCCCATCTGGCTATTCCTCTCACTAGTAAAATGTTTTTAAACTGAATAAGATATATTTTGAAAGTTAATGACTTTTTTCTAGAATAGCAAAAAAAAACAGCATATTTCCAAATATATTTGTATTTCTTTAAGTTACACCTCAAAACATTTTCCTTCAAGTCCAAAATTAATGATTGTGTTGTAAACAAATAATTGAGTTGCTCTCTAGGTGTAAAAGTTATTTTTCACATTTGCATCCCTTGGATGAAGTAAATACATATTTGTATTTGCTCCTTCCAAGGAGCTTAGTGCAGCACACAAGGTTTCCCATTTTATTCTTGCAACAACCCTATGAATTAAGTTGGCTATGACTATGTTGACGATGTTGGGCCAGTCATTCTAATGAGCTATGCGGCAGAATGTGGGTCCAAACCCAGATCTCAATGTCCAACATTCTGCCCGTTACGTCAAATATTTCTGCAGAGCTATGAAAATAATAAGTTCAACAGACAATCAGAACCGAAGGTATTCAAAATTCCTTAACTGCTTGGGGTAATTGTTACAGAATCAGGCTGCCTCTATGCATGGCAGCTCCCATAAATTTCAGAAGGGTTTTCAGATGCATAATGCTGCTCTCTTTTACCACAAACTATAAAACAATTTACAAGGCAATGTTTGTTTTTTGCAGTACTAACAAAAAACACTTCTAAAATATACCGGTAGTTGTATGCAAATACCATACATTGGGGGTCTTATAGATCCTAAAGTGATAACAAATGAAAAATAAGAAACAGTGTATTGAGGGAGGATAACAATTTTGACCCAAGATGATCACAACAATATTCCCAAGTCATTGATTTGTGGAATGCACCTAATAATTTGAAATTGCTTTCTACAGGTCTAGTCATGAGCCACAAATCCTGGTTTTAGAAGTGGGTTTTCTCTGTGCCAGGTGCAAGGGAGTGTCAACGGGAAACAGGTTATCTTGTTGTCTTGTGCTCCCTGAGGCATCTGGTGGGGCCACTGTGTGATACAGGAAGCTGGACTAGATGGTCCAGCAGGGCTCTTCTTCTGTTATGTTCACAAATGGCCCTCCATTACACCACTATTATTAATTATTATTATTATTATTATTATTATTAAACTTTATTTCTAAAGCGCTGTAGCTATACACAGCGCTGTACAAAGTTAAAAAAGAAACTCAAAAAGCATATAAAAGCCTACCCAAGGCGTACACTCTAAGATAGTTACAAATAAAAGAGGAAAAAATAAAATTACCGTATGAAAGGAAATAAAGGTTAAAACATCAGTTGGATCTTTAGTTTTGTCTATCATCAATATTGCTGCATAAACGTCTCACCTGCTTTGCAAACCTCACTAAATTCAACCTCACAATACACCTGAGAGAAAATAACTATTATTCTCATTTTATAGATAGAAATCTGAGTGCCAACAGTGGATATTAGTTTTTCTTACTCGTGTCATGCTTCAGGAGCCCAACAAATCTCATAATTTGTCTCACATGCTCAGCCTTCTTTCTCTCCACTTTCCAACTCACATCTTATACTTTTCTATAGTAAAATCTGAAGGATGGCAAGAAAAGTAACACCTCAAAAGGATAATGAATTGCCTAACACACACATGTCTGAACATAAACCTTAAGTCTGAACATAAACCAGATCTCCTAGGCCCACCAACAGTGGTATAAAAAGATTGTTGCACTGAAATTCTCTGTAGTGTTCTCCTGTAAGAAAAAGTTGGTGTCATTTTGGTGCACCAACAACTTTTTCATGGTATTTTGCTCTACCTGCTCCAAGTCCTAGCAAATCCTCCTTACCATACTGTTTTCATACCCATGGATGCAAACAGTATGCAGTAGAATTGAGGAATCTTTGAATCTTACCTATGCTAAAGCCGCGCAAATCTTCTGCCCCAAATTCTTTCACATCTTGAATCTGGCATCTATCTAAGAGAAACAAAGAATGAGGAATTCCAAATATAAATTCTTCTATCAAATTGCATTCTTAAAAATTCCCGTGGCATAACAGTTAACAGATAGTGAACATATTAGAATCCTTCTCTTCTCCATAGGAGTACAGTAACAGCCCCAAACAAGGCAACAGGTTTATATAAGAGCTTGAAAACAGTTCAATACACAACAGATCAGCATACCTTAGTTAGGAGGCAATCTGTAGACAGATACTGATCCTTAATACCACTTATTTATATTCCTTACCACAACAGTATCTCTCTCACTCCTCCCCTCCCATTTGCATGTCACAGAATCTCTCTACCACATTTTTGGAAGTTGCAAAGCTAATATGACACACAAGGACAGTCTTACTGGTCAACTGAGACCAGAAAGGAAAGTTCAGGAACTGCACAACTGAACAGAGTACAGTACACTCTACTCCAAACACTGGAGTCGACAAGGAGTCACAGAAGTAACAAGGGTGCAGAACGATCCTAAAAATGTTTACTACGAAGCAAGCCTCACGATGGTCAATGGGGCTTACTGCCAAGCAACAGTGCACTGGACCGCAGTCCTTGTGACACTACTTGGGTGAGGCTTCAAAAGAGGTCAAAGACAGGGAGGATCTGGAGTGACGTCCAAGCCCCAGAGCCTTTCCCGCAGGGCTGAAAAAAGTCGCTCCGTCTTTGGGAGGGAGAGGAGGAGAGGCGAGGCCGAACACCCGAGGGTGGCCTATGCTTCACCCTTCTTAATACTTTGAGGAAGTGGTTCCCTACCCGCTGCCAGGGTGACCTCACTCACTCCGCGGCCTTACCGGTCCCGCCGCAGCTATTTCTGCTCCGGACTTCCCCTCGCCCTCCACCCGAAGTTCCTCCTCGGGGGCCAGCAACGTCTCGCCGCTCGGCGTTCACTGGCTACGCCGTTTCATGTGACCGAACAAAACCCTCCTCAGCAGCGCAGCAGCCCTTTGTGCCCGGCCCAGTCGGACCCGCAGCAGGCTTGGAGGAGAAGGGAGGCCAGCCGTGTCTCCTCGTTCGCCTCCCTCTACCAAACGCCGAGGAAAATGAACTTGGTCCGGCTGAGAGGCCACCGTTCTGCTCGCCTCCCTCCCCGGCTTGCCACTCACCCCGGGTGGACGCGGCCCGGCCTGCCCGAGTTTCTCTGCCGCACTAGCGGCAGCCGCCATGTTCCCTGATGCGACAGGATGAGGCAAAGACCCCTCCCCCACCTTCGTCGCTCTGCCCCCGCGCGCCTTCCGTTCCCTATTCTGCCCCCACTTCTCGATGCCTCGCAGAATCTTCTCCTCCCTCCCTCACTATCGTTGCGTGCGGTCCCCCCCCCCTAAAATAATAATAATCCTAACGGAAAACTCACGGGCTCGCCAGGGTGTGCGTCACATCGAGGGGGGTTACGTGCGGCGTCATGACGACATCACGCCACCTCTCGGCCTGATGGTTTTGATTCTCTTCACACCGACACACGCCCTCCACCCGGTTCGGAGACTAAGGCGCATGCGCTTATTTTTCTAATAATCAGGCTTTGCCCTCCTTTCCCGAAGCTGTCTAATTCGAGCCCTCCCGTTTTAGTTTAAGTACATGTTATACAATCCTCCACACTCACTGGCCTGAGGATGAGCCTCCACCTCCACCTTATAAATGAAGAGTCAATACCATGCCCTGCTTTGATTTAATGATGACAGAGAAACAAGTTCTGAATACTAAGCAATGAAACTCACTGGGTGGGCCTTGCACACTAGTCGCGCCTCTCAGATGTGCAGAACTTCAAATATGCCTACACAGAAGTAAACTTCACGGTGTTTAATAAGACTTGCTACCTAGGTGTCCTTAGGATTGCCGCCCAAGTGATCTCGCAGGGCTGATGTGGCCATAAGTAACTCTGTAGACAGAGGAAATTGTGCAACAGAAATGATTACTAAAAGTTATTTATATCATATTTAATACTGTAGTAAAATAAGACAGATACACATAGCACTTTAAAAGATGTCGGTCAAGAATCAAGATTGTATCTTTTAGTCTCACCACGGGCAGCGAGATACAGTCTAACCATAAGGCACGTTTGCGATGACTAGGAAGTAAGGGAGGCCGGCCTCACTCGGCCGCCAGGAGGAGCATGCGGCCACCGGAGGCAGGTAAGTCTCCCGCAGGCAGCTGCATGGATGGTCCAGGCAGTGAGGGAAGGGGACCATTGGGCGAGCCAGCCCGGGAGGGGGCGGGGATGGCATCGGCCATATCTCCGTCCCTGCCGGGCCAGCTGAGCCATTATACGGCCTCCTCCTACTTCCGCCAGCTATTTAGCTGGTGGAAATCTGAGGAGGCCGATAGGGTTTACACCCGGGAAAGGGGACAACCGTCCCCTTCCCTGAGTAGACCTCCAGCCCACCGTATGGCGGTCTGGAGCGGGAATGGGATTCGTTTTGCCCTGAATCAATGTGTACATTGTTAGGATGGATTAGGATGGACATTAGGATGGATTATTATAAGCTTTCATTGGTTTAATCAGGTGATCCAAACACTTGGTTAGTCTCAATGAGAAAATTTTGATGTGGCTGAGAATTAAGGGCACGTTTTTGGCTCTGGTGTGTTGCTGTTAAAGCAAATAATAAAGATGACCTAACAAGGAATAGTGGCTTTTACTTGTAAATTATTTCACATTTTCTACTCACACTATAAGGCAGCGGTGGGGAACCTCAGGCCCCAGGGCCGGATCAGGCCCCCGAGGCCATCCGGTCCGGCCCTCGGAGAGATTGCCGGGAGGCTGCCCAACCAGCCCCTGGAGGCTCTGCCGGGTCCGCGCGTCACCTCCGGAGGCCGGGAGAGGGCCTTTGCATGTCCTCCCCGGCCGCCGCCTTGACCCCTTCTCACCAGGCCGTTGGCCATTTCGCACATGCGTACCACGCCGATGAGGGCAAGCTCTTGCCCTCTTGCCCTCATCGGCATGGTACGCCGGAGGTGACGCGCGGACCCGGCGGCAGCTTTGGACGGTGAGCGTGGAGCCTCCGGAGGCCGATGGGGGGCGGGGGCAAAAATTAATTAAATAAATAAAAATGGCAGCTGGCCTTATGGCCGGCCCTCAAGCAAATTTCTAATATTTAAAATGGCCCTTGCCAGGGAAAAGGTTCCCCGCCCCTGCTATAAGGCTTTGGTTAAAAAAATGCTTTACATTTAATTAAGCAACTATTCAGTCTTTCCTTTGTTAGGACTATAATACTTATGAACAATAAAGAATGTGACAACTGTTGCGTAGATCAGTGATTCTATCAGTTTAGATAATTAGATGTAGGTGATGTCACTGCCTTCCACAAGGAGATGTGATATGCATGTTTGTACAAATGTCTGGATGGCAAGTGACTGTAGCGGGGTAGCAGCTTCAGAAAAAGGAGAATCGGGTGAAATCGGGAACACGTTTGAAAAAGTGAGGTCAACCATAAGAACATAAGAACATAAGAAGAGCCCTGCTGGATCAGGTCAAAAGCCCATCTAGTCCAGCTTCCTGTGTCACACAGTGGCCCCACCAGATGCCTCAGGGAGCACACAAGACAACAAGATACCTGTGTCTAGTCGCCACTCCCTTGCACCTGGCACAGAGAAAACCCACTTCTAAAACCAGGAGGTTGCTTATGGCTTGTAACCTGTGATGGTCTTTTCCTCCATGAATCTGTCCAAACCCCTTTTAAAGGCATCTAGGCCAGATGCCATCACCACATCCTGTAGCAAGGAGTTCCACAGATGAATTACACGCTGGGTAAAGAAATATTTTCTTTTGTCTGTTCTAACTTTCCCTCCACTCAATTTTAGTGCATGTCCCCTGGTTCTGGTGTTGTGCGAGAGGGAGAAGAATTTCTCTCTATCTACTCTCTCCATCCCATGCATAATTTTATAAGTCTCAATCATGTCCCCCCTCAGGCGCCTTTTTTCTAGGCTGAAAAGCCCCAGACGCTGTAGCCTTTCCTCATAAGGGAGGTGCTCCAGCCCACAAATCATTCTGGTCGCTCTTTTCTGCACCTTTTCCAATTCAACTATATCCTTTTTGAGGTGTGGTGACCAGAACTGGACACAATACTCCAGATGTGGCCTTACCATCGATTTGTACAAAGGCATAATGATATTGGCCGTTTTATTCTCAATCCCTTTTTTAATGATCCCGAGCATGGAATTGGCCTTCTTCACAGCCGCCGCACACTGGGTCGACACTTTCATCGACCTGTCCACCAGCACCCCAAGATCTCTCTCTTGATCCGTCACAGACAACTCAGAACCCATTAGCGTATATGTGAAATTTTGGTTTCTTGCCCCAATGTGCATCACTTTGCACTTACTTACATTGAAGCGCATCTGCCATTTTGCTGCCCATTCTCCCAGTTTGGAGAGATCCTTCTGGAGCTCTTCACAATCCCTGCTGGTCTTCACCACCCGGAAAAGTTTAGTGTCATCTGCAAACTTGGCCACCTCACTGCCTATCCCCGACTCCAGGTCATTTATGAATAAGTTGAAAAGCACTGGTCCCAAGACCGATCCTTGGGGCACACCGCTTTTCACCTCTCGCCATTGTGAAAATTGCCCATTGACTCCCACTCGCTGTTTCCTGGTCTTCAACCAGTTCCTAATCCACAAGAGGACCTGCCCTCTTATTCCCTGACTGTGGAGTTTTCTCAGGAGCCTTTCATGAGGGACCGTGTCAAACGCCTTCTGAAAATCCAGATATATAATATCCACGGGTTCACTCGCATCCACATGCCTGTTGACCTTTTCAAAAAATTCTAACAGGTTTGTGAGGCAAGACTTCCCCTTGCAGAAGCCATGCTGACTCTCCCTCAGCAGAGCTTGTTCTTCTATGTATTTTAAGATTTTATCCTTAATGAGACTTTCCACCATCTTCCCTGGAACAGAGGTTAGGCTGACCGGCCTGTAGTTTCCTGGGTCCCCCCCCTCCTTCCTTTTTTAAAGATTGGCGTGACATTAGCTATCCTCCAATCCTCTGGCACAGTGGCCGTCTTAAGGGACAAGTTGCATATTTTGGTCAAGAGGTCAGCAACTTCATTCTTGAGTTCCTTCATTCTTCATTCTTGAGTAACCATAATAACTGAGAAACTAACTGGCAGAAATGAAGCTACGCCCCCATGTGGGGGGGGCCACCGACGTGATGCCCCCATGTGACGCCGCAAGTCACGCCCCCTGGGGGGTGACATCAGTTTCGCACATGCGCGCAACTCCAGTCACACACACCCCCGCCGTTTTGCTTACCTTTTTGGTGCCAAACGGCGCCAGGGCGGGTGGGCCCAAAACCAAGCTGGAACAGTTCGAGGATGACGATGGAAGCTGCAGCGGAGGGGACGCATCCCGGAGGTTACTACGACACACACACCCGACGCCTTGGGGCCCTCGGCCCCCCCGCCCCTACCCCAACGACGCTTCTGCTAACTGGCCCATAGAAACAAATACTGGCCAAATAAATCTTTCACTATTCTGCAAAATCCACAGATGTGACCTTTACAAGTAGCATGTGACTGCACCATATTGAAGAACGTGTTTGAAAATTGTTATTTCTTGGAAACAATCAAGAAGTATGAATACAGTTTTTAGCACTAATCATGCACTTGAGTGAGAGTCAAGGTTGCCTGTCAAGGTTGCCGTGGTAAGGCGAAAGTCAGAGAGAGGCTGGACTGTGAAAGAAACCATCTAGAATGAAGGGTTGTACAAAATATTAGAACATATTATTGTATTGTAAAAACCCCTTGGGGGTTAGAAAGCCTGCCCATGTAAACTGCCTTTGAATTAAAGTCAGAGGAGAAATCCGATGACCAAAGAAAAGGCGGTATATAAATACTGGTTGATGATGATGATGATGATGATTGCAAACAACTAAGGCTTGGTACACCTATCACCCCAGTGGTGTGGGAACTATATCAGCACTGTTTTTTCCCATGGCCCGAAGTTAACACATAGCCTTGGAGCATGGGGGATAATAAGTGGCAGAGTGGGCTCCCCCTGTGTAATCCAGGCTACTTGTTACCCAGGGATGTGGGTCAAGTCTCTGACTCGAGTCAAGTCCCAAGTCTCTCTGGGTCTAAGTCTCAAGTCAAGTCCCAAGTCTTTGCCCCCAAGTCCCAAGTCTTTGGTTGCGAGTTGCAAGTCCCTATCTATTTAATGGGGAAAACTGGTTTAAACCTGAATAAATTTCAACTTGTCGTAAAAGGCTCCAAGTCTTGAGTAGAGTCTTTTACAATCGCCAAGTCAAGACCTAGTCAGGTTATTGACGCGACTTGAGTCCGACTCGAGTCCAAGTCAATAGACTCAAGTCTACATCACTGTTGTGACCCTAGCAGTCAGGATTGCCGCTGTTGCCAACTTGCCACCACTTCAAAAGAAGCCCAAGTCGTGGGCCCAATAATTTCCAACCTACGAAGCTGAAAGGAAAGGAACCTGTAACGTTTCCCAGAGGAAGCACAATCTAACCAAAGCCTGCTCTGATACAAAGATATTTGGCTGGATTTACAGTTAGAGCAAGGCTTATTAGTTAAATGCATAGGCACTGGCGTCACTACAGGGGGGGGCGGAGCTGTAAGTTCTTCCGTGATCGGAGCCTCCGTTACACGGAAGAACGAAGCGCCCCGCCCCCGCGCCTTCCGACCCAGTCAAAGCGGTGAAAAAAAATGTGCATTCACCGCTTTGGGTCGGAAGGCGCGGGGGCGGGGCGCTTCGTTCTTCCGTGTAACGGAGGCTCCGATCACGGAAGAACTTACAGCTCCGCCCCCCCTGTAGTGACGCCAGTGTGCATAGGGCACTCTGGGAAACAAGAATCTCCATACACAAACCATGGTATCACAGAGATCAGTCCTCATGATTCTGAAAGCATTGCATAGCAGCAAAATGGGGGGGGCATTTAGGAATGAGAATGCTATCTCAGTGGGTTCATTTAGGAATGAGAATGCTATCTCAGTGGGTTCAAAGTTGATATTACTGCCCTGAATAGTCTGCATCTGTTAAGGACTGGGTGAAGACATGCTACACCTGTGGAGCAAACGAAACAGTTTCTACTAGGACCAGGGTTCCCATGGTGTCTACCTCTAGCGTCACTACAGGGGGGGGGCGGAGCTGTAAGTTCTTCCGTGATCAGAGGCTCCGTTACACGGAAGAACGAAGCGCCCCGCCCCCGCGCCTTCAGACCCAGTCAAAGCGGTGAATGCACGTTGTTTTCACCGCTTTGACTGGGTCTGAAGGCGCGGGGGCGGGGCGCTTCGTTCTTCCGTGTAACAGAGCCTCCGATCACGGAAGAACTTACAGCTCCGCCCCCCCTGTAGTGACGCCAATGGTGTCTACACATATGAGATGTCCTTAGAGAGTGTTGCAATGGATATTCTGAAACCCCACCAGACTGTTTACGGCAACAAATACATCCTTGGGATAGAGGATTATATATGCACCCTCTTCCAGTCAAGCACACCCTGCTCCTAACCAAGAAGCTGAAACAGTTGCTAAAGTGTATTTGTGGAACAGTTTGTTTGCTGCTATGGTACCCCTCACTCCCTTCACATTGACAAGGGGCAGAACTTTGAATTACGAGTCTTCCATAAAATCTGCAAGTTACTTGAGATAAACAAGACTCACACTACAGCTTACCACCCACAGTCTGATAGTCTAGTGCAGTGGTTGTCAAACTTTTTAGCACCAGGATCCACTTTTTAAAATGACACTCTATCGGGACCCACCTAGCTTTATGAGACGTTAATAAAAGGTGATCTAGAAAAAAACAATATATTTATTTATTTACAAGTAATATTTATTTATTTGCAAAAAAAAACAAAAAACCACACACACACCTCAATCCATTTCTTGTAATGAGGCAGCCCTAATGAATAGCCTCAAGGCGTGAGGGGCTTAGTTATGAGACCCAGCCTTCACCTGCCCCCACTACCTGTCATTGACAGACTTAGAAAAAAACCACCACCACCCAAAAAAAAAGACTCTCGAACACTTATCTCCCTACATTTACACAAGTTTGCAAACTGCAGGAGCTCAGCTCTTTGAAGGGCAATTAGCAGCTATCTGATCTTTGAATAGCCTCAGGGTTTGTGGCAATTACTTATCTGATCTTTCTATCTCCTGGGACCCACCAGAAATCAGGTCGCAACCCACCAAGTGAGTCCCGACCCACAGTTTGAGAAACACTAGGGTAGTGGAATGGCTGAATCGTACAGAGATAGCTATGTTATCATCTTTTGCAGATGCTAACTAGAAGAATTGGGTTAGTGTAATTCCCTGTGTCATGATGACTTACAAATCTAGTGTGCAGTCATCCATGGGATATACACCTTATATTGTTATGTTTGGGCACAAGACCACTCTCCCTGTAGAACTGCTGAATGGAGCAGATGGGTTGGAAAAGTACACAAACCCAACATAATCCTATGCATTCTACTCAGAAGTCAGTCCCACTGTGTTAAATGGGGTTACTCCCAGGAAAGTGTGTATAGGATTTCAACCTAAAAAAATTAGGCAATATTCTTAGCACCATAGGCCAACCAGTAAAGTTTCATCAGAGCAAAGCCACCCAAAAAGAGCACTGTGATCTATATGTGACTCCTCGAGCATATCAAGTGAAGGATCTGGTCTGCATTAAAGACCACAAGAAGCGGAAAGGTTTGAGTGGTAAGCTGCAAGAGAAGTATTATTATTATTGTTATTATTATTATTATTAACAGTATTTATATACCGCTTTTCAACAAAAAGTTCACAAAGCGGTTTACAAACAAAATCAAAAAATTAAATGGCTCCCTGTCCCAAAAGGGCTCACAATCTAAAAAAGATGAAGAACACCACCAGCAAGCAGCCACCAGAAAAGACACTGTGCTGGGGTGAGAGGGGAGCAGTTACTCTCCCCCTGCTAAATATAAGAGGAGCACCAACTGAAAAAGTGCCTCTTGCCCAGTTAGCAGGGATCCATATAGGTCGGATGTACAGAGATCCATATAGGTCGGATGTACAGAGATCCATATAGGTCAGATGACTAGCAGAGTGTCAGAGATGCTGAATCACTTGTTTTAGGTGGGAATGCCTTTGTCCTGCACTACAATAAGCTTAAACCTTACATGGGCTCTGATCCAATTAAACAGTAGATCGAACACCTGTTCCCACCCCACGCGATGACTTACCTGCTCCGGGGATCTTTGGTGGGCTGCTGGCGCACGGCCACAGTCGTTTGCCACTTGCAGCGGTGGCCCGGCCATGCTAGGCATATCACCGTTTGTGACAGCCACAAAGCATGCTGCGCTGTTGGAATACGAGTTCCGGTGGTGCAGCGGCCCAATAGGATTGGGCCCTTAATGTACCTCCTTTTTGAATCCTGTTCTTATGTGCCATGCCCAAGCTTCCCTGTTTTACCTATTCTAATAAATTACCTGTTCATAACTACCTCTGTGTGATTGTTGAAACCCACAGTGTTGCCATACAGACTGCTAATACCTCTAATCCCAGCTGCACAAGTATGCTACTGATTTGTCCTCTGCATTATACTCCTGATAAAGCACAGATGACATGATAATAATCTATTATCATATATACAGCCATTATAAGTCATTGTGTCCCTTATCATATCAAGCAATTATCCAGTAGCAGCTGATAAGCCTATCACACATTGACATTCACCTACCATGCCCTGGATTTCATCTAAAATTGAACCTTGTAATTCATCCTATTCCACTTGAGAGCCTTGATAACCTGGAAAAAAATAGGGTTCCAGAAAAAGCTATAAAATAAGTTTTGAGCTGCCACTTCTTGAAACTGTAGGAGTAGCAGCCCAAATAATCACTAGGGATCCATAATCAGCTTAGCATATTGTACTGAAAGGATTTTTGAAATCCACAATCTAGATTTCAGAGATGATCTGATTACACTGTAAAGTCAGAGTAGGTTCTCATCTCCAATGCATGGGTCACAGCATGGTTTCTTACCAAAGTTTATTGCTGCGTTAATCTCCACGTGACACTTTATTGTAGGTCTTGCTGACAGTACAGGACGTTTCTCTAACTGCAAAATTCTAGGCATATCAAGAATAAGGCACAGTCAGTTCAATGGGACTTATTCTCTCGCAACTGTATATAGAATAGAATTGCAGCCTAACAGGAGGATATTTGTCAAATGACAAACATTATCAAAAGGAACAGAGGTTTTTTTGTTGTTTTAAACATGACTGCTTAAAACCTTCACAACTCTACTAAAAACTAGTAGGGGAAAATAAACTCTTTGGTCAAAGCTGAAGCTGGTAGAACATCAGTCATACTGATACTATGACATTGCATGTTTATTTACTGTCAAGAATAATGCAAACTGTTTTGTCGACTATCAGTAAGTGCCCAACCTGCTCTGTCTTTCAAGCTCAAGGCTGGTGACAACAATTTTAAAATGTGATTACTAGATGTACAACTTTCAGCTGTAGTACACATGCTTTTGTACCTGAAGGCTGAAGCACACCAGCTGCGTTCTCCGTACATGCAGCCCGTTGCAGCCGGCTGCGTCAACGTTCTATCGGTGTGCTTTGCCTCCGGCCGGGCCGCCAAAAGCCGCCGGGAGCCGCAGAGAGGTCCGTTCAGGGAGACGCATCCCCTGGCCAAATCCCAGCTTTTGCTGCGTTTTCTCCGTTCTGTTTTCTGTGCACCCAATCACAACCCTTATCATGAACCCTGGGGGCGGGACATGGAATAGCACGGGAACCAATACAATTTCATTGCAGAACTGCTCAGTTTTCCTCGCAAGCTCACTCAGCACTCCCCACCTCCTTGTCCCAGCGACCAATCACAGTGGACCAGCATTGGCTGCGAGGACGGGCTGAAGAGCTCCGATGTGCTAGGCTTCCGTTGTCTTACATTCCATCACGTACAGCATGTCTGGCAACACGCCAGACGCAGCAGACTGCACACACGGAGCCGGTGTGCTTCAGCCTTGACTCTTCCTTTTGGGGATCAGATTCCTTCTGTCATGATTTTTCTCAGCCCAAATGGAATGCAGAAGTGGTCAGTTGAGTGCTTCAATTAAGTGCGTCAAACAAAGATTAGCAGCTTCACCACTTCCACATTCAGTCCATGCTGGCAAAACATGTTTGTGGGTGTACCAAAAGTCAGTTGAGACTTGATCCTTTCCATTGCTACTGTAGCATAAGCACAGCAGTGCTCTAAATTACAGAGGGACCAAAGGAAGCCTGGCCCCCTTACCTTTTGTTCCAGTCCCATTAGCTTTTTTTTTTTTAGAAGGTTACAGTGTTAACAGAGATGAAGGAATTAAGCAATCCCACACACAGTAAAACTGACTTTGTTAAGGGCTTTCCATGATCGTAGAGAGAACTGCAGCCATTGCTACACATGCAAAACAAGAAGACTGGAATAGAAATCAAAGGAGGTCTAGTAACAGTAGGAGAGAGCAACCCCCAAGCTTTAAACGTGTTCTTGACGCTGCACAGCACACCAATAGCCTAGGATTAAACTAAGAATTCTTGCACTTTACCATTTATTTTTATTTTATTTCTATTAATTTTTATCTCACTTTTCTGCACAAAATTCATTTAAAGACAGCATACAAAGTATTAAAACAAATGTTAATGGCCCAATCCTATCCCTCCCCCCCCCTGCCAATGCAGCCGAGCTGCCAGAGCATGCGCTGCATCCTGCGGGGGGGGGGGATGCCAGAGGTCTCCTCCGTGTAAGGGTCCGAGGCCTGAACAGATCTGCTTGCAAAATCGCTGGTGCAAGTCGCATGGACCTGGGTCAGGGGATCGGGTCCGGGAAGAGGGTTTGGATTCAGTGGACACCACTGCCACCAAGCCCGCCTCCTTCCCGGACCAGATCATCCCTCCCCCCGCCCTATCACTGCCGCATTCCAACCCCGCCCCTATTCCGTCCTCTCTCACCTGTTCCGCCTCCCCCACTGGCCTACCTGGGTCAGCGGGTCTTCTGTGATCTGTCACTGCATCTGTGGCTGCTCCGGCCTCTCCTCCGGTATTTTGCACGCTGCTGGAGAGGATTTCATGACTGCAGTTAGGCAGTATCCACTTGTGGAATGTTAGTTCTGCCAGTGGATAAGCCCAATCAGATTGGGCTGTAAGAATCATTGCAAAACCTACACAAGCCCTAAAATAGCACAAAACAATTGAGAGATCCAAGAAGATCAATAGGGTTCCATTTCCCAGTCTATCTCCCAATGCAGCTCATTCATCAGAGTGACCAAAGTGATTTCAGTCCCCAAACCAGGCCAGAATCCAGACTAGTTTAGGTCCAAATAACTGATTTCATCCAGAAACGCTTGGATTTGAGTCACTTCTACTCATTCTAACACATTATCCAAGAATGGTACATTTGATAGAGGGTGATAGTTATTTAAATTAGCAGGTTCATGAATGGCTTTCTTAAGTAGGGGGTCTTGTCTCATCACTGCCTCCTTTATGGGATGGGACCACATCCTCTCTCAAGGAGGTACACACCTCTGATACCCAAATAAATAGGCCCAGCTGGCAGTTTTAAATAGCTAGGAAAACAAGGTTCAAGTGGTAGGTCTCAATCCTCCAAATAATCTGTCCATGTTTTCAAGATGAACAACCTGAAAGATATCTATGGCAACCTAACCAGAGGGAACCATAGCTGCATCCGTCTCTGGCTCTGCTATAAGTGTGGCACTCAAGTTGGCACAGATGCCAGCAATTTTATTTGCAAAATGTTTTGCAAGTCAGTCACAGTGGACCACCAAGGGCTCCACCAACTTCCTCTCCAGGTCAGGTTGTCAAAGGACCCTCATCACTCAGAAAAGCTCCACTAGTTGACACTGTGCAGATGGAATTATGTCAGAAGAATACTTTTTATTTTTACCATCATCACTCCCGCAAAGTGGGCCCTAACATGGGCTCAGATTCATCATGAGTTTTCTACACCCCCCCCCCCATTTCCTTAGTATTCCAAGTGATTGGATGGGTTCTATAGTTCAGGCAAGGGCACCTTCTTGTAGTGAATGCATCAATTGCACTGAACACCTCCCCATTCCAGAGAGTGACCAGGGTACCAGCAGTGGCACTGCCAGAAATATTAGCAGGATACAGGTGGGCCCCCATATCCACGGATTTGCTATCCACGGTTTCAGTTATCCACAGATTGCGCCCCCCCCCCCCGGCTTTTACTTTTTTCCCAATAAGCTTCGTTTCTTCCTTAAACAAACAGGAGAAGCAGCCTCTGGCTGAGTATTGCAGGCAAATAGAACGAGACTAAGTCCTAGAGAGGCTCTGCAAGGTTAACAGAAACCTTGCAGAGCCTCTCTAGGACTTAGTCTCGTTCTACTTGCCTGCAATGGAGGCTGCTTCTCTCGTTCTCTGTTTTAAGGAAGAAACAAAGCTTGCTGAAAGAAAAATAAGAGCTGGGGAGGCAGGGCGGGGGGCCCTCAGGAAACCATGGAGGGGGTGTTCGCTCCTATCCACAGTTTCAAGTATGCACGGAGGGGCCTGGAACATATCCCCAGCGGATATGGGGGGAGTACTGTACTTCTACAGAGACGGCAGAAAGCTATCAGGATCCCTAACTCTCTGGAAGTGGGCTACCTTAATAGGACCTTTACATCTGCAGAGGTTAGAAGCTTCCACTACCTCATCACTAGTGGTGCTGAGTCGAGATCACAGTGGCCAGAGACCCCTAGCCTTTACCCGTCTGAACAGTTAGGAAGGGAAAGGATAGTAGTCTTGCTGCATGCTCACCCTTCAACATCCCAAGGTCACACTGGGGAGGAATGTCCAGGGTCAGCAGGCACCTCTCGCACCCTCTGTAAAGCTTCCTCAAAAGACACATCATCACAAGAGGAAGCCCAATTGTAGACAGCAGGGGGGGGGAATGGCAGGAGAAAGCAACAATGGTGCACTTTGCCCAACTGAGCAACTCACGCTGCCACAAGCCTGCCAGCTGCCAGGGCTTCGGGATCAACCCAACAGGCCCTTGACCAGAGCCCAACCTGAGCAACCCCTGACGCCACCTATGCTAATAGCAACCTGATGATTCACTACAGTTTTGATTTATTTTGATTCTACTGCTAATCTTGGTGGCTGCTAATAATTAAAACAATGCTTCTATAATTGAGATGCTCAACACTCACATTGCAGGAGTTCTGCACCCAAATAATTTCAAATGTCTTAACTTATCCAAAGTCTTTAACCCCCTCCCCACCCCTGCCTCTGACTTATCTGCTCCAGCGGGTGCTGGGCGGCCCGCCAACAGTCGAGGAGCTCTGCCACCTCCTGCGGCAACTGTGTTCCGCTGACGTAAAGCCCTGCGCAAACTGCCCCAATCCAAGATAGGCTTGGGCCATTAATATTGTTGTGTTGATTATGTTAAGAATTGTACTTTCAGTGTTTGTACTTGCTTTGCTGTCAGCTGTCAGACGTCCACTTAGCAGTGGGGCATATACAGTCACAGGGGTGGTACTCCCATGAAGCAAGGTGAGGCAGTCTCCACAGGTAGCAGGCACAAGAGGACAGCAGGGATGCTGCCCTAACCCCTGCCGCAGACATCCCTCCACCTGTTTTCCTGCCTGTCCACTACCACCTCTCCCTCCCTCCCCGTGTACCTTCTCATTCCCTCCCCCCTTCACCCACCTGCCTGCCCCCTCTCTCTCCCCCAACTCCCTTTCTCTGTCTAGCAGCATGCCAGTGACATGGCACCTCAGGCACTGCCACTGCATCACCAAATAAGGATGGTGGCGGGAAGAGTGGAGAACAGCACACAGCACACTGCCCGGGGGCGGGGGGAGCTCCTTGCCACACCACCTGAAGCGCTGGGAAGACTTGAACCAGCCCTGCACTTTCAAATAAACAGCCACGGGAAGTACTGTACTAGTGGGAAATAAATTAATAAATAACACATCAACTGTGCAATCTAACACCTACTGAAATGAAAAGTCAGAAAAGATGGGCATAGAAAAGGGGAATAGATACATAGGCGCTTATGCAGAAATGAGGTTTGGGGTATTGCATCATACTTTTGTCTTCTTTTCTTCAACTCCTGCGTCCATTCTTCCTTCTATGTAAGAATGCAATAGTCTAAATTTTCCAAGAGGTTTATTCCGCCCACAGATAGAGCTATTTCACACTTCAGCTGAAGGAAATATACCGGTAAATAAAGAAACAGCTTTTTAAGTTTAAGAAAAAAAAATCTCTCAACAGATATTTCTATTTATAACGAATGGTTGTCAGTGAAAACCCTCCTATATAATCTTTATAATCTCAACAATAACCCTGCCCTCTTTTAGATGAAGTGTTTAATTTTCTTGAAAGATTTTCTCTGTCTTTAGTTATTACTGGAGGGGATTTAATTTTACCCCAACACTTTAATGGCTCAGTCTTGCATATCCATTATTTCAAAAAGGGATATATCAGTTCATCTAAGTAAATAGTTCAAGGATTTAATCTTGATAGGTTGGAAATTTTCAAAGCAAAATAAAGTTCTTTGCAGTTTCAGAGAACAAGTTTCTCAAAGCAACCTGTGACTGCATTGGGATAAGAAATTAGTATCTTATTTGAATGTCTGAATAGCACTCGCGTCGCTAGGATGCGCATCACCCCAGAGCGGGGGCGCGCGTCACCTTTAAGGAAGAGGCTCCGCCCCCGCGCGTCACGTCACGCGCAGGAGCAGAGCACACACACACCCGCGCCGTTTTCGGCTCATTTTGGAGCCAAACGGACGCGAGGGCGGGCGGGCCCAACTTCCACATCAAACTGTAAGTGCTGGGGGGGACGCGCGTCACCGTTGTGCGCGCGTCACCCCCGGGCGGCCCGCCCCGCGCGCTTCTCCTTGTCGACGCCCCTGCTGTATAGTATTATCAATCCAAATGACAAGACTCTGTGTCACATTATTGATGGGGGTTGTCCAATATGGGGTCCGGCAGAGGGGTGAAAAAGGGGAGGTCCTCCTCGCTGTCGACCTCCAGGGTAGCAGAGCAGGGGATCTCAGCCCCCTAGGTCGAGCCAGTAGCCCTGGGGAAGGCCTTGAAGGTGGGATCCTGCTCCTCCCCTATGGCCTCAGGGATTCCAGAGGGCGGGGGTTCAGCCACCACTTTGGCCGCCTCTCTAGATAGCCGCCCGATCACCGGCTGGAGGGAGAGCAGCGTCTCCTCCAACCTCCCGGCCGACTGCCTCATCATCGGCCGGGCAGCTCTTTATATACCCTGCTGGCTCCCTTGGTCCCGCCCCTTTGGTTGACGGGCAGGCGGCGGGGCCAATGGGCTCTCCCGTTGTGGGAGAGAGGGCCTGACGCCGCCTGGCCGTGCTCCGCGCTCGCCCCGCCCTGCCGGCAAGACGCTGGGGCAGGGGCGGGCCGATTCCCGGCCTGTCCGGGAGGCTCGCCAGTCGTGGCGTTGCCTCCGGAGAAGCGGTTTCCTCACGGGGTGGTTCCCCGGGGATGCCCGGTCGCGAGGTCGCCGCTCGCTCGCTCCCTTCAGGGGAGGGTGTTCCCCCGAGCGAGCCTCGAGGCGGCGTCGGTTCCTCGGGCCTTCGTCGATGGACCTCCTGGAAGGAAGGTGGGCCACCTGGGTTTGATGGCCCCCGAATGTCGTGGGCAGGGTCCCCCCGCCCTAGGGAAAGGGGGGAGAGGAAGGGTGACCGGTCCTCACCCTTACAATTATTTAGCTAGTAATTTACCTGCAGCTGATCAAAGATAAAAAATATATAAAGAAAAAAAGGATTTTTAAATAGTCACTACTGTCTTATTTGTTTGAGGGCACAATCCTGTGTAACTCTTGCACCGCTGTAACAGTAGATTCCCCGGAGTAAGATCACTAATGCCAGTGTAACTTGCCGTATGCCAACGGATGCAGGATGGACACTGGCATAACCCACCTTGGACGCTTCACAAGCGCAGTTCGGAGGCGGAATGGACACCGGCATAACTCCACCAGCGCAGGGGGCATTCCAGGGGCATCTGAATGCTCCCAGAATGCCCCCTGCGCCGGCCGAGTTGTGTCGGTATCCATTCTGCCTCCAAACATCCGAGACGGGTTACGCTGGTGTCCATCCTGCATCCATTGGCATACGGCAAGTAACACTGGCACTAGTGCTCTTACACTGGGGGATCTACTGTTACATCGGTGCAAGAGTTGCACAGGATTGCAGCGTGATTAGTCTAGGGTGAAAGTACATATTATTTCTAAATTCCCTTTCATTGGCATTTGTAGTCAAAAATAAGCATTGAATTATTGTTGTTGGTTTTTAATGTGGTTTCAATGAATGGCAATATTAATACGCTTACAGCACAATCCTATGCATGTCTACTCAGAAGCAAGTCCCATTGAATTACAGCCCAGGCGACAGCAGCAGGGGCAGGCCGTGGGTGGGGCGGGGGAGTGAACGGGCCAGGGGCATTTCTGGGTGGGAAGAGGGAAGGAACTGGGGTGAGGAGGAGGTGGGAGGGGTGAATCCAGCAGCGTCTGCCAAATCTTATCCCCTCCTTATGACGCCTGCCAAATCTTATCCCCTCCTTTTTAAACCTCCTCGCCCCTTTCTTCTCCTCAGACATATGCCACCAAAGTAGGTGGCATATGTCTGAGGAGACCCCTTGGCGATCGGGCAGCCTACCAGGAGGTAAGTGCAAAATGTTTTCACTTACCTCCTGCAAGCTGTCCAGTGCACCACCACCACCACCATAGGATGCTGCATGCCGCTGCGCCTTTTTGATGCAGCTTTATCACCACTGGTGGGGGGGATAGGATTGGGCTGTCAGTGAATCTTACTTCTTGGTAAGCATGTATAGGATTGCAGTCTTAGCTGAGTTCATTCTCTTTCCTCTCAGTATGGATCAGAAAGTGGGGGTGTTTGGATCAGGAGATCACAGGGGCACCTTCAAAACATTTTCATTAAAAAGGATAATTAATTCCCTCAAACATTATAACAAAACAAGAAATAACAAGGATAAGGCCCAATCTAGAGAAAAGTAGAAGTGCTGAAGTTCCACTGAAATAAGACGTATTAGTTGTGACTATCTTAAGTCCCATTAATTGATATCATGTGACCAGTTCAGGCAACAGTCCTCTCCCTGGGATGGACGAACATGGATACATGCACCAGCACCACCCCCGTGAACATAATGCAATGTGTGATGTGGCACCTCTATTTGGAGGCCACTATTATAGGGATACAATTCATGCAATCTGAGCAACCTGACATGCACCAGCTTTCTGGGTACCCTCCTTCTCCAATACTTTCATGTGCATGGTGTTTTTGATTTTTGCATAGTGACCACTGTCCCAAAGTTCATGAATCTGCTCCTTCAGCACAGAGGTTCTGAACCTGTGGTACAGGTACCCCTAGCGGTACGCGGACCTCTTGCTGGGGGTACGCCAAGCCTTGCCCCTTATCTGCCCCATCAGCAGCTAATTAAGTGTTAATTAACATGGATTTTAAATTTTAATTATTTTTTGAGCCCTTCTGTCTCTCTGGTTTTGGTTTTGGGCTTATTTTTGTACTTTGGAAAATGTACCATGGTGGGGAGGGGGAGGCAGGACCTGATTTTGGGAACTGTGACTTGGAGAAAAAAAGAGATCCTTGTCTGTCTGTCTGTCTGTCTGTCTGTCTGTCTGTCTGTCTCTCTCTCTCTCTCTCTCTCTCTCTCTCTCTCTCTCTCTCTCTCTCTGTCACACACACACACACACGAGTTAAATAAGACATTTTTCACATTTAAAATTGTTAGTACTTTTTATTTAACGATTAATTACCTAATTAATTGATTAATCCAATTAATTAGCAGTTAATTAGCAGTTAATTAGCAGTTAATTATCAGGGGGTATTTCAGAAAATTGGACCGTGATAGGGGGTACCCAGGCCTCCAAAGGTTGAGAACCCCTGCTTTAACAGATTGTGAAGACAGCACTTTTCAATATGTTCAGTGATTATTGTCACCACAGCTGTCATGGTACTTTTTGGTGGTAAGGTAGGAGTGGGGAAGGGAATACATTCTGTTGCATGACTAAGCAAGAACACCATTGGGTTCATAGATAATTTGTATGTAGTGATCTGTGTAATATTATTTGCAATATACTCCCCCCCCCAAAAAAAAAAACAACCCAGACATTTCTTGGATCAGATCACCATATGTGGAAGAACTATCCCTTTCTTGCTCCACAATTTCAATAGCATCCATAAATAGTTTCATAGACTCTGAAGAAGTCTATGAAACTAGTCCACGAAGAAAGATGTAGCATCTCCTTAGATTTAGAACAACATTCTCTTATATCTTAAAAGTAACTAAGGGCCTACATTAACAGACTTTCTGCTGATATCCTGATCAGTCGCGTCACAAGGACGCGCGTCACCCCAGAGCGGGGCGCGCACGTCATCTTTAAGGACGCGGCTCCGCCCCCGCGCGTGACGTCACGTGCAGGTGCAGAGCACACACCCCCGTGCCGTTTTCGGCTCATTTTGGAGCCAAACGGACATGAGGGAGGGCGGGTGGGCCCAGCTCCAGCGACAAAATGTAAGTGCCGGGGGGACGCGCGTCACCCTTGTGCACGCGTCACCCCCGGGCGGCCCGCCCCGCGCGCTTCTCTTTGTCGACGCCCCTGATCCTGATCGTACTAAGAAACATTCATGTAGAGAATGTTAATTGTTATCCTCCAAAAATCCAGATGCGGCTACCCAGAAGTGAGTCCCCATTATCAGAATGGGCCCCCACAACTGTCGAAATCACACAACTGGGAAGCAACAGATATTTCTGTGAGTGAGTGGCCTCAATAATTTCTTAAGATCTCCAGATTGATACATCTCTAGAGATAATCAAGATGTACTCTGCAGAGACAGATTCTGACTGTGTAAAACTCTTTGAACTTAAAATGTCATAAATTCAGACCTCTTTCAGGCATTCACCCAATGTGTAGGAACTGCTTTTGTGGGATCCCACACCTTGGAGGAGCATGAATGAATGAAACAACCTGGGAGGCAGGGACAATTGCAGGGACATTTGATGATATCCTTCCTCAAAGTGGGTGTTTTAATTCACATTCTGTACAATTTCAGCATTTGAGAAGACACCATTTCACCATTCCAGACTAGTGTGTGCATGTGTGTATGTGTACACATGTCTCTGTGTGTGCATGAAGGAAATCACACGCTGAGAATAATTAGGGGCCTATGGATCTCTCTGAGCACTTAAACGAATAAAACCCCCAAGGATTTTTGGGGAAGCTATGACAGTTAAACTAAGATAAAACCCATTTAAATTTGTACTTAGCGATACCCTTCAAACAGACCCACGCTCCTGAAGCATTCATATCCTCTGAAGCACCCGCGTCTACATTAACAATTGCTTACCTTCTCCATATCCTAACAAGTTCCTGACAGCTTTATATTCAGTCCCTCTCTGCCTGACACTTTTTTTAAAGCACTGGGTCAGTGTGATCACAGGACGAACTTTCTTCACCACTTTATTTTTCTAATCTCCAAGGCTCAAGCACAGGATGCGTGGAGAATATTTTTGTACTGTCCTTCACACTTAAATTCAAATTTTCTACGCTTTAATGAGCTGCGGGCCGCTGCTCCAAAACAGAGAACATTAATAGTTCAAGGAGAAAAAACCCTCACAGATTAATCATCTCACATCTTCATGGGCCAAATTCCAATCAGCAGGCAGAGTGAAGTTCAGATCCTCTTCTGCACACACACTGCCGGGCTGATTAGGATATTAGTCATTCATGAAGTTTCACTTTGACAAATGCCTGGAGTTTGGGCCTTTTTCTGTTAATCGTTCCAAATGCTGCCCAAGGTCTCCAGATGTTAATATTGTCATGAATACTGACAATGGATGGTTATAAAGGGATGTAGCTTTCTTTTCGAATCGCTGACAGTCTCAAAAGCAGCTCCCATTGGCTCTTCTTCCCCATTAGACCCACATTAGTAATAGAGAGACATGTGTTTCATCTGTCTTTCTGATATAATTAAGAGGGGTTTTTTTCCCCTAAGTCAAAAACAGTACTACCATCAGCCATGGGATAACAAGTCTATGACAGAAGAGTGTTTATACAGTACTCCCCCCCATATCCGCTGGGGATATGTTCCAGGCCCCTCCGTGGATACTTGAAACCGTGGATAGGAGCGAACACCCCCTCCATGGTTTCCTGAGGGGCCCCCACCCTACCTCCCCTGCAGGCAGGCATGCTTCGCCCCCCCCCCCCGCTCTTTTTTTCTTTCAGCAAGCTTTGTTTCTTCCTTAAAACAGAGAAGCAGCCTCCATTGCAGGCAAGTAGAACGAGACTACGGTAAGTCTTAGAGAGGCTCTGCAAGGTTTCTGTTAATCTTGCAGAGCCTCTATAGGCCTTAGTCTCGTTCTACTTGCCTGCAATAAGCAGCCAGAGGCTGCTTCTCCTGTTTGTTTAAGGAAGAAACAAAGCTTACTGGGGAAAAAGTAAAAGCCTGGGGGGGGGTCCCCACAATCCGTGGATAACTGAAACCGTGGATAGCGAATCCATGTATATGGGGGCCCACCTGTAGTCATCAAGAATTTCCCGAAGGAATGGAACCTGGGAGGGGAGGAGCCAAAGGGCAGGTGATCCAAGCCAGGCAGTGACGGGAAGCTTGCTGTCTCACCTTCCCTTCAGATGCCGAGTGATCTTCTTGTAATCCTTGGTACAACTTGGTAAAGTGGGCCAGTATTATCGTTCCCACATGGGATCAAAGTGGACAGCTAGTGGTTCTCCTAAGACCACTTTGTAAGTTCACTACTGAAGTGAGTTTGAAGTTGAACCAGGAACATCCCAGTTCCCAGCTCACATTCTTAGGGTTAGACAGGCAGCCTAATCCTGTCTAGGTAGGCCGCAGCACGGGCGTAGAACTGGCGCTGCATCCTATCCAGATAGGACTCAGCACCAGCATGGCTGGAGCACTTCTCAGGAGAAGGGGACATTCATTCCCTTTCCCTGAGTAGAGCCCCAGCCGCCCTGATGGGTCTACTCGAATGTGCGCCAGCTATAATAATAATAATAATAATAATAATAATAATAATAATAATAATATAATATAATATAATATAATATAATATACAGTATTTATATACTGCCTTTCTTGGTCATTGGATTTCTCCTCTGACTTTAATCCAAGGCGGTCTTCCATTAGACCAGGAAATTCTGATTAAACATTCGTCCTATGACAGCATTTGAGAACCCCTAATCTGTGAGGCTTCCTTTAGCGATGGGTTTCACATTCACTCACTTTGTACTCTTAGACCTAGTCCTTCATTTCTCCTCCCCAGAACCAACAAAGCTGATATAAACATGTTGAGTTTTTAACGACACCTAAAGTCTGTGCCTGCAGCCTCTCAAACAATCCGACCCCCTCACATTTAATGGCATGCAAACAGTATGTGCTACACTGCTTAAAATGGGATGGAAATAACTTTTTCATCGCTACGAGCACAGGTACCGTTGAAGATAAAAGCAACTGTCTCCGAAGAGCAAGCATGACATCTGGTAAGTAGTACCAAAAATAAATCTTTAACTTCCTCTCATACCTGCCAACCTTGCTCTGAGGAAACAAACCTGGGGAGCACTACAAATACATCCATATCCATGCTCATCTCAGATTTCAAATAAAGAGCTGACCTATTTTTTTTTCTTGCCCCTTTCCTTCGAAACAGCTTTGAAGTTGTTACAATAGGATTTATAACATAAATAAAATTAAGGGGGAGCTATGCTGTTTTATGCAGGCATTTAAAAAGGAAGCCTCACTCACTGTCCTCAGAAATTAGGAGGGGTTTTGACCCATCCATAGCAAAACAACAACAACACCTATTAAGTGCAGAGGTGAGGCATAAGGTTAGAGAAAATTAAACACAAGAAAGGCAAGGAAATGAGAGCAATTCCCATCAGTTCATGCTCAATTCTACTCTTCAGCTTCAAAGTAGAAAAGGGATGAAGATCTGTACAGCCAGTCTTATAAACCATTAAGTGAATGCCACACTAACGGCGCAATCCAAACCTACTTCAGCCGCCGTTGTAACCAGCGGCCCAGCGAAAACGGGAGGCCCCAGAACGGAAAGGGGATTCAAATCCACTTTGAATTCCCCTTTTGGAGGGGATTTGAATCCCCTTTCCGTTCTGGGGCCTTCCGTTTTTGCTAGGCTGCTGGTTACAACGGCGGCCTAAGTAGGTTTGGATTGCGCCCTTAAGCTTCACAAATAATTAAACGTGTATTTTCATTCACACACATTATGTTCATACAGTATTTTTCTTCCATCCTTACGTTTTATCTCAGTTAAATGTGCCTACTTAATTTTCATACTTCCATATTTCCTATGGTTGTTGATCTCTCTTAATTAGGGTCCTAGGAGAATTAGGAGGATAGGGTCCTGCTCTTTTAGAACCCTCCCTACCCCTTTTCTCTCCTTGGCCTTGCAAAATGGCTGGTACTATGGTGGGGGGGGCAATCGCAAACCCTGCAGCCTCCATTGATGGGGGATAGGATTGGGCCATAAATTGTTGTTTGCCATAGAATAGGACTAAAAAGCTAATGCACAAACAGACCATTCCATTAAGGATGGAATCAACCACCAATAAATTATAGTGATATGTGAAACCTGATAGAATGATTCATTTTTCAGTTCCATTTTCCTCAAGCAGCAGTTTTCTGCAGAAAATGTGATTAACTGGCTGTTTGCAGTTTGGCTGGTTCTGTTTATACTGCTATTCCTTCAATATGCTCAACTGCTCATTTCAGTTAAAGGCACCATATGTTTTTGTACTTGTATTTTTGCATTTTTGCTCATGGACACGAAACTACAATAGAGTCCTAGAGGCTGCACAAACACCTATGGCGGTGCAATATATGTATGTCTACTCAGAAGTCAGTTCCACTGAGTACAATGGGCCTTACTCCCAGGTAAGTTTCTATAAGATTGCAGCCTACTGGCACATTCCTGTCTAACCTAAGACCGGCAGAGCAACTGCTCTACCATTTTAGGGTGTTGTAAACGTGCCATAAGACATGTTTTTGCAGCACCCGTAGGGGAAGCGGCACCAGCGGAGAGGCTTGTGCCACTCCTCTGGTGCCGCAGAATGGAGCAGCACCGCTGTGGAATGGTAAGACCCCGCCGGGCAGCTGAGGAGCGGGAGGAGGGCAGAACAGGAGATTTCCAGGAGGGGGGATTAGAGGATAAGGCTGGGACGGAGAAGGGTTCAGCAGAGGCCTCCTCTACCATATCCCCCTTCCTGGACCTGTTGGGCTGGTAATGGGGTACAAATGTCCCTTTACCCCAATGGGCCTCCTCGGATGTGCACCAGCTCTTTAGCTGGCACACAATCGGGGTGGCTGTGTAAAGCCGGCCCGGCCTGGGAAGGGGCTTGGGATATCGGCACAACTCAGCATCGATATTCCTGTCCCCTCCCAGGCCGGGCCAGCCAATGGCCCCCCTCCCTCGCTGCCCCTGACTGCCTTCCCCCACCCCTGCACTGACTGGCATGGGACTTACCTGCACTGACTGGCATGGGACTTACCTGCATCGACCGGCGCAGGTCCAGGACACTGTAGGTGTGAGCGGTGCCGGCCTCTGTGCCGGCGTTGCTTACATGTGAGGTGTCTCTTACAGCACTTTCGCGATGCCTTACGCCAGCGGAGCAAGCGCTGAATCTGTCTGCCCATGTTCCAAGAACGTAGCTGATATGACACAAAAATATTAAAATACTATAAAAATGCACGTATTACTAGAATATATAATACCTGTTGATGTTGATGGCAACAACAGAAATAAAGTGGTCCAGAATGATCATGCCGCGTAATAGATTTTAGAAAGACCACAAGACATTTGGAGCAGGATTTAGAAGTGCTGGAACTAGATTCTATATTTAAACTGAATTCCACTTGTTAATTTTGGCAGCAAATTTCATCCCATTGATCCTCAACCTTGCATATGTACCTTGCTACGTATCTTGTGACGTATCTCGTACTGAAAAGAACTACTGTTGTAACAACTGCCCAATGCAGATATTAGGGATAACATGGGGAGAGAGGCAGCAGGAGCATGGCAGTTAGCCAGCCGCCATGCCCCTCATGCTGCCGTGCTCACTGGCCACACACAACCCTCTGTAGCACCAAACTCAGGAAGGGACACTCCATGCTACTTGGAACCCAAACTCTACTCGGCTATAAAATGAGGGTAGTTTTTTGCACAAACATAATCACTTCTCTGAATCTGGCATCATTTTTCTCACGCCATGCTCTTTCACTAGTTTGATAACAGCCGTCCATAAGCAGAAGAGGAAGGGCACTTTTGGATCCGAGCCATTATGAACTCTTGGCCACCACAAGCCTTGGTTGCATATAGAAGAGGGTTAGGCAAATTCTTGGAGGACAAATTGGTTAATGGCTCCTAGGCAGGAGGTCTGGCTCAGAAGCCAGAGAGAGGCTGGACTGTGAAAGAAACCAGATAGAATGATGAAAGATTAGAACATGTTATTGTATTGTAAAAACCCCTTGGGATTTAGAAAGCCTGCCTGTGTAAACTGCCTTTAAATTAAAATCAGAGGAGAAATCTGATGACCAAAGAAAAGGTGGTAAAATACTGATTGTTGTTGTTGTTGTTGTTGTTGTTGTTGTTGTTGTTGTTGTTGTTGTTAATGATGGCTATATGCTACCTCCTGGTTCAGAGTGCGCCTCTTGTGTTCTTATTTAGCAAGGAAACTAGCAAGGGAAGAAGAATGGAGACTAAAAACCATAATTTACTTCTACTCTAGCTGGATATCAAATGTTTCACTCCCATAACACTGTGAAGGGTACATCTACCGTGTTTCCCTAAAAATAAGACAGCATCTTATATTAATTTTGGCTCCAAAAATGCAGTAGGTCTTATTTTCAGGGAGGTTTTATTTTCCCAACCTGTGGCGCGACCCCCCCCCCCCCGGCACCCCGGCACCCCCACGACCCCACTGGCACTTACTTTGACCGATTAAAGATTCATTCTTTCCCGAGGGTGCAAGGCTCTGCAAGGCCTGGAAGGCCAGCACTTGAGTCCACCATGGAGACGACATGCTAGAGAGACACTGCAAGGTTGCAGTCTCCTTGCAGGCCTTGCAGGCCTCTCCAGCACGTCGTCTCTATGGTGGAGGACTCAAGTGCAGGCCTTCCAGGCCTTGCAGAGCCTTGCACCCTCGGGAAAGAATGAATCTTTAATCGGTCAAAGTAAGTGCCGTGGAGGGTTGTGTCCGTCTGGCTGATGATCCTAGCTCAGTATTATTTTCAGGGGAGGTCTTATTTTCAAGGAAACAGAGTAGATCTGCACACTACCTTTAGCACATAGTGGATCGTTCCTGCCTGACAGATATAAAATCAGTGCTCAGCTTGTTGACTTAAGCACAGGTCTAGAAAAAAAAAAGAAATCCAGTTTTATAGCCCATGTTACTTTTTGTTACCAGCAGATGGCAGCTCGCTATTATTTTAAGCCTGGTTCTTTGTTGCATGCTTGGGCGAATATAGCCCTTTCTTCAAGGATTTGAAGCTTCAGATTCCATTCAAATTGAAGATTCATTTCAATTTGAAACAAATCTTCAAGTTGAAAAATATACCTGTTGCACCCCAACAAAAGACAAAACCTGAATCGAGTCAATGCTTTCTACAACCTAGGAACGCAATCAATCAAAAAAATGTTGATTTTCTGATCACCCCGATAATCAGTATTATATTGCTACTGATACTGATGGCTCCAGCCTTTGGAAGGCCTTAGGGCAAAACCCGTGCAAGGGCTCCCCCCCACACACACACACACATACACATAGTGCCTGGGAACAAGGGAGTGGACAGGTGACAGTCAGCCTTCACTGCTGCAGCTACAGTTACAGAAGGTGGTGCAAAGGAGGATTCATGTCTTGCGCTATCACTTGATCCCTACTGCCAGGCCTGGCCCAAGGGAAAATTGCACCTGAAGTGGTGCAGAAATTCTGCTGCCGCCACCCCTTTGCTGCTGGTGCCCCCACAGCAAGGAGGAGAGGAAGTGGCAGCACGGCTTTCGATCAGGGAACAGGATCGTCGCCACCACGACCTCCTCTTCTCTGCCTCGCCCAGGTCCTGGAGGCAGGACCTCCCTCTCCCCCCCCCAACTTACCTGTTTCCTCCTCCTGGCTCTGCCACTCTATGTTTTGAAATAGAGCAGCAAAGTGGGGCCAGAGCAAGGAAGCTGGGAGAAGCAGAAGTGGGGCAGTGTTTCTCCCGCTTCCTTGGTCCACCCTGCTGTATTTCAGAAAGTAGAGTGGCAGAGCCAGGAGACAAAGGTAAGGGGGCAAATGGAGGCTGAGCAAGGCCACTGCAGAGGCAGCCAATGGCCTGTATCCATCTGCTGTTGGAGGTAGCTCACCTCACCTTGCCTCATAGCTGGACCAGCTCTGCCCATCACCATGTGGCGAGCCTCCCCATTGGGCCCTGGGTACCTGGCTGTCTCTTACCAGGCAACCTGGTAACAAATGTCCCCTTACCCTGAGGACATCGCCGCACGGGAGTTTAGTTAGGATTGGGCTGTTAACCTTTACATAGAATTGTATGACATACAATATTTCATGACCATTTGGCTCCGCTCCTTGTATTTTATAATCTACACCTGTGTGAATGAGCGAGTGAATGATTTTTTAAAAACTGACTAAAAATCTCTTACAGCGCAATCCTATCCAACTTATGCCACCATTGTAACCAGCGGCGCAACGAGAATGGGAGGCCCCAGAACGGAAAGGGGATTCAAATCCCCTCCAAAAGGGGAATTCAAAGGGGATTTGAATCCCCTTTCCGTTCTGGGGCCTCCCATTCTCGCCGCACCGCTGGTTACAACGGTGGCATAAGTTGGACAGGATTGCGCCCTTAGTCTCTTAGCTGACTTGTGTTACCAGTGCCACTGGTACCGAGGTTCAGGAGTTGGTCTGGCTGGGTGATGGGTGTGGGTCCTCAACCAGTGTCTAACCTGCCTAACCCCTGAAGCAGTGCTGACACCAAATTCCTGGGGGCTCTGGGACAAAGTCCTGCCCTGGGCCTGAGTGCCAGCACTGCCACCAAAACTGAGGGTTCAGCTGTCAGCCTGGCCAGATGGGCACAGGCTCTCCAACGCCACCCCTGCCCTGATGCCACCCCTGCTTGGAACTGTGGTTTAAGGCGCAAACCATGATGTCAGTGTCATGGCTTCAAAACAGACTTATGGCGCAATTCTAACCACCACCACCCGTGCTAGGATGCAACATCACCACGGCACACTGTGTTGTATCCAGCGTGGGGCTGGAGGCTTCTGGAGTTCTCCTCGAGGTAAGGGGACATTTGTCCCCTTACCCCGTGTCAGGCCCGAGCAGCTTCTATGGGGCTACTCGGATGTGTGCCAGCTAAATGGCCAGTGCAAATCTGAGCAGCTCCGTGTCAGGCTTTCAAGCACGGGAAAGGGGATAGGTTTTGGTGGAGGTCTCCTCTGCTGAGCCTGCTCTCCTCCCGGGCCTGCCCTGCCCTCCTCCCTCACCCAGAAATGCCTCCTCCCTGCCCTGTTTCACCCTCCCCCCCCCCCCGGTAGCCTGGCAAGATCTTACCTGCTCCAGCGGGGGTTCCATAAGAATCTGGCACAGGCAGGCTGGTGCAGGCCTTTCCGCCAGCGCCATGAGCATCCACGCTGCTGCAACATGCCTTACGGCATGTTTGTGACAGCACGCATGCTCCTTCCACCAGCGGAGGCTGGCATAGGATTGGGTTGTTAAGGAGTTTAGGGGAGGAGGGAGTGCACAGGCTTGGGCCACATTCATGACCAAATTAATCATTGTTCATTTGGTCTTCTGAACCCACCCTCTGCATTAATCAGTGAGGAATTTTAAATGGTATCCATTTCAGTGAAAGAAAGCATCACCTGCTGAAAGAATGGTCAGTGGCCATTCTAATGTGCATCCACCACCTCCGCATCAATGTGCTGTTGCCATTTCAGCGCTACCATTGACTTCCGTCGATGTGAGATGAAAGTTAGACTACAGGACAGAGTGCAAAAGGAAGTGGGCTGGATTCTGCTTTCCCTCTGCATGTTCTGAGATGCAAGTTACAGTGGGTGAAAATTATTTTGTTCTTCTCATAAGAATGTGATTATTAAAACAAAAAAATAATAATTGTGGTGTAATCCTAACAGTCTGTGCAGGAACAAATGGAAAATGAACATATTTATGAATCGCATAATGACTTTAGAGTCTTTGATAGTTTCAGAAAGAATCACACCAGCACAAAAACACATTTGAATAAACCTTTCTTGTTAATATGTGCAACTGCTTAAACAAAGCAGACGCCCAGCAGATGCTGACATGGCCCTGTCATTTTTTGTTTTCATCCAGGAAGTATTTTAAATAATATTCAAAGTAGGCTTAACATCTGTGATTACTTGGTTTGATTACTGCATTCCTAAGATAATGGTTTTCAAAATTGCATTTTCCAGCTGAAGATTAAAGAGTTACTCCTGAGTTACTTTCTTCTTTCTTTAATAAAACGAGACTCAATCTATCCTCAAAAGGAGAGCATTAATATAGAAAAGGCTTACTGGCATCTTGATTAAGTGTTATTAGTAATCATTTAGTATTCTCATTACTTTCCCAAGCTAACCAACCTCTGTATATACTGTGATACAAACTTTGTTCTCTCTGCTGCTATACTACAGGAGGCTTGAAAGTAATGTTTTACTTGGAAAGAGAAAGGGAAAGGCATGGCATTTTTTTCCTCGGGATTATTTTATCATATTTAATTTACATATTCATTTGGCTTCTTGGCACATCCTATCCTTAAAAGTTGAGTATGGACCTATTCTTTCCCACATGATAAGCACCCCTAACCTGCACTGCAACTGCTCAAAGAGAGTCCGTCCACACACAGAGAGAGAGAAGAAAGAGAGATGTATAGGTAGATATACCGTAGATATACAGATATGGCATGTTCCTGGGTTCCATTGCTTTCAATGCAATCCTATGCAGGTCTATTCAGGAGTAAGTCCAATTGATGTCATTGGGCCCAGGTAAGTGTGTATAGGTTGAAGCCTTATCAGGCATACATGACCAAAAATGGAGCCTAGATTGTGGTAGGCAGATGAAGGGATGGCATCCGAAGTTGGCCAGGTCAGGCACAGACCAAGCACCCACACCCATCAATCAGAGGGTCTACCTGGCCAGGTTACCCATACGTTTCCAATAGGAGGTTGAGACAGGAGCTCATGTCTCACAGACGGGGGGGGGGGGGTTTGACCTCAGTGCCTCTAAGAGGAATTTTACCAGGGGGTACAAAATTTATTTTGGGCCCCTTCTCAAAGGGTGGGGGAGGGCAGCAATAGCTGGAAAGGTCTTCGGAGTCCAGGTTTACCAGGCTTCCTGATACGGCGCCCATGTCTACCTGCCCAGTAGACCTGGCCTGGCCACCATCTTTCACTCTCCATGAGGCCAGCTGAGATCCCAGGAAATTTCTGGGTTCCCCCCCCCTTTGGCTCCTGGGTCCCCTTTTTGACCCTGGGTCCAGGTACAATTAACCCCCCTTTCATGGGCCCTGGGCTACTTGCTGGGACCCAGCCCCCGCATCCATTGCAATCCTGCTCCTGAATCCACTTGAGTGAAGGTTCTGTACTTTGGGAGCTCCACTGCCAGGTGAAAGGGGGCAAGCTGAGGCCATCCGCCATCTGCCACGAGGGTGCCCTGTGGAGGAGAGGCTTCACAAGGTGGGGCTGGGATGGAGGACACCGAAGATACTTCGTGTGAGGCAGCCTGAACAAGGGTGAGGATGAGGATTGCCCTGAAACGAATCGATGACAGCACCTTGGGGCAGGCCAGAAGAAGGATTTGAGGGCTGCCCGCCTCCAACTGTTCTCTGTAATAAATAAGATCTCTTGCTGCATCATATTCCAACAAGTAAGCATGTTCCTTTCTTGCTTAACCTGGGCCAGAGGCATGGGTACCACTCACCCTGCCCTGTGACACTGACACTGAGCTCCCTCTGTGGGACGGCCTGGGCCCGTGGAGGCTACTACAGGCAGCCTGTGAGGCAGGCAGCTCAGAGCTTATTGATGATCCTTTGTCTTCAAAACAGGCATCTGCAGATACCTGCAGGGGCATCTCGCCCCTGTGGAGAACTGTGGGGGATGGGACTGTTTGGATTGATTGATTGATTGATTGATTGATTGATTGATTGATTGATTGATTGATTGATTGATTGATTGATTGATTGATTGATTGATTGGCATAAAAACAAACTGACACAAACAGAACCCTCTACTAAAAAAGGCATAAATTGTGCACTAACAAGCAAGTTACAAAACGGATTTCTTAAGAGAGCTAAAAGGTCTATTACAAATAAAGTGCTAAAATCTAGATAAAAATTTCTGCTTGACTGATAAAAGAAATTTTGCCGCGCTCTCAAGAACCACTCGAAACCAGCACTTTGGGCAGTGTGTGTGTGTGTGTGTGTGGGAGTTGATAGAAGTGGAGACTGCTGTGGCAAGCTCTGCTTCTGTCGTTCTTCCTACAGTATATGTTTTTAAATCTCTTTGTAAGCTGCTTTGGGGGGAAGGAGGGGATGAAGCTTTTCCCCTCATGCTGCGGTCCCAGAGAAGATTCACCCCAGCTGCTGTTTGCTCCCAAAGAGATGCTGCTGTTGGTGCCAATGGCCCGAGTCACTCTGTGCCACAATGTCATGAGGTTGTGATGTCACTTCCAGAACACTTCCTGAGGAGGCGGCAAAGCCGCAATGGCCTCCTCTTCTTCCTGAAGAGGAGGAGGCTGCAGCGGTGACAGCTTTGCAATGGGGCTGCTGCTCCCTTCTCCCTTGGAGGCATCTCCAAAGGAGGAGGAGGGGCGGCAGCCCATTCACAAAGCCGCCGCTGCCTCCTCTTCAGGTTTCTTTGCTCTCATTGGACCTTCCAGAAACTGCCGAAACATGAGGAGGCTCTTCATGTTTTGGCAGTTTCTGGAAGGCTCAATGAAAGTGAGGAAACCCAAAGAGGCAGCAGTGGCCCTGCAACCCGGCTGCCCTTCTCTGTTGGAGGCCTCCAAAGGAGAAGGGCAGCCAGATCGCAAGGAGGAGGGCGGCGAGGGGGTGCCAGAAGAGGCGGCAGCCATCTTGGCTGGGCCTCATGTGGTACCCTGTCACATGACCCTCCACGCCACTGATGGGAGCAAGTCAGTGGTCAAAGCCCATGTTGTTGACCCTTCAGCTCTTGCTCAGGGTGAACTATGGCTCCTGATTTTTAAAAAAGATGTTATTGACCAAGGGTATAGTTTTCATTACAATACCCTAAGCATATCTGCTCATTTAAAAAGAAGTGAGGAAAGTGGAATACAAACAAGGCTTTTTAAAGCATGCAGTGCCTCTTTAAGTCTTTCCATCAGAAAAGGAAACAAGAAATGCTTGCTTTAAAAAAGGTGAGTTTTCTGTGCATTTTTTTTTCCAAAGCAGATGGAGGATTCTTCAGTATGCCTGAGGCTGGAGGTTGTTAGCATAATTAAGAGGGGAAAATGTCCAATATGAGACCTGTATGAAAGCCATATTAAAACACTTAGTGTGCAGTGCATCATGGGGTTTGTATTCCTCCTTGACCTTTTAAACAAATATGTTCTGAAATCTCTTGTTGAAATCTGTATGCAAGCACAGATGTTTACAGATGTTAGCCAGGACATGAAACAATATTACCAATGCAGTTTCCTGGCAAAAAGTCATTTCTCATTCCACTTGTGCAGCAACTGGGAATATAAATGGAGTGATGATCTGTTTTCAAATCATTCAGCAGAAGAGCAAAAACAAATGCTGTTTAAGAAGTTGTATTGGGGGAGGGGGGAGAGAGAAGCAGTTCCTTGCTGTGTTTTCTGAATAAACATTTTTGAATGCACCAAGTGTGCCCAGCACCTTGCAGGATGACTGCCTGAATAACTAGAACCAAATGCATGTTGAAGAACACTCACAGAATGTTGATCAAAAGGTTTATGAAGTGTGCAGGTTTTTTTTTTTTCATAACAGAGAAGCAATGTCAAGTGTTAGGAGGGATCTATTGTTTCATACTCCTTCCTCCCCCCATGCCCCCCCCATCCTGTGGTGGGAAGTCCCAGGGAAGCTTTAGGGTCAGTTTCCTTTGGAGGAGAGCAAGTACTGGAGATTTGTGGTGCTTTTAATTTGTAATAACTTTTTTTTTTTACAAGTATACAGGCTGTGTAGGCGGGAGGCAGGTAGGCACTCAGATAGGTAAGGCTAATTCCAAAGCAGCAGCCTCCCCCACAAAGCGTCTTAGCAAGTGCTCAAAACAATCTTTGGGGGGCGAAACTGGATGTAATTATCTACATACTGTACGTAATACAGCAAAAAGGCATGTGGAGAGTGGGATGCGCTATTTTCCATTGAAAATTCCCAACCAGCTGCTATTTGCCCCAGAAGTTGCCATTGCGGTCCTTTGAGGGGGCTGGTTTTTGACAGGAAAATGATGCTGAGGAAAGGGCCAGCTCCCACTCTTCATGTATCCTGGTCCCAGTCTGGAGCAGGGGCAACTGCTATTGCTATTTCTAAAGAAAAACTAAGCACGGGAGAGGTGTATAAAGTATTGTCTGGTTTGTATAAAGACTAGCCTGATGAGTCACCATTAAGGAAGTTTCGATTGTCCACCATCAACTATCAAGGTCTAGGACAGGTGTTCCCAACCTGTGGCATGCGTACCCCTAGGGGTACGCGGACCACAGGCTGGGAGTACGCAAGATGCTGTCCCTTATCAGCTGCTGTGATCATCGGCTGATAAGGGACAGCTGCTAAAGGGGATTTTTTCTGGGTTGTGACCACCCGTGCCGCAACCCAGAAAAAGGCCCCGAGATGTCCCTGGTAGCTCCTCCTACCTGTTCTTCTGGGTACTGCCATCTTGGATCTCACAAAATTTCACGAGATCAAGATGGCGGCACTAAATTCTCACGAGAATTGGGTGCCGCCATCTTGGATCTCGCGAGATTTCGTGAGCTCCAAGATGGCAGCGGCCAGAAGAACAGGTAGGAGGAGCTACCGCTGACATCTCGGGGCCTTTTTCCCCACTTGCAGCGTGGGTGGGCGGGTCCTTCTGCTCGTGCCGCAACCTGGAGGGAAAGGGTACACGCGGGGGTCAAAAGGTCCGGGGGGTACGCGGGGCAGCTGAAGGCCCGTGTAGGGGGCATGCGCAGTGGCATCACTGCAGCATGGCGGGCGGTGGGGCGTACAGGGTGACAGGCTGGGAGGCGCCCAGAGGGGGTGAGGCACCAGGGGGTGAGGCGCCGGCAGTCTGCAATGCAGACGAATGTGCATAGGAAGTGAATGGGAGAGCTCTGCAGGATCCAGAAGTGCTATAGATACACAACAGAGCCGCTGTGCCCATTGCACAAGGCTGGACTGGGCCATCACTGCTTAAAATAAGGCTGTGGCCAGACAGCACCTTCCCCCTACAACCTTTTGGGCTCCACAAAAGAAAGCAATTAGGTGTTAATTGCAAGCATGTGATGAATCAACCACAAGTAACCACCCAGCTGCTGCAGAAAGCCTTGTTAAAGCTGGCCTAATTGACAGCTGATTGGCCTGATTGACAGACATGCCTTTTTCAGGCACTGTTGTTGCTGATTTTCATCTCAAACACTCGAGACAGAACAAGATACAAGCCTGAAGACCACATACAGCCCAGTTCAGCAAGGGAACCACCACCCGTAAGCAGGCTTCCATGCACATCCCATGTGCATGCAAAGGCACATTTAGATCATAATGCTCATCCAGCCCCATCAAACTAAATGAATCAAACCTTTGATGTGGATTCACATTCCAGTCCAACTTCCTTTATTTTACGGAGACTTGTGTGGCACTTTTTAAAAAAAATTATGCAAAACAACAGGCAGCAGTGAAAATAATAATGTTTCCTGTCACTTATGGCCTGTGGTTAGAGATGAATCAGGTCCATCCACAAACTAACACCATATCTCAAATACATGGGGATGTAAGCACTTTTGCGAGTTAAGAAAACAATACAGAGGACATGATATTGCATATTGAAGGAAGACCTTTTCCCCCCACCAAGCACAACAGGAGAATAATTTGCTACTATAGAAGCCACGTGCTATTGATGTAATCCAATTGTTAAAGTGTGATAGTTTGGGATTTGGAACTAGTCAAGACGCAGCAAGATACCATGCTTGAAAAGGTTGCTCGGGCAATCTGTACCTAGCAGGAACATTACAAGTGCTGGGCGCCTCCTGTTCTCTGAGCAAGGTTAGACAAACATACTTTGACTGGTTCAGAACTGCAGCATCCCAAAATATATGTCAGTGGAGTATTTACAGCTGAATCCAGAAGGAGCTCCTGGCTCTAACATCACTCCCATTAATGAGAAAAGTGTCAGTCTCCAAGTGCTTTTTTTTTTTTTTTTGCTCCTGCTTATCAGATCCTTCAAAGGGCTGATAACTAGTATTTATAGATTGTGAGAGTCAGATATAACTTTGAATCTATTATTTTACTGGAACCCTCGGGGTAAACTTATCACCTGGAAAGCATTTTACATGGACAATTTGACTTTCATGTGGAGTGTCATAATGCACCCTAGATGGAAATCTAAAATAAATTATATGGCATGCAGCCTTTCTGGTACAGGAATTTATCGTTCCCATACTACAATAATTTTGAAAACTGTATCCCTTAAGCTACAAAGATGTGAGATATTATTAACTGCCTGAACTTTAAGAACATTCTGATTGGCTGATATAAAATGTAGGGGCTGGGATTAATTTCTATGGAACCACAAGCTTATCACAAACTGTTTTTCAACCATCTAAACTGCCAACTTTATCTTCTTGCAGGACACAATGTCTGTTTTATCACTGTCATCCCCAATGTATGCTGGCATTTCAGTAAAGCTGTTCCAGGAAGTGTGTCCAGCTCTCCACTGACATGCTTGTCTGAGACAATCGTACCCCAGAGAGAGAGAAGGCGGCATTCACATTGGTGCCTTGTCTTCCTTTTATATGATTTCTGTCTCTCAACAACTCTCCTGACTCTAGAATGCCTTGTTTCAGACTGGTACAGATGGAAGAATGTCAGCTTCATTGCTTGCTTTTTTTCCATTGGTGAAGTTAAAAGATATTTAAATTATACGCAGAGGCAAGCAGCTTGTAGATTTCAGGGCTGGGACATGAGCCCCCATTGGCACTCAAGCATTTGCAGTTGTCCTTTGTCCCTGGCACAACTGGGGCCATGCAAGACCAGTCATGTCACTCCAGAGGAAGAAGGACAGTAAGAGACAAGGTTCCCCCCCCCCCCCCAATATCCCCACTGCCTTTGTGTAGCTTTTTTAATCCAAAAGAACTACAGGGTTTCATGTTAAAAAATGTTTCACCTGAAGGAAAGTATAAAACAGGGGTTCTCAACCAGTGGTACTAGTACCACCAGTGGTACTTCAGCTGACTGGACCACAAGAACCCTGCTCCGATATGGCGCTTTTGGTAGCGCATTTTCGCTCCTGCCGTTGGCCAAACCTCTCGGGAACGCTGTGAAGGGCCCTCCACCTGCTCAGGGGCTCCTACCTGTGTTTTCTGGCCTCCAAAAACCTGAAAACCCAGACGTAACTGGTGATGATGTCATCGTCAGTTACTTCTGGTGGTATGCAGCAGCAGAGTGGCGCTGGAGGTGGTACTCGGCCGGGAAAGGGTTGAGAACCCCTGGTCTAAAGGACACTAGATAGTTTTCTGGAAAGCTGACTAGACTTTCCAGGGAATGCATAGAACCCATAACTCAAGCCAAGCCATCCGATCAGACCGCCTGTTTTGGCAAACATCTCCAGTGGGGTAGGAAGGCCGCCCCCCTGTGACGTCACGGCCGGATGCGACATCACAGGGCCCACCCCTGAGTGACGTCAGCCAGAGCCAAATGTCCCTCGGGGGTCGAGTGGGAAGGTGGGGGCCAAATCAAACAGCCGCACGGAGGCGGCAGATGGCTTCTCCTGCCGTCTCCGAGCTGTTCCGCTGCCCCATCCCTTCCTCTATTGACATTGCCAGAATTGTTACTGGAGATGCCTTCTGGTCTTCACTGAGGCTCCTTGATGAAGCAGAGTAGGGAAGAACTATTACCCAAAGCCTGCCAAAAATAATTATGCAACGAGCCTACCAGGTTCCCCAACCACTTTTTCTCCCAGAGGAACTTCAGCAAGATTGCAAACAAGAAGAGTAGAGGTTCTACCCAAAACGGTTCTCTTGCTTCTCCTTCTAGGTTCAGCTCAGGGCTCCAAGCAATTAGGAAAGGATATCTCCTGGGCCACCTCATGCCTGCCGTTCTCCCATCAATCCCCCATTGAGCTTCCTGAGCTCCCATTCCCTTTTCTGGAATTTAAATGCTTTTTGTTTCATCCTGACAGTTCGACTGTGGGTCAGTTGAGAATGTTTCAGGGTCAAGTATATATCCTAGGCCTAGAGATACTAGGTGAATGCTTTGTTCAGATCATCCCTTCTCTCTGGGACATTAGTCCTGAGTAATCAAAGTGGTTGGTTTAATTTCTTTTTGCTTCATCCAAATAATGATATTTCTCTAACGTCATGTCCTCTTAGAACTGGAGAGAAAGAATTTTCAGTTTGCTGTTCCTACTGCTGAATCTTCCCCCAGCATTTAAAAGTGGCTTAGATAGTTGACCTATTTGTGTGTGTGTGTGTGTGTGTGTGTGTGTGTGTTTAAAAAGTGGTAGTTTAATTAGTGCACTTTTAAAAATATACATTCTTTGAGTGGATAAAATTGACACCACCTACGCACATTTGGAAGTGTGATCCATCGCTGCCACTGACATGCAGTAGCTGGGGGGGGGGGGTGTGGAAATCACACAATCTGACCTTAATATGTGCAGCTCTCCAGGCTTTCACTGTAGAAATGTATATTTTTCAATATTCCTCTCTGAGCTGAAATCATGTCATTTATATGCAAATGAGTCCACATTCTGCAGCTGTTTCTTCTCTGCTGAAGCCCTGGGAATTATTTGCACTTAATAAAGCCTCATAAATAGGTTTTGCCTTTAAACAGGTGGGGGAGCAGCAAATCTATCATATCTATTTGCAGTTCCAAGCCTCCTTCATATTTTGAAAGTTATATGCATCTTTTAATAGAAAGTTTCACAGTTACAAGAGAAACAAAATTTCATTTACCCAAACAAAAGCATTCCTCCTTCTTCTTGAGTATGTTTCATTTCGGCATCATCTACAGAAGGCTTCTCTTAAAAACCAACAATAAATGTTGCAATGTTTTACAAAAATAACCCTTCAGTTGTGGGGCGCCCTCCCCCCCCCACTGTTTGGATGGTGACCTTCAAAGCTCACCTTTCTGTGCAGGCTGTTGTGTGGCTTATTTGCTTCAACTACCTGTGTGGAATTTTTCTCTCTTCCCCTGTACTGATCAAGTAGGGCGAGGTCTGCAGGGTGTTGGGTGAGACCCTGAATGAATTAGCCTGAAGCAAGAAGGCAGTTGATGACAGGAGATAGGTAGACTAGCCCGTTGCTGGAAGAAACTACAATGAGAGCAGATAGTCGATTGCTTGGGGAGCAGGATACAGGGTGGCAAACAACTTTCTTTCCTCCTTTGGCTTGAGCAGGCTTATCATGCACTCTCTGATTTCAAACAAGCAGTAACAAAGCTGTACTTGTGGAGAGCAGGTTCAGGTTGGTTTTTTTTAAAAAAAGTTTTTACAGCAATGATGCCATTTTGGATGTATATCTGCATTCTACTTTAATTTGATATTATTAATAATAGTAATAATAATTTGATTTTATTCTCAGTTTTTAGTTTGACTATGCTTCCTTGAATTTCAGTTTGGTGGAAAAGAGGAAACAAAGCAAATAAATAAGATGAAGTTGAACATGCAGCTAGAAAAAAACAAAAAGGCCCCAAGGAGGAGCAGCCGCAGCCACCTGCTCCCCCCAGGAGTCTCTGGGACTGTACTATCACCTGTGGCAATGGTGGCTTTTCCTCCTCCTTTCTACCTGCTACACACATGCAGAGGTTAGGCCAGGGGTGGCCAACCTTCCATAATTAGGGTCTCTGTGTTCTTCAGAGTTGTGTAGAAGACAAAATTTTGGCAGCTGCAAGTGCTGATGGTGCTGCTAAAGCAGCTGCACCTGCTGAACTGCCCTCTCACCTATACACAGTACAGCCATTAAAGGGCCAGGAAGAGCATTTGTGTTGAAAGGTTGGCCACCCCTGGGTTAGGCAGTGGCTGCAGCTCTGACTCTCCTTCCACCATCAATTGATCATTTGTTCTCTCAGCAGCTGCTCCTTTTTACTCCTTCATCTGCTATGCTTGGCAAAAGATTGGCAGCAGCCCTGTGGCCGTAAGATCGTCATCGTCAAACCCTCATTTTATTAGTTTGGCTGAACTGCAATGCTGTCCGATCTGTGTCTCGTTCTCATCATCAGTGTTTCCATGTGCATCGTTCTTTCTAGCTTATTGCCTTACAGTGCAATCCTGTGTAACCTTGCATCGGTGTAACAGCAGATGCACCGGTGTAAGTGTACTTACACTGGCATAAGTGCACTTACATCGGTGCATCTACTGTTACACCGGTGCAAGGTTACACAAGATTGAGGAATGATTAAAAAAAAGGTATTTTTATAGTTTACATATAAAAGGGTAAATATGTATCTACCTATTAGAAAAATCTTATATACATTGGCTTCTGTACCTAAGCTTCGTAGTAAATTAGTTGGAAGACAGGAGAGGGCCCCAGCAGTCGCGTCACGATGACGCGCGTCACCCCAGAGCGGGGGCGCGCGTCGCCCTTAAGGGGGAGGCTCCGCCCCAACGCGTGACATCACGCGCAGGAGCAGAGCGCCCCCCCTGCTCCGTTTTCGGCTCATTTCGGAGCCAAACGGACACAGGGGAGGGCGGGCAGGCCCAGCTCACGCTCCAAACTGTAAGTGGGGTGTGATCGCGCGTCACCCCTATACGCGCGACGCCCCCCCGACGGCCCGCCCCTCCGCTTCCCCCCGTCGACGCCAGTGGGCCCCAGAAGAGGGGGAAACCAAATAGTTAAGCAACACATTGAGGCTAGGCTATAAATTCATCCCCTTGAAGCTAGCAGGGTAAGGTCATAAATAACCTGGGAGTCAGGCACGGAGAGGCACCAGCAAGATAACAAAATTCCTTCAGTCTGTGTCTGGTAATTTAACAAAGGAAGGTTTGAAGATGTGCCGTTTCATTTGTGCATGTGTGAAACTTTACACTGAAAAACATGAGAATTAATCAAGGTAACGCCCAGATAGTATAAAAACTGTAAGCAAAGGAGCTTCCACGCTCCACTCTGTTTCAAGCTGTTAAGCTCTGAGTGCGAATCTCTTGCGCAAGATAATAAACTCTCTTTGTGTTGATCCTGCTCCGACTATCCTGGAATGATTATTGGTAAACAACTCCATTTTACAAAATTGCGCTGTTTGCCTGGTGTGGCATTCATATTGCAGTTTGCTTTTTTTGCTTGCGTAAATGCCAGCGTTTTAGGGTTAAAATAATATGTAAGGTGTTTTAGAACTGTTTGAAAGTCATCTTCAGAAGGCCCTTTTGCGGGTGCCGTCGCCCAGGGAGGTGCGAGGGGCGGCGGCCAGAAACAGGGCCTTCTCAGTAGTGGCACCAACCTTATGGAATTTCCTCCCCTTTGATTTACGAACTGCTCCCTCCTTGGACACTTTCCGGCGAGACCTAAAAACCTTCTTGTTCCAAGAAGCCTTCTGAGCCCTTGCCTTTTTAACATCTCACTGGTACAGGTGGGGGTACTGCTGTTTTTATGCTCCTGTTGTGACTGTCGCCATGATCTTTTTAATTGATTTTTAGATATTGTTTTTATTAATTGTTATTAATTTTTTTTACTGTTTTAAAGTGTGATTGTTTTTATACGGTATTTTTTGTATTTTTTTCTGTTGTGAGCCGCCTTGGGTCCCTTCGGGGAGAAAGGCGGGATAGAAATACTGTAAATAAATAAAATAAATAAATAAATCTTCATCCTCTATATTTGGAAGCGTGCCATGCCATGATGGTATTATTATGCCATCCATGTACATGGATGTTTTATTAAAAAGAGAGAGAGAGAGAATTAGGGCCCTGCTCCTCTTCTAGTCCTCCTTTCGTGATGGTTTTCTTCTCTTAAAGTAACAGACACACCTTCCAACACAGGGGTTCTCAACCCCTTCCCGGTCAAGTACCACCTCCGGCGCCACTCTCCTGCTGCGTACTACCGGAAGTGACTGGCGATGACATCATTGCCAGTTACTCCCAGGTTCTTGGAGGCCAGAAAACGCAGGTAGGAGGCTCTGGGCAGGTGGGAGGGCCTTTCCCAGCATTCCTGAGAGGCTCTGCCCAAGGCAGGAGCCTCTCGGGGACAAAAACACAGCACCAAAAGCGCTGCATCGGAGCGGGGTTCCAGCGGGCCGGCAGTCTGAATAGCACTAGCAGTCGGCCAAGTACCACTGGTGGTATGAGTACCACTGGTTGAGAACTCCTGATCTAACACATTTCTAGGCTGAGTAGCAAATCCAAGTCAAAGTTGGAAGCTTCATCCGCAGCAGAATCGGATGTTTCGTTCAGGAAATCTGAAGCAGTACACAGGTAGCTTTAACACTATATTGGGTCCCAAGCCCCGCTCCTCAGTGGAAAGTGGAAAGGCACTTAAAGATGTAGTACTACGGCTCGCAGTATTGAGGTGCTGCATCGCTCTGCAGCTTGCAGGGTCCTTTCTAGCATTTTTGGTAGAGGCTTCACACACAGGCAAGCAAAAGCCTTGAATGAATAGTGTGATGACTTATTGAGAGGCTTGGCCTGCCTTCTGTGGTGATCGAAGTTGCTGACCTCAAGTCCCAGCTCCAAAACAGAGTCCTCCTTGTGGGGGGATTCCTTTCAGACTGAATTTCAGCCCAACTTAGCACATGTGCTGTAAGTTCTCTAATGCCTGCTATGTTCTTTGGGTCTATCTCAGGGCTTCTCAACCCTTGGAGGCCCGGGTACCCCCTATCATGGTCCAATTTTCTGAAGTACCCCCTGCTAATTAATTGATAACACTGCTGTACAAAAAAATTTTTTGGCATACCCCATTTTCACAATGCCAAACCTGATGCCAGATTTGGAATCAGCGCCCCAAAATTACCTTTAAACCATTGGAATACCTTATGCCAGAAAAAGTGTGTTGACTGGGTACCCCCTTATCACGGTGGTCTTTTCTAGACCACCCCTGATCTAGAAAATATGAGGCTAATCGTTTTGCGAAGGTATAGAGGAACCTGAGTGTAGTAGCCCTGATGGGGCAGGGTTGGACCAGCTAGCCTTGAAATTCCTTCCTAACATCGCTTTTTTGCTATTCTCTGAATATACCACAAATATTTTGGGTAGCAAAATTATCACACGGAGCCTGGCCAGGGAGCCTGGCCAGAGCCTGGCTTTGTTGTGACAAAGTCTCGATTCTATCCTGTGCAGCACCAGATTCAGTTGGGAGTTCCAGGTAAGCCCATCCTAAGTCCACACTGGACAGGTGCAGATCACCTGAACTCAAGACAAAACAACAGATGAAGAATGGTGTGGGTTTGGTCCCTGTTTTTTACTTTTTACTTTTGATTCGCTTGATGGGGGGGCATGAAACACCCCCAAACTGTGAAGGGGTTGAATTGGAATAAGAAACTTGTATCATGTTTCTGAGTTATGACTTAGGAATATGATGCAATTTTAACCAATCTTGAAAGAGCTAATGAACATCAAGTTTAGTTACATCAAGTCTGTTTTATAGAAATAAGTGTATAGTAGCTGAAAGGGCCAAGTTTGTTGGCTTACTGTTATTTCTTTGAACTTCATTGTGTAACTTTTAAAATAACATCACCGAAAATGCTAAAAATAAAATCACATCATGTTGTTAAAATGGTGTGTACTGCTGCATTCATGAACTTATCTGATGTGTGATATTGTATGCTTCAATGTGTTACTGGAAGCATGTCTAAGCACTCAAAAAAGATATAGATTTATATTTATGACAGTTCTTTTTAGTTCCTGATTTTCAAGTACAGAATAAAGGGGTCCCCCCCCCTTCTTCTGTTCAGGTGCAGGTGCAGATCTTGTCAACTTCACTTTATAGTTTGAAATCAGAATATCTGATAGGACAAGGAAACAGATAAGGGAGTTGAAGTAATATTAAAAGCAGGTATCAGCATGCACTTTATTACAGAGACTCAGACCAATAAGATGGTAAATGTGATTTCTTGTTATATTGAATTCTGCTTTCTCTGCCCCATTATGAGACAGTATAATGCAAATTATACAGAATCTTCTGCTGAATAATGACCAACGTATTCTGCTATATCACCTGAGAATTGGTTGTCTTATTCTTTTTTTTCCTAAACAAAGCACCCATGAGATGTTATGTTTCAGTTCAAGATACATAGGATACCAGTAGTTTTAAATAATATCTTCACATGTAATTTCTGCTGCAGATAGATCCTCCTTTTTATTTGTTTCACTGAATTTTAATAAAACTGCTTGTTGCATGTAATTATCTCTTAAGACCTATAAGGAGCATGCTTATAGTATGGTTTGATAACAGTAGCATGCAGTCTTGGCAACCATCAGTCATGCCTTTGTCCTCTCCAGGCCTGACGGCTGCAGTGCTCTAGGACTGTCCTTGATACTTTGGAGTCACTGCACTGCTGCAAACTACTGTTTTCTTAGCTGCTTCTCTGTTCCCTAGTTTCAGAAGACGTAGACCTGGAGCAAAATCCACTGAAAGGATCCGGCCAGGCGGCCCAGGGCCACCCGCCAGATCCTATCCCCTTTCCGGGCCGCACTGCTGCGGCCCGGAAGTCTGCTCAGGAAAGGGGACGTCCGTCCCCTTCTCCAGGTGTAAAACGGGACAGGCCCAATTGGCCTCCTCGGATTTTTGCCAGCTAAATAGTTGGCAGAAGTAGGAGGAGGACGCTGTGTAATGGCTGAGCCGGCCCAGTGGGGACGGGGATATGGCGGATGCCATTCCTGCCCCCTCCTGGGCCGGCTCGGCCAATAGCCCCCCTCCCTAAAGTTACACAATAAAGTTAGTGTGGATTGCGCTGTCACTCTATTGCTTTTTAAGTTGGTATGGCCATTGAGTTTATAAATGTTAATTGGGAGATGGTGCCTCACACAATTGTTCCCATCACAGAAGATGGAGCCTGCCTGTTTCGGTCCCTCGCCTATCTCATGTATGACACTCACCTCATGGCTAGGGAGGTGCGTGAGCTAATCGTGAGGCACATGGTGGACAACTGGGAGTTCTCCATCATGTCCCACGACAGCGAGGGGGACAACTATCATTCGATGGAACCATGACTTTTAGTAAATGCAGGGTGTTGTCTTACATGGGGTAGTTGTGCTACATTTAATTGGTTCATTGCAATCAAAGGAAAGTTTATTGAAGACAAAATGGATTTAAAGTACTTACATCCTGTAGCGAAGCACAGGCATCACGCTTGTTTGTGTGTGTGTGTATACATGCACATGCACGCGCACACACACACACACACACACACCAACTGCTTCAGAGGTTACAAAGATGCACAACCAGGTGGTTGTACAAGTTATCGACATATCCATCCTGCATCACTTCTTTAACAGCCAAACCCAATCCTACCCTTCTCCCTGAAAAGGTGCACATTGTATCTAGCGGGGGGGGGGAGCGGGGGGGAGTGGGAGGCTTTAGAACGGAAAAGGGATTTCCCCTCCACAAGGCTCCCGCCCTGCAATGGGTCTCCTTGAACCTGTGCCAGCGAAATTGCTGGTGCAAGTCCAAGGAGAGAAAGACAGGTGGGGAGGCTGCTGCTAGAGGGGATAGAATCTGATGCGTGCCATTGCTGCTGGATCCCTCCTCCCCTCCACCCCCCACCACCTTACCTTCCTCATGCAAGAAGGCTCCAGCCTTCCCGCCAGTGTTCTGGCAGCACACTACTTGGCACACTACCAGAGCGCACTTTGTGGCTGTTTTTCAGCACTCCGCCAGTGGAATGTGCGTTCCGCTGGCAGCGAGCTGAAAGTTGCTCAGAGAGAGAGTGTGAGAGTACATTAGGGCTCTAAAATGCCTGTCAACACACACGATAACTTGTAGTGGAATACATACCTTGCTTTATCTTGGATGACTTCTGCTTCTGTATAAATGAAACCTGTCAGTACACTAAGCACAACTCTTCCCCCCCAATTCTTTTTTTCAGATGTGTCTGAATTGCCCATCACAGATTTGAGACAAAAATGCTCCTATTGTCCCATTAGAGTAGGGTGCCCATATCCAAAAAGGGACAGGGTGCCTATACCTTTAACCATTGGAATTTGGGCAGGTGCAGCTTATCATGCAACAAGCTACACCTGCCCAAATTCCCTCTTCTTACAATGGTTAAAGGCATAAGCACCCTGTCCCTTTTTGGATATGGGCACCCTACAGTAGAGGGCAGAATTTTCCACACGCAACTGCTTCCCACAGTACATTACGATGATCATCATGCACTGCATCCACGGGTCACTTGTGTCTTGGATGCATGCCAGTGAAAACCAGTCTGTGCAATTTGCATTATAGCATGTACCTCCAATCCAACAGCAGTATCAGCACCTCCTTGGTCACCGGAAGAGTTTCCCCCTGTGCATGTTGCTCCTAATAGAAAATGTAACATTTATCTTGCAGTGCTTTGTCCTACATCAGACTTGTAGGAATTGCAGATACAAAACTGGCCTTATTAATTTCAAACTGCCTTTTATGGGAGCAGCTTCTGTGAAACGCACTGCATGTCAGTATGAACTAAATACTTCTAGAGAGCCATGCTAATCAGCTGTTTTTATCACCTTTGATCTTGATCAGGTATCACAATTATTTCAAAACCAGGAAAGTAAGCAACTGGAGAATGTACTGGAACAGTGGATGTAATATAAAAACTTCCTTTGAAAGAGAACTTCAGAATATTTTTGCTTCTATTAAAATTTTCAAACCAATTTTATGAAAGGGAAATTAGACTTTAAAAGAAACATAAAACCAATGTGAATAAATGATGCAAAAACAAAAGTAACAAATGAACCTAATGACATACACACACACACACACGTTTCAAGAAAATTTGTGCCCTAGACATTCAGCATTACTAAAATAACTTTTGCATTATAAAACTCAACTTTGGAAGGCATGGAACTGTCAACAATAACTATGCTGTATGATGTTGATTTGCTGTGAGAAAGTAATTTTATGAACAAGGAAAAAAATATTCCAAATAATCCTTTAAAGTAATGGACACAATCCATCAATTTTGTTTTGACTGAGGCCCCATTGAAACATCTGAACATAAACATGCTGGTGAATTGTTGTGCCCTTATAGTCTACAGCTAAAAATGGGAATGAAAGTCTTTTAAAACCAAAAGAACAGTGACAATATATATTGCAAAAGAACTGAAGTTATTCCCCAAAGTATACAGGACAGATTATTGATGAGCAGCATATGAAAAATGAAGGGAATATTACATGAGGAGAAATAGTTATAAGAAGAAACTTTGAATTTAGCTTTTGAAAATTAATCACTTTTAAGATTGAAATAAAAATATTAATAACCACTAATCCCCTCCTTGGGCAAGATTTAATTTAAGAGGGAAAAGAAAGTAACTTGAAGAATAACTTTTTTCCAAGGTGTTATCAGCAATAAAAAAAATCTTATGTCTTCTAGAATATGAAGATTGCATTCCATTCATTTTACTTTCGGACGCAGACAGTCACTACTGACTAACTGAAAGGGTAGGCAGAGGGCAGACCACGAACAGCACCTAATAGTTAGTGACTGGCACCCACTACTCCAACTTCATCCTTTCAACAGGGACAAACTGGGAATAACAGGGAAAAGTAGATTGCTGCCACCACCCCAGGCTGGGAAGCCACTAGAAGGAAACGAAATGGGGAAAACCTCCCAGTAAGACCAAGAACCTCAAAAACCAGGGGCTCCCCCAAAACCTAACAATGGAACATGACATTCTGAGAGACGTGGCAACTCATTCTGTCCTCAGTGAACTGTGACCAGGCAGGTGGAACTATAAAAAGGCAAAGAGTTTACTTAAAACGTGGTGCAATATATATAAAAAAAACCAGAAGGGAAATGGCAAGGGTAAGACAAGAAATGTCTTGACAAGGAAGGCAGGGGTGTCACTAGGGGGCGCAGGAGTGTAGACTGAACCAGGTAACACTTCGGGGGACACACACCAAAATGACTACATGGGGCCCCCGTATCCGTGGATTCACTTATCAGCGGTTTGCCAGGCCCCCCCCCACACCCCCTCCAGCACTGGTGCCAAGCAAGCATGTCTCTTTTTTTACACAAGAAAGTGCTATAAGCTAGCATGCTGGCTTATAGCACAGAGCAAGCAAGCAGCCTGCATATTAGAGAGGCTCCTGAACATTAAACAGGAAGCAGGAAGCGTTCCCCCCCCCCATCCATGGATTCCCAGTATTTGCAGAGAGGACAGGAATCTATCCACCGTGGATACAGGTGTCATACTGTATTCTATTTGTTACTGGTGGTGCAAAAATGGTTAGGGTATGATCCCTACCCTATGTATGTTGTTCCGGGGTCCTGGCACCCACATGAAGCAAGGTGAGCAGACGAGCCCACCTCATGAGGCACTGTATGTGTCTGACTTCAAAAATGGGCAAATGCACAAAGGCGTGTGTGTGGGAGGGAGTTGCCACCATGAGTACATAGAACACTGTACAGTACATGGCAATTTGGATTCCAGTCACTAGCTGGATGTCTCCTTTTATATTTAACTGTATTAAAACCCCATTTAGTTACTCAGGTTCTTTCCCCCCCCCCCCATTTCTTGGGCTATGTAAACCATTTCATGAACTTTTTTGTTGAAAAATGGAAAAAAAATGCTCTTAATAATAATATGGCAATATATTTTCATTTGCAACATGACCCTTGGTTTTGCAGCATTCTGAGAAACTTTCTCCACTTAAGATGCAAACGTATTGTCAATGCTGTTGAACAAACTACAAATTCTGATTATGATGCTTAAAAGAAAACTGGAATTGCAAACTACTTTTATTCCTTTTTATTTTAAAAATCTCATTGTTTCACAGATTATATAGGCATTATAAAATCAGTTCAACTGGAAAAACTGCCAAATATAAAAATCCCATATAGAAGACATTTTTTCATGAATAGCACAGGAGTTGTTCACAAGCACATTTATGCAGGAGATACATATTACAAAGATAATCTTATTTCCCAGAATAAAACTAGATATAATTTGATATGAACAGAACAAATAGCTTGGTTTGAAAACAATCTTCTTTAATAAAAACCTTCCAAAAAGGCTTGGCTTCTGCAATATTATGAACAGCAACTCATATAAACAAAGATATTTAAATAACTATTAAAGATGCATTGTATCGTTAATACTGCAAGTAAACCATACAGCAATTTGGTCACTGTCGTACAGGCTGTGCTTAATGAACTGTTATAAACTAAAAAGTAAAAAATCATGATGGTATTTGAAGATCTTATCCTGAGAATCAGTGTTTACTCTTCATCACTGGCTCTGTGCCTTGTTTATGAGCATTAGAAAATGTCATCAAATATTCCAATAAAAGGCTTAAAATCGTCATCAGAAAGCTGATATCTAGCAAAAAGAAAGCACAGAAGGAATCGTTGCATTCAGACAGCATAGCAAACCTTATGATATCTGATTATTTTATCTGGAGTGCAACATGTAGTGTTATTAAACTGTTGTTTCAGAGTACAATTCCTGCACTGAAAGCTGAAGACAGCCAGTTACATGTGAGCTCATGACCTTTCTGAAATACCTGTTTAGATACAATTATGCAAAGTGCAGACCAAGCTCCAGCAGTACATGCACAAATCTTTTTTCATTACCTGAGATCAGCCTCTTTTGTCATTCTTTTGTTACTTATAAAAAAGTCTCCCTTTCCAGTGAATTGGTAAGACCCCGAGACCGTTTCTGAGGCTGTAATCAACTGTGTATTTTTTAGCCGCTGTGGGGGATTGTCTCCTTCTTGAAAGCCAAACTAAAACATAAAAGTGACAAGAAGAAATGTGAATTTCAAAAGAGCTAGCTCAAACAGGCATTCTCATTTCAAAAGTTAAATTTTACACATGTAGTACCATATCATCCACACTTGACCAATGTATTGTGGTACAATTCAGAATGCTAGAAGACAGAATTTACATTCATGGATTCTAGGATTAATGAGACTTAAATCCCAATGTTATGGGTGTTTGTGCCAGCAAATCAGTGCTTAGAATAAAGAGTACTGACTCCATGCTATTACAACTGATGACCTGGTGTTAGTTGTATAAGGCTGCAATCCTATACACACTTACCTGGTAGTAAGGCCCATTGAATTCAGTGAGACTTACTTCTGAGTAGACCTGCATAGGATTGTGCTGTCAAGTGATCCAAACGTTGCTCTGTACAACCAGGATGGGTCAATGTTACTACAATGCAGCCATACAGACAATCTCCATACCCACATAAAATATCATGAGAAAGCTAGACTAGGGGTGTCAAACATGAGGCCCTAAGGCTGCATTTGGCCAGCGGGAGTTCTTTATCTGGCTCCCATGATAATTGGGCTCTCCCAGCGCCACTCCTTCAGCAGTGCTACTTCTGCTGAAGCTCTGGGAGGGAGAGACAGGAGGCCTCAGAAGGCAATGAATGCTATGGGGTAAGGGGCAGACCAAGTGGGGTGAGAGAGGGAGATACTGCCGAGGCACTGGGAAAGCCCAGCAGTGCCGCTTCTGCCAAGGTGTCACTTGGAAAGGCACCCCTTAGGTGCTGAGCTGCAAAGTGATGCCTAGGCAGAAGCTGCGTGGCTGAAAGGGCGGCCCACGTAGTAATTGGTCTCTCCCAGCATAACTGGGTTCTACCATATCTTGAAAATATTATCTAGATTTGTATATTTTCTCTTCTGTCTTTTGCAGCTAGTGAGTTCCTATGTTAGAACAAAGTGCTTATTTCTGGCCATCATCTGACATAACTTCATGCTTAATGATGTCACTTCTGGCCCTCAGCAGGCATCATGAATGCTATTTGGCCCGCTGTATGAAACGGGTTTGATACTCCTGAGCTGGACTACTATACACCAACTGCAACTGGATTGTTTAAAAGCACTACATAGCAGGTCAGCTTACAATGAACAACTTTTCAGAAATTATATATGTAATGATGCAATCCTAAGTATTCAAGTAGTCACAGAGAAACAAAAAGGGCACACAAACTTTTAAGAATTAGCAAACTTAAACATTCAAATATGTATTTGCATACATTCAGTAGAGTACTGACTAGCAAGAAAGATTATTAGATCTGTATTTTGACTTACCATGTTTTTATTTCCATTTTCCACAAGTGATTTCACATTTGACTGTGCAGTCAACGAGGAAAAGTTAGGATTTTGTAGGCAGATATCAGGATTCTCTTTAAATATGGAAACACTAAAAAGAACCCAAAACAAAATTAAACCTCAGAAATACAATCAGACAGTAAGGGTTTATATACTGTACTTCTAAAATGTAATTATATAATGAGTTGTGTATCATCTTAAGCAAAGCTCCACTAAGTGAGGCTTACTTCCAGTTTGCCCATCTCAAGTTAATGCCTATTGGGGAGTTAATTTCTTGGGCAGTTGATGCACTGATGTAGAAGTGGCTTCAGACTCCTCCCTGAATCATGAGTCTGAATTGTTATCTCAGGATCAGACTCTTCTATAGAGAGGTCTGTGGATTATTCTCTTTTGGACTGTTCTGAGTGGGCACCAGAACTGTAGGATTTCCAGGAAAGTGCTCTATCTTGATGAAACTGTTAACAGGTTACGACAAGTTTGGGGTATTATGCACCAAGAAGACATTCATATCATTGAGCTTCACATACTGCAGAGTCTTTCCTGATCTCCTTTGTCTCCAGAATCATCTGGCTGAAAACAAATAAGACCTTCCCACCTGTTAAAGAGTTGAAAAAAAGCCTGGTTCCAGGTAGAAACCACGTTAGGACTTTTTACCAGTGACAAGGCGAAAAAGATTTCAGAGAGTCATGTCAATAAAGGTTGATGTATGTAGATGCCAGAGCAGAAATATATACTGTATTGGTCTGAGTATAAGACTCACTTTTTTCTCCTAATTTAAGTTTTTAAACTAGGGGTGTGTCTTATAATCAGGCTGTGGCAATTTAATGCCAGTGATTTAATTACATTTTTTTAATAGCACCAAACTTTAAGGGTGCATCTTATAATCAGGTGCATCTTATACTTGGGACAATACGATATATATATATATATATATATATATATATATATATATATATATATATATATATATATATATATATATATATATATATATATATTCAGTATACAGTATATAGATGTGGTCTATATACAATGGATTATACCCATTCAATGCATACCTGCTTTCACATAAGAAACCACCTCAAGATTACTTTTCCGAAATGTATCCTACATATCTCTGAATCAATATAAACATTGCCCTTCAATAGTCAAGTCTTCCCTTTTTACTCTCCTGTACTAAATGCGATCTAAAACAATTCTACTAAAACTTATATCATACAGTAAAACCGTATTGGTCTGAGTATAAGACTCACTTTTTTCTCCTAATTTAAGTTTTGAAACTAGGGGTGCGTCTTATAATCAGGCTGTTGCAATTCGGGTTTGCAGCCGCCCCTTCCCCAGGCTCAGCAGAGAAAGGGCAGCAAAATACTCACTGCTGCTGCTCAGCTGTGCAGTGAGGGCCTTTGAATGGCATGGGACATTGCTGGAAGAAGCAGCGAGGCTAAGAGGAGATTTCGGAGCATGTGTTTGTTTTTAGTGGAGATAATGGCAGAGATACAGTGGGCTCTTTCTCTGCCCTGCAGGGCTTATGGTATGTCCTTTTTCTTTGTTAAAACAAGAGCACACATACCTCTCCCCTTTCCAGGCTGTAATCAGTTGTTAATTTTCGTTCTCTGGTCTGCTGGGTTTTGTATCCTTTTGTAAAGCAAGATCACATACACTTTCATCCCCCCCTCCCCAGGCAATTAATGGTTTAGGCTGCAATCCTGTGCACACTTTCCTGAGAGTAAGCTCCATTGAGAACAGTGGGACATGCTTCTGAGTAGACATGCACATGATTGCATAAATTTAATACCAGTGATTTAATTAAATTTTTTTAATAGCACCAAACTTTAAGGGTACGTCTTATAATCAGGTGCATCTTATACTTGGGACAATACGGTAAATATATTCTGGGTTGAATTCTAATTTACTACTCTGTGGATGAAGCTCCTTCTATTCAAGGAAGGAGAGTTGTGGTTACATGATCACCTCTTCTGTGAGCATACCTGTCCTTCCATGAACACAAGGGTTTCATTCATTATACATAAGGGTCCAACCTAATGATTCTAATGGGCATCCCAATACAAACTAAATTCTCCGCTGGCAGAACACACGTTCCAATGGCAGAGCCAGCAGGATCCAGGCGGAAGTGCCTGGATTCTGCTGGAAGCTGTGTGACACTGTTGCGTGCTCCAGTGCCACCAGCCAGCACAGTGAGGATACCAGCACAATCTCTGGTCACCATGCACATGGACTGGTCACCATCCGTTAGTGAGAGGTAAAGTGGCAATGGGGGCAGGCAGTGGGAGGAACAGGGGTGGGAGGGGGTGGAACAGGGGAGTTTTTGAGTGGGGAGGGAGGCAGAACAAGGGTGAGGGTGAGTTTGGTGGCATGAGTGTGTGGCTGAATCCTATCCCTCTCAGTTTCTATCACCATTACACGCCTTGGTCGTGCGCCAGCAAAATCGCTGGCGCAGGACTGAGGAATCCCATAGGGACAGTGGAAGCTTTTCCCAGGGCTAGTGAACAAAACTTCACTTGCCCTGAGGAGACCACCGCAACTGCCTCCCTACCACAGGATCCAGTGCAAGCCTCCTTGGCATGGCTGCATCGGCAGGGGGGATTTCGTTTGGACTGGGCTGCAAATCATCTTCATTGGTTACCTATTTGTTTCTAGGCTCAATTCAAAGTGTTCGTGTTAACCTTTAGAGCCCGTAATGGCCTCTGATCAAGATACTTTTCCCCATATGATCCAAACCTAACCTACCCAAACCTAAAGATGAGCTTTAGAAGCCCTGCTCTGTCTCCCATCACTGCCAGCCGCATGCTACGCGCTGCGGTAAGGAGAGTCATGCCGGCCACATGACCACGGAGGTGTCTTCGGACAACGCTGGCTCTTCGGCTTTGAAATGGGGATGAACACCACACCCTAGAGTCAGACACGACTGGACTTAATTGTCAGGGGTCACCTTTACCTTTACTAGGCTGAGGCTGCAATCATATGTAAACTTTCCTGAGAGTAAGTCCCATTGAATACATTTATAGTACATGCTTTATACTTTATAGTACATGAATACCTTACAGTACAAGAATACGTTATAGTACATGCATTGTACTATAAAGCAGCATAGCGGTGCCTAAATTGTAGCATGCCTTGCGTGGGGAGATCTGCATGTCTTCTTCTCTTCAAGTGTGGGCACAAGACCAATCTGTGTCAGCAGGCCCTTGAGTTTTGACTGTTGTTTTTTTATCTTTTCACTGATTTGTTGATGCTGCTTTCAAATCTAAATCTAATATGATTACCCATGTTTTAATTGTGAGATTTTATTTTTATTTTTTAATGTGCTTTATGTTGGGCATTATATTGTTAGCTAATTAGAATAGAAATACCGTATTTCTTCGAGTCTAAGGCGCCATCGATTCTAAGGCGCACCTTTACTTTCAGTACCACCAGCAGGGGAAAAAAAAAATCCATCGATTGTAAGACTCACCTCCCTTCATTGAATCTACCCGCTCAGCACCAACTCTCCCCAGCATGTCTCCTGCAGCTGAGGATGACTGAGTGTACTGCCTTTGCATAGCATTTGTGGCCCCGCCAGAAAGTGCCATTTCCTTCGTTACCTGGGCTTCGGGGAGCTTCAGGGAGGCCTGCGCAACCCTCTGCAGGCCTCCCTGATCTTCAGTTCGGCAAAAAACAGCTATTTTTGGCCATTTCTGGTTTTCGCGAAAACTGGAAATGGCTGAAAATCACCATTTTTTGCCGAACTGAAGATCGGGGAGGCCTGCAGAGGGTCGCGCAGGTCTCCCTGAAGCTCCCCCAAGCCCCAGTAAGTAAGAAGATAGCATTTTGGGGTGCTTTTTGGAGACCTTCGATTCTAAGACGCACTCCATTTTTTAAGATGCTTAATTGGGAAAAAACATGCGTCTTAGAATTGAAGAAATACAGTAATGGAAAAACAGGGTATAAATATATAAAAACAAATTTAAGATGGAACATTTAACAGCTCCAGTTGTTCCCGCTCCAGTGATGTGTTCCAACAACCTATCTGAAATGTCAGGTACGTTTATACTTAATACATAACTGGTGGTGTGAACATACCACTGGCACCATTTTATACTTACCTTTTAAAAAGTGCACCTGAATGTTTCCTCTGTGTATTTTGGAAAAGGGTTTTAGCTTTTCCTGAGCTCTGAAGGTCTTTGTTTATAGATCCTAGGTGAGAAGATTCTAAAGCATAAAATAAACAACTAAAAACATAATGCAAATGCTTACTGAAATATAAACATATTTGAGGCATGGCCTTAAATATCTATTAAGGTTTTAACACAATGTTAAAGCTAAATATAAAACCCAAACAAAAAAACGGTTAGCCTAGCATGTATACAATGAGTTGAATCTAAGCTGCTCCTTTACTGATATCAAACTCGATGGAACCAATTTATTGCAGCTTTTCATCCATAAATTCATCAGATCAATTGACAAAGAGAGACCATGACTAGTAGCTAGCTGAGACTGGATCCAGTGATGTTGTTTGAGAACTACAGCTCAAGTTCCGATCTTCACCTTGATGTGGAAATAAGCAAATTATGTTACCTTTCAGAAGCGGTATACAGCCCTCCTCTCCATATTAAAAAAATGGTTCAAAGAGATTTTTGTATCTTTTGCATTATGGTTGGGATTGGGGAATATATATTTTTTTCTTTTCACAGATGCCAATACTGTGGATTCTGCACACATAAGAAGAATGGTCATTTTATACAAAAAAAAATGAATGTTATAAGCAGTTACCTGAATGTTTCATCTTCTCCATATCAGCAATAAAAGTGCTGGCATGTACTAAACTTCCATCATCATAATCATCCCAAACCTCATCTCCCAATTCAAAGTTCACATTCAAAGGTTCTGAAAACAAAGAGCTGCTTTTATCTGCATCAGTCAAGTTACTCATTAAAGATTCTTTGAGATTTTTGTTTGAAATTATTGTCTGATGGCTCTTTTCACTTAAAGTTGAAGGCTGCTTGCTAACAAAGAAACCTATAATTGAACATAATACAGGTCAAACAACATCATCACTTCTTAGACTATTCTGAAAAAATTACAAAATTTGTTCAACTTATATGAGACGGTAAAATATAGTTGATGGTTTTCTCACCACATTTTTAGGGGGTATAGATATTCAGTATTTGTAACAGAAAGCAGGAATTGTTTTAGGTATTAGCCATTTCAGCTCACCCCACACTCCTAAGTGCATTCTACATTTTGATTTCACGAGCTGTACCAATCACCAATGATCAACCCCAATCATTCAAAGTTGCCAGGCTGATCAAGAAACTGACTTATGGTCCAATCCTATCTCCCTCCCCTGCCGGCATAATGCATAAGTGCATTCCGCCGGTGGAGGCTACATTACAGCAGCAACAAAGTAACTTCCACTGACACGCACAGTGGGCCCACTGGAAGGGAGGCCTTCCCAGGCCAATGCGGACTTGCACCAGCAATTAAGCTGGCGCAGGTCCAGGTTGACCCACAGCGGTTGCTGGGGCTTACCCCAGGGCAAGGGGACCTCCAGCAGCCAAAAATCCCCTCCAGAATACAGCAGTAGTCATGTCAGCACCACTGCATTGCCACGTGGGGATTTAGATAGGATTGGGATGTTAGAAATAAGAAGAATTTCAGCAACATTTATTTTATGTGTTTATGAAAATATTTATATCTTGCACTTCTCTTTCCATCAGGGTGGCACACAAGGCAGCTTCCAAACAAATAGTAAAATACATAATACAATAATACGAAAACAACGTAACAAAAACAATAGCAGAAAACAGAACAACGATGAAAGAACTAAAACAAAACAGCAACCCAGCAACTTGAGCCACAGCACCACAGGTCAAATGCCACGCAAAATGTCTGTAGTCAGCGCTGGAATATTATTAACAGTATTTATATACCGCTTTTCAACAAAAAGTTCACAAAGCAGTTTACAGACAAAATCAAATGATTAAATGGCTCCCTGTCCCCAAAGGGCTCACAATCTAAAAAAGATGCAGAACACCACCAGCAAACAGCCACCAGAAAAGACACTGTGCTGGGGTGAAAGGGGGCCAGTTACTCTCCCCCTGCTAAATATAAGAGGAGCACCAATTGAAAAAGTGCCTCTTGCCACATATCAACAAAGATGGCTCCAATCTTGCACTGCAACCAATGCAGATAGCACAGGCGTGATGTGATGACCAAGCCTTGTGCCAGTCACAATCGTGCAACTACATTCTGCCCAAGTTGAAGCTTCTGAGTCATCTTCAAGGGACAGCCTCGCATATAATGCATTACAGTAATCCAAACAACATAGTGTATAATCAGTGCACAGAATCATGGTCAGGTCTGGATGATCCAGGAAAGGATGTAGTTGGTGCATGAGCCTGAGCTGGGCAAAATCACACTGGGTCACATCCAAAACCAGGTCTTCCAAGTGCATAGCCAGATCCAGAAGTACATCCAAACTGAGAACGTGCTCCTTCAAGGGGAGTGCAACTCCTCCCCAAAGCAGGCTGACAATCCATAACCTGAATTGCAGGTCTACTTACCAATAGCATAGTCTTATCTGGATGATTTCAACTTCTGGAAATATTTCAACTTGTTCGCCCTCATCCAGCCTATCAGCGACTCCACACAGTGATTCAGGACCTTCACAGCCACCCCACTGCCACACGGAGTCAAGATATAGCTGGGTATCATCTGCATATTTATGACACTCAATCCCGTACCCCTCATATGGGATCCCAAAAGTTAATGGTAAGCAAAACTCCCTCAATACCACCTTCTAGAATCTACGCTTCAGGAAGGACTGGAGCAACTGCAGAACAGTTCCCCCAAGCAGGGTCAGCCCATCCAAGAGGCCAACTGAAGTAGTCGCCTCAGGCAGAAGATTGGTGGGGAGCGCCCATCTCTGTCCACCTACTTGCCTCCACTGCTCCTCTTTCTCCTTCCATTCCCTGGATTGGAAAAGGAAGAGGAAAGGTGGAGGGGAGGTGGAGGGGAGTGCTGAGCTAGAACACTTGAGAGTGGAGGAGCAGAGGCTGGCACACCATTAGGTAAGAGAGGCAGCATTTGGCATGCTGCCTCAGGAGGTCTTGGGCCAGACCTGTCTCCAAGTCCCAATCCGACAAGGCAACCTAGAAGGATACCATGGTTGATGGTATCAATCACTGCAGAGAGGTCCAGCAGAACCAACAGGGATGCACTCCTCTATCTAGTAGTTCCCAGCATAGATCAGCTATAGATAGTAGATCAGCTAGGGCTGCTAAGGCTGTGTCTGTCTCAAACCTGTTTTACTGGTCATCGCCTCATTCCAGAGGTCAATCAAGGCCATGGTAGAATCACCAGCCCTAGCAACAGGAAAATTCCTCCGAGCCATCAAGAATCCACCCAGATCCTCTGGGTGGCAGGCCTTTCTAAGAACTGCAGAGGTAAGGAGCCACAATAAGCTTTTAATCTCAAGTGTTTTTAATTATTTTAATGTGTTTAATTAATTGTTTTAAAGCTGTTTATATGTATTTTAATATGTTGTAAGCCGCCTTGAGTGCCTTCGGGAGAAAGGCGGGCTACAAATTCTTTAAATAAATAAAAAAAATAAGCATAAACCCCACCAGGTGATGATCTGTCCATGACAAATAGGTGATATTATTCCCTTCCACACCCAGGTCACCTTCAGCAATAAACACCAGATCTGACATGTGTCCAGCATGGTCCGTAGGGGCAGACAGTAACTGACACAGGCCCATGGATATCAGGGTGGCCATGAAGGCCTGAACTGGAGCAGACTTGAGCACCTTGGTATGAACTGAAGTCCTCCAGTGCCACTAACCTAGGAGACTCCAAATTCATGCCCAAGATCACCCGCACCAACTTAGGTAGGGAGACTGATGGACATCAGGGTGGGTGATATACCAATGGAATTCCAACCTTGTATTGCTAATTCAACACCAGATACAAATACTCAAATCCTGATGCTTACCTAACAGGGCAGCTGCTTATGGGAATGGAATCACAATAGACTACCACAACTCCTCCTTCCACCCCTAAAAGATCTATTATGAGACACACAACAACATGTATCTCAGAATCTATAAAAGTAAAATGTGAGAGGATAGCATTAGCAACTTACCACTCTCTTTAGAACTTTCTGGTTGGAATGGGTATCTTCCAGAAACACCAGAATTACGAGACCGCTCTCCTAATGAAGTGGTTTCTAAATGTTGAGCAAATCTTGAGCTTTAAAAAAGTGAACAAAATCATAAGAGAATTGCAAAGTTTGATAGTAGAGAGAACGAGTAAACTAGATGATTGTAATAATAGTACAGTACCTTGATAATCCTGGAAGCAAAGGTTTTGGAGTATAACCAAATTGCTTAAGATCCACATTTTGTGATTTATTTGACATCTGCATCTAAAATTATACATGCAGAAATATATACATACATAGAGAAAAAGAGATATTATTACAATGTGCGCATATGATGGAATAGGTTTGGTTTATCAATGTACAAATAAAACTAGAAAATGAATACTTCTGACACCTTGTCAGGAATGGGAAAGCCACATATGAACACATTATTTTTTCCCCCACTTCATGAGAGGTGTTTTTATATCATAGGAAAGGTGCGTAGCATATTTTTTTTAAAAAAATCATGAAGTTAATGAACCGGTTTAATCTGTGGCAGCTTGGAGGTATATAAGCATCTCAGCAAGTCCAGGCTGGCTATAGTCTATAATTTGTTAACCACATTTCATTCCCTATTATCAATTGTCCAAGTCATTCTCCACTGGGAGAAAAATCATGCAGGAAGAAAAGAACAGTTCCAAGCCTTCAGATGCCTAATTCGACCAAGAGGGAGGAATGGATGGCGGTCCCATAGAGATACAGGCTGCCAGAGGCATCACTAGGGCGCGCGCGCCGCCCTAATGATCCCCGTGCCGCCCGACAGCCGGCCGGCGAGGATGTCTCCGGAGCCGGCAGCAGCGGAAACTCCGCTGCTGCCGGCTCCGGAGACATCCTCTCCGGCCGGCTGTCTTGGGCAGGAGGAGGCCTCGGAGCGCCCGCCCTCGGCAGAGCTCCAAGGCCTTCTGAGGGAGGCCCGATGCGTGACGTCATATTTATAAGGTTTCGTGCATGTGCAGTATGTTTCTGAGGGCAAATTTGCCCTCAAACGTTCTGCGCATGCGCTAAACCTTCTAAATATGACGTCGCGCATCGGGCTTCCCTCAGAAGGCCTTGGAGGTCCGCCGAGGGCGGACGCTCCAAGGACTCTTCCAAGGCGTCGCTGGAGCGCGGCGGGAAGGGCGGGCCGCCTCCGCACGATGCGCGGGTGCACACACGCAACTGCGCGTCACCCATTGCGCACGTCGCCCCCAGGCGGTCCGCCCTTCCCGCCGCGCTCTAGCGACGCCTCTGCAGGCTGCAATCCTATAACACTTTCCTAGGAGTAAGCCCCATTGAATACAATGGAACTTACTTCTGAGTCATTCCAGTGGGTGGCACAGTGGGTTAAACCGCTGAACCATGAGCTGTCGATCGAAAGGTCGGCAGTTTGAATCCGCGACGGGGTGAGCTCTCATTGCTTGGCCAGCTCCTGCCAACCTAGCAGTTCCAAAGCATGTTAATGCAAGTAGATAAATAGGTACCGCTTGTGGGAAGGTAAACAGCACTCAGTGTTCCAGCCGCATGCTACGCGCTGCGGCAAGGAGAGTCATGCCGGCCACATGACCACGGAGGCGTCTTTGGACAACGCTGGCTCTTCGGCTTTGAAATGGAGATGAGCACCACACCCTAGAGTCGGACACGACTGGACTTGTCAGGGGTCACTTTTACCTAGACATGGATAGGATTGCACTGACAAATTTTTCAGCTTTTTCAAACAGAACCTAAGGATCTGAAAAAACTGTTCACCCTAACCTTACTAACAAGCAGACAAGAAGACTTTATTTGCAAATATACAGAAGTTCTGTATTAAAAAGTGAATTTCTGTATCAACAAAGAATTTCTGTATCGGCGCACCTTTAATCGTTTCACTGGAGGAACAGTAGATACTGAATTCCGGTCTCTCAAATCAGCAAGATATGAAGAAAACTTTGGTTCTTTCCTCAAGTCAGATTTCTGTGAAACTCCAATTTTACCTTTAAGAAAAGATAATGTGTTTTAATTATAGATTTTTATTTATTTAAAATATTATTGTCACATAAACTTAGGAAAAGAAAATTCCAAACAATCGAAATCTCAAATAATCCTTTGTCTGCATTTGAACAGGCCAGTCTGTCTCCATTTCTAAGGGGTAAGGTTGCATATATAGTGTCACCTCAGACACTGGAGATGCACTGACGAAGACAAGCCCAGACTTGCCCCACTGTGTATCAGAGAAGCATTTCTAAATGAAATTATGCTCTCAGGTCATTGCATACATTTGTATGATTGTACATATATGTACACTCAGAGTGTGTGTGTGTGTCTGCAATCCTATGCACACTTTCCTGAGAGTAAGCCCCATTGAACACAATGGAACTACTTCTGAGTAAACATGCATAAGATTGTGCTGTGTGTGTGTCCATCCAAGTCTTTTGCTGTCTCAGTTTACAGAAGCAATGCTTACTGAACGCTGTACTGTATCTTCCGTCAAATATTCAGAGAGAGGCAGGAGCCCTGTTCAAACCTGCATCCACACGTTCCTTGTACATGTGACTGAGGGACAGGGTGAAGGCCTTGACAAGCCCCATGCTTAAACAATCAGTGTATCTTGCTGCAAATGCTGGCAGCGTGGAGGGCAGGCAGGCTTCAGGAGTGCATAGTAGATAAATGTATATCATGCATCAGTGCATTTACACAAAGAACTAAAATGTACTGTTTTTATTTATTTTAAAATACTTCTAGACCACCTTTTGGTCCCAATGAATGGACCACCAAGGTGATTTACAATTCATAATATGACAAGTTTTGTAAACATGCTATAGAAGCATACTCATGCTATAGAAGTTAACATACATAATATTATCTTGTATGTTATTATAAAGCTAACAGCACAATCCTGTGTAAAACTCCACCTGCAGTGCAATGGCTCTGCCGGCGCCGGGTGTCGTAAATGTGCTGTAAGCCAAGGTATGTTTTCCACACCCAGCGAGAAAGCGGCGCCGGCAGAGAGGCCGGCACTGCTCACTCTCGCCCCACTGCAGCCACCACCAGCAGACGGAGGTAAGTCCTGCAGCAGGTGCAGGAGGCGTGGGGGGGCAGCCAGGACAGGGATGGGGGAGGGATCCTCGGCAGCACACTCCACCAAATCCTATCCCCCATCCCTGGCCTGGTCGGAGTTACACCATCTCCTCAGATTTACGCCGGCCATTTTGCCGGCACATATTCGAGGATACCTATAGGAGCCGCTGGGGAATTACCAGGGACGGACGTCCCTTTCCCTCGAGGTGTGCTCCAGGTGCGCCAGCCCTGGCCCGATCCTGCCTAGGATCCGGCGCAGCATGCTTTTGCGCACTGCAACGGCCCTAGACAGGATTGGGCTGTAATTAGTTTTTGTCATTAGTTTTTGAGGCTGAAACTCAAATATTTTGGCCACCTAATGCGAAGAGAGGACTCTCTGGAGAAGACTCTGATGCTGGGAAAGATTGAAGGCAAAAGGAGAAGGGGAAGGCAAAGGATGAGATGGTTAGACAGCATCACCGATGCAACGAACATGAAAATGAGCGAACTCAGGAAGATAGTGGAGGATAGGAAGGCCTGGCGGGATATGGTTCATGGGATCACGAAGGGCCGGACACGACTTAACGACTGAACAACAATATGTACAATGTACATGTATGAGACAATACAATTTCCTGCTGCATCCTTCCCTCTCCAAATGCTTTCTGTGTGCACTCCTCCACATTGAGATTCCATCCAACACACCCCTTTCCTGCACATGCAGAAGTATGCACATGTGCCAGAACTGCGCAAGCACATTTCCTCACACAGGGGAGAGACCATCACCCCTTTAACTCTTTTATTGCACTTCCATAAGTAAGCAAACCAGGACCTTCAAAGGTAAAGGCGGCGCCGGCAGAGGCCGCCCTAAAAAATTTCCCTAAAAAATTGATGAAACTCACAGCAGTCGTGTCCACATACTTCTTTATTTTTACAGTGATGGTTGCATTTTCTGTTCCCATTCTTCATGCTGAGGTTCTCGCCTCCTAAAGTAATATTTACTTATTAAAAACTAATTTTATTGATACTCATTGGGTGCCATATGGAAGAAAAGAAACCAAACATGCTGGTGGCATTTGCTGTTCCCGCCCAACAAGTTGATAATTTACATGTTGCATTATCCATGTGATAATTACAGACATAATTAAAAAACTTGAACATGTTAACTTGAACACTGTAGACTTATCATGGACAACTGCTTGTTCTCTTATAAGGCAATAACCTACATGGGAGGCAATCTAACTGGTAACAGAACAATTGCATTTTGCAATTCCTTAAAAGCGAATTGTGAATTTATCCTTAACCTTTCTTCCTATGTGCACTGAAAGATTAATGGCACAGAATGAAAGCTATAACAGTGCATGAATATTCTAGTTCTAAAAGGCTAGCTCCACTCAAAGTTCCACTGCAGCAAATGAACCTTTCACCAGAAAAATGGTTTGAGAATCACAACCTGTTCCTCTTCCCATGGTGGAGGCGGGAGTTGGAGTGGTCTCCTCAGGGTAAGTGAACTTTTGTTCACTTGCCCTTGGAAAGTTTCCACTGTCCCTATCGGACTCCTTGGTCCTGTGCCAGTGATTTTGCTGGTGCAGGACCAGAGCATGTAACAGTGATGGAAAGGGATAGGGATAGGGTTTGGTTGCACAGTCATGCGGCCAGACCCACCTTCTCACTCCCTTGTTCCGCCTCCCTTCCTGCACAGAAACTCCCCTGTTCCACTCCCTCCCACCCACATTCCTCCCACCAGCCACCACACCATTGTGCCAGCAGATGGTGACCTGGCCACCAGCCCACGCTGGTGGCCTTGCTGCACTAGCTGGCACCGCTGGAGTATGTGACAACATCAGGCAACTTCCAGCAGAATCCAGGCACTTCTGCCTGGATCCTCCTGGCTCTGCTGGTGGAACGCACATTCCACCAGTGGAGAATTTAGATTGGATTGGGCTGCAAGTCAAAAATGCACAGCACTCCTTACAACTGTTGTAATATCCTGCAATGAGAGAACTCTGATCAGGTCCTAAGCTACTAAGGTGAGGGGGTTCATACATGAAGGGGCATTCTCTGAGATTATGCAACATTCCATGTCTTTTCATTCAAAATTTTAGAACTACTTCCTACATTATACAGCAGCAAACCTGGGTTTGCCATTAGCTATAATATGCTCAACAGGGCATAGTTGCTTACCTTTATTAATTCTTGCAGTTGATGAAGTCTGATAACTATTAGTTGAACTTGCAGTTTCTAACTTTCCATGTACGCTCATCATTTGATTTTCAAATCCCTTTGGTCCTAGATAAAAGGCTTTATATTTTTGCTGAATATCTAGTCCGACTTTTGAGGGGGAAAAAATTTATGTCAACAAAAATGGTATGACTATAGGTGTAAAAGACATATCTAAATATTCAAAATCAACTTCTGATCCAGTGTTGTGTTATTTAGATCTTCTGACAACATTCTAACAGCACAATCCTATACATGTTTACTCAGAAGTCCCTCTGTGTTCAATGGGACTTATTCCCAAGTAAGAGTGTACAGGATTGCAGCCGAATGGCCCAATCCTATTAAGCCACTCACTGCATTGCCAGAACATACACTCAAGCGGCACAGTGTGCTTTACAGCAGTCGCAAAATGCGACCTGCCATTCTGCACAGCCAGGCCACCACCTCAAACAGTGAGTGGTGGTGGTCAGGTGAAGCGACCTCCCTGGAGGGGGGGGGCCAGTACCATATTGGGGTACCATAGTGGGGGGGGCAGTACCAGTGGGGGAGAATCGTAGGTGGGGGGAAGAAACGAGGGTGGGGAGGAGGCGGGAGAGGGTGGATCTGGCAGCAATGGCACATGCCAGGTCTTATCACTTCTTTTTAAAACCTCCGTGCCCCTTTTCTCTCTTTGGACATACGCCACCAAAACAGGTGGCAGATGTCCGAGGAGACCCACTGGCGATCAGGCAGCATACCAGGAAGTAAGTGCAAAATGTTTTATCTGGGATACAACTTGGACTTCCTGTAGTAGGTTGTCCGATCTCAACCCACACACCATAGGATGGAGTGCATGCCTTTTTGGCACGGCTGCATCAGCGCTGGCAGCGGGGGATAGGTTTGAGCTGTAAGTGTCATTTAGAAATGCTGTTATTGTACTTTGTTTACTGCCTTAAACACTTTGCTTTGTGTGGGCTAATTTAGTACTGTACTGTCTATGTAACACATTTTGCTTGACAAAGACAGTGAGGAGCTTGATCAATACTTTCCAGTTCTTTTGAGGGAAGGGGGGGGGGGAGTCTGGTAGTGCCTGCTTAGGGTTAACTATACAGCCAATTATATTATTTACTGAGGCGAATTGTTTCAGAAAGCCTGAAATTGGGCCAGAAAGTCACAATTCACAGAAACACTAGATATAATCAGCATTAGACAGAGAAATGTGTTGAACAGAGAAACGTTATAATCCAAAGTACAACTGGTCCACTATTGTTTAGCCCTCTCACCATAAACCAGATCTGCTGCAGTCTCAATCATTTCTAGAGACTAATGCAGGATACTCCTATTTTCAAAATATCTCAAAATATACTATTCCTTCAACAGTACAAAGAAGTACTGTACTGTTCTGGACTTGAGCAAAAAGAGAGTGCAACATATGGATCAGCAAAACAAAATGCACATAGTTCTTTTCTTGCAGGCTGCAGTGAGGCAGTAAGGAGAAAAGTAGAGAATTTATGAAATTATCACAGGAGATTTTAAGATCTAATCGCATAAATTAACTTACCATATTCAGAACTGATTAGATTTATGCTAAGCTCTTCAGATTTAACAGCTCGTCTCACTTCAACCTTTTTAGTCCATTTTCCCATTTTCAGTAAAGTGGAATCCCTGCAAAGTATATAAAGTATCAATATCCTGATATTAAATGTATACAAACGGACATTTTTAAAGTTTAAAAATGACTTCAGTATACTCACATAATCTTTTGCTTAAAAACCACCTGATTATCATTATCTCCAATTATTAAGGTTACATAGTGAAAATCTGGAGCGGTTCTCTTTGTCTGCAGCAGTTCAAAATTGGTTAATACAACTGTCACTAGGATTTCAGCTACTGCTTCACTGTATTTAGCCAGCTTGAAAAAGAAAGTACATATTTAAAAAGGATAGAAAAAAAATCAACCCTAGCTTTTCACATTACATGGTACAGTAATACAAATAGCCTCATATATATATTTTCAATTTATATTACAACACGTAGGTGATGGATTAGTCTTGGACCAAGGAGACCTAAGCTAACATTCCACCTTAGTGATGTATCCACCTGGTAGCCTTAGGATGCATCTGTACCAGTTATTTTTCACAGTCTATGTCACAGCTAGTGCAGGCCATCCCTGCTCCTGGGTGGAGCCAATCATAAGAGTTCCTCCTCTATGAAATCAGCACCTCATGAAAGAGATGCTAAGTTATCCACAATATTAATTGCAGTGTCTGACAGACATCTATGAAGAAAATTATGGTTTCACCTTGTCACTTAAAAAGGCAAGCTAGTTACTCACAAGCTGATTTGCTGCTAGAAAAACAGGAGCTCCCACCTAAAACAGCTCTATAGACACTCCCCCCGGCCCCCAGTCTGCCACTGCCATTCCAAGCAGCTAGCTAGTGTGTTTAATTTAAAGCAGATCTATTGCTGAGTCCCAGGTTCCTTAATTTTTCCTATACTGTTCTTTGCATGTGTATCCTGCAAACATGAAAAGAGCAACACTTGGGCTGCAATCCTATCCACACTTTCCTGGGAGTAAACCCCATTGAACACAATGGGACTTACTTCTGAGTAGATGTGCATAGGATTATGCTGAGTGACTGATAAAAAAAACTACAAGAATCAAAGGACAATGGTACAGACAAACTTTAGATAAGTCACCACCTCTCAGGCTTATTTTTCCAGTTTATAATGAGAAGACCTTCCCTACTAATTCCTTATTACTGCCTTCACTCCCAAGCTACTACATTTTCACTGGAGTTTTCTTTTCTGTACAGCTATTTTGGGAGAGAAGACCAACACAAAAATCATGGAATTGGACCAAAGAATTTACCTGTTCTACAATAAGTTCATATTTGGGAAGGTGTGCTACTGACTCCTTAATTTGATTTCCAAAAGGAGGGTGCCTATTCAAAATCTGCAAATTTAATGCCAGATAGAGTTATTTCAAAACATTCATTAATTTGAAAACCTAAAAAACTTAGTATCTATTCACAAAAAGATCCAGTGTTCCTAAAATGATCATTGCTACGATTTCTCCCAAATCCATCAAAATGGCAAAAGTACTAGTTTGATATTTCTGTCAGTTGACAATCCTAATCAAACGCCATCAAATGACTTAGCAAAGACTCAGTTTTCAAAGTAGCCAACAATTGTGGTTCAGGGAGGCTCTGTATGTATATACAGTACCTGTCTTTTCGCTGATGCAATCCTGCAAAGCATGACAGGACTGTGTAAGTAAAAAAATAAACAACCACAAAGGTTCACTCCACTCTTCCAAGCCCATGTTCCAAGCTAGCTTTCCACATCTTCCCCTGCAGGAACGGTTGCACAGCTTGGGAGTGCTTCTGGATTCACAGCTCTCCCTGGAAAGCCAGGTGGCGGCTGTGGCCAGGGGTGCGTTTGCCCAGCTTCGGCTGGTGCGCCAGCTGTGGCCGTACTTGAGTCGATCGGACCTGACCACGGTGGTCCATGCCTTAGTGACTTCAAGACTGGGTTACTGTAATGCGCTCTGTGTGGGGCTGCCCTTGAAGATGGTTCGGAAACTGTAATTAGTGCAGAATGCGGCGGCCCGGGTGGTTGCTGGAGCTAGGCGGTTTGACTCTGTTGAGCTGCTGCTTCAGCGGTTGCACTGGCTGCCCATTCATTTCCGGGCCAAATTTAAGGTGCTGGTAATGACCTTTAAAGCCCTTCACGATTTGGGTCCAGGATATCTGACAGGATATCTGCCTTCTCCCATACATTCCGGCCCGTTCTCTTAGGTCATCTGAGGGGGCTCTCCTGCGGGTGCCACCTCTATCGCAAGTTAGGGGAGTGGCAACACGTGGGCAAGCCTTCTCTGCTGTGGTGCCACAACTGTGGAACTCCCTACCAGGGGATCTGAGAACCACCCCCTCCCTCATGACTTTTCGGCGAGGGCTCAAAACGTTTTTGTTTCGTGTTGTGGGTTGTGGTCTGCCTCCTGTATCTCAAGATGCTCTGCCATGCTGTTTCTCTGCTCCATACAGTTGCCCCCCGTGTTATTGTTTTTAAAATTGTTTAAGTATCGTTATGTATTTTATGTATTTTAAATTATGTATTTTAATCTGTTGTTAGCCGCCTTGGGCATTTGCCTTTTGGCATAGGAAAAGGCGGGATATAATTTTTTAAAATAAATAAATAAAATAAATAAATCTACCACCACCCCCAGGGCCAGCCTTAGGAGCTGCTGGGCCCAATTGGAAACATTTTTGCGGGACCCCAAGTTCACAGCCAAGGGCGGTAGAATCTTATAGCACAATCCGACTTAACTTTTTTGCCTGTGTAACCATCGACCCAGCGAGAACGGGAGGCCCCAGAACGGAAAAGGGATTCAAATCCCTCCAAAAGAGGAATTCAAAGGGGATTTGAATCCCTTTTCCGTTCTGAGGCCTCCCGTTCTCACTGGGCCGATGGTTACACCGGCAAAAAAGTTAAGTCGGATTGCGCTGTATGAGATATAAATAAAATTTATTATAGACTTTATATTTCTATGGTAGAATGAAAAGCAATCAAAATGTGTGCTTAAAAAGTGCATGTTTATTCACTTTTTAGTGGACCAAATTGATCTAAGCACATTTTAATATAAAATTACATACTTACAAGTAAACAAACAAGTAAACTTACAAGCCTACAAGTAAACAAAAAAAATGTGTAGATTACCCTTGAAAAGTAAGTAGTTATAAAACCACTTGTGTAGTGATTGTACTTAATGTCTACCTCATATCTGTCATAAAAGATTCACGTCACATTATTACTGTCAAAAGTAAAAAGATTGACTTGTATCATATCATTATTGTGAGTGCAGGGTATGCATCTAATACGTCTGTTTCCGTAGGTCCTAATTATCTAGATTTATTGATTTATTTATTTATTTTTCAGATTTTTATACCGCCCTTCCTCCAAGGAGCTCAGCGTGGTGTACATATTTCCTCCCCTCCTTTTTGTCCTCACAACAACCCTGTGAGGTAGGTGGGGCTGAGAGATAGTGACTGGCCCAAAGTCACCCAGGAAGCTTCGTGGCTGAGCGGGGATTTGAACCTGGATCTTCCAGGTCTAAGTCCGACTCCCAAATCACTACACCATCCTGGTAAATACCGGTACATATATTTATGTATGTAAAACGTAAATACCGTATTGGTCTGAATATAAGACTCACTTTTTTCTCCTAATTTAAGTTTTTAAACTAGGGGTGCGTCTTATAATCAGGCTGTTGCAATTTAATGCCAGTGATTCAATTAAATTTTTTTAATAGCACCAAACTTTAAGGGTGCATCTTATAATCAGGTGCGTCTTATACTCGGGACAATACGGTACTTAAGTCTGAAGTATTACAATATACAGTATAAACCTGCAATGTGGTGTTACATGTATGTTGCAATGTGTTGTCGTGTATTTGACAAGACTAGAGTAGATTACCCTAGTGTAGGGCCCCCTTAGGCGCAGGGCCCAATTGGCTTAAACTAAGCCAGCCCTGACCACTACTTAGAACCCTTTCTAACTCTTCAGCACGATTGTTTTCCCTTTCTCCTAATTATGTTACTTTTATCCTCTGCCTCTTACTCAAATGAAATATTAATTGTAAAAGTATGTTCATATTGAAACATCCTATACTGTTCCAACTGTTAACAGTTACAGGTAGCTAAGTTCTTCTGCAACCTGGGCAACCTCAGCATAGGAAGAACCCTCTCTCTTGCCTCCCAGGTATCTTTCCTGCACTATTATCTGGGCTTCAAGTATATGCCTGTAGATATAGCACACACTTGAAGCCCTGATAATAGTGCAGAAAAGATACCCGAGAGGCAAGAGAGAGGGTTCCTATGCTCACAGCTTGCTGCTAGCTGTCTACTTATACCAGCTGCATTTGGAAATGTTAATCAGATAATGCAATGCAACTCTTTTTTCAGGTTTTTTTCTACAATCCTAAAGGCTAACAATGCATGCCTCCTAAAAAGTAAAACAAAAAACGTTTTTTTTTCTTCAGAATTTGGATAAATATTTTGATCTTATTGATAAATCTTCCAGACACCCTGGGCAATCAGGAAACTATCTTTCTGAATGCCTGATATAGAAAACAGCAGTGTACAATGCTGTAGATTAGAACTTCTAATGCAAATATGAAGATGAGAAAATAAATACCAGTTCGAGTTCCCTTGCATTTGTATCTTCTATTTTTTTAAAGGATGTCAGACCTGCATTCACCATAGCATTTGACAATGACATACCTGTTGAAAATTGAGTAGTTTTAATGGATTTTTTTTTACCAATAGCATTTCTTAATAAATTATAATTACTGTATTTTCATCAATGGCAAGCAAATATAAAATATGTATACATATTTAAACTTGCTCCAAGCTGCCTCTGAAAATACTGCCACCATTCTCTTTTCTTAAGTTACATTTTCTAAAAGAATAGACTAACTCAGTGGTGGCCAACCATTCAACATGAATCCTGACCCTTTAAATGGTTGCTTAGATGAGGGCATTTCAGCAGGTGCAGCTGCTTTAGCAGCACCATCAGCACCTGCAGCTGCCAAGATTCTGTCTTCTACACAACTCTTAAGAACACAGTAGCCCTAATGGTGGAAGGTTGGCCACCCCTGGACTAACTGCACGAGCCTATGTATGTCTACTCAGAAGGAAGTTCCATTGTGTTCAATGGGGCTTACTCTCAGGAAATTGTGTATAGAATTGCATCCATATACAAGTGAGACTTAAACACCAAGGGACTGTAGCAATGATTCTGAAATTATAGGTCAACACTATCAATAGATTATGGGTACTGGGACTAACATGTTGCCATAATTTTTTTCTTATTCGCGTGATTTTGCTCTCTTTTCCCCTTTATTAGAATTTTAATAAATCTTTTACATTACTCTGAGTTTTCCTGGTTCTGGGAAATTCAGTAGATTGTCATGTCTCCTTGCTCTGCAGGTGCTACTGTACTGTGAGAGTGATTTTGATAGAGACCCTTGAGGCTCACTATTTTTCTTGGAGGGGGGTTCCAGGAGCTTCCAGGAAGCTCCTCTGGCTAGCTTGATCTCCAGGGTTGGTGGCAGCAGAGTCAATCTACTAAGGCTTTCTCTGGTAATCTGCGTGTCCAAACAGGGAAGAGAGGGGAATGGGAAGAGAGTGTGCTAAACACTAGGCGCTACTGCCCTGGATCAGTGTATGGTTGCTGGCAGCCCCTCAATTGACCTTCACATCTGCTATTTCTGTTGCACAGTGGAAATTGCTCTGACGAGTCTCCTGAATGTTGGGAGCAGCTTTTTTTGAAAGCCACTGAGTATCAGTTATATAAGCAAGCAGAAGCTCCAGTGAGAGCGTGCAGAAGTTTCTCATGTGGCTATTTGGATTCAAACCAAAATACTTGAAAATAACATTAACGGTGAACTCACACTGTTATACTGTACTAACTAACTTATACACCATTATACTAACTTATACTTCCTTGATGACTGGAATACCTACCAATTTTTTCCAGTTGTTTGGATACATACAGTGAGTTTTCCCACAGTCTACATCTGAAGCACTTTGCTAAAATCAAAGAGTTTAATAATACAAGAAAGTTGTTTTGACGGGAGGCCAGAAATTCAGACAACCCTATAGAAGGGGGAGAAAAAAGTAAATGATAAAAGAACTCACTCTTAATGCAGTTTAAACAGTCTTAAAAAAAAAGGAGGAAATGTTACCATACATTTTGTAAGTCTTACTCCATTTCTGAAAATCTTGCCTATATCTTGTGTCAATGTGAAATCTTGTATGGGAATACATCCAAGCGGTGCCTGAATAAGACTGAAAACAAAATGTTGAATTTTTCAAAATATCAGAAGCATCAAAATCCCAACATGATCGTCAGGAGCACTACTGAGAAAAATCTATCAAGTTCAAAAGAAAACCCAGAGAATATGAAGTACTAAGAAATGATTCTTCAAGAATGAAGTTACTAGAAATCTTATATTTGACTTAAATGGCAGCTGTCAACTCTTTTATTTCAAACTGAAAATGATATAATGGTACATAATGCTCACCAGTTGACTTTCATTTCTCTTGTTTTTATCTTTCCTTCCATTGGATATCTGCACATGAAAAACACCAACTAGTTTTTATTAATGTAAGCTGGAGAACTACACACACTTAAATGCTCTAAAAGCAGTGCTTCTCAAACAATCTGATGTGGCAGACCAGCAATTTTTTCCCCCCAATGTGTCATGGACTAGTACCATATCTGTGTCATATTATTACTATTGTTTCTTTCCTGGAAATTCACTGTGGACTGGCAGCCGAGGGCTGGCAGACAAGTGACACTTTGAGTAAAGGATGTCCTGGAGGTTCAGTTGACCACTTCAGTGATACCTTTCTGCTGCTTACAGCCCAATCCTAACTGGGCTTTCTGCTGGCGGACTGCACATTCCACTGATGGAAGTGCTAGTGCAGTGGTGTGTGCACGATGAGACCACCAGCACACATGGCTGGCAGCCACTGTGCAAGCTGGCGGACTGCCCCCCCCCCACTGCTAGCACTGGTAAGCTGGGGAGGGCAGAAAGCGGGAAGAATGGGGAAAGGAGAGGGAGTAATGCAGAGTGTCTGGTGCAGATCTGAGGAGACCCATTGGGGTACCCCAAGGTAAGGAAACAAAAGTTCCCTTACCTTGAGAAGACCTCTGGACTGCCCCTCCCACTGGATGCAGCGTGTGCTCCGCAGGCACGGCTGCATCAGCAAAGGAGGATTCAGTTAGAATTGGGCTGCTGGTTAGCACTTTTTTGTTTATGTGAGGATTTAGTTGAACTTCCCTTCTTTTTGTTGATATCGTATGCCTTTTCTTGTTGTCTAGGGTTTTTCAATAGTTCTCAGTTCATTGTTTGCAACTGATTATTATAAAACAATAATAAAATAATTATTATTGTATTTTTAACCAAATGTGAGCCTCCCTGAGGGTCTCTTAGGAAGTGGAAAAGTGGTATCTAAATGCCCAGACGGATGTCCGGATGGCCATGTGGATGGATGCTGGGATGGATAAAGTTTCAATGAAAAACAAAGCAACAGGGCTTGGAATGTGATAAATTTCTTACATGAACAGTGCTACTGTGTTGGAAATATCAGCAAAGAGTACAAATGATTAAAATGCTCATACACACATCTATTTAGCTGTATCACATCTGAAGTGACAATTAGACTGTGCTCCTAGGTTTGGTCTGAAGTACTGGTTAGACACCTAAGCTAAAACAACCCACAAGCAGGGGCTCAATAATGCTCCTGACATTATCAGAAACATTATTGACATGGACTGAAGAAAAAAAAACCTATGGGGTTGTCAAGGACTAGCAGGTCACAATATATGGCCGCTAGATTGTTTTTGGCTTGATGGGTTACAAGAGGTGCAGGCAGATGCACTCAGAAGTAAGTTCCATTGAACCCAGTGGAACTTAGGCTGGTCTGTACAGAAGACATAACATAAGTCTCCACAAGGTCACAAAATTCCAGCTGGCTGGAACAGCCATTGGTACTAATAGAGGGAAACTCCCACTCTAGTCCTCTCTCTGTGCTGCCATCAATCCACTTTTTTACACTCTGGCACACACAAAAACGTTTCTTGCATCAACAGAGGAAAAAACAAGCATCTCAAAAACACTTGTTTGGTTCTTCAAGAAGAATTTCTGCACCGCTAAAGAGTGAGCAAGAGAGCAGGAACACAGAAAGAAAACTGGAATGGGGCTCTACAGTGGATTGAAGTACTGTACCTGTCAGAAACAATAGCTGCTACAACCTGTCAGAGGCTTCATCTGACCATGTGGAGGCTCTTTTCACTTTTCCTGTATTAACCAGTTACCAGGCCGAACTTCCAAGTAGATGCCAGAGACCACAAGCGCATGTAACTATGTGCAGAACAGCAACTTAATCAAAATTACACTTTATTTTGGAATAATTTGACATTTCATATTGTACCTTATACTTATCCTGTTCTTGTCTTTATTCAAAGTATTCAGTATTTTTTTCTCGTTTGCTCTTAACTTAATATCTGAAAATTCATTGCAGCTGGATATCAATGTGACCTGCAATAATTTATTTCATTAATTTAAAATTCTCCCATCTTAGCCTTTTCTAATTATTTTAATACTGTTCCAGAACTGTTCTGTTCTATTCGCTTGGATGTAGTCATAAAGAAACAATATTCAAGGTTCTCTATGTGGTATTTCCATTTCACTTGCACAAATAACATGGGAACAGCAGCATTATTTATGCTACTTCGTTGACATGGGGGAAGTGTTGGAATATGGGTGCAATGCCACCTGCAGGACTCTGGGGGGCAGTGTATTGTCCAGACACCTGGGACTCCTTGCCTGACCTCTGTGGTACCTATAGGTGGTGTGTCTTTGTGCAACTTCCTTCCCACATGTTCTTTCTCTCTCTTTCTGACCATCAAAGGAGAGGCATGCAGGCTGCTGTGCTCTGCCCCTGAATGGCGGCAGCCATTGGTGATGAGCATCCCCTCACACCCACACAAAGAGAACAGCTATAGGGTTCTCTATATCTTAGTTATAGAAGCCTCTGATAACTCAGAAGTTGTGTATGTTTGAGAAAGTGTCTTTCTTTTTGAAACCTGAACTGCCTCTGCTCCTGTGTGTTTACTGATAGCAGCAAACTAGCTGGAATTTATCATAAGAAATGGGTTCCTCTGCTGATTGCTCTGATTGCTAGAATCCCCCAACCCCCTTTTCCAACAGGTAGACAGGTGATCAAAGGTATTCAGTAACAAATGAGAGATACTGAGATATAGGAAAGTTGTACTTCATAGCATGTTCTATTATCTCTTAGCTGGCTGCTATATCTGGATTTGAAAATCTCAAGGTGGAAAAGCTTCAGCTACCTAAATAAGTTTGAACAGCAATAGACTTACAAAAAAAATGTTTAGTATACAGTATTTTCACAAATAACACCAATCCATAGTTTGTCACTATGGGAACAAGCCCTATGCTCATGTACTCTGTCCTCCCAAGTGCTCTGCTTAATTAGTTGCCTCCTGATTTGTGCCAAACGGTTTACAGTTGCATCCGAACTGGCAAACTATGGTTTGCATTTGCCCTGCAAATCAGGATCAAGTCTGGTTTGCAGGGCAAATCAAAGCATAGTTTGGATGTAATATCAAACTATGGTTTGGTGCAAACCAAAAAGTAAAGTGGAGTGAGCAAAGGTGGAGGGAAAGAGATGGATGAGGAAGGAGTGTATGAGTCCAAGGGTTAGGTCACATAACACCAGGAGTGGCCCTAGAGGAAATCCTTTCAACTATGCACCCACTGCCCCCCAAAATCTCCCAGCATGCTCCGCTCATCAAGGATGATGTAGTGGTTTGGGAGTCGGACTTAGACCTGGAAGAACCAGGTTCAAATCCCCGCTCAGCCACGAAGCTTCCTGGGTGACCTTGGGCCAGTCACTATCTCTCAGCCCCACCTACCTCACAGGGTTGTTGTGAGGACAAAAAGGAGGGGAGGAAATATGCACACCACTCTGAGCTCCTTGGAGGAAGGGCGGTATAAAAATGTGAAAAATAAATAAAATAAATAAATTTATTTCAAACAAGACAGTGTGGAGGAAGGAGGCAATGCCAGAGTTCAAAGTAAGAGAGCAGGGGGGTGGGCTTCAGATTGCCACTTGCCCACCCAGCTGCTTTCTTAAGCAGGCAGGTAGGCGAGAAGGAGGGCAAGAAGGTAGTGGCAGCTTTTTTTCTTCTTGGTTGGCTTCTACTGCCCCAATCTTCTTCTGGTTTGCTCACAGCAAGCAGAAAGAGGATCAACGAGCCAACTGAAGCAGCTCCGGTGGACAAGTGGAACAGAAGGAGTGGCAGGCAGATGCAGAGTGCAGGCACCCCTTGTCAGTTTGCTGTTCCTCTCCAACTCATTGTTTGAAACAGCCACATCAATTAGCCTCGTCACTGGGCTGGCCCTGCATAACACCGAACCATGACAATCCTCAAGACACACTTCTAGCATATATAAACTAAAATGTCTATGTCAGAACTACATAGATGTACATGTGTGCTGTATATGTATGTTGTGTAAGAAGTAAAAGGGGGGGAATGAAAAAGAATCAGAAAGATGAATTACAGCAGTGACAGAATGAACCTAGAATGCTTGTTTTAAAGTGTTTGGATGAGAAGATGCAGTTATCACAGCACAGGAAGAGGTACATCAGTTTGACATAGGGTAACAAGAACATTGTAAAAACATATTAGAATGTGGTAGTAGTTCTGCATTGAAGATAATATATATAATGTAACCAGAACTGTATGTAACTCACATAAAGTTTTGTAAAAACAAATTTAAAAAAAGAGTTAGTTTTTAGTTCAGTTAGGAATTATAGGTGTACAGTAAAAGTTGCAAAATCCAGCATCTCAGGGACCAAAAGATTGCCGGATCTTGTAATTTTCCAGATATTCTCCATTGCTGTAGCTGTTGGTTTGACAGGTGACGTTGTCAGTTTCACTGCAGAGCTGCTCAGAGTGCTCTTGAGTGACTTCCATAGTTATCAACAGGCTGCAAACCAGAAGTTGGGGCTGGTGAGATAGCTGAACCAGTTAAATAGAGCTTTCTGGATCATCAAGTACTGGATATTGCAATTTTTACTGTATATTCTGACTTTGAGTAATGAAACTACCAGTTCAGATAAACTCTCTTTTCCTTCAATTGTGAAGCATTTTTTCATGGTGTCGAATGCGATATAATACCACGCCATAAGTCGCCCTGTTTCTATAAAAAAATAAATAGTTCTCTTTAATATATGGTGGCATACATGTTATAACCCATAGCAAATTTCCCAATGTTTTAATTATTTCCCTTTGCAGAGGTGAGACAACACATTGCCAAGAAACTTTAACAACAGAACCACCATGGTGTAACTCTATTTGCTGGCATTCTCATGAACAGAATTTATTTCTTTAGGGGAACAATTGCGTTGTGAGTCACAATGCTTCAGTTACTCCAAGTGATACGTATTCACAAGAGCTTTCCATGCTCCAGTTTAGTGTGATAGCTGCGGCAGAGAAGAATGCTTCTCCAACCCTGCACTTAGGGTGATGTGGTCAGTTCCATCTGCACTGTCCTTATGACCATACTTTTCTTCAGAACCAATATGGGCACCAGATGGCTTTTAGGGGATGTACACTTTATTTTTTGTTGCCCAATGTCTGAACTTCATAATCATTAAGAGATACAAGCATCATGGGACAATTCCACAGTGAATGAGTTTCTACTGTTGGATGCTTATTTACTGGCGCCAATTCTTAATGTCTCTCTTGCTTTGGATTTAAACACCAAAGCCGTTCTGGATTTTCTCCAAAAATGCTTGCAACACAGATGTACTGGCAAGAGGCAGCTCTCAATGGACCAAGGGAATTAAAGTGGGAATGGGGAAGGAATCCCTAAAATGTCTAGGGCCTCAGCCATTATGGTCACATAATTCCAGAAAGCATTCTAAGGGCCCAATCCTATCCAAATTTCCAGCACTGATACAGCTTACCAAAAGCGCGCACGCTGCATCCTGCTGTAGGGGGTAGTCACTGTTGTTGTTGTTGTTGTTCAGTCGTTAAGTCGTGTCCGACCCTTCGTGATCCCATGAACCATATCCCGCCAGGCCTTCCTGTCCTCCACTATCTTCCTGAGTTCGCTCATTTTCATGTTCATTGCATCGGTGCTGTCTAACCATCTCATCCTTTGCCTTCCCCTTCTCCTTTTGCCTTCAGTTTTTCCCAGCATCAGAGTCTTCTCCAGAGAGTCCTCTCTTCGCATTAGGTGGCCAAAATATTTGAGTTTCAGCCTTAGTATCTGTCCTTCCAGGGAACACTCAGGGTTGATTTCATTTACGATTGACTGATTTGATCTCCTAGCAGTCCAAGGGACTCTCAGGAGTCTTCTCCAGCACCACAGTTCGAAAGCATCTATTCTTCGGCGCTCAGCCTTCCTTATGGTCCAACTCTCGCAACCATACATTGCTACTGGGAACACCATCGCCCTGACTATGCGAACTTTTGTTGGCATGCTGATATCTCTGCTTTTTATTATGCTGTCTAAGTTTGCCATAGCTTTCCTTCCAAGGAGTAAGCGTCTTTTAATTTCATGGCTGCTGTCTCCGTCTGCAGTGATCTTGGAGCCCAGAAAAGTAAAATCTGTTACTGCTTCCATTTCTGCCCCTTCTATTTGCCAGGAATTGATGGGACCCGATGCCATGATCTTAGTTTTATTAATGTTGAGTTTCAAGCCAACTTTTGCACTCTCCTCTTTCACCCTCATCAAGAGGCTCTTTAGTTCTTCTTCACTTTCTGCCATTAGGGTGGTATCGTCTGCATATCTGAGGTTGTTGATATTTCTCCCGGCAATCTTGATTCCGGCTTGCGATTCATTCAGCCCTGCATTTCTCATAATGTACTCTGCATATAAGTTAAATAGGCAGGGTGACAATATACAGCCTTGCCGTACTCCCTTCCCAATTTGGAACCAGTCGGTTGTTCCATGGCCGGTCCGAACTGTTGCTTCTTGACCCGCATACAGGTTTCTCAGGAGACAGGTAAGGTGGTCTGGTACCCCCATCTCTTTAAGAATTTGCCACAGTTTGTTGTGATCCACACAATCAAAGGCTTTTGCGTAGTCAATGAAGCAGAAGTAGGTGGTTTTTTGAAACTCTCGGGCTTTCTCCATGATCCAGCGCATGTTGGCAATTTGATCTCTAGTTCCTCTGCCTCTTCGAAACCCAGCTTGTACGTCCGGTAGTTCTCGGTCCACGTACTGCTGAAGCCTAGCTTGTAGGATTTTGAGCATAACCTTGCTAGCATGTGAAATGAGTGCAATTGTGCGATAGTTTGAGCACTCTTTGGCACTGCCCTTCTTTGGAATTGGAACGTAAACTGACCTTTTCCAATCCTTTGGCCACTGCTGAGTTTTCCAAATTTGTTGGCATATTGAGTGCAGCACTTTCACAGCATCATCATTTAGGATTTTAAGTAGCTCAGCTGGGATATTATCATCTCCACTAGCTTTGTTGTTAGTAATGCTACCTAAGGCCCACTTGACTTCACTCTCTAGGATGTCCGGCTCTGGGTCAGTGACCACACCAGCGTGGTCATCAGGAACATTAAGATCTTTCTTGTATAGTTCTTCTGTGTATTCTTGCCATCTCTTCTTAATCTCTTCTGCTTCTGTTAGGTCTCTGCCTTTTTTGTCCTTTATCATGCCCATCTTTGCACAAAACGTTCCCTTGATATCTCTAATTTTCTTGAAGAGATCTCTAGTCCTCCCCATTCTGTTGTTTTCCTCGATTTCCTTGCATTGTTCATTTAAGAAGGCCTTCTTATCTCTCCTTGCTATTCTCTGGAAATCTGCATTCAGTTGTTTATATCTTTCCCTTTCACCTTTGCTTTTTGCATTCCTTCTTTCCACAGCTATTTGTAAAGCCTCATCTGACAGCCACTTTGCTTTCTTGCATTTCTTTTTCTTTGGGATAGTTTCCGTTGCTGCCTCCTGTACAATGTTACGAACTTCCGTCCATAGTTCTTCAGGCACTCTGTCTACCAGGTCTAATGCCCTAAATCTATTCTTCACCTCCACTGTATACTCATAAGGGATATGGTTTAGGTCATATCTGACTGGTCTAGTGGTGTTCCCTACATTCTTCAGTTTAAGCCTGAATTTTGCAATAAGAAGCTCATGATCTGAGCCACAGTCAGCTCCAGGTCTTGTTTTTACTGACTGTATAGAGCTTCTCCATCTTTGGCTGCAAAGCACATAATCTATCTGGTTTCGGTATTGACCATCTGGTGATGTCCATGTGTAGAGTCGCCTCTTGTGTTGTTGGAAAAGAGTGTTTGTTATGACCAGCGTGTTCTCTTGACAGAACTCTGTTAGCCTTTGCCCTGCTTCATTTTGCGCTCCAAGGCCAAACTTGCCTGTTCCGTTTATTTCTTGATTTCCTACTTTAGCATTCCAGTCTCCTATGATGTAAAGGACATCTTTTTTGGGTGCTAGTTCTAGAAGGTGTTGTAGGTCTTCATAGAACCGGTCAACTTCATCTTCTTCGGCATCAGTGGTTGGGGCATACACTTGGATTACTGTAATGTTGAATGGTTTGCCTTGGATTCGAACTGAAATCATTCTGTTGTTTTTGAGGTTGCACCCCAGTACTGCCTTTCCCACTCTTTTATTGACTATGAGGGCTACTCCATTTCTTCTAAGGGATTCATGCCCACAGTAGTAGATATGATGGTCACCTGACTTAAATTCGCCCATGCCCGTCCATTTTAGTTCGCTGATTCCCAAGATGTCAATGTTCAATCTTATCATCTCATTTTTGACCACATCCAGCTTGCCTTGATTCATAGACCTCACATTCCATGTTCCTAAGCAGTATTGCTCCTTGCAGCATTGGATTTTCCTTTCAACCTCAGACACATCCACAGTTGGACGTCCTATTGGCTTTGGCCCAACCGCTTCACTCTTTCTGGGTCTACTTGGAATAGTCCTCCGCTCTTCCTCAGTAGCATATTGGACACCTTCCGACCTGAGAGGCTCATCTTCCGGCGTCATATCTTTTAGCCTTTTGGTACTGTTCATGGGATTTTCTTGGCAAGGTTACTGGAGTGGGTTGCCATTTCCTTCTCCAGTGGATCACTTTTAGTCAGAACTCTCTGCTACGACCTGTCCGTCTTGGGTGTCCCTGCACGGCATAGCTCATGGTTTCATTGAGTTACGCAAGCCCCTTCGCCACGACAAGGCAATGATCCATGAAGGAGATAGTCACTGAGGCCTCCTCAAAGTAAGGGAATATTTGTGCCCTTATCTCAGGGCTGCATTGTGGCTGCGTCGGCGCTGGAAAGTTGGATAGGACTGAGCCCTAAACCTTAAAAGCCTAAACTTGTAGCACTTGTAAAATGTAGGTTATAAATATTACCTGTTGGCTTGAAATAAAGTTTTTCATCCATCTTGATCAAATCAAATGATGATAAATCATTCAAATTCTTCAGACATAATTCTGTTCAGGATGAAACAAGAACTACAACTGATAAAGTTATAAATGCTAACTTGCATGTAGAAAAAAAATCACATACATAGCAGAAGAAGAGTACAAACTAACTAAAAATAAGCACCTTTAAGTCCCATTAGTATAACAGGAGAGATTTAAACAAATTTTAATTCTATTGAAATCAATGAGATTTTAGAAGCACTAATTTTTGTTGAATTGTGTTTTCAATAACTAGTATGCACTCAGTGACTTCTGCAGATTAGAAAATAACTGACCATACTTTCATTAATATTGTAAAGTCCTCACATTTGTTTATTGATTTAAACAACTGACATGCTGCACTTCAGGACATGGTTCCCAGGGCAGCGATAAATCAAACAAATACAATAAAATATCATAAAACCAGAAAACTAAAGCAATAAATCCACAGAAAAGTGAACAAAATCATTAACAACCTTAAAACCAGCTATAAAATATACTGGGAAGTCTGGGCAAAGAAAAAAATTCTTAACATGGCACTAAAAATACATCCTAGTGGTGCCAATCAAGCTTCTCTTGGGAGGGCATTCCATATCCATAGCACTATCACTGAAAAAGCCCTCTCCAGTCACTATCTGCCTGATTTCAGATGGTGAGAGGACCTGGGGGAGGGCATTACAATAATGACATGTTTAGATAGGCTCATGTGGAAGAAGGTAGTCTTTCAAGAAGCCAGGTCCAAGCTGTTTAGGACTTCATAACAACCAAAATTCTAAATTGTATCTAGAAATGGAGTGTCCACCAGTGTTTGGTGAGATATATTCCAATAGCCAGTTCCAGTTTGTAACCTAACAGCCACATTTTGTAGTAAACAAGGCTTCTGAAAAGTTTTTAGAGCCAGTTTATGCAACATAGTAGTCCATGCAAGAAGTTACCTGGGCACTGATCATTGTGAACAGGCCAACCCCGTCAAAAGGGTGTTGTAACAGGCAAACTAGCCTTTATTGGTGAAAGATAATGCATGCCACAGATGTCACAGCAGCAGCAACAATGCTGGTTCTATCAGTACCTTCAGACAGTGAATCTGATCCTTTATGGAGAATGCAACCACACACAGGACGCTGATTGAACATCACCTCCCCAGTCAGTTGAACCATCTACCAACAGTACCACTATGGTGACCAACAGTACCACCATGGGGCACTATTTCAGCCATTCAAAAAACACCTATGCTTCTATTTACTTACGTTACTTTGTTGCGAGAAAAGATGTACAGTAGGTTTGAAAGTGAATCTAGGTATGTGAGTTGCGTAATCCTCAGAAGATGAAACGTATCCCATGGAAAAGTGAAGCCGTTTCACATGTCATTACAGTCCCATATTTACCAGCATATTATCTGGGCAAAACTGATACTGCCTCTATTCTTATGAAACATCAGGTGCAAACAGAAACAACCAATTATGCTAAACAGTGCCTAGTACAAAGATGACCAGCAGGTGACTGAAAAAACAAACAGGCTTCAATTTCTGTTTCTCAGTATAGTTTGTCTGTGTTTACATAGATGAAGCTGCAGGTGTCAATCACAAAACTTGTTTGGGCCACTTAGGAAACTCTACATCATCATTGTCATTATTCTACTTTTCAACAAAAAAAAGTTGATCATATTAGATGAACTCATATGCAAAATTTCTTACATGAACAGTGCCACTGTGTTGCCACGTCCAACTGGCCAGGTCCAGGCGCCTGCAGCCTGCCAACGAGCCCCAGTGCCGGTAAGTGCTGGGGGGGGGGGGAATGGGGTGGAGACTGGGGCAGGGAGGGGGTGGGTCCTTATCCCCCTTCTTGGCCTCAATCCCCCAACCTGGGTCCAACTAGACCCACTGGAACAGTGGAGGCCTGCCACGGAGCAAGGGAACAAATGTTCCATTACCTCAAGGAGGCCTCCAGGACCCAAAACTCCTCCACAAGATGCAGCACATGCTCTGTTGGTGCAGCTGCATCAGAGCAAGGAGAGTTAGGTAGGATTGGGCTGCTTGTTAGGTTATCAAGTCTTAGTTTATTTACCCAGACTTTAAGATTTTATTCATAAAGTTCTTTGAAATTATTTTACATTTTGCTCATTTTATGTGTATCCAAGTATTTCATACCTTGAATTATTTTAATTGCCTCATTTAGAAACAGTTAAGCTTTTGAAACTTCCTGCTTGGTTTGATTTATGAATCAGGGGTCTCTGGAAATAGCTGGTATTCTATGAAATAGGGACACATTCTGAGCCTAAAAGAGAGGGATCCAGAGATACTTCATAGGGCTCATATTTCTTGTAGATTGTACTACATCACTTTCATGGAAAACGGCACATTTAATTTTGATTTGGGACTCTGAATATCTGTACAGGTTTAATACAGCAGATGGTGCCATTTTAAAAACACATTGCTCTGTATTTTCAAAAAAAAGAGTAAAAAGTAACTAACCTTGTAATTCCATTTCAATTCCAGTCCTGTTCAATCCAGTTGAAAAACCTTCATTGCAAGAAACATTTAAATTTGACTATAGATTTAGTTTGTAACATACCAGTCAATAACTGCTTCACTCACAGTATAAACATTTGCAAAATCTTATATAAAATTACTATCTAATCTCAATAGATTTGTATAACAAACAAAATGTAAAGCCGTGTTTGCCACGACAAACCAAAGAATAAATAAACCCTACATCTATTTATTCATCAATTTTAATTGTTTGGAGAAACAATTCTGAGCCCAATAAAAACCTAAAATACTGATTGAACACCTGCAGATTTCAAGAAAGAATAAAATCCTTTGGCTGATCAGAACCAATGTAGTTAACATGTCAGATGTTGTCTAATTTGATTTGAATGCAGTCATGAGTATTGCACTATAAGTTCAGATCTTGAACAGTATATATTGCTTTCTCTCAACATGGTGTTACCAGAAATTTAGGCTCACAGTTAAATTCTCAGATAATGGCTTCACTACTGATAAAACTGCAGTACATATCAAAATACATGATGGCATACTAAAAAAAGGTTGCTTGATTCATTCGTAACTCCTCTCATCACCACCTACCAAAGCAGCAAGCTAACCATCCAGGACAAGGACAGAGAGCCTGCACTCAGGAAGACCAGTCAGGGAAATGACGAAAAGCAGATGCTAGCCAAATAATTCCTATAGGCAAAATTAATGACTTATGATCCAATTCTATGGGCCCACTGCTATGCCAGACTTTGCATTCCAGCAGCGCAACATGCTTTATGGCAATCAGAAAACACAACCCACCATTCCATGCAGCCAGACCATTGCCATAAGCAGTGAGTGGCTGTGGCTGTGCGCCAGTAGCCTCTAGAAAATCCCTGGTGCCAGGGCACAGAAGTGCCATTCAGCACAGAGGGTGGGCAGTGGGCAGTCGGAACGGGAAAGAATAGGGCAGAGAGGGGTGTGTGTTGAGGCTGGGAAGGGGGCAGTATCAGTGGAAGGAGTTCCACCAATATCATATCCCTCTTCCCGGCCTCAATCCATCTTCCTGGATCCATGGACTTGCAACAGCAATCACTGGTGTAGGTCCAAGTAGACCCAACGCAGCAGCAGAGGCTTACCCTGGGCTAGTTGCCTTACCTTGAGGAGTAAGTGATATTCCCTTACCTGGAGGAGGTCTCTGGGACTGCCCCCCTCCCCCACAGGATGCAGCACACGCTTTGGTGGTATGGCTGTATCGGCGGAGGAGGGAGGTTAGATAGGACTGGGCTGTTCATAGTATGGATACGCTCACAGTACGCTACCTGCAGCAACTCCATGCTGTGGCAGATGGCTAGTCAGCTAATGGTCCATATCTGCCAAAGGTGTGGGCAGTTACTTCTGCCATAGCCTCCAAGGCCAAAGCAACTGCTGCTTGCATTATACCTCACAACTTACTTCAGAGCGATCTGCCCTAGCACACAGAATAGGGGAGGGCGGCTCAGGGAGGGGGAGTCTTATTATAACTCTGAAATGATCCTTGTTTGTGTCACTTTTTGAGAAATGTCAGGCACTAATAATGGGATATGTAATTATACACTGTGAGCCTGTGCAGAATGAAAACAAAGGCTCAGAAAAAAAAACAAATTCTAACAATTTTCTTCATTTATAATGCCTTCAAGAGCTGCATTTCTTCATATTATCGTCCCAAGAAAAACTTCATTTACAAATTATTTTGTTACTGAACTTTGTCCAGCTGTTGGTTTATTGGGTTAAACAAATACAGTATATATCTTAGTATTTAAAAAAATACCGTACTATTTTGTATATCTACTTATACAATGATTTTACATGTATCTTAAAAGAATCAGCCAGTGTGAAAACATATAGAGAGAGGTGCTAAATGTCCTAACTCATATCATTTAAGGGCATTTCAACAAAGTAACTATTCCGTTTACCACTTCTTTCCTTTCTTTCACAGCTCCAAAAAGCAGCTGTTCCATGCACAGAGAGAGATCCCACTGTGCTGAACACCTCAGAATGCCTTATGCTGTTGGTGTTGACAGCAACTAGGATCAGTGCAGAAGCAGAAACTCTGCCTTCAGGGGAAAAATAGATCTTTTATCCATTTGATATGAAATGCTTTTCTGAATTTTAATGTTTTCATTTGATCCTCTATAAAACAAATCTATTTAACAGAAAAACTTAAGAAATACCGTGCAGTCCTCAGTAAAAGTGAATTCCAGTTTGTTCAAAAGCAGCCTAAGAACCGAATACTGACTAGTGGAGGTGATATACTACCAGCACCACCTTCCAGCGCACTTCTGATGCTTTCATAAAGCAATACTGTACAAAAACTATTAATAAAGACATAATGCTACTACTCCAAAATAGGCCTATTGAACTTATATAGCCTGCCAGGGCATGGTTACTATTAAGCAAGGTTAAATAGGAGCTTCAAGCACAGCATTTCAAATGGGGGGGGGGGGACTTTTTTTGCAGGCAAGTCCGTTTTGGTGTAATGTTGACTTATATGCAGCATACCAAGTGATCAACCCTGTTTTTGTAGCCCAGGCTAGTCACCTTCTAAACCACCTAGCAGTGACGTCGCTGGAGGTGGGGGGGAACGCTAAGTCCTGCGCCACGCTGACCCCTCCGTTTCTCACCGGCACGAGGCGGCCCTGCCCTCTTACCTTCGGAGCCATTCAGTGGGGCGAAGGCAACGCGCAGGAAGTCTCCTGCGCGTTGCCTTCACCACACTGAATGGCTCCAAAGGCAAGGGGGCGGGGCCGTCTTATGCCGGTGAGTAACGGTGGGTCAGAGCGGTGCGGAATGTAGCGTTCGGCCCCACCTCCAGCGACGCCACTGCCACCTAGCAGTTCCAAGCACTGGTGTTAATAAACCACTAAGGAAAAAGATGGAAGATCTGATCCAGCATCTATACATAAAAATCAGGAGAAAGATTGAGCTTTATATACTACTGCTTCAAAAAGGGCTCATGATATTGCAAGATATGCATGAATCACCTATTGGTGTAGCAAGTGAGGCTCAGGGGAAGAAGCAATGAAGCAATGATGATGACCTTCCACAAATGTATACATATGTGCATGTGAGACAAAGTAAGGCAGCAAGAGTTGATACTTCCCTATAAAGGGGCTACATCAGCACAACCAGTGGCAGGTTTAAACATGTTCTTTGCTTACAATTGCTACTGAGAAAGACCAAAAGACCCCCCCCCCCAAAAAAAAACCAACAACACTTTTTTTGTGTGTGTGTAATTTCTTGTTATTGTTGCAAATTTTCCCAGGACATAACTACTTTATTGTAGCCTACTTCCTTACAGCCACATCATCATAGTATATTTTAATTAAGTGCTGCAATCCAGAAAGTTTAAGAACTAACCATAGTGAGCCGGATTCTTCAATGCTCTGATGTAAAGGAATGTTGAACGAATCCATTCTAAAGCTATGTTCACATCAGTAATTGTGTGGAGCACTATTTCAGCATTTAAGTGTTCAACAAGATGTGTGTGCAAGCTAAAACAAAAACAAAAAGCAAATGTATGTATACAAATGAAACACACCAAATGTTTACAACAGCACTGTGTCTTATTCTCCCAATAGGTGAGGGTACAGGCTACTGAATTCCTGGGGGCCAAATCTGACCACTTAGCACAGCCCATAATTCCAGGGAACACACTCTGCTACTATGTGGAATGTTGTGGGACTGCCTTCCTCCCCATTGTCCCACAGGGGAAGCTCCACATCCAGGGGGCCCTTGTATAATGTCATCTTCCCCAGAGAGTTAAGATGAGCCCAGAGTTAGCAGCCAAAAGGTGTTTATTAGGAGTCAACAAAAACAGACATGGTAGGACAGATTCAACTTAAACAGGTTCCCTCACAGATGGGTTAACCAGTACTCCTGGAATCTAGGAGTTCCCTCATTCTCATCCTTGTATGAGTCTTTCATTACTATGTCCCCAGGCCTGTTGCAGCACCCACAGAAAGTGAAGCTCTCCTCGAATTTTGCAACTCAACTGCACTGCTCGGTTGTTACTAGCAAGGTCCTCCCAACCCCAGGCTGGTGGCTATATGAACAGGGTTCTTGCCTCTCAAGGTGCGCAAGAGTTGTGGCAGATGGATGCCAGGGAGCTCCAACTACCCCTCTTCCCAACTCTGGCACTCCGGCCCCATTTGAGCCTGACTTCTCCAAGATGCGAGTAGGGGTCAATGTTCTCCAATCATCTCAGGCTTTCTTCCTTTTCCTCCATCTTTCTCTTCCAGGGACTCCTTTCACCCCCACCTAAAGCATGCACCATGGGAACTTCTAGACATGCTCCTTGTAGTGCCAGACAGTCATTGTTTTCCCACTTGCAGTCATATATGGAATTGCAACTTTTTTTACACAATGCAGAAAATGCAACATGTTTTGGGGGGCTTGCATTTGTGCTGGGTCCTGTCCTCATTAGCAGGTGGTGCACAGTGGAATATCACTGGGATACAGTGGACCATCACTTTCTGTTTTATCACATCTCTCAAAAAGAGAAAGAACAATTGTGCTAACAGTTCACACATGAGGCTATTTGCATTGTTCTTTAAAAAGATGTTTTTTTCTGCATTAATAAATACAACCAATTCTCGCTATCCGCAGACTCAGGTTCCGCAGATTTGCTTATTCTCAGGAACAAAAGTGTAACTCACGTCACACTATCCGCAGCCTGTTCTCAGCTATCTGTGGCCATTCGTTGCATCCGTGGCCATTTTGAAACACTCAGCAGTCATCCTGAAGCTACTGTATTTGCGGTGACCATTTTAAAGTTTTTCACTGTATCTGCAGCCATTCTCTGTATCTGCGACCATTCGCTGCAAAGCTCTAGTCAATTTCACTAGTAGCGCCCCAGAATGCCTTGCTAAAGCTCACAGCGCCATTCTGAAGCTCTCAGTGCCATTTAGGAGCCTCTGCAGCCATCCTGAAGGTATTTGCTGCTGGCATTCCTGACCATAAGAACATAAGAAGAGCCCTGCTGGATCAGGCCAAAGGCCCATCTAGTCCAGCTTCCTGTATCACACAGTGGCCCCACCAGATGCCTCAGGGAGCACACAGCCAACAAGATAACCTGTTTCCTGCTGCCACTCCCCTGCACCTGGCACAGAGAAAACCTACTTCTAAAACCAGGAGGTTGCTTATGGCTTGTAACCTGTGATGGTCTTTTCCTCCATGAATCTGTCCAACCCCCTTTTAAAGGCATCTAGGCCAGGTGCCATCACCACATCCTGTGGCAAGGAGTTCCACAGATGAATTACATGCTGGGTAAAGAAATATTTTACCAGGTTAGCTACCCCTCCGCCCAGCTGCGTCACTGGAGCGTGGCGGGCGGGGCAGGTCGCCGGGGGGTGACGCACGCAAGGGTGACGCGCACGCACCAGCGCGCGTTGCCCCTGTTCCGCGCGGAGACTCCAAGGCCAGAAGGCCTCGGAGCGTCCACCCCGGCCGGCGGTCCGGGGCCTTCTGACGAGGCCCAATGCGTCAATACGTGCACTTTTAGCTTTTTTGCGCATGCGCAGACCGTTTCTGAGGGCAAAAGGGCAGCCCTTGCCCTCAGAAACGTTCTGCGCATGTGCAAAAAAGCTAAGAGTGCATGTATTGACGCATTGGGCCTCGTCAGAAGGCCCCAGACCGCCGGCTGGGAAGGACGCACTTGGAGCCGGCATGCAGCAGCGGGGGTAAGTGTCACCCATGGGCAGGGGTGACGCGCGTGCCCCCGCTCCAGGGTGACGCGCACCCTAGTGATGATACTGCCTCCGCCTAATCCCATTGATCCCATAGAAACAATGATTCAGTATCCACTGGGTTTTCCAGGACCTAACCCCCACAGATACTGAGAATTGACTGTACTACAATTTAAGTGCAGGGGAAATATAGGTGGACAAGAGATAGATGACGACACTGGGTGATGAACTCCCCATAAAGAGTGAGTGAACTAGGTGCGACAATCACATACTGAACATCCTATCTGGAAGTGCTCTATGTGTAGGACTGCAACCAAAACTATATTTTGTTCGATTCAGGTTATGACAGTAAAAGGTCAAGGAAAACACTGCTGTGGATTATTGTTTGTCTGTTGATCAGTATTCTTCTGCATGCTGAAAGATAAAGATTTTCCAAGCCTTTCTTTCCCCATAGTTCTATAGTATCTTCATGATCCAGGAAATACACTTCTTCTAAATAAACAAGCACATATGGACAGTATCTTCAACAGAGAAAAATGACTTTGGTTACCTGCTTTCTATTGTATCAGCACCATTTAACATCTGAACATACTTGTCTCTTGTACTTAGCCTTGTCATGATAACTGCTGTAGCTGCTGTATCAAACTAAAAAATATATATACAGAAATACATTTTTAAAACAGGGTATGAACTGGCTAAAATTGAAGCAATTCAAAAGCAACCCCCCCCCCCCAACAATGGGGCAACCAGCTACCTTTCCTTGTCTGTCTCGTGTGCAATCAAATTGACGACACACATGACACTTCTGATTTCCTTCCTGTGTGTGTGGGGTGTGTGTGTGGGTGGGTGTGGGTGTGGGTGTGGTTGGGTGTACATGGACTCCCTTTGAGCAGTTGCAGTATTGGCTAAGGGTGCTTATCATGTGGGAAAGAATAGGTCCTGCACCGCAAGTGGGTAAAGTGATTTCATGGCCTGCCAAGAGGCTCACCCCTTCCCTCTAGTCTAGTCCTTGGTTCAGGCTACAGAGAACTGCTCTCTAGCCACAACCTTTTGTCATGGTCCAAATTGCAGGAACCTTTCTCCTGTTTGTTTCGATCCCCCAATTTCCCTCCTTTCTCCTTCTTTCCCTACACCCTATGGAAACCCATATACTTTATCTACATCTCTTCCCCCCGCCCATCTTCTCCCCCTCCATGCCTGTACCATTACACATCCCCTTTCCTTTCTAAGGATTTCCTTTTTCCTTCCCATTTCTCTGCTTTCTCCACTCTCTAGCAACTACTTAAGAACATAAGAACATAAGAAGAGCCCTGCTGGATCAGGCCAAAAGCCCATCTAGTCCAGCTTCCTGTGTCACACAGTGGCCCCACTAGATGCCTCAGGGAGCACACAAGACAACAAGATACCTGTGTCCAGTCGCCACTCCCTTGCACCTGGCACAGAGAAAACCCACTTCCAAAACCAGGAGGTTGCTTATGGCTTGTAACCTGTGATGGTCTTTTCCTCCATGAATCTGTCCAAACCCCTTTTAAAGGCATCTAGGCCAGATGCCATCACCACATCCTGTGGCAAGGAGTTCCACAGATGAATTACACGCTGGGTAAAGAAATATTTTCTTTTGTCTGTTCTAACTCTCCTTCCACTCAATTTTAGTGCATGTCCCCTGGTTCTGGTGTTGTGCGAGAGGGAGAAGAATTTCCCTCTATCCACTCTCTCCATCCCATGCATAATTTTATAAGTCTCAATCATGTCCCCCCTCAGGCGCCTTTTTTCTAGGCTGAAAAGCCCCAGACGCTGTAGCCTTTCCTCCTAAGGGAGGTGCTCCAGCCCACGAATCATTCTGGTCGCTCTTTTCTGCACCTTTTCCAATTCAACTATATCCTTTTTGAGGTGTGGTGACCAGAACTGGACACAATACTCCAGATTTGGCCCTACCATCGATTTGTACAAAGGCAGAATGATATTGGCCGTTTTATTCTCAATCCCTTTTTTAATTATCCCGAGCATGGAATTGGCCTTCTTCACAGCCGCCGCACACTGGGTCGACACTTTCATCGACCTGTCCACCAGCAAACTTACATTAAGGGCCTAGTTATGAGGGAATCAGCATGGAGTGCAAGGAGGGTTTTATGACAGAAGAACAGCATTCCACTGTTGTAAAATGGCTGCTGATGAGGCATACAGGGAGGCCGATGAGGCACACCACAAGAGGTGGGGGCACCGCAGCCTCACCACCAGAGCCTGCTGCCCTCACCAGTGCTGCTAGCGGTAGGGGTGAGCAGAAATGGGAGGGGGAGGAATGGGGAAATGTTCGAGAGGGGAGGGAGCAGAATGGGGGGAGGATATTGGCGGCAGCAACTTGTGCCAATAGCCTCATCCCGCTCCCCCCTCCCATTTCTTCTTCCTTACTCACCTCAGACCTGTGCCAGCAAAGTAGCTGGTGCAGATCAAAGGTGACCCATTGGGCTAATAGAAGCTTATCCTCAGTAAGACCTCCATGATTGCCTCCCCCGCAGGATGCTATGCACGCTCCAGTGCACAGCTATATTGGCAGGGCGGGATTTAGTTAGGATTTGGCTGAATGACTAAGAAACACTAACAGCGCAATTCTGTGTAACATACTGCCAGTGGAGCAATGGCTCTGCCGGCACCAGGTGTCATAAACATGCCATAAGGCATGTTTCCAACACCCAGCAAGTAAGCAGCTCTGGTGGAGAGGCTGGCACCGCTCTCTCTGCCCCAGACCTGGAGCTGCACCCGCTGAAGAAAGTATGTTTTCCACCGGTCTGAGCAGGGGCGGGGGAGGGCAGGTGTGCCGGGGGGGGGGTTCGGACTGGCCTGCCAGGCCCGGGAGGGGAGAGGGATCATCAGTGGCATGCTCCGCTGAATCCTATCCCCCTTCCGGGGACTATTGGGCCTTACACAGGCTTCCCAGAGTTGTGCCGGCCATTCTGCCAGCATACATCCAAGGAGGCCCATTGGGCCTGCTGGGGCTCTACCTGGGGGAAAAGGACAAATGTCCCAAATGGAGTGCTCCAGCTCCACCGGCGCAAGCCCAATAAAATTTTTTTATTGTGGGGCTAGGATTTATCCCCACAATAAAAAAATGTTCATTGCACCTTTCACCCTCATCTCCTCTTCATTCCCCACCAAACCACTGAGCTTCATTCCCCACCAAACCACATTGCCCACTACACAGAAATGTAGCACATGAAGTAGTTTTCCCCTGTGTGCACATTACACGTGTATAACAGCATACCCAGTAACAGCTATCTTACACTGTCATGTTGCATGACTTTCATTGCTCATTCCATTTCTCAGTCTTCTACTGAGAATTTGGCACAGCGCTTCATTTAGGCACATATAAAATTTGTTTACAACATGTGTGTCCAATACACGTAAAGAAAGCAAGGACATCTTATAAACATATTTGTGGATAGATGTTTTCAGTTCAGAAAGATCTAGATAAATCAAATGGTGTTGTGAATTGTTTATATCTGTATGAGAACTTTCCTGTTTTTATATCAATATTTGGTAGACAGTTCTTAAATAAATAACTCAGAACCTCATTCAGCTTGCAAACTCAAGCCTGTAGCATCAACTTTCTAGTAAACAAGGCATTATTAATTATTCAGAAATAACGCTACTCCAAATAAAATCTTCACAAATAACGATGACAACAGAACTTTCACTTAACACTTTTGTGTCTTTTACCACTGTGAGTACATGGTAACTTTCACTTTAAAATTATTTTTAAAAAATACATTCAACTTACTTGAGGTCTTCCTGCTCTTCCAATCATTTGCAAAATGTCAGTTTCACTATATTCCTGAAACATTCCTCCAGCATAATGCATTGTTGATTTTATAACCACCAAGTGTGCTGGTAAATTTACCCCCATAGCAAGAGTACTAGTAGTAACTGCAAGCATTTAAACAGGTCTATGTATCAGAAATGTCTTTCAGAAAGCAACAGACACAAAGTACACACTCTCCCCTTGAAAACTGCACAGCAAAAACACACAGCTTGTAAACCTACCCATTCATCTCTTCCCAATATTATATAAAATAGTCTAAAAACTGATAATCATTCCCCCAGGAAGTTTCTCTGCTGTCCTGCACCAGTTATGGAGAGCGGCTGTGATGTCAGGGCTGAGGAGCACAAGGTAATAAGTAGTACACTTTCTGTTAAGGAAGTAAAAAGTCCATTTGGTCAAGGAGGGGACAGGGTTTATGTAAGTTTGGCAGAATGTAGGGCCAGCATCCAGAAGTCTAAGGGATGGGAAGTACAGCTGGAGAAAGACCAAGGAGCCAGGCGGCTGAGGCAACAAGGTGGCTGAAGGAAGAAGGGCAGAAGAGACAGAAACAGAAGAGCTCAGAAACAGGGATCCAAGAGAAGGTTATATGTGGGAGAAGTGGGGGGGGGGGGGAAGAGAAAAATGACCCAATGAGAAAGGGCCTGGGGAAATGTTCATACATATTCTAAGGACAGAAAGGACTGCATGCTGCCAGCAAGGCACATTTCATATCATTATTTAGAATATCCAGCTAAGCTGACAGCATGTCTCTTGTATGCTACATTTCTACAATGGCTAATTTAGAGATAATTATATATTCAGTCTGGATTTATTGTAGATCTTCACATCATTATTTATTCTGCAGTTTAAAAAAGCATGAAATAATATATGGTAGGCAGCAGACTTTCAGATACAAAGCAAGTTCAACTGATCATACAAAATTACTGTCTGCCAGAAAACCTTAGGCCATAATTTAAGCACTTTACAAATACATCTATCTAACTAATTGTCCTATGGAAATATGATAATACGAACTAAAAATGGAAATCCCAGTCCAAGTAACTAAGTGTATCTCAATTACTTCAGATACGTATTTATTCTTGAATGATAATGGAAAATGAAAATCAACAACTTTTAGTGGATTCAAGAGAAATGCAGTTTTATTTGGCAATTTATTCATCACATTTGTGTTCCTTGATGCCCCTGAATACCAGTGGCAGAGATGTTGCCTTTATACTGTGAGCTTCCCAGAGGCATCTGATTGACCACTGTGGGAAACAGAATGCTGGACTAGCTGTACCCTTGGCCTGGGGACCAGCCGGGCTCTTTTGATGTAGCATATATGTATTATTTTATCCTCACAAACAACCCTGTGAGGTAGATTAACACTTCAATTCTAACACACACCACCCCCACCCCCTGGCCAATGCAGCCGTGCCAACGGAGTGCATGCTGCATCCAGCGGGAGGGGGAAGTCCAGAGGTCTCCTCAAGGTAAGGGAACTTTTGTTCCTCCCCCTGCCTGCCCCGTTCCTCCCATCACCTACCCGCCACCAACTTATCAGCACGGGAAGTGGGAGGACTTTCTGCCGGCCTGTGTATGAGGCTGCCAGTTATGTGCGCTGGCAACTTGATCATGCGAGCTGTCGTAGTGGCACTTCTGCCACCTCAGCAGCACTTTCACTGGCAGAAAGCCTAGTTTGGATGACTGTAAAATGAGCAAGAGACTGATCCAAGCTTATTCAATGAGCTTTAATACAAATACAATGAGCTCCGCCGGTCCACACATAGACAGGATTGCACGGTTAAATTGTAGAGGTGTCTCCAGAACATTCATACATAGTCCACAAAACTGTTCAATGTTATAACTTAATGTTTCCTAAACTAGGAATGTCAAAATGGTAATGTATTGGCTTTTCATAAGTAAAAATATCTTTTTACAAACAGAAGCATTAACATGGTAATAACAGTTGTGACTGTCGAATGTTTATACTCACAAAGAACTGGTATGTCTCCCATATTAAATGCTGTTTCAATCGTTTTTCTATCAGACACCTCCATGCCAGCATGATGATAAGCTACTCCACAGATCAAGAGATCTACAAATGAAATTCAGAACCCAAACATTACTAATTTTTCTTACCACAAATACACCATCATACTTCCTCCAATTAGTACATCCTACATACCCCTCAGTCTGGCTTCATGTATAGAATTTGCAAACTTTTGTAATCTTCAAAAAAGAAAGAGGAAAGATCTTAATGTTACAATTAACAAGACACCAAATACTTTGCAAAAATGTAATAAATGTACATACAAATGCTGCCTCCAGTTCTGTGTACATTGGTAGTGCACATTGGTAGTGCAATACCAATATATACTAATATATGTTGGTCTATATAGAATGTAAAGCTGGGAATAAACAAATTCTGGTGATTTTATAGAACAAAGTTTGTTGATAAGGAAAACAGTTTCAGTTCATGGAAGAGAGCTTTTAAGAGTTCTGATAACTGATAATTCTATGGAGACTGAACAAAAACAATTGAAATACTCAATACCCATATCTCACTTGCTGGCAGCTCTATGGTGCAAAGCAGACAAGACCATAGATACATATGGCCTATGTTGAAATGCAGATCACACAAGGAAAATTTACTCCAGATATTTATTTATTTATTTAAGGAATTTGTAGCCCGCCTTTCTCCCGAGGGCACTCAAGGCGGCTTACAACATATTAAAATACATATAAACACATTGAAACAATTAATTAAACACATTAAAATAATTAATTAAAACACTTAAGATTAAAAATAAACAACCCCAGTGGGTCACCAGCATTTACATATATTAAAACCATTTGTTAAAAGGTCAGCCCACCATGTCAGACATTAAAAGCAGTCCTGAATAAAAATATCTTAAGGCCCCGCCGAAAGGCCTCTAAAGAGGGAGTCGTTCTTAATTCCAAGGGGAGGGAATTCCACAATTGGGGCGCCACCGCCGAGAAGGCCCTACTCCGTGCCGCCATCCCCCTCACTTCCGCCAATGGCGGCATGGTCAACAGGGCACCCCTGATGACCTCAGAGTACGGGTCGGATTATAAGGAAGGAGGCGGTCCCTCAAATACCCTGGACCCGAGCCGTTAAGGGCTTTAAAAGTCAAAACTAGCACTTTGAATTGTGCCCGGAAACGAACCGGTAGCCGGAAACGAACCGGTAGCCAGTGTAGCCGCCGAAGCAACGGTCTGACTGAGTCGAACCAACAAGCCCCGGCAACCACCCGGGCCGCCGCATTCTGCACTAGTTGCAGTTTCCGAACAGTCTTCAAAGGCAGCCCCACGTAGAGCGCATTGCAGTATTCATGGAGCAATTGTCCAATGTAAACATCATGTTAATCACATGGCACACACATGCACTACGTCAACCCATACTCTCTAAACGGTCAGGAGACTGCAGACGACTGCAGTGATACGCTGAGACACCGAAGACCCTGGCAACCCAGAAGTAGTCTGGTGGTGACACAATGACGTCACACGTCGCATCACTGCCAAACTACTTCCAGATTGCTGGGATTTCTGAGAGATTTGGGCCGCAGGCGGGTTGTTCCAGCGGCCCTTGCTGTGTTCTAGGTCTTGTTGGCAGCCCCACAGTGGGGACTGAAGACTCAGGCAGCACTTCTGTTGGCCCATCCGAGAGTCAAGTGGTCCGGAAGTCACTGCCGTGCATGTACGGCCCCAGAGGCCTCACAGACCACTTGGAAGGGTCTCACAGACCACGGGTTAGGAACCCCTGCTCTAAACATTCATCAGAAAAACATAATACTATAAGAACATTACCATTTGAGTTTTCACTTTTTTTGATAAATGAAATATTGGTGCAAGTTGCAATGTCTATTCACCCAAACAGCTCATAGGCTAAAAAAAAAAACCTGTTCATTTTATAACAGGCCACTAGACAGAGCTCACAACTATTGCGATATACACTTCACTAAGCATAGAGAGACCAATACTAGGAGAAGGATTATCTTTAAAAGGTACCTTTGTTTCTGTTCTATATTCATAATAAATTTAGCATCTTTTGCTAGGACAGATGCTGCCTGCTGTACTCCTTTCCTTGTGGCACAGAACTGTAAATAAGAAAATTCACTGTTTGAACTAATAATGCTGGACTATATTCAAGAACATTATAATCACAAGGGGAAAGTCGTGATATATACCACAAGGGCTGGCTTTTGTTCAGAATAAGTTTGAATAACACTAGCCACTTTGTAGTTAAGTGTTAAGTCAAATTTGAATTCCGTTTGGTTACTACTGCAGGGAAATCCAAGTACTATTTTGCGAAGTTTCACTGGTCGGTGACTTTCATCTATTTTCAGACATATGGCAGACCCCTTGCCATCTGAAAGCCATTCTGCAATCTTTAAAGAGAAAAGAGAAAAGAAAGCATGTTAGGCTTGAAGCTGGAATAAAAAACCCTGGACTGAAATCCTGACAAGTACCTGCTCAGATAGAGCTGCACTTATGTCATGGAAACTCTTTTTGAATCACAGATACTGTGAACCTATGTGTCCCTTTCCATATAAACTATTGACCTATTAATAGTTCAATATTAATAAAAACTATTAAGGAGTGGTTTTCCTCTCAGGGTTTAGCCTGGTCAAGGGCTTCCCCTGGGGAGGACACCTTTCTGTCCCCCATCACTCTCCCCAGTCCCTGTTCCCTCTTCCGGTCTCTCTTTGTCCTTCCAATCGGCTCCCTTGCATGCCTCCTTCTGTTACCACCTCATGTCAGTCTTTGTCCCCTCTCTGTGTTTCTTCTTCCCCCTTTTTGGCCCCATTTTCCCCTTCTGCATCCCGTCTGTCTTCTTTCTCTTCCTTGCCTGTTTTCGCCCCTCTCTACCCTGCAACTCCATGAGCTGCCACCTGCTACTACTGAAAACTGATGAGTGGTCCACCATGCTGGCAGCTGGCTATGCTGTGAAGGTACACAGCAATGATGTCATCACCGGGTGCTGCCACGAAAGCTCAGAACGAGCCCCAAGACTGTGGGGCTCATTCAGAGCTGCAGCAATCTGCAGCCTACACCACAAGCTGGTTGGGAGAAACAGTACCTGGGGAAAAGTATGAAAAAATGAAGGATGAAAAAGAGGGCATTTTTGTGGACCAATTTGTCTCCCCTAAAACAGCAACTTGCATCAAAAAGAGGATCTCACATATATTCAGCACAGTACTAATATTAGCTATTGCTCTCTATAGTCTCAAGCATAGGTTTTTTTCACAGCCCAGGTATCTGAGAACCCAATCCTATCTTTTACACCCCCCACCAATGCAGCGGTGCCAAAATGGCAGCCATCGGGTGAGGCGCTTAGGATTATGCTCTGAGATCCTTTAACTGGAGATGCCAAAGACTGACAGCGCAATCCTGCGCAACTTTACACGGCCGGCCAAAAGGGCCAGCCGCAGTATCCTGAGCCCGTTCCCAGGCCGCATCAGCGCAGCCCAGGAACACCTCAGGAGAAGAGGATGTTCGTCCCCTTCCACGAGTGTAGGGTTGTCCGGGACCTATGGGCCTCCTTGGATGTTCGCCAGCTCTGAAGCTGACGTACATCCGAGGCGGCGGAGAAAGGCTGAACCGGGCCAGGAAAGGATCGAGGATATCGGCAGAGCACACCACCGATATCCCCGCCCTCTCCGATATCCCCAGTTTGGCCAGTGGCCCCCTCCCTCCACGCCCCTGCCCGCCCTCTCCACACCCCTGCAGGACATACCTCCACTGGTGGGTGCCGAGTCCAGAAGGCGGTGGAGGGCTGCCGGCATCCACACCGGTGGCCCTTACTCCAGAGTCGTTGCAAATGTGCTTTCTAGCACATTTGCGATGGCCTAGAGTGGCAGAGCATGCACTCCACCGCTCTAGGACTTACACAGGATCGGGCTGCCCATCTGGAACTTTGTGCATGCACAGTAGGCATTGCTTTCTGCAAAGCTAGACCTATCAATAGATTCTGGATATATAATTAGAATGCCAGTCCTGTAAATTTTATCTGTGTTCACTAAGTAGAGATTAATAAGCTGGAGGAAACTAAAATGTCTATCTTTCAAGTGCACCTGACTTTTTAATTCAAACTGTCACAACAATGAAATGAATGGAAACACGTCAAAGCACATCTCCTTTTGTCTTTAACTTATGTATATAGGCTTTTGAACAGTAAAAAGAAGCACACAACTTTTTGAAGTGCAGAAATAGCATGTATTAGCTTTTCTTACATCTTCTGCATTTGGGATCGTTGCAGAAACTGCAACAAATCTCATGGAGGGTACTGAGATAGGACTCTCATGGCTACGTGAAAGGGAAGACTGAACAGTTTTCATCCGGCTGACTACAACTTCAAGAGTAGCACCACGACTCTCATCTTTCACAATATGTACCTACAGAGTGAAATAAAAGATATACCTGAAATAATATGCCAAATATGCCCTTTACAGTATCTTCTATTTTGAATAGTGTCTTATTGCTATACCTCATCAATGAGAATCAATCTTACTAGTTGAACTAATGTGTTATCTCTCCATTTTCTAGTCATGCTATCCCACTTTTCCTAGCAGAAAAACAGAAATAGAGAACTTATTATTCATTATTAATATTACTGGAGTAATCCGTCACTACTATTCTTCCAATGATTTTAATGTTTTTTTGTGAGAATACTGCTTGGTGATGTATATCATTATTATTACTGTTGCACTGCCATAAATGTACAATGGTTGTAATGCTAACAAAATATATTATTTTTAACAGATTTCTATACCATGCTGATGACATTTTAATGCAAGATACAAATCCAAAAATTTATGTATTTATCTGGATATTTTTACCCCAGACCCTCAGGGTAGTTTACAACAAATTCAAAATACAAAAATACAGCAATAAAACAATAAAACTAGAACAGTGTTTCTCAAAGTTCTCCCCATGAGTAGGGGAGAATTTTGAGTGCCTGCGGGGACAGGGCGATGATGGCAGTGATCCTGGGATCGTGCCACCGCTGGGGACAAAAGAGGTATTTATAGACTTACAGGGGGTAACACTACCCTTCAGAGGGTGTGTAGGGGTGCGGACCCCCCAGCGGGCCTCCCCAAGCCTCCTAATGGCTCCTGAAGGCAATTAAAACCCACTTCCTGGTTTCCCCAAAAACCGGAAGAGGGCTTTGATCGCCTCCAGGAGCCGTCCGGAGGCTTGGGGAGGCCCGTATCTTCCAGAGGGCAGCACAACTGCTGGTAAGTCTAAAAATACCCCTTTTGTCCCTGGCGGCGACATGATCCCAGGATTGCTTGCCACCGCCATCGGAGATCACAAAGCCCCCTAAAGGGGCAGCGCCAACTCCTGCCTGGTGTGGTGACCCACCACTTTGAGAACCCTTGAACTAGAATAATTTAAAAAAATAAACCAAGGCTCCAACCCTTTACACACTTACCTGGGAGTAAGCCCCATTGAACAGAAAACTAAACAAGAACAAGAAAACTAAACCAATAATCAGTAGAGCTACAGCAACTTAAAGGGGGGGCACATGGGCCTGAGGGGGAGAATTCTATAGGAGGCTGTGACCGAGAAGACCACATGTCCCTCATAAGCAAACTTTGAAGAGAGAGGGAACATGGAACAGGACCTTTGATGCTGAACAGAGTGGATAGGCAGGTTCATATGGGGAGAGAAAATCCTATAATAAGAACTATTTCAAAATAATCTGATAAAGTATGTTATTTAATACTCATTTTTCAATTTTTAAAAATTAATTCCTATCTAAATAGCAATATCAGTGTACATGGGAGTTTGCTAAATAAAATCACACAATGCTACACAAATCAACAGTACATTTATAGATTGAGACATTGTAGGTTGATTGTACGCTTGATTGATACAAATAAAAGATATAGTTGAGGAAAGTATTCTTAAGTTTTCCAGTCAGCAGAATGATGAGAAATAAAATTTATATAACAGCAACAAGTGCAACAGCAGCATAAAATTATTTTTATGTATACTTAAGTATCTTTAAAAAAAAAGGATAGCAATATTAACAGCAAATCATATGTGTTTTGTAACTTACTGGAGTAGTCAAAATAATGTGAGCATGCTGAATTTCAAATAAGTCATCCATTGCTGTATCTCCTGTTAGTTCTTTACAGATGAGTCCAATGGGTCCAAATTTTTCCTTCCAGTCATCAAAACGCTGACTGCAGAGAGCTTTTATTGGAGCCACTAAAAACAATACAGAGAAACAGCAAAAACTAGAGAAACATGATGTGCTTAAACAGATCTCCAAATACATTGCTACAATGATCTGTTTTTGAAACAAAACAAAAACTCTCCTAATTTTACTCACAACTTAATAGTAATAATAAAATATTGAATTAAAAGAGTAATCCTTAAAAAATTCCACTATTTTTTTCCATTGTTACATGAATATGTACTTTTAAGTGTATCCTGCACAGCCATTTTTAGACCTGGCAATTTTTATCAGACTTCCTTAGCCAGCAGTTTGGCTGCAGCAAAATAGAATAGCCTGTCCTTTCTGAGGGCTGAACTACGCATTATACAGTGGGCCCTCCGTATCCGCGACTTCAGCATACGCAACTTCAGCATTCAACTCAACACGAATGCTTCGCAGATACGGGGGCCAAAGTAAAAAGGTTTTAAAAAGGAAAAAAGTTTAAAAGAGTTTTCCTTACCTTTTTGCTACAAACCATTTCGTTTCCTGGTTTGCAGGTGAAATCGCATCCAGAAGCCTCTTCTGGGTCACGTGACTCCCCCTCCCTTTCCCAGGCTCACCCCAGAATGCATTGTAATGCATTCTGGGGCAAGCTTTGGAGAGGAAAGGGGGGAGTTGCGTAGCTTCCGGAGCCCGATTTTCACCTTCTACATGCCAGGAAACAAAGCAATTTGCAGCAAAAAGTTACATGCCAAAAGCTACAGCAAAAGGCTACATGCCAAAGCAGTTTGCTGAAAAAATGCGCTTTTTAATCTTTTTTTTCTTTTATTGAAACCCTTTTTACTTTGGCCCCCATATCCACAATAGCGAACTTTGCTATCCACGGATTTCAGTATCTGCGGGGGTTCTGGGAACAGAATCCCCGTGGATACTGAGGGCCCATTGTACCGTCAATACATGTATTTCTAAACGTGTGTCTGCCAGTTAAAGCAAATGCTTTCTTCGTGGCATTTTTTTCCCTATGAGACATGGAGGGCATGGGGAGACCTAGGAAACCAATAGGATGGCTGGCAAGCTCTGCACAGAAACAGAAGCAGAAGGCAGGTCCTACTGACATTGATATGGCAAGACAAGGTTGGTGGGAAGGAGCCACCAGTCTGAGGGTTTCCCAGAACAAACATGAGAAACAGAAAGGAAGGATGTCTTGAGAATAACATGCGCTGCCTTAAAACAAATCAAAAGTAAAATATGTTCAGCAAAGGAGCCACACGTTTGTTGCTACCACAGGTCTACATTCAACATGGAAACAATCATACACAAAAAATTTAGTTAAACGAAATAGTTACATAGTTAAAAACAATTAGCTCTTCAACAAAGTGATATACTTACTGTAGACAATTTTAATATTTAACCAAGGCATTGGCACCTTGATTAATAACCTAGTAACTGCAAGCTCAAATATTACAGTTTTTCCAGAACCAGTTGGTGCACAGATCACAAAATTTCTGTCTGTGTAAAGGACCTAGAAAAGAGCAACAAATAATAAATGTACCAGAACTAGACAGGTGCATCTATTTTGACTAATATGACTGGAAATATTTACACACAACATTTTGTTTATTATCACTGTATTGCTGCACAAACTACTGAATCACAGATATGATGCTGCTCAATTTTTTAAAGACTAAATGTTTATGTATCGGGTGTGAACTTTTAACTTTATACAAGGGCAAAAAAGGTAAAACAGAAGCCCGATTTTTTTCCCCCTTGGTATCTGCCACTGAGTACATTATGAAAGATATATGGCACAGCTAGGGCTATTATGGAGCGAAGCCTGCAGTAGTGTTGCAAACACAAAACCTATTCTCAAGTCTCAGGGGGCAGCAGCATACATCAAAGATGATGGGCAGTGACAGTGGTCTATCATTAAAAATATACCACAAGTTTTGTTCTTCAGCAACACTTTCAGAGGAAATTCCAAAGTCAACATCCTTTAGCAATTTTTACTCATCCATAAATTGTAATAGGTTAAGCATTAAACTTCTTACAAATGCTGATGTTATGAAGAACATTAAATACATGCTACCTTATTTCTAAAATAAGGTCACATTTCAAAAGGCTTACTCTCTAGTAAAGCCATTCTATTTAATGGTACAATGTTGTAGAAATTATAAGGACCGCAGTGATTTCGGCACCCCAGTCCTAAATATTTCAGATGGTCAATCAACTCACAATGTGCTCAATGAATGGCATGGTTTGCAATGTTTTGTTGGCACATATTCTTTGCATGCCTACCTTAAGAACTTGTTCATTTTCTAATACAGCAAGCCAAAGAATCAGAAATTGAACTCATAGCCCTGTCCTTCTGCAGCCCCAAGCAAGCAGCAAAATAGGAGATTTATTGAGCTTCCTAGTTTGCTGCCATATAGGGAGAGAGGCTACATTCAACCTGATGGATCACATGTTGCGCAGGCTAGGTTTATGGAAATGGGACATTGATAAGTTACTGTTATGAAATCGGCAACTGAGAAACATTTCTTTAGACATTACCATAAAAATAAGGATAATTTAAAATCAACACTATTAAAAACTAGTTCATACTTACATCATCCAGAGCCTTCGACTGAATATAATTAAAATAAGGGAACTCTCTAAAAACATTTCTAAACTGAGTAGCTTAAAATCATTTTAAGGAGTCAAACAATTTAGCAAAGAATGGATAAAACTAACAGCCCAATCCAACCTAAATCCCACCCACCACCCACTGATGCAGGCACACCAAGGAGGCACACACTACAACTTATGGGGGGGGCAGTTGGAGAGGTCTCCTTGGGGTAAATGAACTTTTGTTCACTTGCTCTGGTGAAAGCTCCCATAGTCCCTATGGGACTCCTCGGTCCTGTGTCAGCTATTTTGCTGGCACAGGACCAAGACGTGTAAAGGTTGCAGAAAGGGAGAGGGATAGGATTCGGCCGCATGCTCATAATGCTGAACCTGCCCCTCCCTCCCTCCCTTTTTCTGTTCCCCCTCTTTGCCAAGAAACTCCCCCATTCCTACCCATTCCGCCCATCACCCAGCCCCACCTTACCTTTCATCGGTGGATGGTGGCCTGGCCACCAGAACATATGTATGGCATCCAGCAACTGTGCTGCAGCCTCAATGCAGTGGTGCCACACCGTGCAACATTGTTGCACAGCTTCCAGCAGGATACAGGCACTTCCTCCTGGATCCTGCTGGCAGAATGCATATTCCGCCAGTGGAGGATTTATGTAGAATTGAGCTGCCCAACTGTAACTTTTACATTCAAATACTTTATGTGCATTTAAGTAAAGACATTTTAGTCGTTCCTGATTTACAGTGCAATCCAGTGTAATCTTGCACCGGTGTAACAGTAGATGCACCGGTGTAAATGCACTTATGCCAGTGTAATTGCACTTACACCGGTGCAAGGTTACACAGGATTGCGCTGTTCGAGAGGTAAAACTTCCAGAAATGTTGATGCCACACAAACACACTAGTTTTTCCAAAGGAAAAAACAGACATTTTGCAAAGGCTTGAAATATATGCAAAAATACTAACCTCCTAATCAAACACTATGGCTTCTATCCTACATTTCTCTTCTGTGAATGCAAAGTATTTTTGTTCAAGCAAGAGGAGGGACCTCCTCTTAAGTCTGAAGTCCTATTCCGGAGATTACCCAGCACACCCAGAGTGGATTTTCAACAGACACAGGGGGCTGGCTGTGCCAAGGAAGTGGCAAGGAAGTGGCAGAGAAGTTTGCTTCCATGAGCTTTCTACTGTGCATGTTCTTTAGGATACAAGCCTACTGACCCACTGTAAACAAACCTAAACATTATTTACTACTTAGGCAGAGTAATGCAATGTTCCCACTAGTCCAGCTGCCTACTAACACCATACACTTAAACCCCTCACACTAGTGAACTTCGATTTCATCTACTGAATTATGGCCAGGATACAATAGTTCAATCAATCTTTCTATTTTAGCCATATATGGTTGTCCTGCAGCCTTAACACATTTCCAGATTTTTAAAGCACATTAAAGCTTTTTCAGATACTCTGGAAAAGAGTATCTAAAAAAAATATACTATATTTTTTAATAAATATGTTTCTTCTACATAAAAGGATACGGATTTCAGTCACAGACCTCAGAACCATCAAATCTTTTTCAGTTGTGCCTAGTGAATGAATGTTTCTTTGTTTTAGCCATTGTCCATAATAATTTCAATAAAAAGCACAAATATAGAGTACCTTTACGACTTGGAAAAAAGGAAATAGATTTGTATAAATGATACTGTTTTCTGTAAATATTATCTCCTTTGTAAGCCAATCACAAGCCTTGCTGTATCAACAAACATGCTGAGGATGGGATGTACTTATCACTATATACTAGCACATCATTGCACTGTATACTTGCCACTAGTCATAATGTAATATGGATGTTGCAGGTGGATAACTAGTTCAAGTGTTTTGAGCTGGGATAGAAAACTGCAGTAATCTAAAAATTTACATGGGTAGCCAATTTGCCTGAATGGATTTGAAGATTATGAACTAAAATGGTTGTACAGTATTGTTATGTCCTTCTTTAAAACAGAATCCCTATACACTTTACACAAACTTATCCACAAAATGTGACATGAAGAAAGGTAAGTGAAGCACCTATAGGGAAACAGAGAGGAGATCTGCAGCAGAGAAGAGAACTAAACTTCTGGAGAGGTTTTGTATGAACCCATTGGACTGCCTGATGGAAAGAAATTTACAGCCCAATCATGCGTAAACATGCCATAAAGCACGTTTGACACCAGGAGATTAAGAGACCCTGGCGTGGAGGCCAGCAGCCCTTACTCCGCCTCCCCCAGATCTTGCAGCCGCTGATACAGATAAATCCTGCACCGGTTGGTGCAAGGGCGGACAGACCGGCCGTTTGTCGACCCAGTCCAGGAGGGGGCAGGGATATCTGCGGTGAGCTCCACCGATATTCCATGCCCATTCCCAGCCTAGGTTGCACTTACCCGACGCCCCGGATGTACATTGACCCAAGAGTTGAAGTACATTCGAGGAGGCCCATTAGGGCCGGGCAGCCCTAGACCCAGGGAAGGGGATGAATGCGCTGACGCGGCCCGGGAAGGGCGCAGGATCGGGTTGCCCCTTCACAATGCAAAAATGTAGTGTTCCTACATTGTAGCTGCCTGCCAATGAAAAATCCTCTTTAGGGGCACTAACCACACATGCTCCCTGTCCGAACGTAGCATCACACAATGCTCTAACTAGTGGTTCTCAAACTAGTGGGTCATAATCCACCAAGAGAACCGGATGCATCCCCTGCCCCCTTAAGGAGCAGGGATAGCATGGCGGCGGCAGCAACCCCGGCTACTGCCAGGGGGAAAATGTTAGAAAAAGTGCTTTTTGAATTTACCGAGGCCTACGGAGGATGTTGGGAGGCCTGCGGACCCCTCTGCGGGCCTCCCTGAGCTTTAGATCCACGGTGATTACGACCACTTTCAGATTTCGTGGAGCGATGATCTAAAGCTCGGGGAAACTCGCAGAGGGGTCCGCAGGCCTCTTCTCACCCTCCAGAGGCCCCGGTAAGTTCAAAAAGCACTTCTCCTAACATTCCCTCCCCCCGGTGGCGGCGATCGCAGCAGGGAGAACTTTGAGAAACACTGCTCTAAGCCAGGAGTTTACAACCCCTTCCCGGCCAAGTACCACCTCCGGCGCCACTCTCCTGCTGCATACCACTGGAAGTAACTGGCGATGACATCATCATCAGTTACTTCTGGATTTTCAGGTTTTTGGAGGCCAGAAAATGCAGGTAGGAGGCTCTGGACGAATGGGAGGGCCGTTCTCAGAGTTCCTGAGAGGCTCGGTCAAAGGCAGGAGCTTCTTGGGAGGAAAAACACACCACCAAAAGTGCCACATTAGAGCAGGGTTCCAGTGGTCCGGCAGTCCAAGTACCACCAGCAGTCGACCAGAGTACCACTGGTGGTACTAGTACCACTGGTTGAGAACCCCTGCTCTAAACGAAAGCCTTTGCACCTTATATCTCTTGTTCTTTCTCACCTTCACACTGCCTGGAGACCTTTTACTTTAGTATCAGTGTGAAAAGGGAGATAAACGTTTACCTGTGAAATAATCAGATGGGTGTGTGTGTGTAAGAATAGAAGACATGAGGTTATAGTGCATGCTTTTCATCAGTTCCCATGTTTGGCTTCAAAACAGCACAGTGGTAAACTCTTTGAGACTTAAAAATTTTAATCCACACCATTATAATTACTTGTGTTCTATCTGGCTTAGGTGTACCTTTCTGAGTCACATCTTTTTTTCTAATTTGCTTCTGACCTTCTACATGAATACTTTGTTACTTACTTCACATTACTCAAACAGGCCTAACTATTGTGTATTTCCTGGCTCCATCTACAGTTCTGTTCATGAATATACACTATTCACAGATATTGCATGAAGCCTGTATTGTAAATAACTTTTGTAGGGGAAAATTGCAGAGAACATTTGTAATTTACCTGCCACACTAGATGTCTTTGAAACACGAGGAAATGACTGTGCTTTTTCAATTCCTTCTCCACTTGCCGAGGCAGAAAAAATATCATTTACATTAAGCAGATTAAAATCTGAATATTGAGCTATCTGCATATTATTTTGCCACAGATCTCCTTTTTTCTCTTTATTAGTAGTAGTATTACTATGTGTGTCCATCTCTCCCATGGCATTGATGCTGTCCTTGCAGCCTATACTTGCACATGTATAATCAGTTGGTTTAAATAAGCTGTAAAAATGCAAAAGGATATTTTCATATTACCGGTATATACAGATATGCACAGACTTACATGACAATTATATGCTATCATTTGTATTGCTGTGTTTCCAACACCTGGAAAAAATATATATCTTTTTGTTACTTAAAACAAGCTTGCCCAACTTGACCCACCAAGCTAAAGACAGCCCACAGCCTGGCATGGCAATCTGCTAGGTGTTTGAAACACACATCCTGCTTTTGTAGTCCTTGGTAGGAAACAAAAATGGAAGGTTTATTCATCTGCTAGTGGGCCATGTTCAATTTAGAGAGTTGCGAACTGTGCAGGTCTGGGCCTATGATGACAAGATAAATTCCTTGTTTCAGAAGTGAAGTATTTCAGATCAAAAAGTATAGATTTGAAATAGTTGAGTGTGCCCAAAATAAATTATATTAATAGCATGTTCCCTTCTGCAAAGCAGCAATGTAGATCTGAGGAAGAGGGATTTGTAGAGGTTTTGGATGTTACATCTCCAATTTAATATCCAAGGGGAGCATCTTGCATCTCCACTGCAGTGAGATGTGTAGTCACTATGCAGGAAATCTGTTACTCTGAAAATCTTGCGCATCAGTTTTCCCTTGCTTCAGTAAAACATTCAAAGTCATTCATATTGATCCTTCTGAGAACATCACATAGCTTATCTACATATTCCAAAGTGTGTCATGGAGTATATGGTATCTGGACAGGTATCATATATAAAGAACTGAAAAGTGAGTTTTTCTATTGTAAGAGGCAAAACTGCTCACTTGTAGTGCATTTCTTGCTTGTTCTCACTTTCATTACTTGTGACCAATGTACTTAATGGGGGGGGGGGGGAACCTCACTGGATACTATGCATCAAAAAATGTATGCATCCCTGGTCTTGGTTGAATATCAGCATTCATTATCATTTAGTTGGCCTTCAAGTAGACTCTTGACATTACAGAGTTAGATTTTAAGAACAAATATTCCTGAAAAGAATTGTTTTAGGCCTAGTTTACACATACAGCACATACATCGTCTTCCTGCCCGCTTGACCCTTGCCCAGCTTGGCTAATACGATCTGCGCAGGTTGGGCTGGCCGACTGGGTGGAACCTTTTGTGAATTCATCTTTGCGAGAGGGAGTGAAGCCTAGCATCTTGAAGACTGCAATTGTGCGTCCCCTCCTGAAAAAAACATCCTTGGATTCCTCCAATTTAAATAACTATCGGCCAGTTTCCAATTTGCCTTTTTTGGGTAAGGTGATTGAGCGGGTGGTGGCGTCTCAGCTCCAGGGGATACTAGATGAAACAGAGTATCTGGACCCTTTTCAGTCTGGCTTCAAGGCGGGGCTTTGGGACGGAGACAGCCTTGGTCGCCCTGTTGGATGATCTTCGCCGAGGACTGGACAGGGGGAGTGCATCCCTGCTGGTCCTTTTGGACCTCTCGGCGGCTTTCGATACCATCGACTATGGTATCGTTCTGGGCCGGCTGGCTGAGTTGGGACTAGGGGGCACTGCGTTGCAGTGGTTCCGTTCCTACTTGGCTGACAGGTCCCAGATGGTGATGCTGGGAGACGCCTGTTCGGCGCCCTGCCCTTTACAGTGTGGGGTGCCACAGGGTTCTATTCTGTCTCCCATGCTTTTTAACATCTACATGAAACCGTTGGGAGAGATCATCCGGGGATTTGGTGTTGGGTGTCACCAATATGCTGATGACACCCAACTCTACCTCTCCTTGCCATCTCGCTCCAGGGATGCTGTGGAAGTCCTGGAGCGTTGCCTGGAGGCGGTTGGGGTCTGGATGAGGGCTAATAGGTTGAGATTGAATCCAGAAAAGACAGAGGTCCTACTGGTCAGGAAAGCTTTGATGCAGGTACTGAGTCACCTGCCCGTTCTGAATGGGGTTGCACTCCCCCTGCAGGAACGGGTGCGCAGCTTGGGAGTACTTCTGGATTTACAGCTCTCCCTGGAAAGCCAGGTGGCAGCTGTGGCCAGGGGTGCGTTTGCCCAGCTTCGGCTGGTGCGCCAGCTGCGGCTGTACTTGAGTCGATCGGACTTGACCACGGTGGTACGCCTTAGTGATTTCAAGACTGGATTACTGTAACGCGCTCTACGTGGGGCTGCCCTTGAAGACGGTTCAGAAGCTGCAATTAGTGCAGAATGCAGCGGCTCGGGTGGTCGCTGGAGCTAGGCGGTTTGACTCTGTTGAACCGCTGCCTCAGCTGCTGCACTGGCTGCCCATTCGCTTCTGAGCCCAATTCAAGGTGCTGGTAATGACCTTTAAAGCCCTTCACGGTTTGGGTCCAGGATATCTGAGGGACCGCCTTCTCCCATACATTCCGGCCCACTCTCTTAGGTCATCTGAGGGGGCTCTCCTGCGGGTACCACCTCTATCGCGTTAGGGGAGTGGCAACACGTGGGCGAGCCTTCTCTGCCGTGGCACCACAACTGTGGAACTCCCTGCTAGGGGATCTGAGAACCACCTCCTCCCTCATGACGTTTCGGCAAGGGCTCAAAGCGTTTTTGTTTCGTCTAGCGTTTGGGTGATGGGTTGTGTTCTGCCTCCTGTGTCTGAAGATGCTCTGCCATGCTGCTTTTGGGCTCCATACTGTCCCCCCCCAGTGGATTTTATTGTTTTTAATTTAGTTATGTATTGTTTAAACTTATTTTCTGTATTATTTTAAACTATGTATTTTAATTTTTGTTGTAAGCCACCTTGGGCATTTGCCTTTGGCATAGGATAAGGCGGGATATAAATTTTTTAAAATAAATAAATAAATAAGGAAATCACATTTTTGAAAGCTCTTCTATGTAAAAGGTTCCCTGCAAGCAAAAGGCTAGTATTGGAGGATGACTCAGCTAGAACTTTTCTCTCTGCAGCAAAGAGGCAACATTTCTATTCCATTCAAGCTATGGGAATGTTGTGACAGGCTTTTATATTTGATGGATTGTATACATGAGTCCTGTGACAGTTGAAAGTAAAAGATACGCCAGTTTCTCTGTAAGATGCCACAGAACTGGGTCCTTTTTCAGGATTCTAAGAGTGTATGTGGTAGTAAGTCAGCTACCTCTTAACTAAAGTAATAAACTAAACCCTGTGTTTAAATCCTTGTAAAAAAAGGGTTGTGCCTAGAGCAAATCTAATTACTGTATTAAAACATTGCCGAGAGGAAGTATTCCAGTTTTTTTCTTACATTCAAAAGAATATTAACACAACCGCCTGGAGCCCTATTAAGCACTTTCATTTCAAAGATCAAAAGCTCAGTTTTTGACAAATGTATCTAAAATAATATGGTTCTGATATCTGATGAATTATTATAATTGGCTAAAAAAAACCCTACCTTTTCCTGAATTTTGAACAGGCGCTTTCATCACCATCTTCTTCTGGAAAATTCATTAATTTCTGAAGACTTTCTACAAGACATTCGACAAGCTCTGTTTTCATATTGATCAAGGTCATAGAGAAATGATGGTACCAGATCCAGGTCACTCGCCTGGAAATGACTTTTATCTACTTCCCCAAAATTTAATTCCAGTAGGTTCTGCTTGCTAGAATTCTTAGCAAAACACATGCAGTTGAAGGAAGGGATTATTTAAAAAATGTATACCCCATCCTTCCACCCCTGTGGGGGGTGACCAGGGTAGCTTACAACAATTGTAAAACAATAGATCACAGATCTAAAAACATCGTCATATCTAAAAGATACAGAACCATTTTAAGTAACATAAAAAGACAATGTAAATCAGCAGAAACTTTACAAACAGAAGGCCCATCGAAATAAATGAGTCTCAACAAACGTTTCAAGATGACTAATGATTGGCCATTTGTGTTTTCCAAGGGAGGGTGTTCCATAGTGTAGACATCACTACCAAAAAGGATCTGCCCCTTGTTTCTACCAGTCACGTCTGAGAGTCAGGACCCAAAGTAAGGCCTCAGGTGACAATCAAAGTGCATGGCCAGGCATGGGAGAAGATTGTCTTTCAAACAGGTCCTAAGCCACATAAGGCTTTAATGGTAACAACCAACACCTTGAGTTGGACCCAGAAACTTTAGCAACCAGTGCAAAGCACAGGAGTAATGCTGTCAGACCAGAGGACCCTTGAAAATTGAGGATCTGATCCCTCAGTAATGTTCTTAAAACATGGCATATTCTATTCTTTGTATATCATGCCACAAAACTACACAGAATATGAATAAAAGCCTACCAATTACCTCTCAATACCATAGAAACCATATTATTGCTATCATGGTTTTATTGTGCTTTCCTAGCTTGCCAAATGCTATCTATAAAATATTTCATTTCTTATTTTTCACTGAATATTCATTGGGACAGGAGTTGTATTTTAAATATGTATTTGAACTGTGTTTTCCAGAATATTTGAAGCTGGCAATTCTGTATTAGTTTTGTTTTTTTTAAGAACCATACTTTCTCACATTAGAACTAAACACAAAACATTTTACCTTGTTGTTTGCTTTTTTCCATTTCCATTTGTAGCTCCTGAGTAGGTGGAACGTCAAAAACTGACGGAACAGGTGCAAGATACCAGTTTGTTGGCTCTTCATTTTCTAGATGTCTGTTCCAACATATTTTCATGAAACAAAAAAACATTAAGCGCTGTGTACCAAATTAATGATAAACCACAGGGGAACATATTGACTGTTGTGTCACCTCTAAATTATCCTTTTTTAAAATGACACTTCTAAAATGGAGTATCAGATTTAAAATATAAGGATTATATTAAAACCCACTTCAGCTCAATATGAATTTGGTATGCAATAGGGCCCAGTTGTATAACTATGGTTCTCAACAGTCTAAGATGTTTTGCTATCTGGTACATAATCTTGTACAACTGACAACATAGTCTAACAGAACAATACTATCCCCCTGAGCGCTGACAAAGCATGCGATTCGCCAGTGCTTGCCATCGCAAAACTGCCGTAAAGCATTTTGTGATGGAGTTCCAGACAGCAGTGCTGGCAGGAAGGCCAGTGCAAGGAACAGTGCCCACCAGGGAAGGGAAGGTCTGCACTGAGCAATGCGGGTGAGGCAGGGGGAGGGAGGCGATGGGGGTGGGCGAATGGGGTCCGGGAGGGAGGCGGGATCAGTGATGCTGGTGCACATTATATCCTATCGCCCTTCCCATGCCTTATCCACCAACATGGATCAATTCAGACGTGCACCAGCCATAGGGCAGGCGCAGGTCCAAGTAGACTCATGACACCAGCTGGGGCTTTCCCTGGGGCAAGGGAACAAATGTTCCCTTACCTTGAGAAGACCTCCCACCTCCTAAATTGCTCTGCAGGATGCAGCATAGCCTGCGCTGGCACCGCTGCATTGGTGCGGAGAGTTAGGTAGGATTGGGATGCCCATTTTTGCTTGTGTTTGACTACACCCCAAAATCTTTAGGTATGGAACTATGTATCAAAAAAAGAAAATGAACCAAAAATAATTAATATACAAAATAAACTATATTAATTATTATTGCAGCAAATATTCAAGGGCCTACAATTACAGTATATGAAGGGTGAAAACAGAAGTTCCCAATTATTTCCAAAGTACTGTACTAAAATATTATGTGATAAGATATACAGTAGTTTATTATAGCTGGGTGAAGGTGAAAATCTTTTTTATTTGATTGAACATCTAGTCATGATAGAGCCAAAATAAATCAACTAGTAACACACCTCCCACAACAAGTACTGTATTATTCATTAGATCACAAGGCCAACTTACTTTGGCTTTGTACCTGGTCCTTCAAAGAACAAACTATCCAAAAAAAGGGCAGAGTCCATCATTGTTTCAAAAGGAGATGCTAATTTTCAATAAACTAGGGGGAAAAAACATGAAATTCATTATCGTGAATACGATAGGGTAAGACCTCCTATAACACTGCTTCCTATAATACTATTTGTTATGGTATGCTTAGTCCTGAGTGGAATGTTTACCATATTATACAAAATAAAAACATTAGCATCCATAAGACTGGTCAAACATTTGTTGCAGAAAAGTACAGCTGTCTGCACTGTGCTTTCACCCAACAGAAGCTGTGTACTCTGGCATGCACTGAGCCATTGAAAGTGATGTATTCTGGTTAGCACAGAGTCAATTGCTTGCTGCCAGGAAATATTTTGGGAGAGGAAACAGTGGGCAAGGCAATCTACCCTAGATTCCTTCTTCAAGAAGCCTGTAGTTCCCAAAGATGAGTAGTAGCCCCTCTCATCATCTTCCACCACTGCCGTGTAGGAGGAGCAAAAGCAGTGGTGGTCAATAGCAGACTCTGACCTAATGCACTGGCAGTGATGTAGACTTGAATCTACTGACTCTGACTCGAGTCGGACTCTGTCAATGACTTGACTCAGACTTGACTCGGCGATTGTAAAAGACTCGACTTGAGACTTGGAGCCTTTTACAACAAGTCGAATTTTATTCATGTTTAAGTCTGTTTTCCCCATCAAATAGATAGGGACTCTAGAGTTGTTTAACACAGTACTCTGTTTTCCAGGAATCTATCCACAGCATCACAGGAAATAAATACTACTGTATTTGAGGAGCACAGGAAACTGCAGAGAGAAGGAGAGATCAGCAAAAACTGCCTCTTGTATAAATGGGGCTTCTTCTGCTAATAGAACCGCCTACTAAGATACAGCCTTGTTTTTATTTCATGTCTCTTTTTATTTTTATAAATAATGAAATAATATTATTAAATGTTATGAAATAATAAAATGAAATATTGAATGAGCACTAGTTATATATGCCACATTCAAAGAAAACGGTGTTTGTCACAGAAAAACACCATTCACAGTTTCCTAAAGTAAAACACCATTATTATAGCCTGAAAACAGAAACAAGTGAGTAAGAAGCAAGTAAGGGGAGTAAGAAGAAATCAGACAAGGGCTAATAAACTATGTAAAAAAAAACTTTCCCTCAATATTGTATTGTGGGGCTCTAATCTCTGGGGGGAGTTTTTTTTGTGACCAGACAAACCATAGTTCTAAGAATTTATTAGATTTTTTTTGTCTATATACATCAATCTCCTTTTCAACATCTGCCCACAGAAGGAAGCCTTAAAGGATTCACCTTGGTTATTCTTCCCCTCAAAGTGAAAACAGAACTGAGTGGCAAGGAATCAGCTATTTTAGAACAGTTAACAAATGAACATGAACAAAGAAGAACAGATTCATTTACTTGCTTGGGAAAGGCAGCAGCCTTTTCCTTATAGTGAAAACGTTTGTGGTACCTTAAGTCACACAGATTCAAAGACAGACACAGGAACCCCCCCGACCCCCCATTCACCTCAAACACGTTACATAAAATGTCTCCTCAGTTTTCTGCCTGAAGTAGCAGAAACTGAGGACAATAGGCCATTCAAGCATTCCAAATAACAAAGGGCTGCTATTTTAATTAAAAGTCCCCACCTTTTCTCCATAAAGAATGTTTGCTTTCCCCCACAGAAGCCCAGTTAGCAGCCTAGCACAATCTCTGCGCTAAGGCCCTCTCCCTATGGCAAGAAAACTATGGCCTGTTTTAACTTAAGGAGTATTATTAAGGAGTCAAAGGCAGCAGAGAGAACCCCCACATAGGGACAAGGGATGCATTTGAGGGGATTCTGGGAAATGTAGTTCCTTAAGCATGGCTGTTCTGACTTCTTTCAGTAACCCAGAAGCCTTATAGACAAATGAAGGGGAAGGGTAAATATTTTGCCTTGTTCACATTTGCAGCTTAGACCCAGAACATGTTTAGGATTTAACAGCAGTATGTGGCAATGGTTTCATATCATATGTGTAACTGAATCCTTAGCTATTTAAATGCTGATGAGATAAGCCCAAAGAGGGCACAAGGGGGGAGATAGTATTTGGAACAGCTTGCAAATAACCTATTTAGTGGAATAGCTAAAGGCAATGTATTTTCTAGAAAGAAAAAAAAAACATTTGTCTGGTGCATGGTGTCTGAAAGAACTAACCTTGGAGCACCTGAAAAGCCACTTCTTAAGCATTTCTGATGATGAAACTGAGAATTACAGCGCAATCCTCTGTAGATTTCCGGCAGCAGAGCGAGTGCTCCGCCGGCGAAAGCCATCGCAAATGTGCCATAAGGCACGCTTGCGATGACTCTAGAGTAAGGGCCGCCGGCGCTAGGCCGGCAGCCCTTACTCTGCCACCAGATCGCCATGTAGCTGCCGGAGGAAGGTAAGGGATCCCCCGGTGGCTCCATGGGCAGTCCAGGTGGCGAGGGAGGGGGGCCATTGGCCGTGCCGGCCCGGGAATAGCTGGCGGAAATTCGATGAGGCCCATCCCCCGAGTAGACCTCCAGGCCGCCTGCCGGATAGTTAGGTAGGATTGCGCTCTTAGACATGGTGACAGAAACGAAATGCAGAATCCTTTTTTTTCTTTTTCTTTTTTTTAATTTTAGCTTCAAAACATACCCAGGACCATAGTCATAACTGTTCTCATAGGGATTTTCCACACCCCTTTGCAGAATATTCATGTTTAATTAACTGTACATTCAGCTTTCATCTAGAATTCTAGATAGCCCTTCACTGGACCACCATGGACTCCCCCCCCCTTGTAGTGGTTGCTTGATGGCAAATTGGACACTACCACTGCCACTGGTAGGGAGAGTCACCCCAATCAGGCAGACGTAGACAATATTCTTTTTTTAACATATATTTATATTTTATTAATATATTGAAACATAAAAACAATACATATTTCATAAAGTTATAGCAAGCACGAAGCAATACATCCTACTAGCATACTATTCACCATTTTCTACATATAATATCCAACTAAGCCAAAATAACACCCACATTCTATTCATTAAATCCGCATATCATCACATCGTTCTTCTCTCTCTCTCTCTTAAAAAATCGATAAATGGTTTCCAGTTATTCTCGAAAAGGTTAACTGACTTTTCCTTAATTAAAATTGTAAGTTTATTCATTTCAGCATAGTCCAAAACTTTCAGCCACCAATCTTCCAACTAAGGTATCTCCGAATTCTTCCAATATTGTGCATATAAAATTCTTGCCGCAGCTATCATATATAAAAACAAAGTTTGAAATTTTTCGCCTACATGATCATCCATGATCACCATATGGGCAGAAGAGTCTGTCTCAGTTGGGAGAGCTGCTTCCTTCAAAGCCCGAAGACCGGTGAACTTGATAAGTTTGAGACACACCGCCGGCAAAAAAAAGCTGTGAAAGCCTCCAGGAGGAGAGATAAGAGCTTCCAGCTGCGTCGGTCGAGTGTGGGAGGCGCCAGTCAGCAGAACTGTCAGACTGTAAAAAGGATACCACCTGGAAAGTAGCCGTTCATGAAAGATTGGACATTTATATATATATATTGTAAAAAAACCCAAGGGAGGTTAGGACAGCCTGCCCATGTACACCGCCTTGGATTAAAGTTGGAGGAGAAATCCAATGACCAAGAAGGGTGGTATATAAATACTGTATATTATATTATATTATTATTATTATTATTATTATTATTATTATTATTATATATTGGATGTGGACCTTTGACTGTTCCTGGCCTGGATAACTAGGCTTACTATCCATCCCGGAAAACCCGGGACCGTCCCGGGTGGAAGCCTCAGCCAATGCCTCTTTTAAAGTGTGTAAAAACTCACCTTTTTTCCTATCGGCCACCTTGGATCTCACGAAATCTCATGAGATCCAAGATGGCGGCGCCCAAATCTCATGAGGGCACATGAGGCAGCAGGAGTCCTGGCCGACTCCGATGCAGCCAGCCAGGCTCCAGGACCACTGGTGCCGGCGCCGGCAACACGCGCAAAGAAAACAAAGAAGGCTCCAGGACCAGCAGCAATGGCGGTGGTGGCTGCCGCCGCCGCAAACACAACGACAACCATGAACCTGAAGCGGCAATGGCAGCATCTGCCACCACCACAAAAACAACAATGACCACAAAGACGACGTGGATGGTGGCAATGGCGGCTACCGTCGCGAAGAAGAAAACGAGGGTGGCGGCGATGGCGGCAGTGGGACAGGTAAGTAAAATAATTAATTCATTAAAAATTAAATAAATAAAAATTTCAGGCGCCCAATTTTTTTTAGTTTAACTTTATTTTATTTAATTATTTAATTAATTGTTGGGGAGGGGGTCCCAGTTTACAGCCGGGGAAATCTGGTAAGCCTATGGATAACCCCAACACCACCCCTGAAATTGCAAGACAGTGGGCCAAGGAGCATCAGGTTGCTAGGTCTAGATCATTGTTTCTCAAACTGTGGGTCGGGACCCACTTCGTGAGTCACGACCTCATTTCTGGTGGGTCCTAGGTGATGGAAAGTTCAGATAAGTAATTGCCACAAACCCTGAGACTATTCAAAAACCAGATAGTTCCTAATTGCCCTTCAAAGAGCTGAGCCCCTGCAGTTTGCAAGATAGCTGCTAATTACCCTGCAAGTAGCTGAGCTCTTTACTTGTAACTAAATAAATAAATTTATTTATTTATTTCTAGATCACCTTTTTTAAGTTTCGTAAAGCTAGGTGGGTCCCGATACAGTGTCATTTTAAAAAGTGGGTTCCGGTGCTAAAAAATTTGAGAACCACTGGTCTAGATGCTAAGAGGGCTCCTGTTCTTTTAGGAAGGATGAATTGTGTTGTGTCTGTCATTGCTACAGTATTGTAACTTGTTGATCTTGAGAGGGCAGTCAGGTAAAAGAAATAAGGGATGGGTACTGAATTTCACATATGATTTAAACTAAGCAGCCTGTTTTTTGGCTGCAGGCTTCTAGTAATAAAAAATTAGATCAGTGGTTCCCAAACGTTTTAGCACCGGGACCCACTTTTTAAAATGACACTCTATCAGGACCCACCTATGAGACTTTATAAAAAGGTGATCTAGAAAGAAATACTATTTTATTTATTTACAAGTATTTGCAAAAAAAAACCACCCTCAATCCATTTCTCATAGTTAGGCAGCTCTAATAAATAGCCCTCAAGGCTTGAGGGCTTAGTTATGCAACCCAGCCTTCACTTGTTCCCACTACCTGTCATTGAGGGACTTGGGGGGAAAAAAAACCACCCTCAAGCATTTTTGTTGTTAAGTCGTGTCCGACCCTTCGTGATCCCATGAACCATATCCCGCCAGGCCTTCCTGTCCTCCACTATCTTCCTGAGTTTGCTCATTTTCATGTTCATTGCATCGGTGATGCTGCCTAAACATTTCATCCTTTGTCTTCACCTTCTCCTTTTGCCTTCAATCTTTCCCAGCATCAGAGTCTTCTCCAGAGAGTCCTCTCTTCCAGTGGCGTCACTGGACGCGCGTCACCCCTGTGCGGGTGACGCGCGTCAGCCCCCTGCTCTAGGGACCCCCCACCCCCCCAAAAAAAATCATGACGCGGCCGAACGGCTCCGACGTCCTCTGCTGCAGCCCCGCCGGCGCTCCAGGGCCTTCTGAGAAGGCCCAATGGCTCAAAATGTGAAGTTTTACGTTTTTCGCGCATGCGCAGTACATTTTCTGAGGGCAAATGTACTGCGCATGCGCGAAAAACGTAAAACTTCACGTTTTGAGCCATTGGGCCTTCAGAAGGCCCTGGAGCGCCGGCGGGGCCGGATGCTCCGAGGCCGTCTCCCCGGCCTCAGAGCCTCCAGAGGGTGACGCGCGTCACCCCTTTGCGTGTGCATGACGCGCGTCACCCCCTGGCGGTCCGCCCCCCCACCACGCTCCAGTGACGTCTGTGCTCTCTTCGCATTAGGTAGCCAAAATATTTGAGTTTCAGCCTCAGTACCTGTCCTTCCAGGGAACTGTCAGGGTTGATTTCAGGATTTTAGGATTGACTGATCTCCTAGCAGTCCAAGGGACTCTCAGGAGTCTTCTCCAGCACCACAGTTCGAAAGCATCTATTTATCTCTCTTTATTAACACAAGCTTGCAAACTGCAGGAGCTCAGCTGTTTGCAGGGCAATTAGCAGCTATCTGATTTTTGAAGCTTGAGGCAATTAGTTATCTGATCTTTCCATCACCTATGTTTTCATTGGAGGCTCTGCAGGACCCACCAGAAATTGGGTCACAACCCACCAAGTGGGTCCTGACCCATAGTTTGAGAAATGCTGAATTAGATGTTTATTTTAAGGAGTGAGCCAAGCAGGAGTTTAAATAGCTTCCACTGAAATCAATGGAATGTAAAGTGCAAAACTTTGACTGGATCATGTCCACCATAATTTTAGAAAGCGCTTCCCTTTTTTTACGATTAGAAAGTGTGCTCTCTGATTCTTTTGGCCTCAGGCTTGTTTCCACCTTAGTTTGAAACATCTGCTTTTAGCTGACCAGACTTTAAAGATTAAAGCAACCATACAAACTGTTCATTTTTCAGACCTATTTTTTCTTAAGATTCTCTTCCCAAGATGGCATCTCCCTCATCACACACACACACACACACACACACACACACACACACACACACACACACACACGAATCACATAAAATATATAGCAAAGCAGCCTCTTAACAGCTCTGAGACAGTTTAATTTTTGATTTCCCCCAAGCTTAACATCTGATCAGCCATATGTTTTGAGTCTTTTTAGCTCATAGAGATCACATAACAAGTCATAAACCTGCATGTTCTGGAGCAATGTGACTAGAGAAATCATGAACACCAGAAAGTCATGGGTCAATGATCCATACAACAATAGAATAAGACATGCCCCATTGAAATACAAATTTGTTAAAAGCCTGAGAAGTTCTGTGGAAGTTTCCCTCTGAGTAAAGGAACACAAACAGTTTTAGATGCCAAAAACATAAAGGATGGAATTATCAATAGAAGACAATAGAATAGAAGTAATAATAAAGGGAAAAGAGGAGGGGGTATTATGAAGAAAATCTTAAAGCTTTCTTGTGCTGATAATTACTACAAAGTTATTGGGGTAGTACGCTTCTTAAAAATTGCCAGTTTTAAATGGTGGTTTTAGAGCTGCTTTACCTAGGTAGCTTTTGATCATCGTGGGCATGTTTATAATGCTGTTATTTACTGTACCATCAATATACATGGTATTTATAGAGAGTGAAAGACTGATCCCTGCTCCAAGTCTAGAATTATATTGGCACAAGGGACACAACAGAGGGAAGCGGATGAAGGTAGGGATAAACAGGGGAATTATATGCAATACTTTAAAATCTATGTACTGAAACTTAGTTACAGTAGGGAAAGATGACTCACCGAATCTTCTTTTATTTGAAATGGACTTTTCTTTAGGATCACCTTCCTTTTAAATGAAAAAATAATTTCGCACCAGTCAAGAAATTAAAAACAAATGTGCACAACATTCTGCAATTGTTCAGGTCCTATAAGAATAAAGTACATTGTGTACGGTATTTGCTTAGGGAAGACACTATGCAAAGATCTTCACATTGTATTTCCATGTTTTTATGCTTACTGACCTCAAAACCCAGCCTTTTGACTGTCGTGTCCTGCAAACACTTATACAACTGAATAAGCTTACTCATGCAAATAGTTCCCCTGAAGTTAGTCAAGTGCATAAGTGTTTGCCAAATTGGGCCCTAAGAGAACTAAACAGAGCTCCCTCTGGACCCCACCAATACTGTTTGCGTATGTCAGCCAGAGGGAATTTCCCAGGAGTGATGCAAAACTCTCCTCTCCAGGGGCTGAGCACACATTTTATGCAGCACTGAACTAACTCATGCCTGTTCAGGAAATCCAAGTCCTGAAGCCTGTGTGTTCTAAATGGCTAAGCACTTTTCAGGTTAACCTTGTTTTCCATTTTGGGTTTTCCTCCCCACTTTTCTTCATTTTCTGTCAGAATCACATTGCTTTTTCAGTCCCTTCAAACCAACAGCCAACCAGGCCTTTTTGACTATAAAATTACTTTTGCAAGTCCAAGTAATGCATCATTAAGAAATGGCAATATTATTAAGAAATTCACAAGAATGAGAAAAGTTCAAGTTTCAAACTACATTCCCCCTCATAAGAACATAAGAAGAGCCCTGCTGGATCAAGCCAAAGGCCCATCTAGTCCAGCTTCCTATATCACACAGTGGCCCCACCAGATGCCTCCAGGTGCACACAAGACAACAAGATACCTGTGTCCAGTCGCCACTCCCTTGCACCTGGCACAGAGAAAACCTACTCCTACAACCAGGAGGTTGCTTTTCCCCATCATGGCTTGTAAGCTGTGATGGACTTTTCCTCCATAAATCTGTCCAATCCCCTTTTAATGGCATCCAGGCCAGGTGCCATCACCACATCCTGTGGCAAGGAGTTCCACAGATGAATTACATGCTGGGTAAAGAAATATTTTCTTTTGTCTTATGCCCTCTTGGCATAACTTGATGTGCCAAGGTGCCAAAGTATGTCAGTAACAGCCCGGTCCAGCCTAAGGCAACTGCGGTACAATTCAGGCACAATTGCAGCCCAAGTGCTTTAGGCCCGAGTTGTGCCTGAATTGTACCCGAATTGTACTGCAACTGTGCCGAACTTGGGACGAACCTACGACGGACGCCGTGCGCAGGACGGGCGCGGTACAGTTGCGGTACAACTGCGGACTAAAAGTGGGCATTCCATGGGCGTCACGGGGGCGGGAACGAAATTTGGTCCGGTTCCAGACATTGGCAACCCCCTGACACGCCCCCTCGAGCCCAACTCAGGCCCAAAATTTGGGCCAGCAAAAAGGGTGGACCCAAATGTGAGGAGACCCATAGGAGCCATTTTACCTTACCTACACCAGCCCTCTCCTGAAAAGTTCTAACACCCTGGGCCCGAGTTGGGACTGAGTTGGGACCCGAACTCTGGACATGGACCCAAATAGTTACCCTATCAGCACCCAGCCCCACCCAGCCTCTTTCCCACAAAAGCCCAGCCCCAGCCCTCCACTCACTCTCTCTCTCTCTCTCTCTCTGAGCACGTGGCGTGGGGTTCTGTCCCCCAGCAGCCACAAAGTGGGACTTTGAAAATTTTTCTAACACCTCTCTTCTCCTCTCTGCCCCCCTCTAGGGCAGAGAGGGCTGTTCTGCCTGTGGCCAAACTGTTTACTCCTGTGCCTGGGCAGCTCTCTCCATGCAAGTGTTTGCTAACCCATGTCTTTCTCCCAGCCCCTCTCCCCCCCCCACAGGCAACAACACCAGCAGGTAAGTGCAGATAAGTGCAGGGGTTGTGCTGACATGTGGTCTGACTTCTGCCTCTTTGCATAGAGAAATATAGGTAGGATACATGCCTCTTTACCAATGTGTTGTCTCATAGCTGCCTGCAATGCCTGCCATGATATGCCTCTTTACCAATGTCTTGTCTCATAGCTGCCTGCAATGCCTGCCATGATATGCCTCTATACCAATGTCTTGTCTCATAGCTGCCTGCAATGCCTGCCATGATATGCCTCTATACCAATGTCGTGTCTCATAGCTGCCTGTATTAATGTGAGCACACAATGCCATGAGTGTTGAACTGTAACCCTTATGTAGACACCAGCTGTTCCCCCCCCTCTTTTCTCCACAGGGTCTACTGACAGGTCAGTATTGCTAGGATTGCCATGGTTGTGACCCCCAAGTTGTGTTGTTGTCTCTCTCTGTGACCCCTTTCCCTTACAGGATCATGCTCACCTTACACCCAGGGAAGGAGCGCAGACCAGGCGATGTGTCTCACACCACTCAGCTGTGTTTGATTTCCCTCCCTGCAGGCCTTTGCAACAGGCACACTGGCATTCCTTCAATGGGGAGTGCTACCACACACCAGCTGCCATGGAACACCCCCCAAGGTGGTCATCCCCCCAGGAATGCCCACTACCACTGACCGTCTGGGGAGCACCCCTCGGCCCGCAGTCTGGTTGCCCTATGGTCGTCTGCCTCGATGCTGCCAGAGGTCTGGGAGCCTGCCCTGCAACCCTCCTCAGCTGCTGCTGCTGCTCCACCTCCCTGGCTGCCTACTTGCTGTCCCTCCCCTTTCTATGGAGCAGGCTGTGGTTCCACAGGGGAAGAGCCTGCGTCTCCAGGCACGCCTGCTGCTGCTGCTACGTTCTGAGTGGCTGCTGTGCCTACCCCTGGCAGCCTCGCCTGGCCATCTCTGCCAATGTTCCAGAACAATAAAGATGCCCCTTGGGCAAAGGCCCCTTGAACAACATGACCCCAATGTTGCACAAGCACTGCCCCACGCACACAGAGACACAGCGCCCAGCACACAAGGCCCTGCATGAATCCCAGCCAGGGCCTGCCACAGCCAGCCCAGGGAGAACACAGCAGGGGGGCTGCCAGACCCTCAGGGCTCAGAGGGGAGGGGGGAGTTGGGGGGCCTCTCAGGCAGGCAACCACTGACAGGCGACGTGGCGCACGTCCGCCACGTCCGTGAAGAGCCCTTTCATCAACCGGGGCTCTCACCCACTCTCGGTCCACCCGTCAACGGCGTCCATTTCTGCCCTCGGTCCGCCCGTCAACGGCGTCCGTTTCCGCCCGTCAACGGCGTCCATTTCTGCCCTCGGTCCGCCCGTCAACGGCGTCCGTTTCCGCCTGTCAACGGCGTCCGTTACCGCCGTCGGTCCGTCTGCATGAGAGGCGCCCGTTCCTGCATTGCCTCCATCTGCGAAGTGACCCCTGTGTCCCTATTGGTCTCTGCAGACCCCTCTCCCTGTATCCCTCTCCCACCAGCCTTGTTGTCTGTCTGTTTCTGACCCACCCGTGCCCCTCCCCAGCACCCCCTGTCTGTGTGCCTGCCTCCCCTCCCACTCCCTGATGATGGACGCTGGCATCCCCCACCCCGCCAGAGCGCCTGCCGCGAGGCGCCAACGTTGCCCCATCTGGGGGTGTGATGAGCTGCGTGAGCCCTTCCCACTCGCAGCAGACAAGCCCAAGGCATCTCTCGGTCTTGGCCGGGGCACGGAGCAGAAGGCATGCCGGGATGCCTTCTTTGTGGGCATAGCCACGGCCCTGGAGGCCCAGGGCTTCAGGCAGTGCACGGGCATGTCCTGGCAGAGGCGGTTCCAGACTTCATGAGACCCCCCTTGTGTGTGACGTTCCCCCCCTCCCCCCCATGACTCCCACGTGCAGCCTCAACATGGCTTGGGGGTGGCATCGCCTTCTGCAGGAGGGAGGGCAGTGGCACTCCCCCCTGCGGCAGGTGGCTAATGCCCAGGGTGCCCTGGGGCAGCTGGCACTGGCACAACCTCTGCCCTTCCGCTGACTGTCGCACGCCCAGTGCCTGCAGGCCCACCTGTGGCTGCCCCTCTGCTGCGAACGCTGCAGCAGCTGTGGTAGGTGCACACAGACGAGCTGAGGAGGGGGCTCTTCGCTTCCACAAGACTGACAGCTCCCCACAGGGGCCTGCCTGCCTCTGTGGTAAGTTTTGCCTCGATCCTGGCCCACTGCTCTTGCCTCCAGCCTAACTCAGGCACAGTTGCAGCCTAACTCGGTCCTAGTTTGGGCCCCAATTGGGCCACACTTGGGCCTCAGTTGTGCCTGAGTTAGGCTGGACTGAGGCCTAAGTTGAAAAATATTGTGCTTATCTGTACTCACAGATATCTAATGCATGATACGCTAAATCCCAGGGGTGACATCAGGGATCAGCTGGATCAGGCACTGGCCAAGGGTCCATGCCCATCGCAGAGCACACCGGGCTAAGCCAACCACTGAACTTCAGCACAGTACCAGAGACAGTACCCAATGCACCATCAGGAGGCAAGTGGGGGAACTATGGGGGGAACCAATGCAGGGCTTTGCCCAAAGGCCCCCAGCAACATAGTGCCAGCACTGTTAAATTCTTACAAAACATTAGTTCAGTAAATAAAAGAGATGCCAGATCTCAAGCCCACGCAAACGTTTATTAAATACTGTATATTGATTCAAATGTGCACCTTGCATTTGTTTCAAAAGGCATAAATCACCATCCTTGTTGTGACAGGAAAAAAAAACCTTATACATTTGCATTTACAACCATTGGGCAAAGCAAGTAGTCATAATGTACTGTCCAACGAGGGAGGTCAATTGACCAAAGAGATTTTAGTAGATTAATAATTTGCTTTTTTAATGTATTAATCAATATATTTATGTATATAAAAATTATAGGTATCTTTTTATGGTAATGAAGGAAGTTTAAGGTAATTAACAATTTAATAAAAATGTTGCCACTCCTAAAAGGGGAAGCTAATTTTAATATTTTTCTGTTTCATTCCCAAAATAGGTGTTCTCTTAGCCTCACCAATTAAAACTTACCCTTATTGATTCATTGTGCCCCATAACCAATTAATAAAATTAATCTTCTGATCAAACTTGTTAAAATTTGCAGTTCTAAAAATGCAATTAATTCTCTTCCTGAGTTAATTTACTTGGCACTGATGAGCTCTTCTACCTTTACTACTGAATAGGTACTTAGAACAGCAGGTTGAAGACAAAAGATATCTTGGTTCCATTCCAGAATATTTGTCACTTACTTTATCTATGTCTTAATATCTCCTACACAGTGATTTTTTCTGATACCTCCCCCACATTTTCTGAAGAGTTAAGATAAGGATTAAATCTAACCTCATTTATTGGTTGACTGTGTTTATACAACCCCTTTCTGACACAGAGTATCCGTTGTATGATGAACATCATGACAAAACATTAAGTAATGGCCCAATCCTATCCCCCACCAGTTAATGTGATGGAGCCGCGCTCCGCGCTGCCAGAGTGCGTACTTCATCGTATGTGGGGGGAGGGGGAAACCAGTCAGCCCAGGAGAGCTAAGTAAATATATTTTTTACTTAACTCTCTGTAGGCCAACTGGCCGCCAATGGGTCTCCTCGGACCTACGCCAACTATTTAGCTGGCGTAAATCCAAGGAAGGGCCCAATTTTCCTGTGCTGATGCAGTTGCAATGCAGCCCCAACCTACAGGAACAAATCTGCCCTTACCTTGAGGAGGCCTCCACGACTGCCTCCGCGTACGTCCCGTTGGCATGGTTGCATCTGCACTGGAAAGTTGGATATGATGGGGCCCTCAGGGGGCATGCTGGGCTAGGAAAAGGGGGCTAGGAACTTGGCATGGGCTATTGACGCCAAGATCCACCCCTTCCCACCCTTGAACCTCTCCCTGCCCTGATCCTCCCCTGAACCACTCAGAAACTGCGCCCCAACCACCTTACCTGCTCCAGCGGGGCTTCTGCACACTGCTGTCGTGCATGCAGGTCCTCTGGCCATTTGTGCCAGCAGTCCCGCAGCACATAACTGCAGCGCACCTTTTATGATGCTATACGGGGACTTAACGTGGCAAATTGTGAGATCTACAACTATAAGCCTTTAACAGAATTGGGCTGTAACTCAGACTACATACAAATGTGATTTGTGATAAATGTATCTGCATACATATAAATGTGTATAGATAAAAATATTTTTACTTTTAGTCCCGTAATTTACTCCTGTGAAATATTCTACATGCCCAATGGAGGAAAAAAATATACTGCCAAGCTACTTTTTTTCAACTTGATATGTTGTCATTTTGACTGTGGAAGTGCTCTTCCATGCACCACATAGCTGATTCCAATAATTACTGTGGTGCTTGGTCACTTGCAGCAGGAATGAACAATACTGGTACTATCACGGCCAGTTTTATTTATGTAATTTATCCCATCCTTTCTCCAAGAAACTCAGCATGCTGTATATGGTTCTTGTCACCCACCCCACCCACCTATTTTATCCTCACAACAACTCCTTGATGTAGTTGACTGATAATGAGTGACTGGCCCAAGATCACCCAGTAAGCTTTACAGTTGAGTAAGGATTTGAACCTAGGCCTCCCTACTCTGTCCAACACTAGTCTAACCGTTATGCAAGGCTGGTACTAACCTACATAGATGGATTGTATGGTCTTGCAATACTGGCAATAATTCTAACAACGTACTTATTAAACACAGTAGGAATCTGTATTGTGATGTTTTTCTAAAGTCTTATAACCACAGGTGTCGTGATGGGGGTGCGACTGGTGCGGGGTGCACCGGGTACATAATTTTTAGGGACCATCAGGTTATCATGTCACCGGAATTACTTTTGTTTCGGCGAGTTCTTCTGGGTCCCACACCCAGAAGTTTTGTTATGTCCAAAACATAAGCGACGCTGCTGCTATAACCTAAGTCAGTGTTTTTCAAAATTCTCCCTGCAAGGCGGGGAGAACTTTGAGTGCTTGTGAGGGTGGGGCCAGCGACGGTGATCCCAGGGATTGCCGCAGCTAAGAAAAACGTGCCCGAAAACAGGTTTTCATTGCTTACCGGGGGTGCGGGGAGGCCTGCGCAACCCTCCGCAGGCCTCCCCAATCTTCAGATCACCGTGGAGCGGTGATTTTTGACCACTTTTGGTTTTTGCGAAACCCGGAAGTAGTCTAAAATCTGAAAATTGCGGAGGCCTGCAGTGGGTCGCGCAGGCCTCCCTGCAGCCCCTGAAACCCGGTAAGCAACGAAACCCCATTTTTGAGCATTTTTTTCTGTGGTGGCAGCAAACCCTGGGATCCTATTGTGGGCTTACAGTGACAGATCTTGCAATCCACCACCGTAAGTCCCAGAATGGCATCATAAAAGGCACAGGTTTCTGGGAGCATACAAAAAATGCCTGTCACCATATGTGCACGTAACAAGTGTCCAATCCATTAAAAAAGCCTCCACGTAGCATCTATTATACGGAGTATACTTGGGAATAAATTAAAAGAAAAAAACTGACCGAATCCTAGGGACTTCTCTCACTTACCAGGAATACATGCAAGCTTGAATTATTGCTGTGTTTTGGGCAAAATATGTTGAAGATACTTACTTGGTTAAACACTCTCAATGGATCCTCAAAGTAGCACAACTTCCTCGGTGACAGCAAAGGACCAAAGAAAAACAACATCATGCAAGAGGAAGGAGAAACTCTGTCACACTAAATTTCTGATAAAAACAGACGAGGTTATGAACACAGCAAAAGAATGAGGTATGTTGGCACACGACCAAAAGGAAATGGAAGCTGGAAACGAAACGCTTTTATAACAAGATGACTGCTGACAACACTACAGAAAGTAGATGACAGCATTTCAAAGTCAAGACATTCTACATACTTGTTGATGTGTTTACAACACAGATGAAAGGATAGTCGTGAGATTTCACAGAGAAATATTAGATGACACCTTTGACGTTGATAAAGTTATTAAAACATTTCCTTGGATAAAACCATCAAGGTAAACTTTATAATTTGCATACGCAATCTAGAGCAGTGGCTCATGGTCTTTTACCTTTCTGTTCTAATTCGTATGACATTGTATATTGAATTCTTTATTTTTTAAAAATTCTCAAATACCAAAAGAGGTTTTAATATAGTATGCATTCTAATATATTAGCACCCTTGATCATAACATTTTCTCCACGTGTACATATGATGATGCCCAAATTGAACCACAAATTATACTTCTGGATTTAGTTTATTTCCTGAGGCCTAAATTTAGAAAAATACACTATGGCCCCCACCTAATTTCAGAAGAAGAGCAATAGGCGGTATCTTGATGGAGGAAATATTTATGATCTTCTCTGAAACTTTAAATTCTTCACAGGGCAACTTCCTCTCCTATCCTCTCCTTTGCTCCCTTAGCAGCAAGGCTAGAAAACAGTACAGTACTTATAAAACTAGCTGACAGGTAACGCCCCTCCCCTTTAAGTCCCATCTGCCGGTACAAGAAGACAGGAATACCTTTGATTCTTGTGTGTTTAAGAATACTGAATTTAACTGTCATCGAGAGGGATCTTTAACCTTGAGTAAATTCTACTACCTGAAGTTGGGACAATAGTGTGGGAAAGGGGAGGAGTTGCTGGTCTCGACTCTAAACACTATGTAATATTATCTAGTACAGTACTGTACTATTCTTTTGACTCTCTACCTTGTGCAGCATTAAAATTAATCTCCAGTTTTGCCAGCTACCATGTTACTCTTTACTACTGCTTTCTGCCTCACAAGGGATCTGCATGCTCCACTTACTGCAGAAAATGGATCTGAGTACAGGTAACTGCAATATTTTATACTGGGAGAACAGTCATCTTTGTTTGTTTGGTCCAGCAACCTGCAGTGCAGACTACAGGCATACCCCCGTATCTGCAGGGGGATAGGTTTCTGCTCTCACCACAGTTGAGACCATGGATAAGAGTGAACCCTTTTTTCCCCACTATCTCCACGTCCCCCCCGTGGACCCCGCGAGTCCCCCCCCCGGCGATTACCTTTGTTGTGTGTGTCTTGCTTACCCAAATGCTATAAACAGCAGCGTGCTGCAGTGCTTATAGCACAGACGCAGACAAGCCACCTGAGTGCTAGAGAGGCTCAGCCGAAGACTAACAGGAAGCAGGAACTCAAACTGCTTCCTATTGACCTGCTGCTGCTTACAGTGTTTGGTCAAGACACACACAACAAAGGTAATGGCTGGGGGGGGGGGCACGTGGAGAACCGAGAATACATGAAACCATGGTTAATGAATTCGCAGATACGGGAGTATGTCTGTATAATCTATTTTTACCTAATAGAGGCTAATCAAATTGAGGTTACAATCCTATACATACTTATCTGGGAGGGACATCCCAATCCTAACCAGTGCTGGATCTGTGGACCCACGCAGCCCACACTGTATCCAGCGCTGGGGAGGAGCAGGCTGGAGGTCTCCTGGGGGTAAAGGGACATTCATTGCCTTACCCCAAGTAAAGTGGGGCTACTCGGAACTGCGCGAGTATTATAGCTGGCGCAGATCTCAGAATACCCATACAGGCAGAAAAGACTTGGGAGGGGACATAGGATTCGGCGCACACGTTTGCGACACCCTAGGCCGGCGCAGATTAAACTTATTGTTTCAGTTTCATTAAACAGTAAGATTTACTTCTCAGTAGACATGCATAGGATTGTGCCGAGTGTCTGTAGAAAACGTGTTCCCCACCATTTTTAGACTCTTACCAACTGCAGATTTTGGATTTTTCCATCATGCCCAGCTTTGTCTGTCCCCTGATCCTACTTTTGTTTTGCTTAACATCCATCCTGGAAAAGAGTTCTGGAGATTAGAAGCTTGCTCGTTGGCATTTTACTTGGCCTCTACCTTGACTTTTGAGATTTTTTTTTCCTAATGGCCTGACATGGCTACCTATGTTTTTGGTTGTTTTTTGCTGTAGGTTTCCAAGAGATGAGACCATGTAGAGTCAGAGGGCTCACTACCAGCCCATGGTACGCAGCACTGCTGACGGAACACGTTCTGCATGTTATGGGGGGGGGGGTTGACCAGATGGCCCAAGGGAGGTAAGTGAAACTTTTTCTTACATACCTCTGTGTAGGCTAAGGTAAGGGTAAAGGTGACCCTCAGCTATTAAGTCCAGTCGTGTCCGACTCTAGGGTGTGGTGCTCATCCCCATTTCAAAGCCGAAGAGCCAGCGTTGTCCGAAGACGCCTCCGTGGTCATGTGGCCGGCATGACTCTCCTTGCCGCAGCGCATAGCATGCAGCTGGAACACGGAGCGCTGTTTACCTTCCCGCAAGCAGTACCTATTTATCTACTCGCATTAACATGCTTTGGAACTGCTAGGTTGGCAGGAGCTGGCCAAGCAACGAGAGCTCACCCCATCACGAATTCGAACTGCCAACCTTTCGATCAACAGCTCATGGTTCAGCGGTTTAACCCACTGCGCCACCCGCTGGCTTCTGGCCACCCACTGGCTTCTGGCCACCCGCTGGCTACCTGGCCTCAAATGGGTCTCCTAAAACCTACACCAGCTATTTTGCTGGCGTACGTCCAAGGAGAATCAGGGATGGTTCAGTGCGGGGAAAGAAAGATAGGATCTTGGATTGTGCTACTGCTGCCGAGGTCCTCCTCCTCTCACCCCCAAACTTCCCCCTGCCTGGCCCACTCCCCAGCTGGTCCCCCCCAAGCCGCCCATAATCCTCCTCCGAACCACCCCTACTGCCAACCTACCTGGCCTGGCAGGGCGCCTGGGAGCCACTGCCGCATTCATGGGACCTCTGGTCATTTGTACTGGTGGCATGACGGCAGTGTGGCTTTCACGCCACCAGTTTGGGGCTTATGGTGGTGGATCACGAGATCCACCACTGTAAGCCCTGGATATGATTGGGCTACTAGATTGCAAACTTCTGCAAAATCGCTTGGGAGTAAATTCTATAAATGTTACACCAGGAATGCAAGAAGATATCCATGCAAATATCTTAGACCAAATTGCCCAAGTGTAAGTCACCATAATCATTTCAGTAATCACTTAACCCCATTTCTTTCTCTTTTGCTATTTTTTTAACAGATGTAATGTTGTCAACAGACTACTCCCTGCACACCTTGCAGGGAGATTGTAGAGCCTAATTACAATGCACAATGATTTGAAAATGCAAATGTTCTAAGTGTACTGCTTATATTATAAAGAAAATAAATGCTACCTTTGAAAACTGCATGTTCCAGATGTCTAAGTGTCTGGGTATAAATTATTTAAATACTAGTTGTGAAAACTCTGTGAATACATACATGATTCATGTCACTTTTGATTATGGCTCTACTTGAAACATAAGGCCACGATGTAGTATTTTGTAACTTTATTTGTATTTTCCCTTTGTTATTTGTAGTTTTATTTTAAACTCTTCTTTTCTGTATATGAACCAAAGCAGTGCCAAGATGAACTGTGAACTATGTGAAAGAGAAAGTGCGAAGGGTGAATGAGCACAAGTCAGAGAACAATAAAAACCCAAATGAGAACTGAGGTTAATAAACAAAAGTCCTAGAGGAACTGTGAGTTATAGGCTGAAGATAAGGAACAGACAAGTCACAGCACATCCCTGGAAACTTCTCTTCATGGAAGTGGTGCTGCTGGCATCAGGTTCGACCAAACCTCAGTTTGACCAAATGGTTATTGCATCAACATAACTAACAGCGCAATCCGACTTAACTTTTGTGCCGGTTTAACCGGCGGCGCAGTGAGAACAGGAGGCCCCAGAACGGAAAAGGGATTCAAATCCCCTTTGAATTCCTCTTTTGGAGGGGATTTGAATACCTTTTCTGTTCTGGGGCCTCCCGTTCTCGCTGCGCCGCTGGTTAAACCGGCACAAAAGTTAAGTCGGATTGCGCTGTAAGGACGCAATCCAATCCTACTTACACCACCGTTGTAACCAGCGGCGCAGTGAGAACGAGAGGCCCCAGAACGGAAAGGGGATTCATTCAAATCCCCTCCAAAAGGGAAATTCAAAGGGAATTTGAATCCCCTTTCCGTTCTGGGGCTTCCCGTTTTCGCTGTGCCGCTGGTTACAACGGTGGCGTAAGTAGGATTGGATTGCGCCCTAAGACAGAGGTAGTGGGGGACAAAAAGGCATCAGATCACAATCTCAGAGAAAGATAAAAGCTGCAAAATTTAGGAGGCACATGAGGACCTCTACAACTTCTAGAGCTGTTGTGTGTGCCAGAAACCTCCAGTTCTTCTCCCAAATTTCTATGACTTGCCATCAGTAGACAAGCAGGCAATTACTGATAGCAATAACCAGCTTTACAGAGATTTGTGGTTTGAATGCATACACATCAATATTGTAATCAATGAACATAGCACTGTTCCTTATCCCTCAATGGTCTCTAAGTGTAATTCTTACAACTGCATTTTAACCAGAAAAATCCTAGATCAAAATTTTGTAGAAATGTCATGAGCTTTTCTCCAACAGACTCGCAAAAGGAATCTTCATTTCTCTCAAGGAGAGGCACTTCACTAGGGCAGCTGAACTGCTGCTACACACAGCAAGTAACATTTCACTTCAGTCAGTCAGAGTTATTAGCTGAAAAACTAAACATGAGAAATTATTTCATAGCAACAGCAACAATATTTACACAATCTGTTGACAGACCATCAATGCAATGAAATTCAGATAGATTTATAGGATGGAAAAGAAACTGTGTTGACCAACACACAAGAACATTTTACAAGAGTTAGATGCTGCCAGGGAGAAATATACAACAGAAAATCAATTTCTCAAATAATAAATGTCTTCACATAGTACATGCAAAGCAAACAAAACTACTTTTATGGGTGCAAAGCACAATATTCGGAATAAGATAGATAGTGGTTTAGAATCTCTGAGATTCCAGCCCAAGGTATTCAATTATTGTGAGTCTCACAGTTAATGAAAGCTGGCTAGAGATTATACAGCTTTCAGTAATAGCAAAATCAGTAATAGCACTTCCCCTACCCCCCCATGCTGTTTATAAACACCAATGGTATAATTCAGCCAAACCTAGGCACTTTTAAGCATATGCTTAATTCTCTTCCACTGAAATCAATGGAGCTTAAAATATGTAACTATAGTTGAATTGCACCATAATTCATTCATTCTCATTCTCATTCTCATTCTCATTCTCATTCTCATTCTCTCTCTCTCTCTCTCTCTCTCTCTCTCTCTCTCACACACACACACACACACACACACACACACACAAGGGCCCTTGATGGCCCTTGATACAGTATTTGATCCTGTGACTCTATGGATACTCCAAAATTAAGTACTGTGCCTCAGCTACTGTATGACACCAGTAGATATCCATTAAAATGCTCTTTACCATTATTAATATTATAAAGAAGGCCAACTTGCATTATTGAATAGTGATGATGTTAAAATTCGAATTAATTGAACTAAAGAGCCACATTTCACAGTGGTGGCGTGCTGGCTTGTCAGTCCTGCAGAAGAGAGTGTTGCACAAGAGTACAGTACGTGGCACTAACAAGAGTGGAAAAAATATGGGAAAGGGGAAAATAACTAATGGACAGAACTTGCATTATGGGGGAGGAGGTAGGGAGGTCCTCAATGAAATTCACAAGCACTGCACAGCCCCCCCCCCCCAGTTTTACATAAAACATAGTCCTGCTGTGGCCTCCTGAAAGCAAAAACTAAGGGGACCATCACAAAAACTAAAGGGGCTGGAACCCTTCTGGTCTTTCTGTAATTCAAACACTGCTAATCGTCTCACCTGGTCTCACATATGTCCCCACATGCCCAGGATGTCTCCTGGTCCCACTTCATAAGGATTACCTGAGTACCACACCTTTGCCTGCACATTTGTTTTTGCATAGCAAAGGATTCTTTGATAAGTGAAGCCAATGTGCTCTATTTCACTTGTCAAGCTTAGTGTGTTGCTATAGCCCCAGTGCCCCAAACACTATTGGTACCACTGTAAGAAAAAGAGACCCTAAGGAAAGAAAGGAATGTTCATGTGACCCTTAACCAGTGAAATGTCAAGCACTTTCTGAGAACATCACACGGGAAAATGATTTATTAATTACAATTATAAAACATCAGGATCATTATTTGCTATTAGGGTACTTCATGTAATTAAAGTGCCATTGCAATCTCAACTATGTTTCTTTTTTCCTTTATATTGTCTTATTGATACTTCTGTGAATACAAAAGGTTCTTTGTCATTTTTCTTTTTTCTCTTTTGTTCCTGTCATCTATTGCCCCCACTTGCTTTTCTATTATTCTCTGAATTCCTGTTTTCTAAATTCCACCCTCTCTTCTTTTATCTATAGGATAACCTTCAGCCTATATTCTAAGTAGGTGCAGAGGCTTCTGTAGTGGAGGGATTTAAGACAGACATGTCTCCTTGGGCAACAGAAACAGAGACAGCAGGAGATTCAAGGAAAACATGCTGTTAGAATAATTCCCTTCAGAGAAATCACGATGCCAAACCATTCCTTCCAGCTACCACTCTCACAGAGAGAATATTTATTCATTGGTAGATGAGGTTCAGGAGACAGTCCACATTAGAATTTGAATGTTTAGCTTCTGCTGAAGTTTCGGAGTTTCTTGGGGAAAGAGAGAGGGAAATCAGTAAAAATAAGTGGTAAGAGTTTAATCTAAAAGTTCAAGTACTCTTAAAAGCACTTGCTATTTCAGCTGATCCCAGCCTATGCATTTTTCTTGAACATCTTACCCTCTACCAAACAATTTTAGTTTCTTTGGGTACTGCCATGAATCCAGTCAGTTTTGCATTGGCTATCCACGTACTGATGTACATTCTCCTCTCTATTCCTTCTGCACAGTAGGTTGATTGCAGATCCCATACATTCCAAAAACGCAATTGAGCCATCGGATCTGCCCAATAGACCTGCTTGTCTGGTGGTTTGTCAAATTGCAGTTTTAAAAACTGGCAACAGAATATAACAAACTTAAGTCCTTTGCTTATTATTATTATTATTATTATTATTATTATTATTATTATTAACAGTTTTTATATACCGCTTTTCAACAAAGTTCACAAAAGTGGTTTACAGACAAAATCAAATGATTAAATGGCTCCCTGTCCGAAAAGGGCTCACAATCTAATTTAAAAAAAAAATGCAGAACACCACCAGCAAGCAGCCACCAGAAAGACACTGTGCTCGGGTGAAAGGGGGGCAGTTACTCTCCCACTGCTAAATATAACAGGAGCATCAGTTGAAAAAATGTCTGACAGGTTATATCAATCAGGTCAATCATTTGTTTGAAACCTACCATATTTTTATTTAGATGTACAGTACTATCCTTCCGTTAGGTGAGTTAGGATGTTGAGTAGGGACAATGAGACCATCACATTTTGTGTAGGAAAGACAGCAGAAACAATCTGAAACACCTCAGTCTTAATGAGGACTATTATACCAAAAACTATCTGGAGAATCTAAGCAAAAACGTAAACTGGTGCTTGACCAGTAAAAAAATTGCCTTGCATTGTGTCAGAAATATCTAGGCAAAAATATATAGACAAAACCACAAGAACATAATCACTGCTAACCCAGTGGAGACTGACTCACTTTGCAGTTCCAGTGGTTCCACTGGAGATGCAATTAGCCACTGCATAGGGGGGGGAAATACCACATGCAATAACAGGCCTGCACAGCAGGCATAGCTGTTTGAACACCCAGGACAACGAAGCCACAAAGTCCCATTATATTCAAGGGAGCTTACTCTCAGGTAAATGTGGCAATCCTATATACACACTTTCCTGGGAGCAGACCCCATTGAATACAATGGGACTTACTTCTGAGTAGACATCATAGGATGATGCTGTTAGTTTGTTCCAGGGCTGTGAGATACTACTGCTCTCTAGCCTGTTTCTCATTGAAAATCACAGAAAGGTAGTCTTACATTACAGTTGCACTGGCAGAGTTTTCTGGAAGAGAGACTATAAAGTATTGATACCTGTCATGGCCTCCAGAGTACGACTGGGTCAGCTGGTAGTCAGCAGCCACCTGCTAAGTGGGACCCCTCCTTTTACTTTGGGTCAGGTGTGACAAGCCACATAGAAGACACAGAGAAATCAATATTTTCCATCACACCCATCGTTAACATAAGGACAGAAGCCCTCTGAGATAGGAGGTGTCACATTGTTAGGACTCCACTCAAGCCTGGAGCCAGCTCTGGATGTGACCTGTGTACATTTTGTACCCTTATGCAAAAAACAGCTTGAGTAGCATCCTTGAGGAATTATGATGGAAAATACTGAGGGCGGGGATAGAGGGCTATGTCTCATATACGTAGGCTTACCAGATCTCCAACCGGGACAGAGTGCTAGACCTTTAGGAGAAGGAATGTGGGCAGGTCAGCTGTAGCTTGTTAAACTTTAGAGCAGAATCCTAGGCATGTCTACTCAGAAGTAAGTCCTATTGAGTTCAATGGGACATACTCCTGGGTAAGTGTGCATAGGATTGTGCTCTAAGAGTTTAACAAGCTACACTAGTCCACATTTCTTCTCCTAAAGGTCTAGCACTCTGTCCCGGTTGGAGATCTGGTAAGCCTACATATACGGAGGGGCCCATAGTGGCTTCATAATTTCAAACTCCTTTTTCCTCTAAGACAAGAAACAATTTCAGTTCCAACAAAAACGTTTTTACTTGAGAAGGGTGTAGGAGCCATGCAAATGAAAAGCAGACGCTCATGATATTCCAGGCTCAGCACCAATTCTAATCTAAATAAAGACTTAACTATAAAACTCAGAAATGTTTGTTTGAGAGAAGAAAGCCTGATTTACTTCCAGCTGAACAGGCTCTCCGGGTGAATATTCCTCAGGAGGGCAGAAAGACAAGATTTCACAAGCAGCAGTTGCTTTGAAATTTCAGTTACATTTTGCATATTTTATTAAAATGTCATTTTAATATATTTTTTCTTGCAATATTATTTATTATGGGGGTAAATATAAGCATATGTTTTGCAGTATGAAAACAGTATGATTTATGTATAGAGATGGTATATGCTGTATAATTGTAGGGAAATATTTGTATATTTGAAATTTGCCCTAGATTACATTCTTAATTGGATCAAGAAACACTATCCATATTTGGTGGGGGATGGGGTCAGGGGTACAAATCCAAAACTTTTAATGAGTCTGGGTTTGTGAGTATGCCAAACCTCTTCCATAACAGGCATTCATCATTACCCTAGCTATAGCTGTCATGAATGTTATGCATAATAATTAAGGAATGGGAACCAACAATATATAGATACTACATTAGGAAAGAGTAATTTAACACAGCTGTTGCATTTAAAAAAAATGGTTACTTTAACTTTTCCATCAAGGCTACTAAAGGGACAGCATACGTTAGGTCCATATAAAAATGTACCCTTTCTTCTTCTTGTTTCTAATTGAGACCCCTTCAAAACAAGTACCGGTTAATACTTTAGAGGCCATTTTGCCCCTAGTGCTATCCAACATTAAAACAACTGCTAGAGTACAGGACTTCAAGGGAATAAAAGGGGGCATAAGAAGGGACCAGGAGCTTTCCACAACCACAGAATCATTAGCACTTTTGAAACAGGAGAAAACTAGGTATTATATAAAATAGCTTCAGGGAGCAGCTTCAGAACACTAAGAGACAGTCCACAGGCAATTTTCTAAAAGAAAAGAACCCCTTCCATAGTGCTGTCCTCCTTTTTAATATTTTAAGCCCAATGCCTTGAGTGCTCTATGTATTACTTCTCCATTCAGTGTAAAATTCTTGCCTTTGATGGGCTGCTTTTGTTTCATGGCCCTAATGCTGCTATCTGCTGCTGTGGGCACCATAACTGGTTGTTCTGCCTGCTGGGACTTCTGCACACCTTTCTCAGACTGTAGAAATCAAGGGGGGGGGGGGGAGGAGAAAAACATTGTTTTCTCTGTATATCTGTCTTTGTTCTTTCGTGCTGGGGTATGAAGTAGCTTTCTTGCGAATTGTTGTGCTTTGTTCTTCACTGGTTGCTCTTTACAGCTGAAAGAATGGCAGATAAAGTGAAAAAGATGCCGACACTACCTTTGTTGCTCCCTGCCATGTCTGTCTAATCAGTGTACAGAGGGTCTCACTCTTCCACCACCAGCCTTTTTAGTGTAAAAAAGGAGCAGCTCAGCTGATATCAGAGGAGTTGCTAAAGGAGAAATTCATACTTACAGGTTCCACAGAAGGTTTTACAGTGGCATGTAGCTGTCTTAAACAGCGTTCACAGTAGATACGGCAGCAATCCTCAAACAGCATGCTGAGGCACATGAATGTGCCATAAGCATAAAGTTGGTTAAATGATTAACAGCAACTTAAAACCCAAAGTACCCACCTACAGAAGAGACTGCCTATTGTCCCTCTGAATGAGTACCAGCCTGGCCTGGCTTTTTTCCAATCATTCTCTCCTAGGCGTTCTGTCATTGGGTGTGTGTCAGACATGACTGCATTATTTGCTTACTCCTGATATAGAGATACAGCAGAATTTCCAGTACTCAAGACCCAGAATAGTGACTCACATAGAAACATAAAGAGTGGGCTCTTTTGAACAAGGGTGAATCCATAAAAATTAGGTGGGGGGTGGCGCAAAGGGATAACAAAGACCAATATTAGTGAAGTGGCACTATATAAGATCTTAATATAATTAACTTACAGCTGGAATAGCAGAAAATACTTGTGGGATAATGGGCAAATACAAAAAACCTGCATGAGAGTCATCCCAATCCATGAGAGCAGCTAAATCTTATTTTTTACACACTCTAACCATTACCTTTTGGTGTATGAGTGAAATTTGCACCCAGTTTCAGTTTAGGAAAAAGTAGGCCTCAGAAATCAGACGTCTTGAAAACACAAAGCAATGGGAACAAACAGGCTATGGACCAGGATTCATGGGTGCACCAAAAGAGTTTAGGCAGGCACAGTTAGTTTTACTTTTTCCTTCCAACAGCAGACCTTTCATGACATATATTACAGATTATTTTTCAAACTCTGCTCAGATTTAAAGGAGGTTTGCCATGCAGCTTGGATAGCTCTTGTTTGAGAAACTTACATTCAGAGCTCCCTTGGATGTGCAGCACAAGCCAAAAAGTTATTTGGATCCAAGCCACAGATCCTAGTGTTTTTTTTGTTTTTTAAGAGATATATTTAACACTATTGCATTAAAGAGTATGCCTCTTTAATACCCCATCACTCCTTATCCAAAAGCATTGACCACACATTTTTGGTCACAATTCAAGGACATAACCAGTCACTAATGATGGAAGGGGTGGCTAGAAATTGCTCATGTAATGTAAGTTATTCTTACATTCTGCTGGGACTCTTGAAGAAATCAATCTAGAAAAAGGGGCAGAAGAACTCTTCCCCCAATGCAACTCTGTCCAGAATCTCTCCTCCAATTTATGCACATCTGTCACCATACTCTCCCTCTCTCTCTCCCCCCCCCCATTTGATCCAGGGATGCAATCTAGCAGTCTACCAAGCAACATGAGAACAAGACCTCTGACACAGTTTCTGATTCCTCTTGCTTCTCACTTGCCTCAGATACTTTCATCTTCTGCATTGTGAAATAAAGTTTTGTTTTGTTTTTACCCATATACACATGAAGATGTAGCTCTTTGCAGAAATCCAGCTTTAAAAATTGGGGCAAAAATATAATTAGGAGGATCAAGCCTGGAGTGTGGTCTATCCAATACCTCAAGAATGAATGAGAGGAACTAATGTTGTTTCTGGATTTAGCTGCTAAATTTAGACTACCGTAAATCCGATCAAGAAGCCAATGCCAGAAGCTTATACATTTGTTAAGAGACAGAATTTGAGCCAGACACACTTGCTACTTCAGAGACACCACCACTTATAAATATTCTGGCAGAGCTAAAAAAAATCAGCACTCTTATATAACAACCTAAATGTCAGCTGGATTTCAATAGTTTATACACTAAATCAGCGGTGGGGAACCTCCGGCCCCAGGGCCGGATCAGGCCCCCGAGGCCATCCGGTCCGGCCCCCGGAGAGATTGCCGGGAGGCTGCCCAACCGGCCCCTGGAGGCTCCAACGGGTCCACACGTCACCTCTGGAGGCCGGGAGAGGGCCTTTGCGTGTCCTCCCCGGCCACTGCCTCGACCCCTTCTCACAAGGCCATTGGCCATTTCGCACATGCGTACCACGCCGATGAGGGCAAGCTCTTGCCCTCATCAGCATGGTACGCCGGAGGTGACGCGCGGACCCGGCGGCAGCTTCGGATGGTGAGCGCGGAGCCTCCGGAGGCCGATGGGGGGCAGGGGCAAAAATTAATTAAATAAATAAAAATGGCGCACAGCCTTACGGCCGGCCCTCAAGCAAATTTCTAATATTTAAAACGGCCCTCACCAGGGAAAAGGTTCCCCGCCCCTGCACTAAATGGAGTACAGAGTCTAGTACATATGTTCCTTCCCAAACAATGGGAAAGCAGCTCTTTTGGCCAATCTCTTTTTTGTCCTTTGCTTTATGTTTGAGATTAATCCACCAAAAGACAATCTTAAAATTATACTGAACTCCCAACGTTTTGCTAACATAAGGATAGATAGTCAAACATATTGCTGAAGTCTACAATGACTCGTGTTATGGTGTTGCTTTCTGGTGACGTCTATTTGGCATTAGGCTAACAACCCAATAAGTTGTGTGATTCAACTTCCAGAAAATCTTCCACATAAAATGGCAAATGGGCAATATTTACACATCCTAAATGCACAAGCAGCCCAGCCTGAGGCCATTTGAAGTGTTTGCTTCAAGCAGTGGGTAGGGGAGGTGGCAAACTGGTGGGGGGCACACCAGGGGTGGCCAGATTAGACCACAGCAGCCAAAAAAAAACAGAGTTCCACGGCACCTTAAAGACTGGCAGCCCAGTCCATTGCACTGCACGACAATGCAGTGGTGCCAATGTGGCACCCACTACATCCCAAAGGGGAGTTTCGACCTCTGGAGGCCTCCTTGGGGTAAGGGAACATTTGTTCCCTTGCCCCAGGGTGAGCCTGTGCTAGCCCGTAGGGTCTACTCAGACTTGCGCCAGAGATATCACTGATGCAAGTCTGTGTGGACCCAGGTCAGGGGATTGAGGCTGGGAAGGGGGTTAGGTTTCAACGTGTGCCACTGTCGCCGAAACCACCCCCTTCCTCGTCCCAATCTGCTCTCCTCCCCACCACCTTTGCTGCCCCATTCTGCCCACCCCTCGCCTTCCTCCCACCCCCTGTGCAAACTGACTGGTGATGGTGGGCGTCCATTGTCCACTGGCGTGCACAGCTGGCTGCTCAATGCTTGCAGCAGTGATCAGGATGCACACTGTTGCATGTTGCATTTTGCAACAACCGGAAAGTGCCTTATGCCGCTGGAACACTCGTTCTGGTGGCATAATGCCCTAATTGGATCGGGCCATAACAAATTGCAGCATAAACTTTCATAGATTACAGTCCACTTCATGAGATGTATGAAGGGAAACCTTCAGTAGGCAAGTATATTATTATTATTATTATTATTATTATTATTATTATTATACACACATACGTACAGAGATTTTCAAAAACTGAAAACAGCAGAGTCATTTGCAAGAGGAAATGCAAAAGACATGGTCTTATAACAAGCTTCAAAGTATACAAGCTCAGCACAGTGATAATTCACAATTGATAACTCCCAGCATTGCTAAGTTAATTATCACTATAAAGTGATTTCTTTAAAAAAAACTGTCTCAATTGAGACCTGTGCTGATATGGAACCTAACAATAAATTCTAATTCAGCTGCTTCTCACTCTAATGTTCTCTTCAAATCGTTCTGTTGAAAAACTGTCACTTGAAGGACTGCAACTCTCATCCCCATCTTTTGCCCTCCAAGTTTCCTCTCTATGATTTCTCCCTCTACTCCCTCATGATCTCCCTCCAAGCTCTTTCTCCCTATAACTGCCTTTCCTCCTTCCCTGCCTGCCTGCCGCTGCCCCCATTGTTCCTTCGTTTCCAGTTCTTCCTGTTCCCCGCCTTGCCCTTTTCAGAAGGTAGAGAGGAGAAGTAGAGTGGTGGGCTAGAACAAAGACATAATTAGGTATGGGGGGAGCCTCTTTTGGCCCTAGAATCCAGGTTGTAGGCTCTTCCTTCCAGAGGGAAGGGGCAGAAGGAGCCCCCCTCTCTATCTCTCTGTGTGTGTACGTGACATAATTTAGAAATTGTTAGTATCCAGTGGTGTTAGAAAACTATTGCCCTGATATTAATCAGAGCCATAGGACGTTACATACATTATATGGATGGAAACCACCACAAACTACCACTATATGACAACTTCATCTCTGCTGTAACCATAATGCCAACCACTGAGTCATTCTAGACCTCACTTCCCAGACGTGATAGCCTGGTGTGTTTTTATTTCCCCATCGGGGCCAAAATAATATGATGGTCAATACTACACATTGAATCTGTGGCAGTGGTAAGTCATCTCACAGAGACTATTTCCAGTATTGTGTGCATTGTTCATATCATAACATGTGTTCTGTGCAAACTCTTTGTTTTCAGTCCAGTCACTTTACAATTAACCATTTCCTCAGAAGAACAGTAGCTCGCAATCAAGTGTTTGACCATTGGCATTCTTTCCCCCCATCCATCACATCTATCAAAAGTCATTTGTCAGTGCAGGATTATAATGATAGAACATCTAAATGCATGATGATCTGATGATATTTATTTATTTAAAAAAATTATACTCCGCCTTATCCCATGCCAGAGCAAATGCCAAAGGCAGCTTACAACATCAAAGATAAAAATATACATAATTTAAAACAATACATAAAATAAATTAGGGGGGGGGCGACAATATAGAGCAGAGAAGCAGCGGAGCAAAACATCTTGAGACAGAGAAGTCAGACATCAACCCATTACCCAAACGCTAGATGAAACAGAACTGTTTTGAGCCCTCACCAAAAAGCTATGAGGCAGGGGGTTGTTCTCAAGTCCCCTGGCAAGAAGTTCCACAGTTGTGGCACCACAACAGAGAAGTCTCGCACACATGCTGCCATCCCTCTAACTTGAGACAGAGGTGGCACTTGCAGGAGAGCTCCCTCAGATGACCTAAGAGGGCGGACCGGTATATATGGGAGAAGGCGGTCCCTCAGATATCCTGGACCCAAACTGTGAAAGGCTTTAAAGGTCATTACCAGCACCTTGAATTGGGCCCAGAAACGAATGGGCAGCCAGTGCAGCTGCTGAAGCAGCGGTTCAACAGAGTCAAATTGCCTAGCTCCAGCGACCACACGAGCCGTCGCATTCTGCAGTAATTGCAGCTTCCGAATCCGAACTATCTTTAAGGGCAGCCCCACGTAGAGCGCATTACAGTAATCCAGTCTTGAAGTCACTAAGGCGTGGACCACCGTGGTCAAGTCCGATCGACTCAAGTACAGCCGTAGCTGGCGCACCAGCCGAAGCTACGCACCTCTGGCCACCTGACTTTCCAGGGAGAGCTGTGAATCCAGAAGTACTCCCAAACTGTGCACCCGTTCCTGCAGGGGGAGTGCAACTCCATTCAGAGTGGGCAGATGACAGTACTTGCATTGAGGTTTTCCTGACCAGTAGGACCTCTGGAATGATATGAACATTCCACTATATACAGAGTTATTCAAAAAGGATGGTGCAAAAGTAAAGTTCGTTTATTCTTAAATGAACTGACATACTATAACCGTCATGAAAAGACAGAAAAACTGTCCAAGTTTCACATGCACACTACAAACGTTCGATGTGGGCACTTTGTGTAGCTACACCCATTTTTCCTATAGGCTCAATGATTCGGTATCTGCTAATTCTGTATCCACTAGGTTTTCCAGGAACCTAACCCTAGCAGATAACAAGAACTGACTGTAAGTGCTTAAATTTGAAAATTAGGCCAGAGAGAGAGAGAGTTCTATAAAGATGTTATATTTTCCTCAGATTGAATGGCATGATTTCTTTCGTGTTAATAGAATTTTAATTCTCTTACATTGCAATCCTATGCACATCTACTGTTGTGTTCAATGGGGCTTACTCTCAGGGTGTATACGATTTCACCCTGAATCTACTTTCCAAAAAGTATCTCTGCCATGTACCAAGGAGAATAACAAAGAGATAATGAAAGGACAAAAATATATTTCATCTAGATAATGCATTGTTTCCATTACAGCTCTATAACCTACAATTATGTACTCCTTAAATCTTTGTATTTTGTTACAGCTCTCATAATAACAAAGGCTTGATATATAGATTCTCTCCCTTGGCCATTACCAATTGAGTGAAAAAATATGCATTTATGAAGCTTTATTAATAAGATGTGAATAATTCAAGCAGGCTTCTACCATGAAGAAATAGGCAGTATCTTCTTATTTGCATATAAATGAAATGATGCTTTAGTGTCAGAGTTGAAAATTAAATAATATAAAATGTTACAGTGTAGACCTGACACTGTCATAAATATGAAGGTCATAAGTTGAGATTTTCTAACGTCTCATCTTATCTTCTGTTGCAAAAGTGTGACTGAGAGGCCAAATCCTGCTTTGCCATATTTGTGTGAATTGTCACAGAGTCCAATGCATGAATTAACATGGATAATATGAGCAGATGCAGAACCATATATGATAGTGGAGGACAAAGTGCCAGATGCTAATCCATGAAAATAAGAAGAAACTAAAGTTATGCATTGGAAGAGGTGATATGCTGAATAAGAAAAATGGATGGGGGGAGCACAAGTACTCTTAGAATTATGTAGGTTTGAATATTATTTTTAAAAGTTGAATGAATGAATGAAACGTTTACAGCCCGGTCCAGCCTAAGGCCTAAGCAGCACAATTACGTCCTAAAAGCAGCCTAAATGCCTTAGGCTGAAGTTAGGATGGAATAGCGCCGTTTAGGCTGCTTTTAGGCTGCATTTGTGAAGGATATAGGACGTGTTTAGGAAAGTTGACCAATTCCGTCCTAAGTTCGGCCTAAGAGCTATTCTGTCCTAAGTTCGGCCTAAGAGTTGGCGTGATGGGGCGATTACGAATTTGGGTCCAGTTCCAGACACTGGCGAGCTCCAACACGCCCCCCTCGAGCTTAGAAACGGACCAAAATTTAGGACGACCAAAAAGGTGGTCACAAATTCGAGGAGACCCATAGGCGCCATTTTACCTTACACACTCCAGCCCTCTCCTGAAAAGTTCTAACATGCCACTCCCTAGTTAGGCCAGAGTTAGGACGGAATAGCTGCGGCACAGGTCTGGAAACGGACACAGATAGTTACCCAATCAGCACCGAGCCGCACCCAGCCTCTTTCCCACAAAAGCCCAGCCCCAGGCCTTCATTCTCCCTCTCTCTCTCTGAGAACGTGGCGTGGGGTCCTGTCCCCCAGCAGCCACAAAGTGGGACTTTGTTGGTGGAGGGCAAAATTCACAAACACCCCACTTCTCTCTTCTCTTCTCCTCTCTGCCCCCCTCTAGGACAGAGAGGGCTGTTCTGGCTGTGGCCAACCTGTGTACAGCTGTGCCTGGGCAGCTGTCTCCATGCAAGCATTTGCTAACCCATGTCTTTCTCCCAGTCTCCCCCCCCCCCCACACACACACACACAGGCAACAACACCAGCAGGTAAGAGCAGGGTCTGGGATGACATGTGTTATGACTTTTGTCTGTTCATGCCAATATATGTTTGACATCAGCCTGTTCATGCCTATATGTAGGACTTCTGCCTGTGTAAGCCATTATGTAGTACTTCTGCCTGTGTATGCCATAATGTTGGACTTCTGCCTGTGTTTGCCATAATGTAGTACTTCTGCCAGTCAGCACACATATATATATATATATGATAGCTGCCTCTTTACCAATGTGTCCTCTAATAGCTGCCTGTTGCCATGTGAGCAGAAAAATTTATGTTTGTGTAAATGTGACTTGCCTGTAGACAAAAGCGTTGTAACTCTCACACACCCTTGCCCCCCCCCCAGGGTCTACTACAGGTGAGTGTTGATAGGCATGCCATGTTTGTAACCCTACAGTTGTGCTGTTTGTTCTCTCCTTCACTGTTGTCCTTTGCAGGATCATGCCCTCCTGACGTCCAGGTAAGCTCCTCACACTGTGACATGCTCATTACACCTAGCAGCTGTGTTTTCTGGTCTCTCCCTGCAGGCTTTTGCAACCAACACACTGGCTTGTCTTCAATGGCGATTGCTACAACACACCAGCTGACATGTAACTCCCCCATGTTGTTTGTCTCCCCAGGAACATCCACTACCACCTACCGTCCTGGGAGCACCCCTGGGGCTGCAGTCTGGTTTCCCCACTTTTGCCAGCCGTGATGCTGCCAGATGCCTAGGAGCCTGCAACCGTCAGCTGCTGCAGCTGCTGATGCTGCTCCACCTCCCTGGCTGTAGAACGTGCTGCCTCTCCCCTTTCTATGGAGCAGGCTGTGGTTCCACAGGGGAAGAGCTTGCGTCTCCAGGTCCATGGGGCACATGTGATGCTGCTGCTGCTGCTTTTAGATTGGCTGCTGTGACTACCCCTGGCAGCCTCGCCTAGCCATCTCTGCTAACGTTCCAGAACAATAAAGACGCCCCTCAGGCAGAGCCCCCTTGAAACACATGTGCCCAGTGTAACACAAGCATTGCCCCCCACACACATAGACAGTCCCCAGCACACAAGCCCCTGCATGAATCCCATCCAGGGACTGCCACGTCCTTCCCAGGGAGAACACAGCAGGGGGGCTGCCAGACCCTCAGGGCTCAGAGGGGAGAGGGGAGTTGGGGGGCCTCTCAGGCAGGCAAGCAATGACAGGCGACACGGCGCCCATACTGGATCCGCTCGCGGCCGCCGCGTTCGTGGAGAGCCCTTTCGGCAACCGGGGCTCTCACCCGCCAGGACGTCCACCCGTCATGCAGTCCGTCCCGCCCACGGTCCGCCTGTCATGCAGTCCGTCCCACCCACGGTCCGCCCGTCATGCAGTCCGCCCCGCCCACGGTCCGCCTATAACGAAGCAGCTTCCGCCCAAGGTCCGCCCATTTCTGTGTGGCTTCTGCCCAAAGTCCGTCTGCATAAGAGGTGCCCGTTTCTGCATTGCCTTCATCTGTGAAGTGACCCCTGTGTCCCTATTGGTCTCTGCAGACCCTTCTCCCTGTATCTCTCTCCCACCAGCCTTGTTGTCTGTCTGTCTGTTTCTGACCCACCCATGCCCCTCCCCAGCACCCACTGTCTGCCTGTCTGTGTGTCTGCCTCCCCTCCCACTCCCTGATGATGGAAGCTGGCAACCCCCCCCAGAGCGCCTGCCGCGACGCGCTGACGTCGCCCCATCTGGGGGCGTGATGAGCTGTGTGAGCCCTTCACGCTCGCAGCAGACAAGCCCAAGGCATCTCTCGGTCTTGGTCGGGGCAAGTGGGCATTGCCAGGGCTCTGGAGGCCCAGGGCTTCAGGCAGCGCATGGGCGAGTCATGTCAGAGGCGGTTCCAGACATCATGAGACCCCCCTTGTGCGTGACGTTCCCACCCCCCTCCTTCCCTTCCCTCCCCCGCGCACACACACACCCCATGAATCCCACGTGCAGCCTCAACGTGGCTTGGGGGTGGCTACCCCTTCTGCAGGAGGGAGGGAACGGTCACTCGTCCCTGCAGCAGGTGGCTGATGCACAGGTGCCCTGTGGCGGCTGGCTCGGGCACATTGCTCACCTGTCACCTGCCCTGCGCCCACCACATGACTGGCGCAACCCCCATGCCTGCGGTCGGCCCCTTTGCGACCGGGCTGCGACAGACACTGCGGCAGCTGCCATGGATGGACACCGGCACATGCAGACACAGGCCTGCACGTGCACAAGCCAGACGCCTAGCCTGGAGAGCCTGCCTGCCTGGGAGGTAAGTGTTGCCTGGATCCTGGGGTGGTGTTGGCCCACATAAACGTCAGCCTGCCTAACTCAGTCATAACTCAGGCATAACTTACGCCTAACTTATGCTGATCTTAGGCCACACTTATGCCTGATTTGCGGAGGAGTTGGGCTGGACTGGGCCCTTATTGGCATAAAATTTTTTAAAGTTGACATAGATAATAAAATGCATACGGGACATGAGTGAGTAAATTCGGGGCAAAGTTGTGGTTTTTAATAACCACCTACATTGCACCCAGGCAGAGACATAGAGAAGCAACAGATTAAATAGCAGAAATTACATATATTTGTAACACTGTATCTGGTCTCTGTTTCACCCAGACCACTAACCTGTCTTCATTCCTACAGGGCAAACGTTTCACCTAAATGTAGCACTGCCAGGTTGGATGCACCCCAAAACTGAGTGATGTTACACAACTGCCAACTTTTGAAAAATGCAAATAAAATCTAGTACCAGAGCAGATCTAGTGGCAGCCCCAAATAGCCTGAGGGTAACCTTTGCAACCCAACTGCCTGTGGAAAAAAAGCTGGTGATGCAAACTGGCAACCCCAACTAAATGCCATTGCACCAATGTCACAAGCAAATTCCTGTAACAAATTCTTGGGTTAAAGGGCTTCCGTTGGAGTTAGCAAGAAGCTGTGCTCCCTGGATCCCACACTGTCTCTTCTGTCGGGGGGGGGGGGGGTAGAGAAAAGGAATTTTAAAAATTTCTAACCCTACTGTACAGTGCACTGGATCTTCTGGCCCCATGTAAGAAAGGACCTGCTTCTCTTAATAACTAAGGTAAGTATTAGAAGATGTATTAATTTTTTCTGTTTTATTTATTTGACTGCATTTCTGTGTTCTGTATGTTTCTAACCTGACATATTAATCTGGAGTGACATGTTAAAGATAGTGGTAAGAACTAACTTCACATACCCTTAGAAAATTCCTGGTTAAAATTATAAATTCACAAAAAACGAACGTTCCACTGTATTATTAAATCTACCTCAACAGGCAATCCTCTGGGCAGATTCAATCCTCTCTTCAGTTTCTTGTAGGATGTCCAATTAAATTCAGAATTTGTTCCATTTTTCTCCTATATAACCTAACGTATTGCCAGAGGCAATGGTTCTTCTGAGATATGGAGGCAAGGAACACATGAGTGGGACAAGAGGGACAGGTATTTTAAAGCAGGATATCAATAGAATACAAACAGAATAACAGCCCAATCCTGTGGAGGATATGGTGACCGACCTAAAGGGCCAGTTGCCATATCCTATCGAGTTCCTGGGCTGCCCCGGGGCAGCCCGGGAATAACTTGGGAGAAGGGTACAATCGTCCCCTTCCTCCGGTGTCAGTGGTGGTAGGCCCAATGGACCTACTCACATGTGCCTCACGCACAGTAACGCCAACCATGTCGGCGTATCTGGAGCCTGTAGGGAGCTTTGGATACCGGGGATCTCGGCCCCTCCAGGCCCCGTGCGGCCAATGGCTGCCCTCCCTTGCCTCCTGGTCTGCCCTCCCCCCGCCCCTGCCCCAACGGGCATAGGTCTTACCTGCTCCGGCCGGCACAGGGTCAGGTAGACGGTGGAGCGAGCACTGCTTGCTCGCCAGGTGTTGCGCAAGTGCTTTATGACACTTGCGCGACACCCTGCGCGCACTCCCCCGGCGCAGTTTCTACACAGGATTGCGCCGTAAGTGATGTACAATCTCAGATTCTCACGACTGGTCCAGATTTCTGCCTGGACACCCCTTTCTCCAGAAACAGATATACCGTTAGTATAATGCCTTTCCTGCAGCCTAGGTTTATATTGAGATGTCCACGCAATGAGTATCTCAGAGGGTTTAAGGCTACATCTCTACTGTTACTATTCAAAATGGCGCACCAATTAAATTCTTACAGAGCATGCACCTCCCACCCCTAGGTGTCTGGCCTTGGACTAGTGCCCAGAACATTCCAAGATATCATAAACAGCAAAGGAGGCATTGTCTTGATAAGGAGTGACCGCTAACTGGTGCCAAAAAGCTAATAAGCATGAACTCAACAATTTTTAAACACACAATTATATTGACCAAGCCTCGAAAAAGAGGACTGACCATCGGGAAAAACATGCAGATACCACTAACTCCTCAAGATACAATAGTCTTCTGCAATATGCCACTACGTCTGTTGCTTATTTCTTGGCAGCATGGTTAAGTGCATGAGTAGATGCAGACAGTTTAAATCCAGAGGCAGTTTAACATATGTGAATTAAATAAGCTTTTACTAGGAACTGGGTCATTAGTAAGAAAAACATCATAAAACATACAGTATTTCTACATTTTTAAAATATTTAAAGTCTATTTTAAAAGTTCCAAGCAAGTAGGGGACAAAAGCCTCCCTGGGCATCCATGTCCATCAGCACATATATGATATTATGTGCTTGTGTGCCACTTCTTCACCTGGAAGGAGACGAAGCTTAAAGTGGAAACTTACACTGGACGCTTAGGCTTACAATGTCTTTGTAATTGCTTTATTTACACACTGACAGGTTGAGCATTTGGAATGGAGTCAGGTACTGTAGCACAGTCCTGCAAGCAGGCCCGTCCCTTGGGGAGGGCAACTGGGGTAGCCACCCTGGGCCCTGCACTTGGAGGGGCAGGAGAGTGCTGCATCTCATTTCTTGTCTCCCCATGTTGCTGCCACAAGCAAGCACTGCGGCGAGAAACCGCTTCAGAAGTGGCAATAGTTAGCAGCACAGGGGAAGGCTGGAGTTCCTTGCTTTTGTAGCAGAGTGCGGGAAGCTGGGCGTAATCGGACAGGAGGGACAATCCTTTGCATGTCTACGCAGAAGTAAGTCCCATTTATTGCAATGGGAATTACTCTCAGGTAAGTGTGTATAGGATTGAGCTTTTAGGCAAGGAAAGCAGCAGACGGAGTTTTGCCCTATGTTAAAAATAATGATCTCGTAATCTGCCACCTCTATGCCCTTTACATATCAGTAGGCATCAAGGACTCCCACAGACTGAAGTCCTGCTGCAGGCAGCCTCCTCTGATCTTATATTTACTGAATGAGAGAGAATCTCTCCTAAAAGGCTAAGCACAAATTTCTGAAGCAAAGGGGGGGGGGGATTGCAGAGTACAGCATTTCAGTTTCCTGGCTGTTGCAGAGATTTATGAAAATTGCTGCTTTACAATTGTATTTTGTAAAGGTAAAGGTATCCCCTTGCTCAAAACCAGTCATCATATCCAACTCTAGGGTGCGGTGCTGTTCTCCATTTCTAAGGCCGAAGAGCCAGCGCTGTCCGAAGACACTTCCGTGGTCATGTGGTCAGCATGATTAATGGAACGCTGTTACCTTCCCACCGCAGCAGTACCTATTTATCTACTTGCAATTTCTTGCTTTCAAACTGCTAGGTTGGCAGGAGCTGGGAAAGGAGACGGGAGCTCACTCTGTCACATGGCACTCGGGTCTCGAACTGCTGTCCTATCAACCTTCTGGTCTATAATTCAGCATCTTAAACACTAAATCACCGCGGGCCCTAGTATTTTGTATACATCATAATGCTATAATGCTCCCTCCTTGAACACTTTCTGGCGAGGCCTAAAAACCTTCCTGTTTAAGGAAGTCTTCTGAGCCCTGCCTTTTTTAACATCCTGCTGGTACAGCTGGGACACTGCTGCTTTTTATGCTCTTGTTTTAATTGTAATGATGATTTCTTAATTTTTAGATATTGTTTTATTAATTTCATTAACTGTTTTTTACTGTTTTAAAATGTGACTTGTGTATTGTATTTGTTGTATTGTATTTCCTTTTTTTGTTGTAAGCCGCCTTGGGTCCCTTCGGGGAGAAAGGCGGGGTACAAATAATGTAAATAAATAAAAATAAATAAGTATGATATGGGTGCCTCAGGAAACTTCCCATATTACAAGCCTTCTCTCCCCCCCCCCCCATTTTTTTCTATTTTGCTTCTTGGTGTTTTGTTTCCACCTTTTTCTTCCTTACTTCTTTCTCTCCTTCAGGTGCTTGCTATCTGCCTCTTCATAAAGGCAATACATATTTGATATATATTAGTGAGTTCAAATTTATTCTTAATTTGAATTTTGGAATATACAGTATCTTAATTTAATCACTTATTTTTTATATCTTATTCTCTCACACACTCAGAGTCAAAATATGGCTCTCTTGCTGAAGGCTACAGCTGGATATGTTCTTAATAGGTAGGCAACATTTTAATAATTTTGTTTACCTGCTTTGGAGGTTAAGAAGTTGACATTTTAAGAACGTTTGGAATTTCTGAGGGGAAATTTATACCAATTTCTAGAAATACAAACATCTTTTTGTAGAGTCACCTGTTGTGGCATTGAGCTCGATAGCTGCCTTTCAAATTTTGATTTGAAAAAGAATAATCTCCAGATGTACCCTGCATATTGAGAAATGTAAACTTTTATTCCAGATTTGTATTAAATGAAACTGAAATAGACTGCTGCACTGCCCCACACGAAAAATATCCACTAAGGAAAAAACATTGAAATACAATGGAGGGGTGGGAGGAGACGGTTCAGATTTCCATTCCCCCCCCCCCCGATTTTTCAGTACGAGTCCTAATAAATACTGTACATGACACGACCGACTTCTTTCGTTAACAAATATTTTTCTGATAATTAAACTATGTAGAGGAACCAAAAGAGCTGCATTGTTGTTAACGCGTACACTGTAGAATTTATTAAAGCCTGACTGTTCCCTGGAAGGACAGGTACTAAGGCTGAAACTCAAATATTTTGGCCACCTAATGCGAAGAGAGGACTCTCTGGAGAAGACTCTGATGCTGGGAAAGATTGAAGGCAAAAGGAGAAGGGGAAGGCAAAGGATGAGATGGTTAGACAGCATCACCGATGCAACGAACATGAAAATGAGCGAACTCAGGAAGATAGTGGAGGACAGGAAGGCCTGGCGGGATATGGTTCATGGGATCACGAAGGGTCGGACACGACTTAACGACTGAACAACAACAACAACAACCTCATGTAACCTTTTTACCTCCTGAGGTCTCCAATGCTACGGTAGATTCAACAGAGGAAAAATGTATTGGCAAGTGAGGATAAGGGCACATAACTTCATTTGCTGTAATTGAGCATGCTCTAATAACATTTCCTAGCGATTTTGCTTTCCCTTTATACGGCCGATGGGGATGTGGTAATCACACCCAGCCAATTAAACTCCTCGTTTTTTAGACAGTCGTCTGGATTGGGTGAATTTTCTGCAACGAATAGGCATTGGGATTGGCCCGTAGAGAATCATCGGCAGAAGGCGGCATCGTCAAGCGAAAAGGCAGAGAAGAGAAGGAGCACGCGCGCGAAAAAAAGTTTCCTCGGAAGAGCGCGTGGAGGACTCCTTTTTCCTCTTTCTCTCAGGTAGCCCCTGGAGTTCTTCCTTTTCCCTGATGGCGGGTCTTGATCCCAGGGGCTCATTTCCTATTTCGGGGAGGCGGGTTGCATCAACGTGGTCGTTTGCCCGCCAAGCGACTGAGACGGGTTTTTTATTCCCAATAATGATTCTCCAAAGTTTATTCGCCTCTAATCTTCAGGGTCCCGGTCATTCCCCGCCCCCCTTTGTTGTAATGTCTTGGGCTGGCTCAGCGCCTCGCTCGCCTTTTCTCCCTCTTGCCCTTCGAGGACGCGCACTATTAGAGAAGGCGGAACTCCAGGCCTGCGGGACCTTGCACCATCCCAGCGCGCGCGCAAATGCCCCAGCCAGTCATGTTTGCTCCGCTGAGTTCGATGTTGCTTGGGCTTCTCTCCCGTTTATAATGGGTCTAGGAGGCGCAGGCTGGCAGAGCGAGGGGATGTTTGTGGTCTGGCAGGCCTCTCTCTTCCCTGTGATTTGTGGGCATGGGGGTATTCCCTCAAGGATTTGGGGCGCACAACCAGCCACCCCCACCATCAGCATGTATGGGGGCTTCTTTCATGAGTGGTGTATTGGCTCACTCACCCCTTCGCACTCTTTTTAGGCTTGGTTACTTAATGGATCCTTCATGATAACAGGCCAGGAGCTGTTTGATTTATGGAATTTGCTTCTATGGGATGTGGGTGGGGTGGTGACTGCCAGTAGCTTAGATGACTTTGTCAGTGGGTTAGCCACAGTAATGAAGAAGCAAAGTGTCACTATGTAGTGGTGAGAGTATTGGAGCCAAGTGGAGATCCCTCTGTCAGCCATAAAGCTCTCTGGATAACCTTGGACCAGGCATTAATCTCTCAGCCGCCCTAGCCTATCTCTAGCAGGACTGTTGCGCGGACAGGGATCAATGTACTCTGTTCCTAGGCTCCTTGGAAGAATGAAGTAACTGGCCCCCTTTCACCCCAGCATAGTGTCTTTTCTGGTGGCTGTTTGCTGGTGGTGTTTTGCATCTTTTTTAGATTGTGAGCCCTTTTGGGACAGGGAGCCATTTAATTATTTGATTTTGTCTGTAAACCGCTTTGTGAATTTTGTTGAAAAGCGGTATATAAATACTGTTAATAATAATAATAATTAATAATAATAATATGCAATAAATGAAAGATCAGTAAGGCAACTGTTGGTGGAACCTCCATGTTCAGGGGCAGTATATCTCCAAATACTGTCTGAAGTACTTTGCACACAAAAAGCCCTTAAATAAATGCTAAGTATTATGGCCATTAATTTTGAAAGGATTTTATAGATGTAGTCCCACTTAATGGGAACACTCTAGGGCTAATCAATAGCTGCCGTGCTTGGCATGACTTTTAATCTTTTGGGCTCATTTGGTTAGCTTAGAACCTCCATGCTCTGAGACAGTGTAACAAGTGTAAGTTCCTGAGGAATTACATATGGGGGAAGGCTCCCTCCCCCACTTACGTTTCTTCTGACTACTGCAAGTGACGAGGTGTTGGGTTAAAATAGGTGTGTTTGACTAAGCAATTACCTTTGACAACTGGTGCTATGATTCTTAGAGAACAAGCGAGCCACTATTTGACATCTAGCTTGAACCAGTTTGGGTGGGTTGGGTATGGGGTATAGCTTGTATTGGGGAATCTCCCAGGGGAGGATAGCTTAATTTCTTTGTTTATTTAATGGGGGGGGGCTTGTTGCTGTTGGAGACTGATAGCAGGAATAGGTACGGTACTTGCTTACTCTAATCATAAGGGTTTTATTAATGGTTTTCCTTTCTAATGCTCTTTCACTCTCATCCCACATTTTTTGCCTAAGCTGGTTACAAGCACTAAAGTAATGTGATATGAATGTACTGTTGGCAGGGAAGCTGTGTCTATCCCTATGAGTGTTTGGGAACGTGTTGGTGATTTTGACTTTGACTGTATCTTAGGGTGCTGTGTCTGGACTTTTGTTGTGGCCAAATCCTGTGGTAGATTAAGTCGTACAAAACTGGGTTACTCCGGTGATAAACTGGCCCATAGATTGGAAGTGGTTAAGTAGCTATATATGGGGGGGGGGGGGAGCGAGCCAGCATACTGGAGTCCAGCCTATTGATCTGAACGTAGTTCAAGGAACTTGAGACAAACTGGGTCTCAAGCAATATGGTTGCATTAGAACCTACAGTACCAGAGTGTTTCAAAGAATTGGAGATTCACACAGCCAGCGTGTGAAGTGCCACACATAGCCAATGTTGTTGGGGTAGAGCCAGCAGAACTGGTTCTGGAGGCAGGCTAACCTCTTCCAGAGACTGTGTACTGGGGCAATCTTGCTTTCACAGGGCCTGGAGTCCAGGCTGCTGCAGTGGTTCATAGCGTTAGATGCTTTTTGACCATGATTCTTACAAGACTACGCTATAGGGTTAGTTCTAGGGCCATTTCCTCTGCCTGCTTTTGGAGTTTATTTATTTATTTTACAATATTTCTATCCTGCCTTTCTCCCCAAAGGGACCCAAGGCGGCTTACACAAAAATAGTTCAGGGCAATTGTTCAAGCCATATATTATACCTGTAGCAGGGAGACCCCATTGCATTTCCATTTGGAACCTAGCTAGAACATATTCCCACTTTCAGTGGGGCTTTGGCTTTCCTCCCATTTATAAATGTGATTAGGATCCCAGCCTTAAAGTTGCCCCTCTTCTCTGTTGTTTTAACTGCAACTGACCGACATAGCTGTCAGTCAAAATCTGTCTTTGGTTTCCTTTTGCTTTAAACTGACTGTGCTTTACCAGTTCAGTGTTTCTCCAACTTTTTGAACTGTGGCCCCACCTTCTGATCTTGCAGCACAATCCTGTGCATGTCTGTTCACATATACACAGATAATGCTACTTTCCTCATTCTTTTCATCATTTCCCCTACAGCCTACACACTATCTCTTTGTCTTTCTTTCAGAATCCTCTGCTACCTGATCTCAGTCTTTCAGATTAGTCCTCTGTACACTTACATGGGAGTAAGCGGCATTGAATACTACAGTCCTACTTCTGAGTAAACACTCATAACTGATCTCTCTATGCCCACCACCTCACAGGCACATCAAACCCACCAGGACCCTGCCCTCCCTCTCCTTCTGTGCAGACCACTTGGCAACTGCTGCTCCTCTTCCTTGCTAAGCAGAATGCGTGCGGGAACAGTTCTACACACCTGGTGGCAGTGGCAGCAACAAGCAATTTCTGTTATTTCTACAGTAGTGGCAGGCAGCTCTTGCTTCACTTGCCTTAGCACAATGTGGACAGGTGTGTTGGTTGCCTGATCGAGTCAGTGAGTGGCCATGCAGCCATGGTTTCTCTTCGGCCTCCTTTTCTCACTCAGTGTTGTTATTTCCTTCTAATCTAGGGCAGCTAGAAGGAGAGGAGGGGCAGAGGGTGTTGTAGCAACAGTTTGTTTGCACTCAACGTTGAAAGGGGAGGAAACAAGGTGAGGCAAGCCAGAGGGGAGAGTAGTGCCATGGCAGGGAAGAGCAGGAGACTGTGGGGGTGGGGGGCTTGTCGAAAGGAAAATCCAAAGTCTCCAACATGTTTTACCTCATCTTACAGCGCAATCCTAACCAATTTTCCAGCGCTTGTGCAGCCGCAATGCAGCTCCGAGGTAAGGGAACAAATGTTCCCTCAACTTGAAGAGGCCTCCATGACTGCCCCTGCACTGCAAAATGCAGTGTGCTCCCTGTTGGCACGGCTACACCGGTGCTGGAAATTGGGTTAGGATTGGGCTGTTACTCTGTTACTAGTCCTGGCTACTGTTCAAACTGTGGAGGCCTGACTCTCAAAACAAAATGGTGATGGCGGCATTGCTGTGACCCACTGGAGGTTGGGTTGCAACCTTAATAATAATAATAATATACAGTATTTATATATTTTTATTTATTTATTTACTGTATTTATATACCGCCTTTCTCATCATCAGATTTATTCAAGGCGGTTTACATAGGCAGGCTATCCTAGACCCGATAAGGGTCTTTACAATATTGTTCTATTCATATATATATATATATATATATAGAACCTTCCATACACAAAATGTTTCCCTTCCGAGTGCAGCCCTCCTTCTGGCTTGTGCTCTGCACTTCCAAGCTTCACTGTTTACCGCAGTTCGCGCTCGGATGGTTGTCAAGATGTTATCTCTCTATACCGCCTTTCTGGTCATTGGATTTCTCCTCCGACTTTATTCAAGGCGGTATACATGGGCAGGCTGTTCTAAACCCCAAAGGGTTTTTACAATATAATAACGTTCTAATCTTTCATAGAACCCTTCATTGTTACTTTCAAAGTCCAGCTCTCTCTCTCTCTTTCTGGCGTTTGCCTCAGCACGCTTCAGCTGCAGCTCACTCCCCCACAGGGCTCTGCAGCTTATCAGCTCGGCGTGCCAGCAGCTCTTCCGGCTGTCTTGAACTGCTGTCCTGCAGATCTTCAGGCATTTGTGAGAGACGAATGCTCTACCAACTGAGCCAGATGTCCTATGGGTCCTGAGCTGACCCTTCTGTTAACGACTTCTGTATTACAAATAAATATAAAAGTGTTCCGTATAAACGTGTAGTTTCATATGTCTGGAGATAACCAAATTGAGGGTTTGTCTTTAAAGTATAAACGATACTTAAAAATAATTAAATGGTGAATACAGTACTAGTCAAATCTGCAAAAGTTAATTTTCCTTCTTTCCAGTGTGAACTCAGTTCATACTCAGTTACTCAGAAAGAATCCCCCCCCCTCTCTAATGTTTTTATGACTAATGGCTGAAATAAAGTGAAATTAAAGTAAAGATGCTTAGAATTAGGAAGTACATTTGAAATAACTTACAGGAGAAAGGTTGTGCAGAAAGTATCTGGTATTCCATATGTTGGATGGCATTCTGTTCTGTGCTTTTGAAAATAGTTTCACATCATGTACAAACTAAACGACAAAGTTTAAGGTAGCTTATGCTTGGTTTTTTAATATTTATGCTTGCAGCCTTTTGGTTTAAATGCAGTGGAAACCTTGCATTTGACCAGGAGTCTTGCTACAAGGAGCTACCTTGTAAAGTTAACCTGCTCTGACAAGCCCCAGATGTTCTTCTCTCCAGACCAATGACTTGATGGAGCTCAAACAATGATCATGAAAGTATGATTTCCACATTTTGAGCTGCAGTAGATGGGTATATTTGTCCAGCAATAGAAAATGAGAAAATACATGAACTCAACTGTGGATACTGGATTGTTCAAAAGATAGCAGAATTGTTACTGGATCTCTAATCCTATGTATGGGTATCGCAGCAAGGCAACAGTGCAATTTGAACTTTGATGCTGTCTCATTATAGCTTTATATCCTAGCGATTTCCACTTCTTCTCAAAAACAGTTAAGTCTCTTCTCTAGCGTGCTTTGTACAATATCTTGCAATTTATTTGCTGAATGCTCCATTAGCAATTTTGAAAATTGTTGACAGTTTTGGTATGACAGTTTTGGTATCTGCAGTTACTTAATGCACTAATATGAAGAAATGAAATACCTCAAAGGCATAAATCTTTGCAAGCTCTAAAATTAAGAGAGATGTTACTGGCTTTCATATACTGTATATACTTATATACCAAAGAGTTCCTGGCAGTGTGCATACATGCAGAGGCGAAACAAGGGTGGAGCGAAGGCAAGTAGTTTTGCAAGACTCCATTACACTGGAGTCAGCGGCCCCTCCCCCTTGCTGTTGGAGCCATTCCAGCAGCAACAGGGGAGTGTCCTGCATGTTGCCTTTGCTGCCAGAATGGCTCCAACAGCAAGGGGGAGGGGCCGCTGACTCCAGTGTAACGGAGTCTTGCAAAACTACTTGCCTTCGCTCCACCCTTGTTTCGCCTCTGCATACATGGCTCTTTTTATCTTCACAACAACCCTGTGAGTAGGGTTTGTTGGGCTGACAGATAGTGCCTCACTTAAGGTCATCCAGTAAGCTTTATGACTGAGCCTGCCCCCACAAGGACTTACGACTTCTCCTACTCATGGGGAGAACTTTGAGAACTGCTGCCATATAAAGTATAGACATTTTCCCCATGCAGAAAAAGAATATTGCAGGTGCTTATGCACACCACACAGAATACCATTAACCCAGTTTAAAACCCAGAGGTGTCGTTAGGGGGGGACGGTGGGCCCCAGGATGCCATGCAGCGGGGGGTGTACTTGCCCCTGGATCAGTTGCCCCCTCTGCTGCTTTTTGTCGTCCTGAGATGTCTTTGGCCGCAAGATCGGCCCAACAGGGTGCTGTTTAGCTCTGAAATGAGCCGAAATGTGCTGGGTGTGTGTGTTTTCACACCACCGCCGCAATTCGGTGGCGGTGTGCGGAAAATGACGACAGGAAACGGCCTAAAAGATCTATCAGTGTCGAACTTGTTGATCACTTATGAATCTTTGTAGAGCAAGAGCCTAGTTCCTCTGAACCCAATAGAAACCTGGCTTTCTGCTGACTTCAAAAGAATTCTTGAGTTACAGTAAAACTTTGCCAGTAGGAGTCTTGTTTGAGCTGTCAGTCTTCCGTTAACTTAATCGTCAGTTTGTAAAAGTCACATAAATTCTTGTATTTTAGTTCCTCGTTTCAGGAGGCAAACCTTGAGTCAAGAGAGTAACCCATCCACCAAGTGTGCTTTTGAACAGCAGTTAAAATAATGCCTTTTATGATGTAATCACTTGACAGTGTCTCAACTGTGTTCATCAAACCATTGCACATAATCTCCCACGAACCTTTTGGATAGTGGTTCTTGCCAAATCATGGTGAAATAGGATGGGTCTGAGTTACAGAATGCAAGGTGAAGGAGTTCTTGTTTCATTATCTGTTTCCGAGATATCCATTGTCAAGGAGGAAGAATATTTTAGAGGCATTATCATGGGAATAATATTTTAGAGGCATCATCATGATCCATTAACATGGGAATGAAGTACTTACAGCATAAGAAATGGAATCCTTGCAGCCGTCTTGTGCTGTTATACACTTCCTCCAAAGTGTATGCAATTAGCTGATCTCAGATAAGATAATGAATTAGACTGCTGTTTCCAAATTTGTTAGATTTTAAACCGTAAATGCCTTTCTCCCTTGGATGTCTCAGTTGTTTTTCCTTGCCTCCACTTCAACATTTTCTCTACTAATAATTGTTTAAGAATTTACCCTGGACAAAGAACCAGAATATAAAAATAGAATATAAAATAGATTTCTGGTTTTTTTGTCATTTAAATCATGGACTTAAAGGGCAGACTAGACTAGACTGGACATGTATGTATGTATGTACAGTGTGTCTGCCTGGACTAGTTCAGATGTTGCACAGAACCATAGTTTAATCCTGGTTCACATGATATCGTAACCTCGGGTGTGCTCTCCCCTCTTCACACATGAGGATGGGAGAAATTATTCTATCATCGAGCCAGAATTTACTGTGGCTTGGGGAAGTAGCGAATTCTGGCTTATTATAAGGCTGACTTTGCAGACAAATCAAGATCTGAAGTGAAGAATTGTCTGTTTTCTCTTCTCCTTCACCTGCCCAATGGTATAGTACTCTGTCTCTGCTGTGGGAGAGAGTGTAATATGTACAGTTTTCATGTGTAATTCTGTGCTAGACATAGCTTTCTGTGGCCCTTCCAGTGGTTTTTAAAACTGGACAGGAAGAGATGTTCACCTGGGGGTGGTGGTTTGCAGGGCATTGAGGGTTGGAACGGAATAGGCAATAATCCCATAGCTATTTTTTCTCCAACTGCAAATTAGGACATTATACATTGTTCATTGTGTCCTTCTCAGATCAAAGACTGAAGAACATCCTGTATAAAATCTATGAACTGAACACCTGGATGTGAAGGTATGTCGTTATAGACAATTTGTAGTTTTTCTATGGGAATCTAGAATAGTTGGCATCCGTCTTTTCATGTCATTTTCCATAAGTAGTAATCATGGTAATCTTTCCTCAAGTGTCATTTTGCAGCATTTGTCCTTGATTTTGGAAATGCTCTGACTTTAGCAGAGACAGTTCTGAATTCAATGTAATGGGGGAGGGGGAGAGTACAACTTACAGCTTTTATTGGAATAAAATAAGCCATCGAAAAGCAGTAGTGATACTTATAATCTCTTCACCCTGATAGTATTCTATATGTAGTCATTTATTCTACATGTTTAGATATTGTTGAGTAGATGGCACATATTACCCCATTTCTTAGAAAAGATTTTTCTTTAAGATTTAAGCTGTGTTTGATCATCAGATTTCTCTCAGATTTCCTAGGAGATAATGAGATGGTAATTAAAAGCATCTAAGGTTGCCACCTGCTGACTGGGAGAACAACTTCTGGCTCTTTCAGCAGCATTATCCCAAGAAGACATTTTCTAGGAGCTGCTTCTCTCGTCTCACTCTTTCTCTGCTTGAGAAGTCTAGAAGATGCATTAGTAAGCCTGCAGAGTAACTAGTAGTAATAAGAGTAATGTTATTTTACTAGTACCTTACCCTTTATGCGCTATTCAGCAATCTGCCTTATTTGACCTAATTCAGGTTGCAATCCTATACACACACTTACCTGGGAGTAGGAACCATTGAACTCAATGGGATTTACTTCTGAGTAGACATGCATAGGATTGGGCTGTCAGTAAGGCCTCTTTTCTACAGTGCAGCACAGGCTAGTTTTATTAAAACTGCAATCCTAAGCAGGCATTCTCTGCAGCAAGTGTCACTGGAATCAATGTCAGACTATATATATATATAGTACCAACCTTCTTATATTTCATACAAATGCACTCGACTGATTATTATTTCCCAGACTTTTTTTGTCATCTACATCACTGTCTTTTGGTGTTGAGGAAGGGGTGCAAATTTCTTTAGTCCAGGAAAGCCTGGCTTAACAGATCCTGAAGAGATCTTGAAACTCACTATTCTCACATCCTTGCTATTTGCTTTCAGGTAATTTGCGATGGAACCAGTAACTCAGAATGAACATCCTTCCATACATTGTGAAGACTCATGTAAAAATAACAAGAAGCTGTCAGGTATGCATTTTGACACATCAGGTTTACTTCTAAACTCTCTATTTTCTTGGCCTCTTGGATCTTTTCAACATTGGCATTCTGGTATGTACAGTGATTCTCTTAAACGGAATTTGTATAAACTAAAAAGTTTATACAAAAAACTTGTATAAACTAAAGCTAAAAAGTGATCTGATATTGGTATAGCACAGAGACCTCGGAGGAAGTTAAGTCAGACATTTTAAAGGACTTGATTGTTTTAAATTTTACAAGCGGGCAGCCTAATTCTAACCAGCGCTGGCACAGCAGGGCCAAGCGGCCCACGCTGTATCCTATGCTGGTTCGGAGGAGACTGGAGGTCTACTCGGGGCAAGGGGACATTTGTCCCCTTACGCCGGGTAAAGCCCCAGCCTGCCTGATGGGGCTTCTCGGATCTGTGCCAGCAATTTAGCTGACGCGAAGTCCAGGAAGGCCCATGTAGAGAGTCCAGGCCTGGGAGGGAGGATACAATACGGCTGAGGCCTCCTCTGGCAATCCCGGGCCCGTCCCACCCCCCATTCCACCCAGAAACGCCCCCTCCCCACCTGCATTCCACTCTCCTGCTGCCCTCCCTGCGCCGCTTGGCACTGGATTCACCTCTGCCAGGTTCAGGATACAATGCCACCAGCACAGGCCTTTCCACCAGCTTTACAGTAGGTTTGCAACACTCTAGGCCGGCGCAGGGGTCGCTGCACTGACATAAGGTAAGGTTTGGATTGTGCTGTAATTCTGGTTTGGCATTCACTAGAAGTGCCATGGGAGTGGTACAGACAGTAAAGAAATGTGTGAGTATTTGTAAGATGCTATGGATGGGATCCAAGTAAGTGTTTGGGCACATACAAGGGTTCTGCTGGAATTTGACTTCTTTCTCCCTCAAACAGTTGAACCTGTATCTCAAACTGCTTTTGAAATGTCCTTCCATTTCCAAAGCAGTTTGCCATGTAACATGGATGTACAGCTGCCAACAAAATACAAGTTTTGTATTTGGTTTTATTTTGGGTGGGGCAGAATTGTGTGCAGTGCTTCCAACGTGTCAGAATGGGAACAGCTGGATTTAGAGGTGCAAAACACTGGATTCTCTCCCTTTTTGTTTTTTTAGTTTCTTTGGCCTGGTTAAATACAGCAATTCAAGAGTATCAAGTTGTTGTTCATTTTGTACAATATGAAGCAGCTTCATAAGAAGTAGCCAGTTATGGCCCAGATCACATTAGACTGTAAAAAAGTATATCGGCAACATTCTTGTTAAAGCCTATTGATATCTCATTAACTGTTGTGCATAAAACAATATTAAAGCAATTAATGCAGTGTGCTTAAAATATTTTTGTAAGCTTCAGAAGGAAAGCATTCTTTGAGTCTTGTAGTAAAGAAGTAGTCGGAAATGTAACTAGGGCCACTTATTGGTGTTGCCTCAATTTTGCAGAAAAATGCAATATAGCATCCTTGCTGTGCCACCTAGTGTTAGGAATATGAAAAGCAGGAACTTGAAATTCTCAAGAAAAAGCTTTTAATCCGACTGCTCTAGCTGCTGTAAGCCTGCTATACTGCTTGTTTTAAAGCTTTTTTTCTTGTATTCCCAAAACAATCTTTAGTAATTTTATCACCTAACCCTTCACATCTTTTGTAGTTTATGTTGGAGAGACCAACTGGGGAGATGCTACGGTATTTAATCTGGTCTAGCAATACTGTGTTTGTGTCCTATACCAGTGGTTCTCAAAGTGATGGGTGATGACCCACCATTGGAACCAATGCCTTAAGGGGCAGGGGCAGCATGGTGGTAGCGATAATCCTGGGGGGTTCCCAAGAAAAATCCCAAGGGGAAAAAAAACTTTTTAAAGGTTATTTGTGCACTTAGCGGGATCCTGGAGCCCTCTGGAGGGTACGGGGAGACCTGCGCTACCCTCTACAGGCTCCCCCTCCCCCCAAGCATCAAATCACTGCTCTGCGGTGATCTGAACCTCGGGGTGGTGGTGGCTGTGGAGGGTACCCTCTGGAAGGCTCCAGGACCCCCGGTAAGTGCACAAATCACCTTTGTTTCCCAGCGCCGATGGTGATCCCAGGGGCTTCCCCGCCCCCAAAAGCAATCATTGTTCTCCCTGCCTCGCGGGAAGATCTTTGAGAACCACTGTTCTATACTTCTTGGGCATTCTCACAAAATCTCACGATTTTGACAGATTCCTTTTATGTGTGCCTTGCAAAGGTTATCTCAGTATTTTGGATCTGTGTCGAGCAGTATTTGGAATATAGACTATAGTATGGCTGTAAGGTTTAACCCATCAAGTACCCTGAGCAAATCGCCTCTTAAGTGCTGATGTTGCAAATAATCAAACATTAAATAGTAGTTCAAAAAGTGGCATGGAAACTTTGCTGCTCCTTGTTCCTTGCACCAGAGTCTCTTGTGGCTGTTGTCACGCTGCAGAAATGAAAACAATCTTAAAAGTCACTGAGCACCATAGCATCTTAGTTCTGTGTAACGTTTAGTTTTAGTGCAATACACACACATACTAGAAGTGTTGTAATCATTTTGTTTGTTTTATGTGAAATCCATACATCCTTTGAATTCAGTGGCAAATGTTACTGAGTGGATTGTTCAGGACCAAGAAAATTTGTGCCCATATTTTAAATTTCACTAATTATTTTGCAAAAGTTCTATGTAATGTACAAGGTTGGGAGGAGACATTACTTTTTATTTTTAAATTTCTCAACAGGTGCAAGTACTGATGTTGAAAAGCTTTATCAAGCAGTGCCACAGCTTGCAAATGTGTTCAAAATTAAGGGCAAAATTGGCGAAGGTAAATGTTCTGATTTTTACTTGGTTCCTAGGTGGTAAACCTCTTTAAAGAAGCCTTTTCAGTGTTTGGTATATGTAATTGACTGTAATTGTCCCGGTCTTTCCCACCTCACCCCACCCCCTCTTTGCTGGTTCTCGCAAAGAGGAGATGAAGTGGCAAACCTCCTTCTGGGCTTTACCGCTTTAAACTGCAGATGGGGGGACTCGCATGATGGCATGCTCCTCCATACAAATATTGCCTGCACGTAGAATAGCATCTCACAGAGAGGACTTAGTCTAGCACCCGTTTTCTGAGATCTTTATTTTCTTGACACTACTTGCAGTCTGAAGTGATACAGCCTAGACTCTAGTTCCCCACTTCATCTATTGCTTGTGAGAACAAGCTTGGGTTGCAGGTCTGCACATAGCCTAACGTCTGATCCAGGAGAGGAAGAAGGGAAGATATTGAAGAATGCATATGGTGTTTTCAAGGCAAAGACCTACATATTCTTAAAAAAATATATATCCAGAATTAGCAGCAGATGGTTATGTGACTGGTTGCTTGCTTAGAACCTGCCCAGATATTCTCTTTAATAGTCCACCTTACCCCAGCCAAAATTGGCTACCTAAATAAGTATTTGCTGTAGGTATTTCCTCTGCCCTGTGAGTACCTTTTAGGAGCACACTTCCTATAGCAACTGCTTCTTCCTTGATGACAAGGAGATGTCCAATCCCCACTTGGATCCTGCACTAGTAAGAAGACCATTGGATTTTCATTGTTAGCATGTTAAAATATTTAGGGCAGTCAAGTGAATGTCTTAGCTGGGTTATATGTATGCGCAACTGGCCATTGAAAACTTGGCTGTATATCTCCAGAAGCTGATCCTTTGAAGATTTATATAAGACTTTTGCCCCCTTGAGAACCTCCTATCATATTTATTAACTCAGTAGATTTGCTGTTCAGAATTCTCAAGTTCAGAGCGTTAAAAGCATTACTCGGGTTCTTGAGCCACGGTCCATTAAAAAGCATTGAAAAATCTCCCAATGTTCAGCTGCGAAATCCTCAGCACAATTTTCAAGTTATTAGCTTTTTTTAAAAGATGGCCCAGAAGTGAAGAAAGCTATATTCAGTGTAACTATTCACTTGAAACAATACTCTATTCTTCCATCCTTTTCCCCCTAACAGTATGAAAATCATGAAGGCTTGGCTTTAAATACCATTATGACTATTATTCCAATAATAGCTTCATACTACTGTAGAAGCCAAGCTGCTTTACAAAATATCAAACTGGCTATTTCTTGTAACTAGAGAACGTTAAATGAAATTTCCCTCTTTACAGGTACATTTAGTTCTGTTTACTTGGCCACAGCCCAGTTACGAGGAGGCCGTGAAGAAAAAGTAGCTTTGAAACACTTGATTCCTACTAGTCATCCTTTACGAATTGCTGCTGAACTTCAGTGCCTTATAGTAGCTGGGTAGGTCTAGAATGGAAATGCACAAAAGTCTTAATTGTCTAGCAGGTACAGTAGACTTAGGATTCTAGTTTAGCAATTGCTTTGATTTATGATTTAAATAGATACCTATACCACATATGTACATTGTATAGGTATATCATTTTAAGGAGTGATGGCTAGTAACACGCTCTTCTTAATGCTATAACTGTATAGCATTCCATAAAACATCAATAGTGTTCTAGACATATGCAAACATATCAAGATATGGTTCGTGAGGTATTAAGTTGTCCATTGAAATATGTTAATGTATACAGGGCCGACTTGACAGAAAAAAAATGTGTGCCCAATGGGTAATTTCTGTACATTACAAACATACATTTTCAAGCCTTCTTAGTTTACATATTTCATGCTGCAGTTTTTACTACTACTCCTTTACTACTTTTCTGCTTCTGCTTCTCATGATAAGGGGCAAAGAACAATAGGGCAATGAAGACTCACCCAGCCACTAGATATCATTTTTAGCCACCTCTCTGGCTGGCTCACACACGTTGCCCACACATGTTGAAGCCTTACTTCCCTTTCACTTTTATTTGAAGCTTATATCCTTCCTTTTGACTTTAAAATGCCTTCAGGACTAGAAACTTGCTTTTAAAAAAAGCCAACGTTCTTGGTGCCCTACATTCTGTAGGCTTCCTGTTTTTCCATGGAATCATGGCATAAACACAGCCCTCTTAGAAATATTATCTCTTTCTGAATATGTGTGGTTCTCTGCATATCTGTAATGAGCCACTATTAGTATGCAGAGACCTTTTAAGAGCAGAGTGAAACATATTGAGAAGGAGTATGGATATACAGTATAATAACACTCACCATATTGATAACATGTAGTTCATATGTGGGGATAAACATTCACTTGTGGTGTTTGTTTTTTCCTTTTAGGGGACAAGATAATGTCATGGGAGTTAAATATTGTTTTAGAAAAAATGATCATGTGGTTATTGTTATGCCATATCTGGAACATGAATCCTTTTTGGTGAGTTTAAAACCTCTTTTGCTAAAAGAATTCGCAACACTTATTTACAAACCGTTGCACATTCATTTATTCTAGCATTCTTACAGGATTTCTTGAACTTTCTCTCCCTGGAAGAAGTAAGAGATTACATGTTTAATCTCCTTAAAGCTTTGAGGCGTATTCATCATTTTGGTATCGTGCACCGTGATGTCAAGCCAAGTAACTTTCTGTACAACAGGCAACTGAAAGAGTAAGTCTGCCTCAGTTTGACTGTGTTATGATCTCATATGGCAATACCTGTCTTAAACATAGTGAACTCTTGGCCATGTTCTGCATCCAGCAGCACACTGTGTACCTAATCAATAAAGCTAAAACCAGAACTAGATGTTCAGTGGCAGACTTGAAGCTATGGCGTGCTGCCAAACCACTGCAAATCAGCCAGTGGAAGGACCCTCTTTAGAGCAGGAGGGGTGTTAACCTGCCTTCCTTCCTCCAGGTTGCTTCTCAGGTCCATATTTACCACAACTAGATGGTTGCGGAAAACAGCAGTAGCAGGCTTAAAACAGGGTTCCACAAATTTGCTTTGGATCGTAGGAACGAATCCCAAAAAGAATATTGCATGTGCTACTAGTGAATGGTATAAATTAGATTTTGCTTGTAAACAAGCATTAAAAAGCATACTTCCAGCCCCTGTAAACTAGGAAAACTTGGTGTAAATGTCAATGTGACTGCAATAAATAAATAAATAAATAGAGATGTTGATCCAAAAATAAAGAAGTTACATTAAGAAACTAAGTTACATTCATGACACTAAGGCTGCAATCCTATACACGCTTAATCTGGAGGCAAGTCCCAGCGGACTCAGTAGACTTACTTCTAAGGAGATAAATGGTGTAGAACAAGCCTTCCCCCTCCCCTTTTCTGGGCTGGCACAGGGGCTACTGCAGCAAAGGTACAGAGAGAGCGGAGAAACAAATGCCTAGAGCAGGGGTATCAAACATAAGGCCCACAGGGCAGATATGGCCCACAAAAGCTCTTTATCCAGCCAATGTGATGATCATTATTATTAACAGTATTTATATATCGCTTTTCAACAAAAAGTTCACAAAGCGGTTTACAGGCAAAATCAAATTATTAAATGGCTTCCTGTCCCAAAAGGGCTCACAATCTAAATAATAATTGGACTCTCCAAGCACTGTCATCAGCTGCTCTCAGCTGCTGATCTGCGAAGTGACGCCTTGGCAGAAGTGGTGCTGCTGAAAGGGCGGCACGTGTGATAATGGGGCTCTCCCATATTTTGAAAATTTGATCAAGGTTTGTAGATTATTCTCTTCTGTCATGTGCTGCTAATGAGTTCCTAAGTGAGAAAAAAGGACTTATTTCTGGACATCACCTGATGTCATTTCCCGCTTAATGACATCACTTCCAGCCCTCAGCAGGCACCATGAATGGATTTGGCCTGCTATATGAAGGCTAACCATAATTCTGTCTTCAAGGAGCGCATCAGGACCTGCCATTGTTAGTGGCATAGTTTCTCGTATAGCAAAAGTTCAGTTGAAGTATATACTGCATTAAACTATTGACAACTATGCCTTCTTAAATTGTCTTTTAGGTATGCCCTAGTCGACTTTGGTTTGGCGCAAGGAACTCCTGACACACAAATAGAACTTCTCAAGGTTATCCAGTCTGAAGCCCAGCAGGGAAGTTGTGCATACAATAAGCCTCATGTAACTTTGGGAAGCCAGGTTTCTGTCGCTTCTGCAGCATCTAGACAGCTGGTTCAACAGTCAGTGACAAAAACTGCAAATAAAAGACCCTGTTCCCTCTCACAAACACAGATTAAACAAGGACACAAAAGAAAGGTTCTGTGCTTCTTACTTAATTTTGTTATGGGAATTTTATTTAATGAGTTGCTTCATCCAACAGGGGGAGATGTAATACTAGAATAAAATTTCAGTCTCTACTTCAACATCTTTTTGCTTGGGAAAACTCTTGAAAAGGATTTATAAAAATCATACAGCTCACAAAACTGGAATTAGTTCGGTGCAGTAATTGTTCCTGCGTAGCATTTGTTTGAAAGTGTTGCCAAGATAATGCGTTTCAGATGATTCTGCAATAATTAAAAATCCTGAGGCTGATCTCTGTCACAAACACTTCACCATACTGAGGTGTGCTGCTTCATCATTAAGCTGAGTGTACACTGTATGTGCAGTGTCGTGTCAGAGGCAGCTGTAGAAGTATGTTTAACCACATACATGCATCAGAGAGCTGCAGTCATTCATGGCTCCTTGCTGTGTAAAAGATTAGATGTATAAGCTTTACATATAACAGTGTGCAACTTCTACACTGAAGTGACCTCGCCTACAATGTCCAGTCAATAAACATTAGAGTTTATTACACTTTAATATGCATTAATTCCCTCTTGTTCTTTCAGTCTGTGATTTCAGCAGTACAGTGGTAAACCCTCAATTTTTCTAGGGTATATTTATTGGAATATCCTTGTATTATTCCAGATGGATTATTCTGAAATATTCTCAAACGCCACTGGCTATAATCCACTAACAGTCCAATCCTGTCTACATCGTAGACTGGCAGAGCACCTGCTCCGCCGGTCTAGGGTGTCGCAAATGTGCCGTAAAGCACTTTGCGGCACCCAGAGAGCAAGCAGTGCCGGCGCCATTTTCCCCAGCCCGGATCCGGAGCTGTGCCTGCCGAGGAAGGTAAATTACCCGCTGGGCGACAGAGGGTCGTGGGGATGGTGGAACGGGGTGTTCCGGGGGTGGGTGGGATTGGTTGGCTGGGCCCAGGCAGGGGGACTTTGTTCCCTTCCCCCAGTGACCAGGAACAGGTGACCTTCCAGCTGCCTGCTCTGCACTCTGGATGCAGCGAAGGCTGTACCAGCCCCGCTGCATCTCAGTGCACAGAGTTAGACAGGATTGCACTGTAAGTCCCTAACATGCAAATTAGTATATACCAATTTCTCTTGTATATTTACTTCAATTCTCTTCTCTCCATTCTTGAAGTGAAGGGGAATAAAACCTTTATCAACTCAGTAGATAGAGTAGGTGGAATAACAACTGGAAAGTCCAAGTTGTTTGTCTGTAGCTGCATGCATGTGTATTAAGAAATCAGTAAATGATGACCATTGTGTGTTTCAGGCATTTTAAGTGACTGAGCATAGCCACATAAAGAGAAGAGAAGATGATGTACATGCCAATAGGAGACTTGTTTTATCCTCAAAATGAATTGTTTCTTCCCTGAGGAAGGTTAATGAAAGCACTGTGTTGGAGGAAATCTTTAGATGAATAGTGTAGCTCAGTATCTCACTTATTTCCAAATAATGCATCTCTAATTGTCTCATTTATCCAGATTGTCAGAATAAGCTGTTTCAGTAGATAAGCTGTTAGGTTGCCTTGACATGGGTCTATTTGTGGATTATACAGAGAATTTAGATGGGAAGGACTTTAACTTATGAGCTTATATAATGAGGATGTTGTTGTATAACTGTGCAAGTGCTTGCTTTTTTTCCTGTCTAAAATGTAAGTCATTATTTGCTTTGTATGCATGTTTACCATTCAGTCTAGACTATGTTCTCATCTTGCTTAATACTTTTTAAAAAGGATGGATTACAAGTGATGCTGTGTTTAAAGATGGAATCCTTATTGTCCTCTTTCTGACACTGTAGGAGGGGCCTGACTGCCATTCTGTTCAGCGCTCTGTCTTTGGGGAAAGAAACTTCAATGTTCGAAGTGCTGCATTTCAAGAAAATTCCACGGTCAAAGTAAGCATTGCTTGTTAACCAGTATATTCATCACCACATTTAGTATTGTATTTTAAGTCTAGATAGGCCGAGTTCACTAGGTAGGTGTGGAATGTAAGCAACATTTTTAGTGTCTAAAACCTACGGTGTATTATTATGGTGGTCTTCAAGCAGTTTGCAAACTTCTTTTGTAATTGCTGCTCTGCAGAAGGTGGGGGAGGGAGGGAGGGAGGGAGAGAGAGGGGGGGGGAGAGAGAGAGAACTAATCAAAATGTTGTACTACTCTCTTTTGCTAGACATATCCCATTTATAAAGAGGCAGTCTTTCAGTTAAAATAAATTGGATAATTTGATCAAATTAGCTGTGAAATTAAAACACTTTTCAAAATAAGTCCACAAGCTACTGTTCCACACTGAGTTTTACTGGCCTGCCTGTCCTCACGGACCAACTTTAGTAATTTATTATACATGGATAGCCAGAAAGAAAAAATGGGTCTTAGGTAGTTCTTGTAATGATTGTGGACATCTGGACATTGAAATAGTATTGCTTGTGAATAATGGCTTTTAAATCAGACTTGAAAATAAGAGATGTGTATGGATTGCTTTTCAGGAAACTAGGCAGGGAAGCTTTTGTAAACCAGGAAATTTTTAGGTATTTTTGTAGATTTTCACGACGTGACCATATCTTCAAATTAAAAACCCGCATATTGCCGGGAAACACTGTCGCTACAGATTAATTTATTTCAATAAATAAAATAAACTTTACAGATGTCAAAACATACTTTGACGTTTCGCACACGTAACATTCGTGGCATCATCAGAAATCCCCTATAGCGCTCATGTATAAGTCCTTAAAAGGACTAGTGTAAATGAAATCCAGAAGTAAGCTCTTCCGTATCCGACGAGAAAAGCAATTAGCAACAGCTGATTGTAATTGCCGATCAAAGGTTGCAAATGAAGTAAACCCCAACTGAAGCTGCTCAAATACAAACATAACTTAAAGAACCAGCAATGTACATACAAATTCAACAGGGAAACTGCTTCTGAATGAAGTACGGAGCGACCTAAAAACACACAACACAAGAGCAACGTAAACATAACACCACGAGGACAAAGATAGCAAATGGAAAGTATCCAATCAGGAAATTTTTCTTTTGGTTTCTAGCTATCAGTGTGTGCAACAACTAGGCCCCAATCTGGACAAAATTGGTCATGCTTAAATCCCATTGAAACCAAGGAGTGGAACTAGACTTGTTGACCAACACATGGTTGCCACTGAAAATGATAATTCCATGTCAAAGTCCCTTTCTTCTGTCAACATGTAGGGATCGAAATACATGATGTGACATAATCAAGTAATGTATTTGCCCATCCCCAAAAGCTGCCAGTAGGGGAACTCATGACATGAACCCAGGTCAGGGGATCAGGTCTGGGAAGGGAGTTTGGATTTGGCGGCTACCGCTGCTGAACCCACTCCCTTCCAGGATCCAATCCACCCTCCTCTCCACCCCCAACACCAACCTGTTCTGCCTCCCCCGCCGCTTTACCTTTGTTGGCGGTCCTTTGGTGGTTCATCACCGTGTGCAGGGCTGCTCCGGCCTCACCAGCAGCAGACTGGAAGCATGCGGCTTTGCGCGCTGCCAGCAATCCATTTCTGACAGCCGTAAAGTGCTCCCTGCCGACGGAATGCTAGTTCTGGCAGTGGGGAGGGGAGTTAGGATTGGGCTGTGAGTCTCATTAATTTCAGTGAGACTTAAATGAGACAGCGCAATCCTGTGTAACCTTGCACCGGTGTAACAGTAGATGCATCGGTGTAAGTGAACTTATGCCAGTGTAAGTGCATTTACACTGGTGCATCTGCTGTTACACTGGTGCAAGGTTACACAGGATTGCGCTGTAAATATTTTTGGATTAAGGCTGCAAAGTTTACAGCGTGCGTTTTGTAATTTCATATTTATTTGCATATTAGCACTGTTACTAAAATGTCTCTCTTGAATGCGGCTAAACTAAAATTCTTTAAATTCCTTGCTATGTTTAATAGCCATTAGGACGTATTGTTAGTAAGTTTTGTGAATCTGGCAAGCTGCCTTTATAAATGCTACTTAATACAACTTGTACTTCTTTGAGAGTAGCTAGAGTCAAAGTTGTGTGTTAAATGTGTCTTGCATTAAAAATATAACTTTTACTGCAGCTCATAAAGCAACCTAGGGTGACAGATATTGCATCTAGAAAACTGTCGGCAAAGAAGAAAACTTCAGCTGTGACTAATGGCTTTGCCAAGAAAGCTGCCAGCAGTGGTCCAGCAAACTTGACCTGTGACTGTTATGCAAAAGATAGAGTCTGCAGTGTTTGCCTTTCAAGGTAATTAGCTTTGATGCGGTAAAGCCAATCTCTGTGCTGTCAAGGAATGTTCACAACATAGATTAATTGGAAAAATGATTTAGCAAGAGCAAGATAGTACTAGACCTATGAAATGCAACGTCAGAAAAGCACAATAAAGGCTCGTTTAGTGCTCACAAATTCATAGAAGTGTTCACTTTTTAGTACAGGTATTCTGACTATATTTTGTTTAAATGATTTTATATAGAAGGTTTCTTTTGTAATAACGGTAGCACTTTTCTATGCAAGCTACAGAAAACCACTTGACCTCTCGTTTAAGTACTAACTCCTGTGACTATGTCTGTGCAATATCTCAGGCCAAAGGACATGCCACCATTATAGCAATGCTATGGCTTTGGAGGCACAGTGTACTGATGCAGGCATTTAGGTTTAGAGTGCTGGTTGTCGTGTTTTGGCCTGTAAACTAGTCTAGGTCATATAGCTATAAAGTGTCAAAAACCTTGCTTGACAACCTGCAGCAGCAAAAGTAATGCTTTCAACTTTTTGGGCCCCGTTTGTTTTCTGAGGTCTTTTGGATGGGATCAGTGTACAGAAGCCAGTTCCTCACAATTGGAGTCCTCTAATTATCATAGAGAGAGTGGAAACCTTGTGAACATACAGTTCTCGGTCTCTACCATTCAAAGACGTTTGAGGCATGCCTGTGAAGGAATACTCCCAGGGCTGCAGAGGTTTAGGACTGAGGCAATGAAAGTATGATCGTCTCTTGCGCATGGAATGGCTCTGCGCAGCAGTGGGAATTGTTAGAGGGAACGCTAACACCCTACAGAATGTTCACTGTTGTTACCAAAGAAAGGCATATCTTTGAGAATACTTTGCTGACTAACCATGAAAAAACTCAAATTGTATGCTATTACTCTTTAAATGTATGTTTTCCTGTCTTAACCCCCAAGACGTCAGCAGGTTGCCCCAAGGGCAGGTACACCTGGATTCAGAGCACCGGAGGTGTTAACTAAATGTCCTACTCAAACCACAGGTAAAGTACACTAGACTGAACTATATACCTCTATCCATAAGTCTTCCAAGCTATGTCTGTTTTGTTGTTTTAAGAAACACATTAAGGATATGTTTTTGAGATAGCAGCATTTCTGTTTTAAATGGAAGGTGGGAAACAAAGCACTTCAGGTTTGTGTCAAATCAAGAATGTACTGTTTACACGTCAGAGATTTTGAGAGATCATATCCACCATAGCATGCTTTTTGCAGATATAATTACCGTATTTATCGGGGTATAACATGCACCGGCATATAACACGCAACTTTTAACAGTGCTATTTGAGTAAAAAAAAAACTTTAAGCATTTTTCCACCTGTGGTTCTCACTTGACTGTAGTTTTCCTGTTCTGTGGGACCACCATTGCCACCTATGTTGGCCCCACTGCCACTTATTTACCCAAGCAGGACAGAATTGTTTCCAATTCTGAGAAAAAGGTGTCTGCCCCCTCTGTGTTCAGGGTTGCAGAGGAGAGGAAAGGGGTGTTAAAAAAAAAAAAGGTGACACAAGGGGAGGGGAGAATAGGTGCAAATCCAAGCTGCAACTATCATAGGCACAGTGGGGAGGGAGAGAAAAAAAAAAGAGAAAGAGGTGTCTGCCCCCTCTGTTCAGGGTTGCAGAGGAGAGGAGTGCAAAAAGAAACACCAAACAAACAGAATTTTGGAAAAACACCACGCAGAAATTAGAGACAGAAGGGGGATTGCAAAAAGAAAATCTGAACTGCAGGGCAAAAAGAATGAAACTTACTGTGGGAAAATGCCACTTTACTTCTGAAGCAACAGGAGAGGACGAAACAAAAACAAAACATAGAGAGCATTTCCCTCCCCCTCAGACAAACGCAGAGATAAACCAAAATACCTCAAAGGCAAAGGGGAAAACAAAGAGATAGCAAAGCAAGGCAGCTCAGATTACCTCCTCCGCCAGTAACTCTCAGACTCTTGGAGCATCGGAGGTGCGTGAATAAATTAACTCCCGACAAACAGCTGATAGCTGATGCTGAAGTAAGCGCTGCTGAGTTCTTTCTTGCCTGCACCTCTCCACCTCCAAGACTCTAACTGCAGGCAGAAAGAGGGGGATCCATGGGGTTCTAAAAAATCCCGGAGGAGATATTGAAGCCTCAGTTTTGCAGCATCAGTGTATAACACGCACTCTACTATTTTGGGCCAACATTTAAGACAAAAAAGTGTGTTATATGTCGATAAATATGGTAATATGCTTGCAAGCATGGATTACAGGAAAAACTTGCATACAAATATTTTACCTCTTTAAGCAGATAGTCATCTGACATCCACAGATTCCTAGCATTAATAATGGCAAGTTTCCTGCAAGCAGACGTGCAAGTGCACACGTCAGCATCACATACCCACACACCACCTCTGTGGGTTTTTGTAAAGTGCCAGGTGATCCCCATCCCACCACTTTATAAGAAGTGGCAAGGAAGGAAAGGCAGTGGCTCTTTTCACAGTGGCAGTACTGGAAAAGGAGGTAAACTTCCCTTCCATCTTAGGCACTCTCCAAACATGTGAGAAGAAGATGGGCTGAGCAGGCTCAGGTTGCAGGAAACCGGAACAGCCAGACTTCATTCCACTAAGTACAGAGCATGCCTCAAACCAGCAGCTGACAAGCAGTTTTGCATACGCTCCAAACAAAGCCCAAACATTCTTGAATGGATTTGTGAGATCCTTCCAAATATGAGAGGAGCAATCTCATTCAGATGGCATTAAAATATATATGTGATTAAAGGAAATTTGACAATCAAGTGCCAATTTTGAGATCCTCAAAACACCTCCTAATGCACTGGTCCCAATGTGTGCCAGGGGCGGTGACACCCTAGGGGAGGGGTGACGCCAAAATGACCTTCTATTCTATTAAATACTCCCATTTGTTACCGGTGATGTGAACATGCACCAGTGGTAGAAGATGGGTTTTAATGGTCCTGACTGATTTAGGAAAGGGATCATACCTGTTGGCATGGAAAAGGTTCCAGATGCCTCCCTTGGCATCCCCAGTTGAAAAGGATCTCGAGTAGCTGCAGTGGGAAAGACCATTGCAGTAGGTAAAGTGAATTCCATTGTAGGCATTCTCTGCATCCCCTTTGTCATGTTTTGTAGGCATGTTTCCTGGAAGTAGGAGCCTGCTGGCATAAGATTACTTAACAGATGCTAAGAATTTTTGCTTTAGAATTTTTTGAAAAGGTCAACAGGCATGTGGATGCGAGCGAACCCGTGGATATTATATATCTGGATTTTCAGAAGGCGTTTGACACGGTCCCTCATGAAAGGCTCCTGAGAAAACTCCATAGTCAGGGAATAAGAGGGCAGGTCCTCTTGTGGATTAGGAACTGGTTGAAGACCAGGAAACAGCGAGTGGGAGTCAATGGGCAATTTTCACAATGGCGAGAGGTGAAAAGCGGTGTGCCCCAAGGATCGGTCTTGGGACCGGTGCTTTTCAACTTATTCATAAATGACCTGGAGTCGGGGATAGGCAGTGAGGTGGCCAAGTTTGCGGATGACACTAAACTTTTCCGGGTGGTAAAGACCAGCAGGGATTGTGAAGAGCTCCAGAAGGATCTCTCCAAACTGGGAGAATGGGCAGCAAAATGGCAGATGCGCTTCAATGTAAGTAAGTGCAAAGTGATGCACATTGGGGCAAGAAACCAAAATTTCACATATACGCTAATGGGTTCTGAGTTGTCTGTGACGGATGAAGAGAGAGATCTTGGGGTGCTGGTGGACAGGTCAATGAAAGTGTCGACCCAGTGTGCGGCGGCTGTGAAGAAGGCCAATTCCATGCTCGGGATCATTAAAAAGGGGATTGAGAATAAAACGGCCAATATCATTATGCCTTTGTACAAATCGATGGTAAGGCCACATCTGGAGTATTGTGTCCAGTTCTGGTCACCATACCTCAAAAAGGATATAGTTGAATTGGAAAAGGTGCAGAAAAGAGCGACCAGAATGATTTGTGGGCTGGAGCACCTCCCTTACGAGGAAAGGCTACAGCGTCTGGGGCTTTTCAGCCTAGAAAAAAGGCGCCTGAGGGGGGACATGATTGAGACTTATAAAATTATGCATGGGATGGAGAGAGTGGATAGAGGGAAATTCTTCTCCCTCTCGCACAACACCAGAACCAGGGGACACGCACTAAAATTGAGTGGAGGGAGAGTTAGAACAGACAAAAGAAAATATTTCTTTACCCAGAGTGTGATTCATCTGTGGAACTCCTTGCCACAGGATGTGGTGATGGCACCTGGCCTAAATGCCTTTAAAAGGGGTTTGGACAAATTCATGGAGGAAAAGACCATCACAGGTTACAAGCCATAAGCAACCTCCTGGTTTTTTTAGAAGTGGGTTTTCTCTGTGCCAGGTGCAAGGGAGTGGCGACTGGACACAGGTATCTTGTTGTCTCGTGTGCTCCCTGAGGCATCTGGTGGGGTCACTGTGTGACACAGGAAGCTGGACTAGATGGGCTTTTGGCCTGATCCAGCAGGGCTCTTCTTATGTTCTTATGTTCTTATGCTATAATCTGTTGTTGGATAAGGCAGGAGTGCTGGGATTGAGAAGGCTTTGTTTTTTTTTGGGGGGGGGGGATTGCAGTAGGACTTCCGTTCCTTCTGTCTTCTGGAATCTAGCTAGTCAGTGACTGATCTAGCTAGTCAATTGCCCCCCATTGAATGCTGGGATCTCTTAGGAGGTTGACAGGGTTTATGTCACTACTGTACTATTACCCTTACGTTCAGCAATATACAGGAATTATGATTTACGAGTAATAATACAAAAAACATTACTAAGGATTCTGTATGGTCTGGTATGGGAGGAGGTCCATGAAGGTTCCACCATGAGATCTCATCTCACCACAGGTGCAGCAAAACCTAGTGACACCTCTGATGTGTGTACAAAGGTCCCCCATTTCAAGGAGAATTCTGCATGAACAGCTCTCCATTTAGAGCTGTCCACTCCACAGAAGAAAATGGAGATGCATGCAGCCTTGATGTAGATATCTGGAGTTCTGAAAAGGACAAATCACTAGAGTTTTATGAAAACATTTTCAATAAACATTTTTTTCCTTGCACCCTTGGATGCATCAGTGGTAAGGCTTCAATTGCTCATGTAGTGTTACTTATTTGCACATCCCCATCTTGCAAGTAAAGGAACTTTAATGCTGAGCAACACAAAGGCTTAAAACTATACTGCATGAGATCAGCTACCACTGTTTGAACAAATGGAAATCAAAATGAGCTTTTGGTTTTCACCACTCAGTCTCATAATTCCAGTCCCCCCACCCCTTGTGTTTAAAAGTCTTTGTTACTAAAGTTTGTTTTTAATTGCAGCAATTGACATATGGTCTGCAGGAATCATATTCCTTTCTCTCTTGAGTGGCCGGTATCCGTTTTACAAAGCGAGTGATGATTTAACAGCTTTGGCACAGATCATGACTATTCGTGGAGCCAGGGAAACCATTCAGGCTGCTAAAACATTTGGTATGCTAGCTTTTGTATTTTCTTTTGTAATTAAACGTATATTCAATCTGTTTATAGTTATTCACAGAAAGACAGCAAACAAATAATTTGTGTTTATAGTCACAGAGATTTGTATAACTTCAGATAAAATGGCATTGGAATACACTGTTTTAAACATCCGGTTCAGAATTTTAAGATAATTTCATGACTTCAAAACAATCCCCATAGAAACAGATTTCTATAAAATACATTCAAAGTAGAGGTTTGCGACTTTGATGTGGCTGTTCTTTTTAAATCCATATAAAACGTTTAGTTCTACAGCTCCTGGTCACCTCCCATTTCCATTCTTTCCTCTTAAATGGTTCTTCTAGCCTTCTCTTCCTTGCATAAGTTACCTCCACTTTTTTAGCCCACTTGCTTTCTCAATACGTGTCACTGCCTTTTCTCGGCCCCTTCTTCTTCTACCCCCCTCATTTCCCAAACACTTCTGCCTTCTCCAGCTCTCTGTTACCCCTGCTAACTGGGCAAGAGGCACTTTTTCAATTGGTGCTCCTCTTATATTTAGCACGGGGAGAGTAACTGCTCCCCTTTCACCCCAGCACAGTGTCTTTTCTGGTGGCTGTTTGCTGGTGGTGTTCTGCATCTTTTTTAGATTATGAGCCCTTTTGGAACAGGGAGCCATTTAATCATTTGATTTTGTCTGTAAACCGCTTTGTGAACTTTTTGTTGAAAAGCGGTATATAAATACTGTTAATAATAATAATAAAGTAGTTCAACAAATCACAACCAGTGAATTCACGGTAAGGCCTCTCCCCTCCCATCATAAAGAGTTCCTCCATGCATCATAATATAGATGTTCCTGTAAAAGGTTAGTTCTGTTAAGTGACAAACTAGATATATGGTATTATTTGACAGCTTTGAAGTACTTTTCAAATTACAACCTGTTGTGCCACAATGTGTCTTTTGAGAGCCACCATTGCATGTTGAAGAACAGACATTCTAACAACAGTGCTTTTCACTCAGGCAAATCAATACTATGCAGCAAAGAAATCCCAGCACAGGATTTAAGGAAGCTTTGTCAGAGGCTGAGGGGGAAAAGTACCAGCTCTGACATCTCAAACATCTCAACCGGTGATGTACAGATCAGCGTTTCTCAAGAATCTGCTTTACCAGCTGAAATTTCCAGTACTTTAGAATCTGTGCCCCAGACACCCAAAAAACACATGCAGTATCCAAAGAAAAGTTGTCATGAAGATGATGGCACGGATACTTCCGGTAGGACTGTGGGAAAAGCCACTGATCTGAAAGGATGGGACAAAGTTCCTGATGCGGCATATGATCTTCTTGATAAGTTGCTAGACTTAAATCCGGCAACAAGAATAACTGCAAAGGATGCCCTGCTACATCCTTTTTTCCGAAATACGAAGTCATGAAAAGACACTCAACTCAAAGTATGCTCAACTGTTTCTTGCAGATGTGAGGGACATGAAAAGCAGTAGAATCCACTATCGGCATATCTCTAAATGATCCTGACAGGATTTTTTTTCCATTTAATTTACCTCATAGTAGCATTGGTGTTGCTGTTACTATAGAATGTATCTACTAGTAAATATACTAATGGTGTAAGTCACGCGACAGATTTTGGGACAGGTTTTTTTTATAATCGCATACCTATGTTCCATTTCTAAACGCTTTTAATCTTGTTCCACCAGTACATTTGAAGGTCTATACTGGAATCTGTGTATTGGTCCTGTCATGGGGATATACTCTTTTAGCATGTTCAGTCTGCGCCAAATTGTTCTTGACTCCTAGAAGAACCACCACTTATTGTATCCCACCTTTTAGTGCCAGTATAAATGTGCCTTAAATGGGTGATCAGTGAGTTGTATCTGTTTGCACAAGGGGATGGGTGGAAGAGTTTTCACTGATTTCCCATTCCCTTTGCAGCCTCCCAAAATTTGTTCTTGGGAACTGTCATTGTCAAGAGCAGGTAGTCAGAGGGGGGAGGCCCACAGAACATTGCAGAGGGAAGAAAAGAGTGGTGAGAATTGCCCCTCCCCTGTTGTTCAAAAAGGACTTTTCCTATCATTCCACTGTGTTGTTTAAAGAGTGCCCGTATCTTACTGTGTGAAAGATTTAAATGTTTGTATTTCCAGTCTCACAAATGTGAAGGATTGATTAGCAGAACAGATACCATTGAAGACAGCATGTAAATAATGCTTTTGCAGTTTCTTCAGTGAAAGGAACTGAGAATTCTAAAGCTTCAGTTTCACAAAACAGTGTTTTTAACAAAGTAGCTGCTTCAGAGTATACTTTTCAAATATGCTTCCTGTGTGGAACAACTGAGAACATGCCTGATATAATTCATTAACATCCAAATTCAGAGAAGCTTTTGCAAGTTTTTTCATAGCAGGTCTGATTGTATAATCAGAACAATTTTGTTATAGCCAAAATAAAAGTTGGTCTTTTTATAAAGATGAAAAGTGGTTATACAAACATACCAAACTATTGATGGGAAAGGGATTTCTTCAGAGGAAATTTAAATACTTATTTTGTTGCTCTGTTACAGTACTGTTATTATGCCCCACTACCCTTGTACTGTAGTCAAAGGGCCTCTTACGTTCAATTTTAGAACAAGTTTTACAAGGAAGTAAGATAAAGACCGCAATGCTTTTCCACTAAGCCCCGTTGAAATTGGTGGACTTTACATCTGTGTAATGCATAAGATTGGGTTGCACATCAGTTGAAAAATCCTCCTGGTTCAAATGTTCAATGTATTCTTTGTACCTGTAGTGAATCTGTGGAGAAAGTAATGTCTAATTTAGGTTACACACTGTCTTGAATGGCGTATAATCCTGATCCCTAAAAAGTACATCATGGGCATCAGGGGGCTTGCTGTGTTGAAATGAGCACAGTCCAGCTTGGATCAAACCCTCATAACAGAGAAGATGACAAGGAATATTTACCATTGCTCATGTAGGGGTGGGGTAGGAAGTGACTTCCATAAAATATCCATTCTAAAGCTAAAACTAGGAATATAGATGCATCATTTTTTAAAACTTCATTACAGAAATTACTGTTTTGGGAAACTTTATTCTTTATATTGAGGGAACAGATTACAGTACAGGTGTCCCCCACTTAATGATGGGGATACGTTCCTTTAACCCCGTTGTTAAGCAAGCCCATCCCTACCTTAAAGTTTGAGGCCTCTCCCTGGTCGTGGGCCTCTCCAGAGGCCTGTTCCTGGCCTCAGCAGGTCTCTGAGGACCTCAGAATGGCTCACAGAGGCTTCCGTAAGGCACTTCCGGTTTGCTCTGAAAACCGGAAGTGCATTAGGGAGGCCTCTGGGACATTCCATGGCCCTTAGAGGTCTGCAGAGGCCAGGAACAGGGCTCCGGAGAGACCAACAACCAGGGAGAGGCCTGAAACTTCGAAAAGGTAGGGAAAGAGACCCTTGAGGTTTTGCTAATGACCTGTTGTATATGCGGGGGGGGGGGGGTGTCGTTAAGCAGAACGTTGTTAAGGGGGGGATACCTGTAATTACATGATCCTGCAAAGCAGAGCACTGTGTAAAATAATGCTATAGGAGACATAATTATAAGGATAAAGCAGGAAACTGGTTGACATGTGTGAAGTTGGTTAGAATTCAAACTGGCTTCCCTCCCAAAACCTTTTAAATTTTGAAAGAGAGAGGGTGGTTTGGTTTGAAATTCCCTCTCAAATGGCTTGGTTTGAAATTCCCTCTCAAATGGCTAACTGGAAGGGGGAGTAGCTAAGCAGCTGCAAGGTATTTATAAAGCCAAGCTCCCAGCCATTCAGTCAGGGAAGTTGGAGCTAAATCAGTGTGAATTGCATTGCTGAATTATTTGAGGGAAAGATTGCTACCCAAGTGTCCTTGAAAATAAACTGATTTGAAGAGCTGTGTTGAGTCTGATTTTTGTCCTGCCTTAAGTTGTGGTGGAGCACCAGATTACCAGAGGGTAAACTGGACATCGGGTTGGGAACCTGGAAGGGAGTGTATCCCTAATCCCTCAATCCCTTGCAGAGGGTGGGGGGTTGGCAAGCTAGGGACTGGCAGCAATAGAAGAATGATCAGATGGGTTGACATTTTAAGGTCCTAGAATAGATCAAGGACAGAGTACCACTCTGCCACTGATTGGTCCGCACTAGCCAGAATACACTGATCCCATTGGCTGCAATAGCTGTCAGTCACACTAAAGACAAAGACAGCTATAATGAAACCACTGAAGAATTTTGGGAAGTATTGTAGAAGGTTCCTGACTTAACAGGATTTTGAGTTACGTACATCTGACTTACAAACAAGCTAGGTTGGGGATTTGAAACAGGTGTAACTGAAGACATCAGCAAAATAAACAATGGAAGCTGCTTGACAACCTGAGCAGCTCAATAACTTTGAAAATAGCAATCCTTTGTTGTGATAATGGAGGAAAAAAACTTAAATAGCATTAAAAATCAGGGGTTTTTAGATACAGAAGGGAGGGAGAGGATGAAGGAAGCAGTCAGCGTGACCAAGACTGCTTGGACAAAGGTATAGCTGAGAGATTCTGAGGTGCAGGGCAGCATTAATACTGTGTGAGAAAAAGTGGGCCCTGAATGGAGGTGACTCCAACAACAAAGCATAGCCGACCAAGAAGGAAAGGAGGAAGGGCAGGGAAAAAGCTGCCATCTACCCTCTTTAAAAAGCAAACAAGAGAAGCTCTTAGTCTAAATATTATATTTTAATTATGATTCATGTGAATTAAGACTAAAGGAACATTCTTCCCCCATATATTTATATTTTATTGATATATTAAAACATAAAAACAATACATATTTCATAAAGTTATAGCAAGCACGAAGCAATACATCCTACTACCATACTATTCACTATTTTCTACATATAATATCCAACTAAGCCAAAATAGCACCCACCTATTCATTAAATCCACATATCATATTGTTCTCGTTCTCTCTCTCTCTCTCTCTCTCTCTCTCAAAAAATCAATAAATGGTTTCTAGTTAAAGGAACGTTCTTATGATAGCAGCCTTCTGTGTTGTAATTGTTTGGCCCACTAGACACCCAAGAGTTGCATTTTTTTCCCATAAGCAAGTCTCTGGACTTAGTGAACTAAGATAGAGAAGGGAACATTATCAACCCCATCATGTCTGGGAAGCATAACAGAGTGGAGAAGAAACATGGACCAGATGAAAATAGCAGAACACGAAGAAGCAGTAGCATTGACATCAACAGCCAGCCCCAGCAAGCCGTTGGCCCACTTTTTTAAAAAGACCACACAATATAGACTACTGTACTGTAAATACATTTTATTTTCATATTTTGGGTCATTTCATGTCAAATCAACCAATGAAAAAATCCATTTTGGAACTTGATGTCATGAATTTTGTTCATTTTTGGTACATTTGTACCTTACCATGAGATGTTTAAAAATTATTTTTTCCATATTTTTTTGTCCACCCATTTTTGAGATATTGAATTTTCAAAATTACCTAAAAATGCCAAAATTCACTTGCCACTATACCTTCAAATGCCATCTACATGATGCCTATGACAACTACGTACATGGGACAGGGGTCATTTTAAAGCCTATGAATAGGGCTGTCATTTGATATACAACATGACACAATTGTAAATTTTCAAGAAATTCAAAAATATTCAAATACCAATTTGATGCTTAATCGCTAATTAAAAACCAATTAGTGACTCATAATCGCTAATTAAAAGCCAATTAAGAACCAATTAAAAACCTAATTAGTGACTCCTAATTGCTAATTAAAAACCAATTAAAAACCAACCAAAATCAATGTAAATTGTAGAAAAATGGACTTGAGGGGTTTAATTCCTTGTCACTGCCAACAAGAAAATTTAACTTTTGTATGATACCATTGAGATACCACCTTGAAATTTTGACTGATTGGCTACAAGACATATACCTTTAAGTGTGATTTTTTTGAAAATTAAAAAAAATGATTTTCCAAAAATTCAAAATATTATTTGAATAGTTTTGAATTTCTTGAAAATTTACAATTGTGTCATTTTGTATATCAAGTGAAAGCCCTATACATGAACTTTAAATGGCGTTTGAAGGTATGGTGGCAAGTGAATTTTGGCATTTTTAGGCAATTTTGAAAATTCAATATCTCAAAAACGGGTGGACAAAAATAATCTGAAAAAATCTTTTTTAAACATCTCATGGTAAGGTACAAATGTACCATAAATGAACAAAATCCATGACATCAAGGTTTCATGCACTGGTTGATTTCACATGGAATGACCCTTTCACAAGATGTACCCATAATAGTGATGTTGGACTTAACTACAAAGCCCTGGAACCTAACCTGAACTTAAGTAGGGGAGCTGATGTACTGTATCTTACTTGTGACAGTAATATGGTGACATTCCCTATTGGTGGTTCCTTTTTTTTAAGCCTCAAAGCGCTATTTTATTACTTGCCTTTGAAACATATAAACATAAAGTACTAATGACATCAAAGGCATCTGTTATATCTAAAGAAAATTAGTCAAGACCAAGCACTATTAAAATCAAAGGGACAAGAACTATGACTAACTGAAGTCCTGTTAATTTCAATGGGCCTTATAGCCCAATCCTACCTAAATCCGCCCATACCAATGCAGCCATGCCACTAGAGCATGCACTGCATCTTGCAGGGAAGTTTCAGGTCCCTTACTCCTCTGGGTAAGGAAACATTTTTTCCCTTGCCTGGGGGTAAGCCTCCACTGCTCAAATGGGTCTACTTGGACCTGCACCAGCTACTTATATCAGCTGTGAATATCAGCTGTGCCATTGCTGCCGATACCACCCCCTTCCCAGCCTTGATCCACCCCTCCCCGCCCCAGTTTCCACCTCACTCCTCCCTGTTCTGCCCACCCCTACCTCCCTTCTGCTCCCTGCCCTGATTTACTGACACTAGGGCTCTTTCTCTGGCCAATGGTGCATGCTGCGGCCACACTGAATGATGCGTCACATTTTGCGACAATCGTAAAGGATCTTGAGCTGCCAGAATGTTTGTTCCGTATGGCTCCCTTAGAATTGGGCAATTACTCATGACTAACTTTCTTTGGATACAACCCATAATTCACACATGGAATAAAGAACAGAAGCGGAAAAACAATACACACGAACACATCTTATATTTTGAAAACAAGCAGGCTACATCAACATATCAATAAAGGAGAATATCCCTTGAAATATATTTTGACTAGCTTTTATTCCAAAAAAAGATTATGGATACTCAGATATTCCTAAAGAGATTCTTTTTTCTGCCTGCCTTAAATGTCATCAATTTATTAAGTTTCACTATCAGTAATTTGTTCCCATGTTTACCTTAACCAGTCTTCAATTGAATTCAATTTTCGGTCTTGCCTTAATTAGCAAACTGACCACTAGTTCCCCATTTTCTTGCCTTACAATGGGTTGTATCCTAAATTATTCTGAATCCTGACTTGGCTTTGCGCAACATATTTCACAAGAATGTTGCACATAAAATGGTCAGTAATTCATTGTTGTGCAATTTCTTCCATATGAGGGTTGTGCAACTGCATGTGAAATTAGTGCAAAATGCCACCATATTTCCACATGCACTTCTTGGGAAACAAACCAATATTTTTCATATAATTCAATGGGATCATCAACGAGTTAGATCATGATGGAAGGTCATTTCCAGTTATCCACTTAATTAAATGTATTACTTCTTTTCAAAAAGGAATCATTTTTATTTTTTTTATTTTTTTGGACTACCAAATGTGAAAATTGTCAGCATAGCCTGTTCACACTTTCAATGCTGCTGTTTTGTATTAAATACATCTTCCTTAACTGGTGTTTTATACCACTTACTCATCACTTTCGAGTGAGTTTCCCTTCAAAATAGTTTCTTATATAATATATAGCCCATACAGATTAACATTTGTAACAAAACCTTACCAAATAAGGTGTTGATTATAGCGTAGCAAACTGCACAGAACTTAGATGAAAAGCAGTTTTAATGGAATAATACTTGATTCAAGTTCTTTGGAAGAGTGAAGTGATGGTAATTTTTTTTTACTGCTTTTGGCATCAGATGTTAGAGATAAATGGTTGCAGATGTCAGAATATTGATTGCAGAAATTCTTGAAACCCACAAGCCCTGCGGCTGAGGTCTTAGTAATTTCTGCTGTTTATGTAATTTCAGCACAGCACGTCACTGAGAAGTTATTTATCTAAAGAAGCAATGGCCAAATTTGGCAGGCAGAACTTTCTGCCAGTGTTTGTAGATGTATTGTTTCCTCCTACGTTTTTGCATGCTGTCTGTGGGCTTACTAGAATATTAATTAACACCAAGCAAAAATGCCCATCATCCATGGCACACTCTCAAACGTGAGTTAGATGATAGTGTAGTTTTTAGTTTTCTGCAGTGCCTTTTGCTTTTATGTCATACAGAAGTGTTTCCACTTCAACTGGCATTAGTAACTGTATACAACTACAGGTGAGCCGTTCACATGTTACCCTCCTAATGAGGTTGCATTTATGGTGTTCTACACAAAGCGGTATGAACACTCCTTGAATAAATTACAGAATCCTGATTTTTTTCCCCCTCCAGTGAAGGTAACATTGGCTTTGGGGACCAATACAACTCCCCTTTTCTCCCTGTATCCTTGCTCCAATCCAAGCAGGAGCCTGCTGTGGCTGTTTTGTAAGTAGTAATCAAAATGTTGAGCAATTTGATCATGGCTCTCCTGTGTAACATGTAATTTGGCTCTACACTGGTTCCTATTTATGGTGTTTTCTAGGGGGGGAAAGGGAGGGGTGGCCAAATACATGGACGAAAATTGGATGGTTATATGGACAGCCAGAGCAGCATGGCAGATGGAGCTCAAATTCTCTCAAAGACAGTATGGAATCTGGCACTTGCAGATTAAAGTTAGAGCCTCTTTAGGAAAACCTTTCTGAAAGCCTCATCTTGTATCCAAACACCTGCTGACCGTGGGGTTCCTGCACCTTCCTTTGAAACATCTGTTTACAATCACTGTTGGAGGGCATGTGACTGAAATCCTCCCTTTGGACATTATACTTACTAAATTGCCTTGGGAACAAACTTTGGAATATCTCCAAACCACAAATCTTAATATCAAGAATAGCTCTGGCTGCTTTAGCTTCAGGAAACGTCAGCATAGTAAGCACAGCCATGCCATGTGCTACGGTGGGAGAAAACCGGTCTCCCGTGCCAAAAAAGGACTTATAATGAACAAACCCCCCCAGTAAATCAAAGGAAAACACCAGACTCCCCCAAATATTTGGGGGGGCCTGCAGGCTCTGGTATTTTTTACATTTTTGGCCCGTTCTCATTTTGATGGATTTTGTCTCAATCGTACTGAAAAGCAACATATCCACAGCAATTAGCAGAATCCGAAGAATAGTCATGCCAGGAGCCTTGTTCATTCCCACATAAGCCTATCCCTTATTTGGATTCCAGCCCACAGCTGGAACATTTACATTTTGCACTCTATGGTATGGAGAGGGTGGTAGTAAAATTTGGAAAGAAACCAAGATGGGCAGGCAAAACGATCCAGGACTTGAGAAATGTGACACATGAATCTGGAGCTTGGGAAACAAGCTAGCTTGAGCAAGCATCTTGAGAAAAGACATCTGGGCTGGCTATAAGTATACAAATACTAACACAGCTATAAAGGGGAGGAAAGGGTGGATTTTGTTTCAGTACTAATTTAATGGTATAATGTGTCTAAATGGGCCATGCCAGACCTCCTCCCCACCATCGCATTCCTAATTTAAGTGATATTTCTCTTTCATATCACGGTCACTAGGAAGTTGACAAAATTGCTTCCTCCAGAGCCAGATTAAAAATACAAATGGAAAGCAAACCACAAGGACTAGCATAATTCAAAAAGCCAAGGCACAAGCTAGTAGTAATTTCCATTGGGGCTTGTTTAAAAGAACAGTGAAGGGGGGAAAAAGACTACCTCAGCACAAAACATTATTTAGCTTTCTTTCCTAACTTATCCCACTGTATCTTCTGGCCCATCTAGGACATGCTATAGAGAGGAATTACATTCTGAAGACTTCAGTGCAAAGAAATGGCAACGTTATACTGAGAGTGTGAATGTTTTTATCATATGTTATCTATTATGGATATCATTGTATTTGGCACTGGAACCCTTGGCTTGTGCAGTAATACAGGAGGAGGAGATGGAAAAAGGGCATTTGGTTGGAAAATAAAGAACACAAGATTTTCTTCTGTATGATGATGCTTTTCTCATATTGACAGGTCCAGAATATTTGATTTCAAAACTGCTTCAAGTAGCAGAAGCAGTGAACTGTGTTGTCTGAGTTGGGGCTTGGGAACTCGAGTCGCGGGACTTGTTCTCAAGTCTTACTTAAGTCACTGTTGCAAGCTGAATGGGACTCAACTTGGGTTCCACAAGCGACTGACTCAGACTCGACTCGCAACTTGGCCCCTTTTTGTCCGAGTCACAATTCGAGTCACCAGTGGGCCGTGACGTAGACTTGAGTCTATTGACTCGGACTTGAGTTGGACTCAAGTCACGTCAATGACTTGACTCAGCAATTGTAAAAGACTAGACTCGAGACTTGGAGACTTTTATGACAAGTTGAATTTTATTCAGGTTTAAACCCATTTTCCCCATTAAATAGATAGAGACTTGCAACTCCGCAACCAAAGACTCGGGAGTTGGGGGCAAAGACTTGGGACTTGACTTGAGACTTGGACCCAGAGACTTGATCCACATCCCTGCCAGGGGGCGTTAGGAAGTTTTAAAAAGTTTTTTAAAAAATCTTGTTTTTACCTTTGAGCGCCTTCACGCACCAAACCGCTGTGTTTTCTTGCTTTTACAAAGCGAAATTGTGCTCCAGGAGGCACTTCCTGGTTGCAAGATTCCTCCATCCCTTCCCCTAAGGTCACCCCAGAATGCATTACGCAATGCATCTAGGGGAAGGGAAGGAGTCGCGCAACCAGGAAGTGCCCCCTGGAGCGCAATTTCGTTTTGTAAAAGCAAGAAAACACAGCAGTTTGGCGCGTGAAGGCGCCCAAAGGTAAAAACAAGATTTTTTTAAATGGAACCAAAGACTTTAAACACATCACTGGTACACTGTTAATTGGGACAAACCTGAACTTCTCCCTGAGTGTATTCCTAAAAGTCTTTTCTCACAATGGCCTTTTATATGGTGTCTGGAGCACTTTCAATACTATTACTGTACTAGGATCCCATTCCCAGCCATGACGCACAGTGTTTCTTTCAGTCACACATGGGGGCTTTTCAGCCCCCACTTCCAGTGACAGCACCCTGTGTAGGGAAGATCAATATACAATACTGAAAATGAACTGCTCTGAGAACGATGTATATGTTGAGTGGACTCCCAGTGTGAGTTGAGTTCCAAACAAATACTTTAAGGAAATCATCTAAGAAGAGATTCCTTGTGGAGCTTGGACCAAGGACAGCTTATAGAATGACAAGGCTACAGATGATGGTAGACTGGGATGGATTCTGTCTTTCAAATTACAAAACTTAACATGCCGCCCTTTTGTTGACACAGGCCCAGAAATGACAGAAAAAGATCCACCGGTGTAAGTGCACTTACTGTATAACTTGCTGTACGTCAATGAACGTAGGACGGACATCAGCATAACCCCTCTCAGATGCCACGCATGCACAGTTCAGATGCAGGACAGACGCCAGTGCAACTCCGCCGGTGTAGGGGGCATTCTGGGGGTATTTGGACACCCTCGGAATGCCCCCTGTGCCGGCAGAGTTGTGCTGGCGTCCGTCCTGCGTCCGAACTGCATGTGCACGGCATCCGAGAGGGGTTACGCTGGCTTCCGTTTTGCGTCCATCGGTGTATGGCAAGTTACACTGGCATAAGTGCACTTACACCGGTGGATCTACTGTTACACCGGTGCAAGAGTTACACAGATTGCGCTGCAAGTTGAGTAACAGAGCAAAGCGTTTTACACTGTATCCAGAAACTGCTGCTCTGGATCAACTTATTTGAAGACGTGAGGATCATACACAGTAGAAGCTCAGGTAACTCAGATGCAGGAAAGACGTAGATTAAAAGAGTAATGTTACATTTTGACTCAGATTCCTATGACAAGGTCGTTCATTGGGGAAAATACAGACTTCAAAATTGAAGTGTAGGCCATAAGACATCTCAAGAATGACAAACATGTTGGATTTAGTGGTTAAATCTGGATTTTCAACTGGATCTAGAAGCCAACAAAAGAAGCTTTCGTATTTGCTGGAGATGGACTTTGGGCCTTGCTGCCTCAGAGACACAAATAGTTATAAAAATTCTGGCAGAAAACCAGACCAGCAATGTTCTTTTATACCCACAAAAAAAGACTTTTCTATTGGATTTGGATAGCATATTCAGATGGATTTGGATAGTTCAAGCAATGTGAAGTGTGAAATTTTCTCCTCTGTTAGATTTGCATCTGAAATTAATCTAGCAAAAGACAATGAAAAAAAGTATGTTGGATTTCCAAAAGATTTGCTAAAATAGGAGTAGATAACCAAAAATACAGCTGGAAATGTGACATGCCAGAAGTTATGTTGATACAGATGTTATGGAATCATTCTCTGTCTTTTTTTAGTATAATGTTGGTAACCCAATAAATTATGTGACTCAGGGCGCAATCCTGACGATCTTGCTGACAACGGTACGAGCGTTCCGTCGCTGGCAGTAGTCGCAAACGTGCCGGAAAGCACGTTTGCAACTACTCTGGAGCAAGGGAGGTCAGCGCAGAGACCGGCCTCCCTTGCTGTGTCGCCGGAGCGCCTTTGCATCCGCCGGATGAGGTGAGTCGAGATCCAGTGGACGCGGGGGCAGTTCAGCAGGCGAGGGAGGGGGGCCATTGGCCTAGCTGGCCCGGGACGGAGAGGGGGATGGCCTCGGCCATATACCCATCCCTGCCGGGCCAGTTAGGCCATTACACGGCCTCCTCTACTTCCGCTAGCTATTTAGCTGGCGGAAATCTGAGGAGGTCGATCAGGCCAGCCTGGATTTATACCCGGGGAAGGGGACAAGTGTCCCCTTCCCTGAGTAGACTTCCTGCCCAGTGGCAGAACGGCCGTCAGGGCTCAGGATCCTGCGGGTGGCCATGAGCCGCCGGCCGGATTCTTGCGCTGGATTGCGCTGTAAACTCCAAAAAATCTTCCCTTTTAAAACAATCGTTATAATCTAGATTATATCTCAGCAAACTGGGTGACACCTGGTGTCATAAATGATTTGTTTTAAGAGCATCCAAATAGTATTGATGACTTATAAATTAAAACTTCCATGGGACATGAGTCAACTTAGTTCTTCAAGAGACAATAATGTGTAATGTGCTGTTGAGTTGAGTCCACAAACACCTTCAATAAATTGAAATGTGAAATTTATGGGGATATCTCATTAGATGACTACAGATTACTAATAGTATTCAGTATTCGCTTTCCTTTTTTCCTCTCTTGTCCTTGTGTCTTACTAGTTCTTTGTTTTCTGAGTCTCATGTTATATTTTGGGGGTAGGAGGTAGGGAAGGAGATAAGTAGGAAATGCAATTTGTGTGCTGCAGAAAGAAGTTGGAAGGTGTTGTACTTTTTATTATAAGAAAATGCCTTAATAAACAGTTCTCTTTTTTTATGACACCATTTTGTGTTTTGGCTGGGTCCTCATTTTTTTAATGCAATCTGTCACTTTCCTCCTGTTTGTGAGTTTGTAAGCAAGATGAGACAAGAATGAAAATTCAATCATGTTTCTATGCAAATTAATCACAGGTCAACTTTATGACATGATGTGATCTCATCTCAGGCAAATTTCATGACATGCAAGGACCATTCTTCAGTACCACCTGATCTCTCTGCTTGTAGCAGGCTGTTCAAGATTGTGTAATCATTGATTCGACTAGTAGATTGATTAGAGCAGGGGTTCTCAAACGGTGGTACACGTACCAGTAGTGGTACATGGGCCAACTGGAGGTGGTACGTGGGCCCCTGGCCACCAAGATGGCAGCTGATCTGCTTTACAGAGTTGTTGTAAGGCTTACCATAAATCCCATCTGAAACCCTGGAAAGCCACTGCTATTCAGTGTCGATAATACTGAGCCAGGTGGACCGGTGATCTGCCTCTATATAGACAGCAGCTTCATATGGACACATTTGCTAGTTCTGAGAAGGGTTTTTCAGTCTATCCATGGAATGTTTTAACTCAAGTCTGTACACTGTGTTCTAAATGTCCAAGCTACATGGGGGCACACCCTCAACATCTCAGACAAGCCTTTAGAACAGTGACTGAATCTAGTTCTTTGAAACAATCACCATGGTTTTCATTTTTGCCTTTCCAAGAATGCTGTCTGCATTCAAAACAAAAACCAGCATCACTTTAATGTACTGTGAGGAAGAGAGGAAACGAGCAAATGTGCTTGAGTGTCCCCAGAGTGCATTTATTCTCTATTGCTGAAAGACCTGGAACTCCTTATAGGGATTTCTTTGTTTTTCTTGATGTTTGTTAAAATATATTGTATTCCTACACAAACACTTCTGGTTTTCAGGGCAGGGGAGTAAGCTGAACTTTAGGTTTAGCCTTAATTTGATTTTCTGCATTTCTCTGGCCTTTAGGTTTCCCTGAATGAATCTGTTTTTTTCCTTCCAGTTTTTCTCAACCCATGTAGATAAAAATGTTAAGAGATTTGTAGAGACTTAGAAGTGGCATGTAGAACTGCCATTGCCATGGTACAAACGTTTGCTTTTTGTGTCTTTGATGATCTGGTTTATGCATGCAGGGAATAACGGGGTAGAATGGACTGTACCTCTGAACTACAGGAAGGGATTAAAAGAAAATTCTGTTACAAGTACACCCCCCCCCCATTTTTCCTTATGTTTCATTCTTCATCATACTATAATGAACGCTGATACCAAGCAACACTATTTCATATGCCAACATCAATGAATGTTAATGTGCAAAATGAACTGTTTCCCAGAACCTCTATGCACAACATGGACAGAACTCTTTGGCATGTTTTTCTCAAAGAACTTTGGTTCGAGCCTCAAACTTGACCTCTCCCTCACCTCACTACCACATCCTGGAAGAAGAGAGATAATCCTCTGGCATCTCTAGTTAAATGCAAATGTAAAATCCTGTATTCATGTATTTACAGCTCATATTTGACTTCTGTAATGTTGTAACAAAATTTCTGCATTGTTTTGGTTGTACCTACATTCTTGCATTCCTGTTGCATATTTGCATTTCTCTTCCCCCCATGGAATGTCATCTCCATATTTTGCCTGCCATACTGTAAACATCTGCATTTCTTATTACATGTGATATCTTGACTGTATCTGCTCTTGCCACATTGCAACCCTAGTCCCATGCGTCCCCCTGGTGTGCATTTGCATTTTAGCTGTTCCTAGTATCTAGCTTGGGGCAACATCCCTTGTCGTTTACCTCCAGAGTTGCACTTGGCAGCAACTCAAAAACTCCTTAAAAACAGGATTTTGAAGAGAAAGTTGTCATTCTTCTGATAAGGGTTTCTACACCACTGACCTCCAGCAAGAAGGCTCTTCAAGACAAGTAGCTATGAGACAACGCTGAAACTCTTTCTTTCTCTCCCGCCCCCTTCTCTCTCTGTTCCTTATTTGTTAGAAACTGGGTTGGAAAAAGCAAGCAGGGACTCCTGAAATTCTCTCCCTGAACCCCCATTTTCCTTGCATCAAATACACATTGCATTCCATGCAACCACCATAAACCAGGAACATATCACACTATTTGTAAGGAACAAAAATGTATTTTTCTATTATTCCTCTGTATGAATAATTCTACCTTTGTCCTTTGTTAATAAATCTATAATCTTTTATTGGAAGTTATTTCTCTTGCAGCGCAATCCTGTCTAAGGATCCAGCCGGTGGCCCAGGGCTGCCCACTGGATCCTGAGCCCAAGCGGCCCGGCATGTGCCAGGCTGGATGTCTACTCGGGGAAGGGGATGTTTGTCCCCTTCCCCTGGTGTAAACTGGGGCCGGACGGATAGGCCTCCTTGGATTTCCGCCAGCTAAATAGCTGGTGGAAGTAGAGGATGTCATGTAATGGCGTAGCCAGCCCGGTGGGGACGGGGATATGGCCGACGCCATCCCCCGCCCCCTCCCAGGCCGGCTAGGCCACGCTGCCGGTGGCAGAGGACTCACCTTCTGCTGCCGGCCGCATGCTCGTCCCAGTGCCGGCCGGCTTCCCTTACTCCAGAGTTGTTGCGAATGTGCTTTACAGCACGTTTGTGACGGCTTCCAGCGATGGAATGCTCGTTCCGTCGCCGGGGACTTGCGGTGCATTGCGCCGTCAATCTCTTTGCTAAGTAAAAGGGGATGCTCTGCATTACGCCGATCTGTATCTAGTCTAAAATCCTATGTTCCAAATAGGGCTGTGCCAATTCCCCTAAGAATCAGCTCTTTTGGTAATAATTCCTGCAAGTAGAAAACTAGCACTAACTAGGGGGTTAGTGGGCCTGGACCAGTGGTGTTCCTGGAGGGGGTGTGGCACTAGGGGGTTAGTGGGCCTGGACCAGTGGTGTTCCTGGAGGGGGTGTGGCACCGTAAATAGTGCAAGGCGCTGCACCGCACCTTGCAAACTGGTGTAACGCAGCCCCTCCCACTCGCCCCAGAGCCATTCTGGCAGTGAAGGCAACGTCCTGGAACGCCTCTGGTCTGGACTACAACATTTATCCATGATGATGAGTTTCGGGGTTCTTTTTTTTTAATCTTGAGGGAATTTGTTTTATTGGGGGAGCATTCAAAAATGGCAGCCTCCCATGAACCTGGAGTGATACAATCTGCTCTACCACCACAGGATTCCACCGTCTCTTTCTGCTCCATGCCACGGATTCTGGTCAACCTGGTGTACTATAGTGGCTCAATAAGAGAGGTTGCTTTTGTCCTAAATTCACTAGGGGGGGGCTCAGCCTCCCCCCATGTGGGATTATACTAACCTACCTTACAGGATTGTTGTCAAGACTATAGGATAATATATGAGAATAATTTTGAGTACAGTACTCAGTTCTATATAAATGCTAAGTCCTATTAAATGAGTTTTGTCAGAATATGCAGAAAAGCTTAAACCCACTTTGAGCAGTATGCAGCCAGGCCTGTTGCATTAAATATCTGTATTATGGTTATGGGCAACTAGATAATGCCTGTGCCATCACAAATAACAAATGACAAACAAACAACAACAACAACAACACAGAGCATCATACCCAGAACAGTGTTAAACTTTCCAAACACACACACACACACACACACACACACACACACACACACACACACACACACACACACACAAAAGATAAGGGATTGTCTACTCTGTTGGATAGTTGTTTTAAAGGTAAAAAAAAATAGTCCAGGGCTGTCTACTTTCAATATTTCAAGAGCACGTTTATTTTTAAAAGCCTATTTAATGGTATGTGTTGTATGTACTCATGTCCTCTAACACATTCAAGAGTTCTTGCTTCATTCCCATAGGAGATGAAATTGATTTTGCAAATCCAGTCTAGTTAATTTTACCACTGGATGAAGTTATGTTAAGCTATATGAACTTGGCAGGCTGCACAAGGCATGGAACACATAGGGTTAGGAATAATTCAGCTTTTTTCTAGTTTGTAAACAGTTTGGTTTGCATAGCATAAAGCTGCAAATTAGCACTATAATTACAGTGCTTTAAGAAACTAAGGTAAAGGTATCCCCTGACAATTAAGTCCAGTCGTGTCCGACTCTAGGGTGTGGTGCTCATCTCCATTTCAAAGCCGAAGAGCCAGCGTTGTCCGAAGACGCCTCCGTGGTCATGTGGCCAGTATGACTCTCCTTGCCGCAGCGCGTAGCATGCGGCTGGAACACGGAGCGCCGTTTACCTTCCCGCAAGCGGTACCTATTTATCTACTCGCATTGACATGCTTTGGAACTGCTAGGTTGGCAGGAGCTGGCCAAGCAACGAGAGCTCACCCCGTCGCGGGAATCGAACTGCCGACCTTTCGATCAACAGCTTATGGTTCAGCGGTTTAACCCGCTGCGCCACCCATTTGAAACTAACCATTTGTAAATAATTTATATTGTACAGTGGAATGTACAGCAATTTAAATAGAAGTTTTTCAGTAGACAAAACAGTGGGGTGAAAAATTCTTCAAGCTCTCTTGGATTCTGCTGGACCAGAACTGCTTTCTCCGGTCTAGTTTCAAACAATGCGCAAAGGAGGGAGAAAAGGGGCAAGAATAAACCATTTGAAATGCTCCACTTAAGTTTCATTAACTATGAAATGTATATGGCGTGCAATAAAACTAGTGAATAAATTAAGACTCAAGAAGTTTATAAGGCATGCAGAGATGCCACTTTCAGCAGTCTTCTACAATATATAGAACAAATGTTTCTTTACTGCCTTACCTCCTCTAGCTACCACATGCTGATTCTTCGAGACAAGAATATACCCAACACACCAGTTCTCCTTACATTTAAGAAAACAAGAGGACAACCCCTTGTTTTAATAACAGCACTGAAGACAGAGTCTTTCAGATAACCTCGTTTGCCAAACAAAGGTGTAAGAAATGCTCTTTTAGTATGACAAAAACATTGTTAGATCTGCCAAATTTAGCTGTCTTCCTGCTGCTTTTAAATCTCATTTAACCTGGAAGTTGAACCTGAAAATGGTGTCTGGTCTGCAAAAGTTTAATTTAAAGGTCTCCAGAGTACTGAGTTCTCTTACATAACATTTTTTGGCAGCCAAAAAGGTTTGTAGGAATTTGGCTGTTACAACATGAGTCTCTCGTAGCTCTAAGATAAGCTTTGAATGAGATCAGCTGCAAAACAAAATGCGCAAATAGGAAAGACAATTCTTGCCGTAGATTACTGTACATTCTGTACAATACTGTTTCCATGGGACTATACATTCAGATCATAATTAGGGGGGGGGGAGTTTGAAATACCTATTTAAAAATCCTGGAAAACATTTGTAGAATTTCCCATGCCTTCACTCTCTACCTTTTAATGAATAGATGCAGCAAGAGAGATCCACACATGGAAGCAGCTTCCCTACATAGCTGTTTGCTGGATCACAAACTGGATGTGGATGCAACTCTAGATAAGCATTTGCATTACAGTGTGCATTCATGCATAAGGCATCTGATGTCACCCATTCATTTTTGACTGGGTGGATGGGGCCATGTATTTCCATTTGCATTGCACTGCAGATCCCCAACATCCTGTACATCCTGTCTCAGGTTATTGTCACATATGACTACACATCAATTAGCGCTTTCCAGCTTCTGTGCTTCTTATACACTGTTCTAATCTTGCTGAAATAAGTTCTCTACCAATCTACCCTACATTTCGATTAGCTGTAATCAGGAATATCAGAACCACCCTCATCCAATTTCACATAAGTTGCACCAGACCAAAACTCATTCGCCTCATGTTCCTGGCAAAGGGCTCCGTTAAATACCGTAGTAGTAACATTAAGAGAGAGTTGGGATATCACGTAGAGAAATAACCATTCTTTGCTCTAGCCAAGCACATCTTTTTTGAATTAATGTCTAGCTAGTGTCATCCAAAGTTGCAGTGTAGGGTTTGGAAAAGTAAAATCCTTGCTTATTGTTTTACTGGAACACAAAGGTTGCTTCTGGAATCCGTTTTTTATAAGTATGGGAACATTTTAATAAGGGAGCAAAATGTCAGGTAGCACAACTGAAACAATCTGGAAGGGATATAGAATTTAGAAGGGTATCATAAAGATGGCTAGAGGAAGAGAGGCTTAATAGACACTTGCCCTCGCAAGAGCTCCTTGACCTCAGGCAGGCTTCCAGTAATGAAGAATGCGAAGGTGCTCCGAGAAGCAGGATGTGAACAGTAGATTATGCCTAGTCATAAATGTTATCTTGACATTATTAAAAAGATTTATACAAATGCAGGACACGATTCAGCAAAGGCTCAGCACTTTGAGGTTCCACTGCTTTAAATGAGAGGGTCAAAGCATGCACCGACATGACTCCCATTGAGATAAATGGGATTTAAAAATTGGCCAGGTTGAATGAGCATAATCCATCCCAAGGTAAGCACTTTATTTATTGAAAATGGTATCTTCCTCTCTGACCCAATGGGCCCTTCCAGTGGTTTACAATAATAAAAAGCAACAACGGCACATAAAAAGAAAACAACCCATACATACCGACAATAGAATCTCATATGAAGTTGCACCAGCTCAACAAAAATGGACAAAGTAAAGGCATTCAGGGAGTTGGGGTCAATTTCCAAATGCTTTCCTAGTCTAAAGAGAAGTCTTTACCAAGCGTCTACAGGTCAGGCAAGTCTCTCCAACCAGAGTTAGATGCTAGATAAATAATAATAATAATAATAATAATAATAATAATAATAATAATAATAATAATACACAGTATATACCACCTTTCTGGTCATTGGATTTCTCCTTTGACTTTAATTCAAAGGTAAACAGGCTGTTCTAAACCCCAAGGGTTTTTTACAATATAACAACGTTCTAATCTTTCGTAGAACCCTTCATTCTAGATGTTGCTTTCACGGTCCAGCTCTCTCTCTCTCTCTCTCTCTCTCTCTCTCTCTCTCTGGCATTCGCCTCAGCACGCTTCAGCTGACACAGGCAACCTTGATTGTCACTCAAGCGCTGCAGCTGCAGTTCCACTCCCCCACAGAGGCTCTGCAGCTTATCAGCTCGGCGTGCCAGCAGCTCTCCGACAGACTTCCAGCCGTCTTGAACTGCTGTCCTTCAGATCTTCAGGCACTTGTGAGACGATCGCTCTACCAACTGAGCCAGACGTCCTGCTGGTTTAGATAGCTGTTTAACAGCGCAGTCCGACTTAACTTTTTTGCCTATGTAACCAGCGGCCCAGCGAGAATTGGAGGCTTCCAAAAGAGGAATTTAAAGGGGATTTGAACCCCTTTTCCATTCTGGGGCCTCCCATTCTCGCTGGGCCGCTGGTTACATAGGCAAAAAAGTTAAGTCGGATTGCGCTGTAAAACCCATAAGGTAAGAATAAATAAGTTATAAGCTTTTTATTCGGTAAAAAGCATTCAATTTCCTTCTTTGACTCAGTTATCAGTCACTGATTTTTTACTGTTGTGCTTCCCGTTTGCACTAGGTGGATCAAAAGATGTGTTTGGGCATCTTTCAAGTTTGAAAAGCAGTTTATGATGTGGCATGGGGATCGATCAGTCAAACGAAAAAAGTCAATGGCATACTTTTAAACTGTGGTTTTGATCCATGTGAAGTTTGGTGGCCTCCATCAAGACTACATAAGTAACTGAGAGCTTTGTCTAACTTAAAGCAAATAGTCAACATAAATCCGCTACAAGATCCTCATCTGTCAGCATAAGCCTTTTGTTAACCCAATGCTAATATATAAATTATGACCTTGGAGTCACCAGGAATGGTACCAAAGGGTATCTACTTCTTGTTTCGATTTGGCTTGCTTAGAAACTTCCCTCCATGGAGCAGGTGCCTTCTACTTCTGCTGCCTTCTAATACTGGTTGCCAATGAAGTAGACAAACCCCTGGAAATTATTTTCCTGCTAGCTCAAATATAATAGCCAAGGTTTATTTCCTCTTCTACTAGATGCAAAGCTAATATAACCCTGCTGCAAGTTTTCCATGTTAAAATGCAGTTGTCCTCATCGAGGCCCTTGATGGGCTCCAGGAGTTCCTGATCTTTCCCTGCACACGCTCCCAAGAAAGCTCAGCAGAGCAAAAAACAGGATCATGCCACTATGTTTTTACACACACAGCGAGTGAGCAAGCGAGAAAGATAGACTGCACTCCTGTCATCTTTGAAACACAGTGAAGCAAAATGTGATTCTAAAAGTTGCATTTTTTAAAAAAATCACACGTACCAGTTGCATGCATCGTGGTTAGCCGTTCTTGTGACAGCAGTTTGAGTATGTGCCCATAACATGAAGCCAGAATTGATTTACCATCACATTGTTGCGGTTTGTCTTACCTGCTTAACTAAAAAAAGACCATACGCTATCAGCGCAGGACAGCAACAGTGACTATAGCTGCTAAGCACTCCTTAGAGTTAGATTAGTCTTCAAACTACACGGTCTTATTTGTAGGCCATCTTGAAATGCTCTCTGACACGCCCAGTTTAGAACAAGAAGAGCCTTACGTTTAGAGCAGGTGGCACATGCAACATCATCCCACCCCTCTCTGTTTCAGGCTACATGTGATTATTTCTCAGCAGCACCTGTTCAGAAAAGGGGGGGGGGGATGTCCTGTGTTGAGAACATCTCTATCATTTTTACAATTACAACTCCTATAGGAGACAAATGACCCAAAGAGTTTTGCACACGTCATTTCAAATCACCATGGTGTTGCTCTCCCAGGATCTGTAGATTAATTAACATGCTGAACCTCTCTGATCAAAATGGTTCCGGGGATGCAATGTCTTTTCTATTTTATTTTTTTCATTGAACATGAGGATCTGATCTCAGCAGCTGTCCTGAACCAGAAACAGTTTGCCTCTAACTACACATGTAGAGAGATGTGGTTTGCTTCCCCCCACCCTTCGCATTTGGCGCACATGCAAAGGAAATAAGATAATGAAAGCAGGAAAAATCTGAAATAAATGGACTGATTTCCTGCTCGTGAATCTGTGCTATAAAGCATGCACTCAACAAAAACTACTTATTATACACATTAGATTACCAAGAGTATTACATGGTTCATAATTCAGATACGCACACAAATGCAGTAAGCCAGAATAGGAATTATGTGTGTCTGTGTGTCAAAGTTGAAATGAGACAGATACTAGATTCTTTGCTATTTGAAGCCTTAAAAACTAATTTTTAACAGTCATATGTGGAATTGGGCAAAGGCTAGCAAGATTGGTTCCATTCACAGACTCTTCTGCACAAGCAAAGGCACATGGGCAAGAGACCCTCCTCTCCGGTGCAAACAGCAACAGAGGCTTTGGAATCCCCCCTTCATATGAATGTCAGTTTGTCAAGACTCTTTAACCCACTGCTTACCAGTGTCACTGTCAACAGCAAAAGAGGCTTTGTTAGAGAGGGCTTCCCCACCTTGAATGGTTCCGAAGGCGAGGGGGTGGGGCCGCTTCATGCTCCGGTGTAACGGAGGGTCGGAGCCTCGGCGGAACGTAGAGCTCCGCCCCCCTGCAGCAACGCCAGTGCTAAGGCCCTGCTAAAACCTCAAGGATTGCTTTCATATATATATCATCTGGAGATTAATGCTGTTTCCTGGAGTCTCCCCTCCAGGCCAATCCTGGAGGATTTGTATCAGCAGGCCTAAGTAAAACAGTCCATTCTGTCCCCTCAGGATGCTACTACTTCATTCCCAACCCACTCTCCTGCAAGTGAAGTCAAGCCCCAGGCACAAGCAAATGAAGCGTAGAAGGCACAAATTCTACTAAACCCTTTGGGCCTCTTTGGAGGATACTGTCCGCCAGCTCTGCCCATCATAAGATGAGGAACATTTGAGCACCCTCATCCTGCCCACCCCCTCCAGAGCATCATTCTACTCCAGGTAATTCGGGTGAGGAACTGAAGAGAAGGCCCTAAGGAGACAGAGGGTCCCAAAGAAGTATTCTTTTTTTAATCTGCTCTCCTTCCTCTCAGTTGCCAGGTGCTGCAATCCACCCAGATTCTCCAGTCCTTCCTTTCTTCCTCTGTCATAGCCTGAGCATCTGTCACCTTTGGACCCCAACAGGTGTTCACTCACTGATAACTCTGTGGAGCTCCCTGCAAAGAGCTGTCCCAGCCTGGCACAGACCAACCTAGGTGCTCCTACTAGAGTCATGGGCCAGGGTCCTTTGCGATCTCTAGTCAATCACCCGATCCAGCAAGGTAGATGTATGTGAACAAAGGGCTTCCCATGTAAAGAGATCAGATAGAGATTATCACATGTATTGCAAGACGTACCCTGATGTGGATGAAAGCCAGATGCACCCTGCTGTCCACACTGAATACCACAGGTGGGCATTTACATTCCCAGGCACATAGCTATGCAAGGAGCCCATTCCTTATACAGCCTGGCTCCTAGCCAATTAGTAGCCTTCTTCAACTGTGGGAAGACATGTGCATTCTTCCACAGAGCCAGCCCCTCCCCCACCATCACTGCCCACCACAGCTAAGCATGTGGAGCTAAAAAGAGGGTCTCTACATTTTCTATTCTCCAACTTCCTTATCAAACCAACACAACCCCTTAACCTAGTGTTTCCCAAACCTTTTCAACCTGTGGCTCCCTTGACCATTGGTGACCATCGGCTGCGGCTCCCCATTACATTACGTTGATGCCTGCCAGTTGGCATTGCACTGTTTTCCGAGAGGATTCTGTGGAACTCCGTGGCTCCCTAGGCTGGTTTCCGTGGCTCCCCTGGGAGCCACGCCTCTCAGTTTGGGAACCACTGCCTTAACCGATTTGAACCTGTGATTTTCTAGAGCTATAGCAAATATCACCTATTAAAAAATTGTCAATCTCTGGAGTCTCATAAGAACATAAGAGCCCTGCTGGGTCAGATCAGTAGGCTTACCAGATCTCCAACCGGGACAGAGTGCTAGACCTTTAGGAGAAGGAATGTGGGCAGGTGTAGCCAGAGGCGTAACTAGATGATTTGGCGCCCGGTTCAGGGGGGGAAAATGGTGCCCCTAGAAGTTAACCTCGGCACGCCCTATCGGGTGCTCCGCGCTCCGGTGGGGGGGCACCGCGATCCAGTGGGGGGGCGCCGCGATCCGTGGGGGGTGCCGCGATCCGGGAGGGGGGGCGACCCGGCGGGACCCCTGCACCGGGCACCCCTCCCCAGCGCGGACCGGCTCACCTCCAGGCAGGCTCCATAGGAACAATCCAGGACGCCCGCAAAGAAGGAGCAATAATGCAGGGCCAGCGGCGAGCGCTCCTCCGCTTGCAGTCCCTTCCCGCTCGCTCGCTCGCTCATTCCTCCAGCTCCAGTTCAAAGCGCCGGCCACGCTGCAGCCGGCAGCGCGGCAGGCGCATAGGAAGTGACGTGACTGTGAAGTGACGGTGCGCAGGGAAAAGGAGTCCGTCACTTCACAGTCAAGCGCGCAGCCGCAGAAGAAAAGAAGTTGCACAGAAGTGGAAGACAGTGAAGTGTGTGTAGTGTGTGTGTGCCCCGGCCCCGCTCCTTCAATGTTCCCGCCCCCTCCTTCAGTGTCCCCGCCTCGAGTCTCCAACTCGAGACTCAAGTCTGACTCGAGTCTCCGAGTCCGACTCGAGTCGGACTCGAGTCTCTCGAGTCCAACTCGAGTCGCCGCGGCGCCCCTGCCAGGGTGGGCGCCTGGTTCAACTGAACCACGCACTCCACCCTAGTTACACTTCTGTGTGTAGCTTGTTAAGTCCTAAAGCACAATCCTAGGCATGTCTACTCAGAAGCAAGCCCCACTGAACACAATGGGGCTTGCTTCTGAGTAGACATGCCTAGGATTGTGCTCTAAGGTTTAACAAGCTACACCTGCCCACATTCCTTCTCCTAAAGGTCTAGCACTCGGTTGGAGATCTGGTAAGCCTACAGATCAGAGACCCACCTAGTTCAGCATCCTATTTCCCCACAGGGGCCGATTAGTTCTGGAAGTCCACAAGCAGGAGATGAAGGCAAAGAACCCTCTGTTGCTGTTGTTCCTTAACAACAATACTGTAATTATTCAACTGCCTCTCTCTCACACAGCTATTAACATACAAGACCTTTGAATGGTCATGGAACTCTTCAGTGGGCAATTAAGCAATTAGCTGTTTGGCAAGTTCATCTCTGATAATACAGTATTTAATCATTTGAGCCCAAATAAGTATCTCCATAACTACGGGAGAAAAAAATATGGTTTGTTGCCATTGTTCCAAAAACTGCTTAAGGAGCTCATCAGAATGAAAATGAAAACTCTGTTCCACACATTTTTTGATACCAAACAGACCATAATCTGCATTCCTCTTTCTTACTGGAATATGCCAATAACTGGGTTGTTTTTTTAGTCAGCTCTTCCTGTTATTATAAAGTTATAATGGTAATGAAAATCCTTCTGTTATAGACACACATGCGCATGCGCGCACGCGTGCGCGCGCACACACACACACACACACACACTATCCACAAGTGATAACTAAGCAGGTTCCTAACTAAGTACCAGGGTAGTTAATCTTTCATATAAAAGTATTGTCTTTCATAAAAGTATTGTTTTGATGGCCAAGGCAAGTGGGCGATGAATTTACGCGTTCCCAAAGCCACCTTAAATACATTCCTCTTCTGTGAAGTATGGAAGAGCTGTTTATTTCTCTTTGTGTGCCTATATAACCAATCTGGATTTTCATTTAGCTGCTGCTACAGTCAAGTGAAATGAGAGCCAAGGCATCCTGGTAGAGTAATCAGGGTGATTTTTCTCTCTTTCTTTCTTAAACACCCCACACTCTACTTTTGCAATGGCTCTCACCAGATTGAGAAAATATCTCGCATTGTGCATTGTTTGAAGATTATTTGATACAATGTATTTAGTTACTTAAAATGTATGCAGGGCTTTAGAAATCTATTTTTTTTTCATCCTCAAGCACCCCTTTGTACAGTTAATGGTCAGAGGCATACTCAAGTCTTGTAATAATCTTATTGTCATCATAGGGCTGGTTCACATATGTGAGTGGGAAGCTTCATCTCCAAGCTAACCCTCCTGTACTGACTGTCAAGGAGAAAGCTTGATGTGAATTGAGCCCACCACTATGTCCAACCATGATCACAAAATGACCACTTCTACCAGTCCATTGTCATTGTGGAAATCAGGGATGTGGATCAAGTCTCTGACTCCATGTCTCGAGTAAAATCTCAAGTCTCTGGGTTCAAGTCTCAAATCAAGTCCCAAGTCTTTGCCCCCAAGTCCCGAGTCTTTGTTGTGAGTCCCTATCTATTTAAAGGGGAAAATGGGTTTAAACCTGAATAAAATTCGACGTGTCGTAAAAGGCTCCAAGTCTCAAGTCGAGTCTTTCGAGACTTTTACAATCGCCGAGTCAAGTCATTGATGTGACTTGAGTCCGCCTTGAGTCCAACAAGACAATAGACTCAAGTCTACATCACTGGTGGAGATGCTGAGAGGTTGTTTCCGTGTACAGACCAGGTCACACGGAGGTTTCTGCATCTCAGGAATGCAAATCTCCCTTCTCTAGCATTACATATTATTTCAGAGCACTGATATTCTTCAGCATATTCTTAAAATTCACATCAGGATTATCAACTACAGTGTGTGAAAGAATCCAAACAGTCTTTTGGGGGTTTCTGAAAATGGATGATCCCAAACGTGTAATTTCACACAGTGGATTTTCTACAAAGGGTTTGTAAAAGACTCTTTTACTCTTGGTTTTTACTCTTGTTACTCCTGCTTTTATATATTTGTTATATTTTGTGCTGTGTTTTTAGATTATATTAATGTTTTAAGAGTTTTCTATTATATATGTATTTTATTGTTGTAAGCCCTATGGGGGGAGAAAGCAGGATATAAAATCTAATTAACAACAACAACAACAACAACAACAACAACAATAATAATGATGATAAATGCCACTGCATAAAAATCTCCAAAAATATGTTTTCTATCTCTAAAATAGCAAATAGGAAAAACATCTCTGAAGGAGGGAAGCAAGTTTTATAGTATTTGTTGAGAGTAGGAACCTGCTCAAATTTCTTCTGAATTCTATGGAAGTTGGAATAATCTTGGATGAATGACCATTGCCATCTAGTGTTTCATTCAAACACTAAAGGCATTTTCATATATGAGGCTTGAATAATTTTTGCGCTATTTTCCATGAGTTAGTGTTGTTAAAGTGGAAAAGGAAACTGGGGGGGGGGGGGGAGAGGAAGAGGTTTTTGTAATGCAAATGAGTATCCTGGCCACTGTGCATTTTACATTGGCAAAAAGCAATTAAAGTAATAATAAATTTCATGTATGCAAATACCCTGACTTGCAAATTCAAAACACATATTTGGAAGTTATTTCCAGCTTCAATAATATCAGGATTCCCATGTTCTAGTAGGGTGTTGGACTAGATGGCCTTGAGCACCCCTCTCAACTCTATGATTCTATGTTTTTCTTTAGTTTTGCTCTCTGCCTTACAAGGCATCTGTATACTGTATTCTGCTAAGCACTGGAGATAGATCCAAATAATTGCTTGCTTTTAGATTTCCAGAGGGGAAACAGCCATGATGCTTCCTTGCTCCAGTAGCCCCTGGGTGAACCTGAAACCTGTTTGCACCTAATGAGACTGAGACTGCAATCCTAAACACACTTTCCTGGGAGTAAACCCCATTGAACACCTTGGGACTTTCTTCTGAGTAGACATGCATAGGATTGCGCTGTGATCCCTATTCAGTCTGCTTAACATTTCCTCCATATCATCTTGAGGCTCCTTTCAACTGATCCAGGGATTTTAAGCAAACTGTGATTCGTGGTTCTCGCACAATGAAATGGAACCTGAGGAGGGACCCCAAGCCCTTTTATAATCTCTTTCACTTTTGATATCTTTCCAGAAGGTCTAATTCAAAATGTTCTCAGTTGATCTCTGTGGATGTACAGTATTTTCAAGAATGGGTACATGTAATTTGCAGCTCCTATACTGTGAAATCCTATACAAATATACTTGGAAGAAAGTTCTGCGGAGTTCAGTAGGGCTTATTCCTACGTAAGAGTGAAACAATTGCACCCTGACTGGTTCAAATCAAGCTCTCCACTTTTTGTCAATGTATTAACAGGCTGCCACCACACTCAGCATGAAAAAGAGCAAGAATTCTCATTGTTGCAGTGCCCTTTGAGCTGTATTTGTTTTTTTGAAAGACATAGTTCACTTTTTGACTTGTTCACCAGACAGTTTATATCCCTTGAAGAAACTGATCCAGTAGTAGCACCATGTCAGAATATTTTCACTTCAGTAAAATTACATCAGATAGATCATTTTTTGATTGGAACATTTTGTTCTGTAAATATTTTTAAAAAAGAGAACCCTAATTAATGATTTTTCCATTCATCTGGTTTGAGTTACATCTGTTTGAAGAAAGCTTTCTAGTTAGGCTTTAGGGATTAAAGAGCATAACCTCTTAATCTAATTAACATACCCCGTTTACTAGTTTTATCTTTCGTTTAGAAAACTTCATCTGTTCGAATAGAGAATCTCTTCTGGGATTTAACAATCCCACATTTCTTTGAAATGCCAGTTTAAGTTTCAAGAGGACTGATCTATTTGCTGTGTCTGAAACTTAGCTCATATCCCTTTTATAGCCATTACAACACACCACTCCTTATTCTACTGCCGGCAACGTTAAAAGTAGCTGTGATTTCTGGGCAATCCGGGGAATGAAGAGCTGGAGTAAAAGCCCCCTTTCCCTTTTTCTCACTGAGGTCTTGCACCCATTGCTGGCAGTTCGTTGGGTGCTCTGAGGCAAAGCCCTGCACTGGACACCCCCCCCCCCCGTTGCTTCCCACTACTGCTTCCACCAGAGTTGACTCAGTCAGGTGGATCCGTCAATGAGCACAGGCCCTCGCCAGTGTCCATGTGGCCTTAGTCTACCCCTGATGCCCCTCGCCATGCTTGCAAATAGAAACTGCCCTGCACACACACACACACACACACACACACACACACACACACACACACACACACACATATTCAGACAAATGCTCATACACAAAATATGTGTCAAACAGCTATCAGATGGTTATTCATCTGAATGTTTAAATCTACACAACGCTGCACTCAATCACCACAGGACGTGGTCACTGCCATGTCTAATTCTGCACACTTAGATAATTTCTCATTTGGACCACTGTAACATGATGAACAAAAGTTCACATAGTCAGGGCAATGGTGTTCCCAGTAGCAATGTATGGTTGCGAGAGTTGGACCATAAGGAAGGCTGAGCGCCAAAGAATAGATGCTTTCGAACTGTGGTGCTGGAGAAGACTCCTGAGAGTCCCTTGGACTGCTAGGAGATCAAATCAGTCAATCCTAAATGAAATCAACCCTGACTGTTCCCTGGAAGGACAGGTACTAAGGCTGAAACTCAAATATTTTGGCCACCTAATGCGAAGAGAGGACTCTCTGGAGAAGACTCTGATGCTGGGAAAAATTGAAGGCAAAAGGAGAAGGGGACGTCCAAGGATGAGATGGTTAGACAGTATCACCGATGCAACGAACATGAAAATGAGCGAACTCAGGAAGATAGTGGAGGACAGGAAGGCCTGGCGGGATATGGTTCATGGGATCACGAAGGGTCGGACACGACTTAACGACTGAACAACAACAACAACAACAACAACATGATGTACACTGGACTTTCCTTGAAAATGGTCCAAAAACTTCATTCAGTACAGAATACAGCAAGCTGCCTCTTGGCAGGTGTGGATAGGAAAGATCCTATATTATCCATTTGGGCTCACCTGCACTAGCTACTGATTAGTTTTCAAGCCCAATTCAAGCTGCTGATGTTGGCCATTAAAGCTCTTAATGGCCTAGGACCTGTATACATTAGGGACATACCTTCTCCCCATATGTACCTCCTTGCACCCCGTGTTAATCTGATTAAGCCCTGCTGTGTGCTCCACGTTCTTCTACTGTAAGAGCTAAGAGAGTGCAAAGCAGGACTTTCCCAGTTGTCATAACTACCCTTTGGCACTCTCTACTGGGGGGATCCTGATTGACTCCCCTCCCTGTATGCTTTTTACCATCTACAGGACTTAGCTGGCTCCTGGGCAGCCTCCTTTCAAACCCACCCACCCCACATCTTAGTCTTGTGGACTTTTTTGTTGAAAAGTGGTATATAAATATTCTTAATAATAATAATAATAATAATAATAATAATAATAATAATAATATCCACAAATAAATCCAGGCGGAACATCGCAAAGTGCATATCCACACTTGTGTGTGTGTGTGTGTGTGTGTTTGCTTGAAACATGAAATATTAATTACGCTGTACATGGAGTCAAATGGCAACAGTTTCTGATAACACCACCCACACGATAATTATGGAAATTGCTGCAGGTATCTTCATGTTCATACTATCATTTCTGAGGGAAGGCAAATGCACTGTGAGAACCAGCATTTACCAAGGTCAGTCTCAACTTGCATTGGTTTTTGTGTTTCTAAACAGCTAAAAAAGCCACAATGATTAGGAATTCTGCTTTCTTCTTCATTTTCATGCTTGTCCGGCACTTTCATAGCAAGGTGAAGTCAACCCCAGACCTTCTGCTGCATCGGCCACAAAGCCAGGGATGAATACTGCAGTCTCTCGCAGCGCAATCCTGTGTAAGGATACATGACTGGCCTAAACGGCCAGCCGCTGTATCCTATGATGTTCCAGGGCTGTCCTGGGGCAGCCTGGGGGCACCTCGGGGTGGGAGAAGGGGACGTTTGTCCCCTTTCCCAGGTGTTGGCAAGCCTATGGTCGTCCTCAGATGTATGTCAGGTCCAGACCTGGTGTACATTCGGGGAGGCCACGTAAGGCCAACCCGGGCTGGAAGAGGGCTTAGGATATAGGCAAACCGCCGATATCCCCGCCCCCTCCCAGCCCAGGCCGGCTAATGGACCGCCTCCTTCACTGGCCTGGCCCACCTGTCTCCACCTCTGCACCAAGTGGCCTAGGCCTCACCTGGGTCGTTCGACGCAGGTCCGGTCCACCAGGGGTGTGAGCAGTGCCGGCCTCCGCTCCGGCACCTGTTACCTCCGAGTCGTCACAAAGTGCTTTAGGGCATGTTTGCAATGCTTTAGAGCGGCGGAGCATGCACTCCACTGCTCTAAAGTTACACAGGATCGGGCTGTCAAACTGCTGTGCTTAGTTTGGGTGATAAATAGTTACAGTGACTGTTCATTTTCATTGTATGTAATGACTAGCTGCAACTTCATTATTATGTTTGCTTATTATAGTGTAAAGATTTTGCAAAATGTCAGGGAACTGAAATCCTGATATTGTATTTTCCAATGCCTTTTTTGGCAATATAATCCCCAGTCAGAGGCCGACTAAAATTAACTAATCCAGCAAATCGCTCGTCTGGTACAGCTGAGAGTCCTTGGCTCATCTTCACATTATGTTCCTATGAACAAGCATTCCAATGAGTCCAGCAGCCAAATCAAATATGTGCCTTGAGTTTTCCATCTATCCCTTGTGTCTCCTCCCCTTCCTTGACACACCTGGACATTTGAAAACAACTTTCCTTCCAGCAACCACTCCATGTTTATTTGTTACAAAATCATTTGGGTTCTTCAGGCCTTGTAATTACTCCTCACTCCCCAGTTTCTGTCGCTGTCAATAGAAGCCAAGGTGCTAGCTGCTCAGGCTTCCCAGAGATGAGCTCCCGCCTTGCTTCTTCTCTCAAATAATTACAACCAATATACCTTACTTACAGCGCAATCCTGTGTAACTTTGCACCGGTGTAACAGCAGATGCACTGGTGTAAGTGCACTTACACCTGCGTAAGTGCACTTTCACCGGCATAGGTGCACTTTCACCAGCATAAGTGCACTTTCACCAGCATAAGTGCACTTACACCGGTGCATCTACTGTTACACAGGTGCAAAGTTACACAGGATTGCGCTGTTAAAGAAGACACTTGCTGGGCTGTGATGCATGCTAAGAGAAACCAGAGGTTTATTAACCTCCTAGCATACTATAATGTATGTCTTGAATTAAAACACCCTTAAGGGGAGGTATCCCACTGTGAAAGTGGACTCTCAACTGCCTAAGTAACACTGCCACGTGGTCTCAAGCAGACACTAGTGCCATAAACCTACCCATAGGAAGATTTCCATGTATTTTATCCCTATAGCTATAGTTTAGCCCTAGATGACCCTGTTAGAAAGGGAAAAAAGATGAGGAGAAAGAGAAAGGAGACAAAAGCTATGCATGCCTAAGAATAAACAACTTGCCTTGCCTGCTGTAGGCCTCTGAGAGGGGGGTTAAGCAGGGCCTCTGAGAGGGGGGTTAAGGGGGTAATTTGTACCCGGGCCCAGGGTGAAGAATGGGTCAAAAGGAGGGCCCTGGAGCAAAAAATGGGTCAAAAAGGGGGCCCTGGAGCAAACAAGGGGGGCCCAGGAGCCAAATTCATATGTAGGGAAGGGGCCCAAAAGAAACTTTGTACCCCCTGATAAAATTCCTCTAAATGGCCCTGCCTACCAGGACCAAGATATAAAACTTGCCTTACCAGAAACAGAAGCCCACTACTATACCATACAATGACTACTAGTAATAGCTGAAAAGATCAGATGATTGTTTAGGTAACATGCATATGTGTGTGTTTTTAATATTGTATTTCAAAGCCAAGGCAGAAAGAATGAATTTCACTGGGATATGAAAGGGCAAATAGGTAGAGATGCTGGTTGTCAATCTAACCTGTGTCAATCTAACCTGTCTAACCTGTGTACGCACAAGCAGATGAAAGAGAATAAAAGGTTGGTTTCCTGATAACAAAACTGGGACTCCCCAAGTTTTTTTAAAAAAGGGAAGATATGAATAATAGCAGACTAATCTTGAGCTATACGGTGATACCTAATACTGTACAGTATTTTACCATCCTCCCACTATCTGCTTCAATACACACACAATACACAATTTCTGCATAAAAGGCACTTGGGCATAGGAACAAATGTGAAACCTGTAGACTGAAATGTGTGACAATTGCACCCGTGAGTTTTTCACACCATATACGCATGCTGGGAAGCTGCTGCAAGTAGCTTTTGGGTAAGACCATTCCCAAAGCAATGATGTCTTCTTTCAAACATTTGTAATGCTTCACTGTCATTTTGTAACTGTATGCAGCACCAGAGCCTAGTCTTCAATTAAAAGGAAATTTGATTCCATTTATTTTCATCAAATATAAATGAAAGTCATTGCGACAAAAAGTTGTTTCTGCTAAAGCTGCTCTTAGAAGGTTGAAGAAATCTTTTTGGCAGCATTCAAATTTAATATTTCTTCTATTTATAAATATTAATTATACTGTTTCTTCAAACCGTATAAAGGATGCTGTTTTGCCTATAATTAACAAATGTATAGGCACAATTATGTTTCTTTAGTTGCTTTATCTTTGTTCTCAGTAACACGTTATCTGCTGTCTTATGGAAAGCAGTATAAATTGAGATGTTAGGTGTTGTTTTTAGCAAATGCTAAAAACATTTATAAATACATACATACATACATACATACATACATACATACATACATACATACATATAAATGAGGGTCTTGGAGGAAGCTGATTATCTGGATCCATTCCAGTCTGGCTTCAGGCCGGGGTTCGGGACAGAGACGGCCTTGGTCGCCTTGGTGGATGACCTGCGCCGGGGACTGGACAGGGGGAGTGCGTCCCTGTTGGTCCTGCTGGACCTCTCGGCGGCATTTGACACCATTGACCATGGTGTCCTTCTGGGTCGGTTGGCTGGGTTGGGGCTTGGAGGCACCGTTCTGAGGTGGTTCCGCTCCTTCCTGGCTGATAGATCCCAGAAGGTGGTGCTGGGGGATGCTTGTTCGGCACCCTTGCCCTTGAGGTGTGGGGTGCCACAAGAGTCAATTCTATCCCCCATGCTGTTTAACATCTATATGAAGCCGCTGGGAGAGGTCATCCGGGGGTTTGGGGTAGGGAGTCATCAGTATGCGGATGACACCCAGCTCTTTCTCTCCTTTCCACCCGACTCCAAGGGGGCGGTCGATGTCCTGAATCGTTGTCTGGAGGCAGTTGGGAGCTGGATGGGGGCAAATAAGCTGAAATTAAATCCTGATAAGACAGAGGTTCTTTTGGTCCAGAAGTCTACGACTCAGGTACTGGATCATCGTCCTGCTCTGAATGGGGTTGTACTCCCTCTGAAGGAGCAGGTCCGCAGCTTGGGGGTTCTCCTGGATGCGCAGCTGCTCCTGGATTCCCAGGTGGCGGCTGTGGCCAGGGGGGCTTTCGCCCAGCTTCGGCTGGTGCGCCAGCTGCGACCATACTTGGATCGTGCAGACCTGGCCACAGTAACCCATGCCCTAGTGACATCTAGACTAGATTACTGCAATGCGTGTCTACGTGGGGCTGCCTTTGAAGACTGTTTGGAAACTGCAACTAGTGCAGAATGCGGCGGCCCGGGTGGTTGCCGGGGCTTGTCGGTTCGACTCAGTCGGACCGCTGCTTCGACGGCTACACTGGCTGCCGGTTCGTTTCCGGGCACAATTCAAAGTGCTAGTTTTGACTTTTAAAGCCCTTAACGGCTCGGGTCCAGGGTATTTGAGGGACCGCCTCCTTCCTTATAATCCGACCCGTACTCTGAGGTCATCAGGGGGGCCCCTGTTAACCGTGCCACCATTGACGGAGGTGAAGGGGATGGCGGCGCGGAATAGGGTCTTCTCGGCTGTGGCGCCCCAATTATGGAATTCCCTCCCCCTGGAATTAAGAACAGCTCCCTCTTTAGAGACCTTTCGGCGGGGCCTTAAGACATTTTTATTTAGACTAGCATTCGATGTCTGACATGGTGGGCTGACTTTTAACTTTTAACTTTGAACAAATGGCTTTTAACAACTGTAAATAGAGGTGACCCACTGGGGTTGTTTGTTTTAATTGTTTTAATTTATTTAATTTTTTAATTGTTTTAAATTGTTAATTATTTTAATGTATATGTTTTAATGTTGTAAGCCGCCTTGAGTGCCCTTGCCGGGAGAAAGGCGGCATATAAATTCTTTAAATAAATAAATAAATAAATAAATAAATAAATACAAACAAACAAACAAACAAACAAACAAACAAACAAAAGACATTTTTGTATTTGGGTGGGGTTTCATTTCAGTGTCTTTCCAAACTGTGTTTCAGGCCCTCCAAGCAATTTGCTCACCAGTCTTTAGAACTATTATCCACTAGAAATGAAAATAAACCCGTTCCTCTTTGGTCTCATCCAGCTTCTGTGGGTTTGGAGGGAGCAGAGACCAGGAGCTCTCCCTTTCAATGTCCTCTTTGTTGCCTCTTTTTATTCACAGTGCACATGTTCCACGGCTCCAGCTCCAAAGGATGGAGAAAGGGAGTGAAAAGCAGAAGATATTTCTCTTATCTCCTGTTTCCATCACAGCAGTGGCTGAGAACTCAAAACCCTCTTTAACAAAAACAGAGACCACAATGTGCACATGGTGGTATATCACTTCAAAAAGTGTGACTTGGGGGCTCTTTGAAGGAAATGTATTTCTGGAGAAGCCCTTGATTCTCCTGTAAAGCACGTTCCACCTGCAGGCACTGTTAGATCAAGTATCTGCAGCTGTTGCCAACTGTTTTCTCCTGGTCGACTTTTGTGCCTTTAATAGTAGCCTGACATACTGAAATCAAGCCGATGATGCTTTCCCCATCATTTTGTCTCCAAGCCAAAAACAGCGTCACCTGCTACATTTCTGCATGTCAGGCTGCAATTATAAGCGCAGGAACAGAGCCAGTACAAAAGCTAGCAACTCTAATTTACTCCTCAAAACCACTCTGTCAGCTAAAGTCAATTTCCGGCACAATCCTACTCTATATAAGCACTGGTACAGCATATGCTACACCGATGGTTGCCACTGCAAAAGTTCCATAAGGCACTTTGCGATGGCCTAACAGATGCTGGGGGCAATGCAAAGGCCCACACCGGCCCAAGTGCGCTACCAGAAGGAGCAGCGCAGGCCGGAGAAGGTGAGTTCCATGCTGAGCAGCGCAGGAACAGCGCGGGAGGAAGGAGGGGGAGGGGTGTAATGGGGAATGGGCGCTACAGGACCAGGAGGGGGCAGGATCAGCGTGCACCACATCCTATCCCTCCTCCTGGGCCCGATTCGCTGACATGGATCCACTTGGACATGCGCCAGCCATATGGCTCATGTAGATCCGAGTAGACCCATTGCGCGGGCTGGGTCTTTCCCTGGGGCAAGGAGACAAATGTCTCCTTACCCCCACGGAGACCTCTCGCCTGCAAAATTCCCATGCAGGATGCAGCGTAGCCCCCGCTGCATTACTGCAGGGGGAACAGGTAGGATTGAGCTGTCTGTATCATCCATATAGCATCCCTGGATGCCTCCTTGGCTGTTCAACCATTGTTAGATAACATTAAAATTGGTCAGCTGATCAGATGTCCATGGCCCATCAAATACAGTGTTGTATTTGTCCAAGTGACCAGCAGCCAGATACTTCTGGGAAGCTTGCAAGTACCGGAAGCTTACCATACAGGGTTGTTGTAAGGATAATAATGAGATAATACATGTGAAACACTTCACGTACGCAAAGAAAGCAATACAAATGTGAAGGACTATTATCATTCCTAGGGAATCCTGGACATTTGTTTGTGATCATGAAACTGCAACAGTTACTTTCATAATTAACAGGCACCAAGTGCTTTGTTTCTTTCCAAATCTGCACCCAAAAGTCACCTCTTCTTCCCATGAAGAGACAGTACTTGGTTCAATAATCATAACTCCCTGTTAAAGCCTTTGAAATGAAAGGAAGTCGATGTGAATATGAACACACAGGTTCACTAACATGGGGACTCGTTCTTGCACAGTTGAGACCTGAAAATAGCAGTCAGCTTTGTCCAGACATGACAACCAAGAGTCCAGACAGACAGCTCAGAGTTCAAGTGCCTCTACGAAGCCAAACTGCTTTTCCCACATAAACATCCAGCTGTGTTTACAGAGATTTGATCTTCTCATCCCTAAAGACGTTAAGAATCCTTTCCAATCTGAAGACTTCAGACATCATTACCTTCCAGCGTAAGGGCTATTTGGTGCTACTACCCTGTCTTAGTTAGGGTTCACCAGTTCTGTAAATAAATTAAGACAAATTGCAGGCATTTTAACCCAGAAACCTCACAAATGTTAACAGAATGGCTCTCCCCCAGTCTAGAAAGAGGCATATTAACTCCAACATGACTTAACAATGATACGGAATAATACAGGACAATTTAATAACAGGCTAATAGAAATGTACAGTATTCCTAATATTTTTAAAAGACTTTCCCGACCTTTTGTGAATGGAGCTATTCAAAAAAAGCTCCTACCTTCTTCAATTCACAGAGAATATGGAGGATTTTACACACTGATCTGCAGCTTGATCCTTTAGGCAGGCCGCAAGAGCCTGTGTTGCACAGATGTAAGAATCAGCACCCACCAGCAGAACCACACCAATACAAGAAAAGTAAAAACCACATTCTAGGATCTGCAATGCACTGCCTACAGACAGCAGAGCAACTGGGCAACTCCTCCACCAATCAAGGCGTGATATCCTGACAATTCTCTTAGAAGCTCCGCTTAGAAGCTCTCTTAGAAAACACCTATCAAGATGCCTCAGCATCACACCTGCATTGCTGACAATCTTTCCTCACCCCCTCTCCCAGATCATGGCTGGTAAACATTGCAGGAGAGAAAACTGTAGCCTTTCTTCTGTAAACTCGTCTTTAATGTGGGAGTGCCATATTCTGGAGTGGTGCAATATGAAATTAAGCCCTTGTTAGATTGAGAATATGGTTATCTTTTGCCCTGGAGGGTTTCAATAGCACGTTAATGTCCAGGATCTAAAAAGTGATGCACAATCTGCTATGGGCACATGGAAGATTCTCAGACTTTCTTTTTCAGTGGCAAACAGTGCTCCCGAACAAGGTACCCAGAAAGTCTGGGGAACCCTCCAGCAGGGCCTCTGAGAGGAATTTTATCAGGGGGTACAAACTTTCTTTTGGGCCCCTTCTCAAAGGGGGAGGGGCCAAATGGGAGGAGGGCAGCAACATCCAGAAAAGTCTCCGTAGCCCAGGTCTACCAGGCTTCCCAATGCGGCGCCCAGGTCTACCCACCTGGAAGACCTGCCCTCCCCCCCAGTTGGCCTGACCTCCATCTTTCACTCTCCATGAGCTGAGATTCCTCTCTTTCACTCTCAGCTGAGATTCCAGGAAATTTCTGGGGGCCCTCCTTTGGCTCCTGGGCCCCCCTTTTGACCCTGGGCCCTGGTACAATTTACCCTCTTCTTGACCCCCCTCTCATGGGCCCTACCCTCCAGAACAGCCTGCCATGAGGCCCAAGTGGCTGCCATAGGAAGAGAAAATCAACAACACCTCCCGCCCCTCTTCCCAACTATATGCAAGCCTCTTTGGATCTTGGCCAATCTTTATAAATACTCTTTTTTTTTTAACAAGTTATTCAACATGTCCAGATGGAGCATGGCATGTATTTGCCCTTATTTTGTCAGGCCAGAACATGTTTCTTCATTCCAGCAATCAGAGACACTGTTTTGTTTTGGTGACCCATCTTGACAACCAACTTGACATGACAAATTAAAAAAACTGGAGTAAGTTTTAACATTGAGTGGAAGTTAACGTTAGGTTAAATTCAGTTAGCATTAAGAATGGAGTTTTTCAGTTCAACACTTTTCTATTTGGTATCTGAAAGCTATGAAGTGTTTGGTTTGCAGCATTCTTACCACTAAACAAATATTTTATTAGCAAATGTTCGCAGCTGACATGTTTATAGCAGATTAGAACTTCCTAAGCTGTGTGGTTTTTATCAAGTTTTATAGGATAGATAACGAATTTCTTTCTGGAAATGTTTCTTTCTTTTTCACCAGTGGAATCTACAATGGAAATCCTCTTATTATTTCTTTTTTTAAATATAAACATTATCAAAGGATCATACCAAATAAGGTTGTGAGGATCTTTTTATTTAAATAAGTAACCAACTATTTATACTTTTACAAGCATCTGCCCTATTCTAGTAAATATTTGGCAAAGCGACTTGATTAAAAGAGTAATGTGACCTTCTTTAAACCTCTTACTTGCCATAATGAAATCTTCCATTAGTTCAACGAAAGGTGAGGTTTAAAAAAGGCAAAAAACCACAAACCCTCTGTTATTCAGAACAGTACTAAGAAGAAGTTGCTTATGCCATGTGGTGATGGAGGCAAGGAGAAACCCTGGTACTGAGCCGCCCTCCCTTCTTTCCCTTGATCTGTCACTATGCCAGGGCCAAAATCGGTAGACTCCTCTGTCACTATGATGACAAAGTCAGGCAGAGAGAGAGATTGTCCTCTAAATCCTCCCTCCAAGTTAACAGCGCAAGTTAACAGCGCAATCCTATCCAACTTACACCACCGGTGTAACCAGCAAGGGAGGGCAGGGTGAGAGGCTTTGGAGGGGAGGGGAGGGGAGATTTAAATCCCCTTTGAAACTCCCTTTGGAGGGGATTTGAATCCCCTTTCCGTTCTGGGGTCTCCCATTCTTGCTGCACCACTGGTTACACTGGTAGTGTAAGTTGGATAGGATTGCGCTGTAACAGCGCAATCCTGTGTGTAAAGATGCACAGCTGGCCTTAAGCGCCGCATCCTGAGCCCATTTCAGGTTGCCCTGACGCTGCTAGACCACACCTTGGGAGAAGGAGACATTTGTCCCCTTCCCCGGGTGTAGACAAGCCCGTGGTCTATGAATTTGTTCAGTGCCATGAATTGCATGTGGGGGAGGGGACAATCCAGTGGTACTTTCCAACCCCAACCTAAACACATCCATTTGAACATTTGTAGGGAGCTTTTTCATGCACACAGTTGTGTACACAGAGAACTCTCTCTATGTGATCAGGAACCCTTGAAAAGCAGAGTTCCCAGTTACAGAGAGGAGAGGCTCTCTACTCCAGGTATCAGAGGCGTAACAAGGGTGGAGCGAAGGCAAGTAGTTCTGCAAGACTCCGTTACACTGGAGTCAGCAGCCCCTCCCCCTTGCTGTTGGAGCCATTCTGGCAGCAAAGGCAACACGCAGGACACTCCCCTGTTGCTGCTGGAATGGCTCCAACAGCAAGGGGGAGGGGCCGCTGACTCCGGTGTAACGGAGTCTTGTAGAACTACTTGCCTTCGCTCCACCTTTTTTTCACCACTGCCAGGTATTATAACGAATGCACTTAGGCAGGGAGCAGAGCCTGCCACCATGATGCAGCATGGACACGCCGATCCCGTTCATTGAACAAGTAAAGAACATGTGTTTAGGGTTATAACAGGCCAAAACCTGGGTTCTGCAGGACACTTGCCTACGAATAATGGATAAGAGAGTAATTGTTGTTGGCAGGAAGGCTGCGGACAAGCACAGATGCTTGGGAGGTAGGCATACCAAACTGGGAGCGGAGGGAGAAGATTATGACATCGTACAGATAAATTGCAACTAAGCAGCAGAACGTTCTCTGTTCTAAAATAGCTAATCTTAGCAGAGCACTAGTTATCCTGCCCTCTATCCTTTGCATTTGGGTTGGGGTGGCAGCCTGCCCTGAGTGCAGAACAGGTCGCCACGAAGACCACAGCAAAAGGGGAAGAGGCCAGGGTGACCTGTGCACAGTAGTTGCCAAGTTGTCAGAAATGTTTTGAGTGGAGGACATTTGATCCCTGCTCTTTGGGATTCTGACCCTCAGGGTCAGACCCAGCATTCTGGAGGCAGGGACACTCTGACTGTTGCTCCAACTGAAAAACCAGGCCAGAATCAGCAGCTGTATAAGACCAGATGGAACCCCACAGGCCCCTTGAGTCACTTGATCCCTGCTGTTCTGATACCTGAAATATCACCCTTTTGGTCATCCATAGTGATGGTGCTAGAACAACTTCGTCCTCAGGCAAGCTACCATGGTGGCACAGAATAAGACATTTTGGGAGCACCCATAAGGTATGCCACACGTTTAATGGCTTTAAAAAAACAAACCACCACCCTTGTCACATTTTGTCCCACTTAATCAACACTAAATCCTTCTTTAGTGTTGATTAAGTGGGACAAAATGTGACAAGGGTGGTGGTTTGTTTTTGTAAAGCCATTTGGCCAGCTCCTGCCAATCTAGCAGTTCCAAAGCATGTCAATGCGAGTAGATAAATAGGTACCGCTTGCGGGAAGGTAAACAGCGCTTTGTGTTCCAGCTGCATGCTACGCGCTGCGGCAAGGAGAGTCATGCCGGCCACATGACCACGGAGGCGTCTTCGGACAACGCTGGCTCTTCGGCTTTGAAATGGGGATGAGCACCACACCCTAGAGTCGGACACGACTGGACTTAATTGTCAGGGGATACCTTTACCTTTACAAATCCTTCTTTCCTTACAACTTTGTCACCTGCCCCCCTTGGTGTGTATCAGACTTTATAAATGGTCCTATGGATCTCAGTACTATACTAGAATTCCTGGTTGAAAACCCCCAGCACCCCACACCTGCTGCTATCCATGGACCTTCTCTCCCCTCCCCAGCTTATAGCCTATATGTATTACACTTGCAACTCTAGTCGGAGGCCTACGTAACAGAAAAAGAAAACAAGCTTTAGTTTCTGAATCCAGCTAAGGCCCCAACTACCCTACAAATTGGAAACATGTTGTTGATTATACAGTGCTATTGTAATCAGATCCATGAAAATGAACCCATGGGCCTTGATGAGATACGGGCTTAGTCAGAAATCCGGACAACCTCTGTAGGCCTTGCAAAGCTTTATCTGCTTGGCTGTTCAATGCCAAGTGTTTCTCTTGCTTTCAGGCAGCTAGCCAAGCTGCTGAAAAGGGGAACACCTCTTGGCAAAGTCAATGCATCCTCTCCCAGCTTCTCCTAAGATATGACGCACACATAATACCCCCCCCACACACACACACACACACACACTGGGACCTTTTGGCCTGGGGTTGCTTATCCTCCAAAGGGCTGGGGGGGGGGGAGGAGAAACTTCCAACTGCTCATTTTCATATCTTAAGTTGCTGAAATGTAACTAAAAGTAGGGCTGTCAACCACCGAAAGAATTGCTAGTTGATTATTCATCACTCTTTTAGCCGATTAGTCAATTAAATGATCTGCAAATATCCAAAACCTGAATATACCTGCCTTTTTGAGATGATGAAGGTAGTGCAAAGTCCTCCTCCAGACTCCTTTTACCAATCTTGCATAACAGGCATGTTCAGGTTGCAGAAACAAAAACACACAGGGTGAGGTTTTCTTTAAAAAGGCCAGTTTTTACCGGGCATATGATTATATCAAAAGTCATAGATGTACTTGAGAATTCAAATATTACACACACATCCACAAAGATTTAAAGATGTCAGATGTGTCTTCTTTCTCTAAACATACATGCTCACTAGTGCCCCAATCCTATCCCCTGCCATCCTACGTGATGCTGGGGTGCGCACTGCATTCTATGGCGGGGGAGGCAACAGACAACCAGGGAGAGGTAAGTAAAAATACTTTTTACTTACCTCTCCATAGGCTATCTGGCTTTCAATGGGCCTCCTCGGACCTATGCCAGCTACTTTGCCCTCTATTGGATTGAGATGCCCATGTTTAACTATAACAGCCACCATTAGCTTGTGTGTATGTCATTTTCTCCTTAAAGTCATGCCCATGGATTGTGGTTGGAAGCCACCAGCAACTCTCTTCCTCAAATTCCTTGTGGGTGTCTATGTCCAATGTGTGTCCATGTGTGTGTCTCCTCATAAAATTTTTCTCCCTATTTAACTCTTACCTGGTTTATCCTTCAAGCAACTTCCTTCCTAGACATGTCTAGATTGGGGAGTCACCATTGCTAAAACATGCTGTTAACCGTTACTTTTTCAGACTAGACCTATCAGTAAGTAATTGTTTTAAATCAGTACTTGCTTTTACAGTGTGCTACAGGTGTGTCCTGCCAACCTAGCAGTTCCAAAGCATGTTAATGTGAGTAGATAAATAGGTACCGCTTGCAGGAAGGTAAACAGCGCTCTGTGTTCCAGCCGCATGCTATGCGCTGCGGCAAGGAAAGTCATGTCGGCCACATGACCACGGAGGCGTCTTCGGACAACTCTGGCTCTTCGGCTTTGAAATGGGGATGAGCACCACACCCTAGAGTCGGACTGGACTTAATTGTCAGGGGTCACCTTTACCTTAAATTCTGATGGAGATGGTTTCTGTAAGGTCTCAATGGACAAGAAAAACAGACTGTACTGTATTCACAAGCTGATCGCCTCAAATAGGTGATATGATAACTTAACTGATGGTGTCTTCCTTCAGTTTTTCTTACTGTTTCTTTATGTGCTGTGTATTTTACAGCCCAATCCTATTGGGTATTAACACTGGCAGATCAAGAGCTCTGCCAGCAGCGACTGCTTTATGGCAGTTGCAAAAAGGCCTCCAGCAGTGTGCAAAACCACGCGCTGCTGGAGCGCCAGCGGGGAGGCTGCAGCAGCCTACACACAGCAATGGAGCTGCACCGGCCCAACAACCCAGGTAGGTTGGTGGGGGAGGCGGGCTGGGGCGGGGGGAGGGCAGAACAGGCCGTCGACCAAGGTGGGGAGGAGGGCGGATCGGGTCCGGGAAGGGGGTGGGTTTGGCAGCAACGTTGGTCACCAAATCCAACTCCCCTTCCCAGACTTTACCTCGCAGCCTGGGTCCATATAGACCTGCAGCAGCAATGTCGCTGGCACAGGTCCAAGCAGACCACTCTGGACTGCAGAGGCTTATCCCTGGGTAAAGGAACAAATATTCCATTACCCAGAGACCACCTGGACTCCCCCCTCCCCGCTCAGGATGCAGCGCAAGTCACTTTGGTGCGGATGCATCCACGGGGGGGGGGGGGGAAGCATAGGATTGGGTTCTTACACTGTTAACCTACAAACAGGGGTTTGTTATTCTTATCTCTTGTACAGTACCTGGTTTTGTTTGTTTGTTTGTCTGTTTGTTTGTTTAAATAATTTATATGCCGCATTTCTCCCAACAGGGCAACCAAGGTGGTTTACAGAATTAAAACATGTTAAAAATACAAATTACAATAGAATAATTAAAAGAAAGCAATTAAAACAAATAAAAATTCAGTTAGGCACTGAATGAGTAAAACATATTGTTATTAATGAACTATGTGTTAATTTTATTAGAATAATACAGACAGTCAAGCCCTCCAAGGCATCTGAGTACCTAACTGGAGGTTGTGGTAGAACCTTGTGGTCCATCTTCATCTGTCAAACCCCAGCTGTTCTTTGACTCCTCATTCCTGCAGCCCCACTATGACCAAGATTGCTGAATTGGCTCACCTCATCACATCTCTCAGTTAGCCTCAGGTCTCATATGAATGCTACAAACGTCTTGCTTAAACCAATGACCATTGCCATTAGAACAAGGGCAGGGTGAAACGTGAAATGAATAAAGGCAGGGTCAACATAATCTAGAAAGAGTGGCCACAATCCAGCACATAGTGACACACGTGATTAAGGCCCATTGATTTAATTGGGACTTCACTGTATGCACCATGCTCCGTCCAGACTGTGGTCAGTTAACATAAAAACAACCCTTCTGGTCTTGGCAAATTTTTGAGACTTCCAGTGATTCAAGTAGATCAATTCAATGGAAAAGCAGCGTCGAAGCAATAACAAACAAGCCAAACAGCTGCATAAAATAAGACAAATAAATAAAATCCCAGTAGATGGACTGAAACAGAAAATGTGCTTGTGTTTTACGTTATAAAAGTTTAGCAATCCTGTACCTTTGGGAGTAGAATGGCACAAGGGGCTGACTTGAACTCTTTAGCATTAGATCAGTGAGTCTAGAGAAAAAGCAATATCTAGGAATTAGGAATGTTCCTGAGAGAAAGGGGTAAAGACAGGATTTCAGAGCTCACCAAGGTTCAATTCCCACAGGAAAGATAAGTGCTGCCACTCTATAAACTTCTAGCCGCCATCACATCTCAACTCCGCAAGCCACAGAATATTTGCTGATACAATAAATCAAAACTCTGTAAAAGATAAATGTTTCAAAATTGAACTAATGATACATTCTTAATAGCGAATTCTCAGGATCAGTGATGGGGGAGACCCGTGGCCCAATCGTATTGGGCTGCTGCGCTGCCAGAACTTGTGTTCTGGCAACGCAGTGTGCTTTATGGCTGTCACAAAAGGCAACATGCCAAAAGTGCAGCTGGATCACCGTGGCAAGTGGCCACAGGCATACACCAGTGGCCTCACAAGGAGTCCTGGTGCCAGTTAGTTAGCATGGGGAGCAGGTGGGAAGCAGGGTGTGGGTGGAACGGGGTAGGAAGGGGAAGGAATGGGGTAGAGATCGGGGCGGAGCAGGATGGATCAAGGCCAGGAAGGGGGCAATATCGGGGGCTATGGCACTGCTGATATCCTATACCCCTTCCCAGTCTCAATCCGCCTTCCCAGGTCAACTCAGTCTTGTGCCACCAAAATCACCGGCATAGGTCTGAGTAGACCCATTTGGGTAGCAGAGGCTTACCCCTGGGCAAGGGAACAAAAAATCCCTTACCCGGTGGAGACCTCCAGGACTGCCCCGTCCCACAGGATGCAGTGCATGCTCTGGTGTCACAGCTGCATCGGCAGGGAGGATATAGTTAGGATTGGTCTGCTAGGATATTAAATACATGCCTCAGAGTCAGAGATCATCTCAAAAGGCACTGTAACAAAACAAGGTTTGACCAAACTCCTGAAGCATAATGCCTTTCAAGGAACCATTTAAAGAGGACAAAGGGCGCAGCCACAGCAGTCGACCTCCCTCCATCTCCCTTTCTCCTACTCATTTTTCTGTCAACAAATGAATAAACACACTCCCCTACATCTTATTATGGTCAAAGTGCGCTGAGGGCAGCATTAGGCTGCACCACAAAACTGATGATTCCTCAGTTTCTTCTTAACAATAACAAAAAATATCTGAGGTTCATTTGGAGAAAGAATGCAGTTGAGAGAAGGCTTAAGGGCAGAGGTTTTTGCTGACACGTTCTTCTCTTGTTAAAAAAGCCTAGAAAACTGTACTACTCTGATTACAGAAATAGTAACAGCATTGTTGCTCTCATAACCTTCTGCCTTCTGGAACCTTTGGAGACAGTTTGTGGTACTTCCTCTTAACAAAGGTCAACTCCGAAAGCCTGGAATGAGGAGATCATGCTGTCACGCCTGTTTGGACTAAGTCTACAAATGCATGAAATAGTTTATGCCACTAATAGGCTTAGTGGACTGTCTCATAGTTGCAGCCTGTCTGGAGTAAACACATCCACAGAGAAGAGTTAATCAAAAACAGCCCATATGATAAACTCTATGCAAATAGCCCAATTCTCCACTTGAAAACAGAGGTGGGCATATGAGCCCAGCAGAAAGACCCTGTGCAAACATTTAGTCAGTGTTGAAATAAATGGTGGGGTGTGGGTGTCGGGACTAACTTGTCCACTAGGTTGACTAAGGCAGTCACCTCAGGTAGTGGAATGGCAGGAGGCACCTACCACCGGCTTCTGTCTGCCCACTTCCACTGCACCTCATCCCACTCCCTGGATTCAAAAGGAAGAGAGAAATGGTATGGGATGGAAGAACACCTCTGATGTTTTAGCTCATTATTCCCCTCTCCTTCATACCTTCTTCAGCTCTATTTCCCTCTTCCCTTTCAAATCCAGAGAGCAGGAGGAGAAGGAGTGTGGAGACAGAAGCTAGTTTAGTGCTAAATGAGGGGGGGCATTTGGCATGCTACCTCAGTTCCCCCCCCCCCCGTATCTGTGACTTCAGCATCCACGGGTTTGTCTCACTGCGGATGCTTTGCGGATATGAGGGGCCAACCCAAACATGTTTGAAAAAAAAAAGTTAAAGAGCAGTTTTTTTATCTTTCAGATGCAAACTGCTGCTTGTTCTTCCTTTAACAAGCTTAAATCATGCTCCAGAAACCTCTTCCGGGTCACACAGCTCCCCCTCCCTTACCCAGGAGCATGATTTAAGCTTGTTAAAGGAAGAACACGCAGCGGTTTGCATCTGAAAGGTAAGAAAACTGCTTTTTAACTTTTTTTTTTCAAAAATTTTTAGGTTGGCCCCAGTATCCGCGGATTTCAGTATCCACGGAGGTTCCAGGAACAGAACCCCTGTGGATACTGAGGGCCAACTGTACCATGAGGACTTAGGCCAGCCCTTGGGAGTCAGGACCATGTCCCAAGCTGACCTCCACACGTTCAAGGCATACACAGCACAGGAATGTATACAAGTACATCTGACTACAAATATGCCCCATACATGCAGGTTATGGATCACGCAAATAGCTCCTATGGAAGTGATACAGGCACAAGGGGTGGGGCCAGTGGATACAACCCCAATCTCCCCTTTTGCACATTCACTTCTGTACAGAATGAGCATTTTCACAAGGCTAAAGACTCTGCCATTTCAGTTCCCACCGAAGGAATGTGCATCTAATTCGTCCTTGATATGTTTTTAAAAAATGAATAATTAACACTTAACACAGCTGGTCTGACAACACTCATCTCTGTTGTCTTTCCATTGTTGCAAAAAAAAAAAAAGGCACACAACAAAGTCTTCCTTATGGTTTCACTTTAAGCAGCCGTGTTTCTGTTTAGTTACAGGGGGAAAAAACCCACAGCAGCAGTTACACAACAGGGAAGCAGGCTCCTCTTCTACACAACGTGGCTCTGCATGCTGCTGTGCTGGGCAGGAGACAGCCCGATCATCAATTCCCTGGGCCTGGTAACAGTATAACATGAGGCCCCCATTCTCTGCAACTTCCCTCCCTTCCCCCTAAGGTCTTATGTGTTTTGAAATTCTGAATAGTGAAGAATAGCTTCTTCAGAGCCTCTGCTTAAGCTCCTTACATTTCTGGCAGCTTGATCTGTATTTATAGGAGGCAGGCAGGGCAGCAGGACACGTCTTAATATTAATGATACATGAATGCAAGATCAAGCCGCCTTTAAACACCACCCCTTATCCCTGGAACCTAGTGTCAAGTCCTCTCTGCACTCTGGAAACCAGAGGCCTAACTCATTTACTAGCACATGTTCTGGGCCCTTTAAATGCTTACTGACACCACTGGCTCCTACTGTTCCTGGGTTCTCAGTACCTATCTCTTTTGTAAAGCTGCTTGTCCCATTCTCCTGCTGCCAACCAGATGCGACACCCTGTTAGCTCCGCCAGGCCATGTATAGCTTAGGAAGTGCTAGTGAAAACAAAGGAATTCTGGGACTTGTAGTTCATGAGAGAGCATGTTACATAAGAAGACTGTTTCCTATTAAAGTGCTCTAGTGCAGGGGTTCTCAACCCCTTCCCGGCCGAGTACCACCTCCGGCGCCACTTGCCTGCTACGTTCCACCGGAAGTGACTGGTGATGACATCATCCTGCTTCTTGGTTTGGGGGTTTTCAGAGGCCAGAAAATGCAGGTAGTAGGCTCTGGGCGGGTGAGAGGGACCTTCTCAGTGTTCCTGAGAGGCTCGGCCAAAGGCAGGAACCTCTCAGGAGTGAAAATGTGGCGCTGAAAGTGCTGCGTCAGAGTAGGGTTCCGGTGGTCCGGCAGTCCGAGTACCACCAGCAGTCTGCTGAAGTACCACTGGTGGTACTAGTACCACTGGTTGAGAATCCCTGCTCTCTCTTTGTGCTACAGAAGGCTCTGCTCACTGTTCGCAGTATTGCGTGTTCTCTTCTAACACTGCTACTAGTTGGGTCTCATCTGGACACCCCCTATACTTATCCGGAAATACGTTTCTGTGAACAACCTCAATTTAGCTTCAATGTCTTCCTCGAGATAACAGGCTGGACCCCCACAGAGCCTAACACCTTGGTCTGAGGGAGGAAATACTTGACAGGAGTTCTCTTTTGTGCAGCAAACACTCCTGGTTGGGGCAACGAAAAAAGAAAAACGAGAAAACTCATTTTCTTTCTAGGGATTCAGCACCACTCATATCCGTGCATGAGACTTTTTGCCATCCTCATAAATGTGCTTCCCAACTTACTGCTGCCGTGCTAGGCAATCATGCATTATTAGTGTATAAGAGCACGGAAGGTCGCATATCTTATACAAAAGTCCTTGATTTTTCATCCACGTATGAGAATTCTGAAATGTCTGGCAAGACTGGTTTGCTAAGCAATCATTCATGTTCTTCTCCAGCTCTTCCCTCTGTCCCCAAGAAAAGACCTCATACTGTCCTACATTGTTAACCATCATCACCAAAAGTGGTGGCAACAGTTATGCAAAGGGAAGGAAACAGGAAAGGGAAGTACACTCCTCCCATGAGTCCCGGGGTGTGTGTGGAGGGGCCAGACCCTAGAGCTACCTGCCTCTTGCCCCAATATACTCACCATAAGCAGCAGGCTACTATGGACAGGAGTGAGTGCAAACATTAGACATTCTTATAGCTGAAGCAAAACAATAAAAATAAGCACAGCATCCCCTGCTCTCAAAGCCATGCTCTCTCATATATTTAAAATGATAGATTTTCGAGGCTAGGCAGTAATATCCCCCCCCCCATGGAATCTGCCACCCGAAATAAACTGTTTCGTATCACTTTATGGCTGGAAAAGCACAGATATAGGAAAGTATGTGATAGATGAAATGTGTACTACAACATTGGAAAATTATCATGTGACCAATAGTTACAAAGAAATACATATTGTAATGTTTACCCTTTTTTATTACCATTGGTCTCATAATATCAGACCATCTGGTCACCCTTGTGCTGCACCACCTTATTTTATACAGCCAAATCTAAAAAAACCTAATAAATAACATTGCTTTTACTTCCCGTTGCTTTGGGTTACATTCATTACTTGTGAAATCTAACACCAAACATGTGCATCAAATCCACACAATTATTTACACAAAATGCATGCTTGATTGTAAATTCCATATCCCTGCATCCATTATACAACAATCCTCCATTTCCAATTACACCCTGGAGATCGAGGGAGCACCACGCTGGCTCAGCTCATAAAACGGCATTCCCAGTTTAAACAAGCTAATGACAATAAAGTGCTGACAAAACATCTTTTCACATGAAGGAAACATGCAGGGGTAAGAAACAAATACACCACACAAGAGGCTTCAGAAAAATAAATACAGATAAATGTTAGGGTGGGAATTCACTATCTTTCTGTATGTGCTGTTCTTCTACTATAGCAATGAAGACTTGTGATTGTATCCTTAATTGTATCTTTGTATCTTTAATCTTTATTAGGCATAACATTAACAGTGCTCAAAAGGGCTACTCCGTCCTGCAGCTATATCACTCTACCCTCTGAGTCTAGGTGCTGCTTCTAACTGGTCTCAATTAGTTCTTGTTAACTTCAACAACAAACTGTCCTCAAGCCTTGAAGAGACATTGTACTATTCCCACATCACACACACCCCACCCCTGTGTTTTTCTTAAAACACAATACAGTTGGCCCTCGGTATCCGCTGGGATTGGCTCCAGGACACACACACACTCACGGATACCAAAATCCACGGATACTCATCCCCATAAAAGAGCCACCGCAGGTGGGCAGGCAGGTAGGCACTAAGCTCCTCCAAGCTGCTGGGTGGCTGGCCGGCCGCACCCACCAATCGGAGGCATTTTCTCACACGGGCAGCCTTTCCTCGAAGTGAAATCCACAGCTCCCAAGTGGGAACGTGGCAGTGAGAAAAGTGGAGTATGGTCTGGCCGTGGGTCATGGAGCCAGGGTGGCACAGTTAGGTGGTCAGGCAATGGTTATGCAATGACACTCAGTGCAGAAATGGGGGGGGGGCAGAGGGTCAACATAGGACTGCCAAAATCCCAAGGATGCAACCAGAATGGACAGATATTTTGTACAAGCCATTTTCACTAAATATATCCTCTCATGTGGGCAACAGACAATGCAATGCTTAGTTTTTACGTATTTAGTGAGCTCCTTAGGATCTAAACATAGTTGTAATGTCCCATCTTTTTTCTCTATGATAATAATAAACCTACGGGTAATAATAAACATACTCATTCAGCGTGTTCATTTACCTTATCAATGATTCTTTAAGGCCACTGTCCTGTCTAGCTCTTTTTTTAGCCACCCTTTTTATAGTGTGGGACTCTTCTGATTTCTTCTTGCCTGATCTTTTGCTGGCTGTACACTTGGTCAATTGTAACTATTTCTATTTCTTGCGGAAGCTTTCATGGCCAGCTATTAGCATACAGTGTTGCAGAGATACAGGATCAGACGCCATGTAAAAAGACTCACTTGAAGTTTAAAAAACTCCTTCACTCCGTTCGCGGGTTTCCTCATATAGGCAGCCACAAACGGACAGAAATACCCCTTTAAAATCCAAGTTATGCAGCACTCCAACGTTTCGTTCCGTGTATTCCGGAACCTCTTCATAGGACAATCAATCGCTATGATTGTCCTATGAAGAGGTTCCGGAGTACACGGAACGAAACGTTGGAGTGCTGCATAACTTGGATTTTAAAGGGGTATTTCTGTCCGTTTGTGGCTGCCTATATGAGGAAACCCGCGAACGGAGTGAAGGAGTTTTTTAAACTTCAAGTGAGTCTTTTTACATGGCGTCTGATCCTGTATCTCTGCAACACTGTATGGTAACTATTTCTGTTTTGCCTTCCATGACCTGTAAAGTTTCGGCCTATCTCACTGCTTTGTCTAGGGTCAGATCCATGCCTTCCAAAAGTAGTTTTTGTAGTCTTGGATCTCCAATTCCTATTAAAATCTGATCCCTTATATTACATCAGTGAGCTGTTCAAAATTACGAGCCTAACTCATCAACTTTAAATCTGTGAAGAATTCCTTGGACTCACCTTTTTTAAAAAATTCATTTGTGGAACTTATATCCCTCAACTGTCTCATCGGTTTTGGTGTGCTGTATTCTGCAAACTTGTAAGACAGTCACATACCTTTTTCTCCCCCCTTGGTGCTATTAAAGACATTCATAGTTTTATTTCCAGCTATGTTCAGGAAAATTGCTATTTTTTTTTTGCTCTTTGTCTTTTTCCACATAGCCTGCTGCTTGCATATATAAATCAAAACTCAGTTGAATTTTTCCCCCCAGGATTCAGCAGCTTTTAGTGAGAGTTTTAGCTCCTTGGACGTGTTTAAACACTCCGTCTCCTCAACAGTTTCTTATCCTCTCTTTTCTTTGTACCCCACTTCTGGTACCATGTGCTGCTCTTCTGTGATAGGAATCAAGACTTCTGATTTCAAACAATTATTTAGTATTTAATAGATGTAACCTTTAACATGTTAACATCAAAAGGACATGTAGTATGTAACATTAAAAGGGCTATTCCTACAGCTGCATCACTCGCTGCTGCTTCTGACTGGTCTCAAGCTTCAACAACAAGCTTTCCTCAAGTTTCAGAGATGGTGTACTATTTCCACAGTGTACAGCACATCCAACCTCAGTTAAAATGTTACACATTTATTTATTGGCAATTTGTTACACATTAATGTCTGCCACATGCATGCATTTATTTATTTCATTTTATTTTAAATAATTCCGAGGCTGCCTTTTGGTCCCACTAAAGGGGCCACCTAGGTGGTTCGCAATAATTAAAAACAAACTTGAAACAGCCCAAACAGCTACAAAATAACTAAATAATCACAGCAGAGGCAGCCAACAGAGCATGTACATGTGCCCATGCACAGACATGTGACATGACTGCAATACAATGCAAGAATAGCACTGGCATGGGTGTAATAGAGATTTCCCTATGTCAATGTTCATTGTTATACTTTTGCTACATTTTTCCTACCACCCGCAGGCTCTTTTTACTACCACCTTACTACTACCTTTTTATAGCACCCAGATCTTTTTTGCTCCTGCTGCTTTATACATCTCTGCATATAATGTCTTGGTCAACCGTCTTGCCTCTCACTCTCCCCTCCACCATGGATCTGAGGGTTTGGTACCGGTTTCCCTCCACCTAAAGTACAGGTGGGCCCCCATATCCGCTGGGGATATGTTCCAGGCCCCTCTGTGGATACTTGAAACCGTGGATAAGAGCGAACACCCCCTCCATGGTTTCCTGAGGGGGCCCCCACCCTGCCTCCCCTGCAGGCAGGCATGCTTGCCCCCCCCAGCTCTTATTTTTCTTTCAGCAAGCTTTGTTTCTTTCTTAAAACAAACAGAGAAGCAGCCTCCATTGCAGGCAAGGAGAACAAGACTAAGTCCTAGAGAGGCTCTGCAAGGTTTCTGTTAACCTTGCAGAGCCTCTCTAGGACTTAGTCTCGTTGCTGATATGAAAAGGTATTACCACTTACACAAAAGTTAAAGCAAACAGAAGTGAGACCTGGACGATCTGGGGAAGCATGGCTAACCTGCACCCAATGAACTGGGACCAGGCAGGGAATCCAGAATAATAAAAAGAAATGCGTTGACAAGGTTGGATAAACAAGACAAAACAAAAGAAATGAGAAGAGGGATGCAGAGGACGGGCGACATGCAGGAATGGGCTGCTAAATGCCTCACAGTTGTCCTGAAGTGAGAGAGAGGCATATCTGGGTGCTGCTGTCTCCTGTTCACTCCTCTGCTCTGCATCCTCCAGCCCTCCTGGCCTGACCTGCATCTCTTTCAAAGGGCCAGGCTGTCAGTGCACTGGCACCCCAGCCACCTCCACTTGAGAGCAGTGCCACACAGTCACCACGGCAGTGGAGTCGAGTACCTCCTGCCATACACTGAAGTACCACCAGTGGTTGAATTGAAAGCACTGATTGAAAAGCACTGACTTACAGCCCAATCCTGCAGCCAGCAGCTGTCCTTAAATGGCCAGCCGCTGCATCCTAAGCCCATTGTAGGCTGCGCCGCCGGGCTCACCTCGGGGGAAGGAAGTTTGTTTCCTTCCGTTCCCCCGGTGTAAGCGGTGCAGGCCTCAATGGGCCTCCTCAGATGCACACCAGCTCTGGAGCTGGCGTGTATCTGGGGAGGCCGTGTAAGGCCAGCCCGGGCTGCAACAGGGCTTGGGATATTAGCGCAACTCAGAGCTGATATCCCTGCCCCCTCCCAGCCTGGGCTGGCCAATGGCCCCCTCCCTTGCTGTCCCTGCCCACCCTCCCCTCACCCCTGCGCCAACCGGCATGGGACTACCTGCATCGGCTGGCGCAGGTCGTGACGGGCAGTGGAGTAAGCGGTGTCGACCTCCACGCCAGCCCCGCTTACTCCAAGGGTGTCTGAAACTTGCTTTCCAGCATGTTTATGATACTCTAGGCTGGCGGAGCACTCACTCGACCAGCCTAATTCTATGCAGGATTGTGCCATTAGAGGCACTCTAGTCTTTAATTCTAAGGATATGCTGCCCTCCCACCCCCATGAGCCACTACTGTATTTTTTAATGAGCTCCTGTGGGGGTCCTCAGAATTCTAGTAAGAAACAAAGTAGATCCTACAAGACTGCAGTCTGTCATCTCTTGCTCCAGAGGTGCCCTACAGGTGCTTCTCAGTGCCTGCAGGAACAAGCCCCATAGTCCACCTGAGCCATGGCTGCACACCTCACAGTGTGGAAATTGCTATTTTTTCCCTGGTTCTGTTGACAGACTGACTTCATCCAGGAAACACACGAGGCCTTCCTCACTGAAGTTCCAATTGCAGTTTAGGGAACCAGATGTTCCTACTGGGTTTGGAATCCTTCTTGCTGGCAGTGCCTGGCTGTACGGAGTGTAATTGGTTATCCTAAGTTCCTAACTCATTTGCCATCTATTTTGAATCAAAGTCTAGTATTTGGGAAGCAGTTTCCAAATGTTAAAGCATTTACCTTCTGTTCACTTGATGCAAACACCATCATCTCCCATTCTTCCATCTGCTGAACTTCTTTTAGCATTTTGTATTTCAAGAGAAACCAGGAAGGATTACAGATAATCACAGCTGGAAAGGATTTCAGACATACCCTGGTAGTCTGTTGGCTCTATTCCTCTCTTCTCAGTCACAGGGTGCAATATTTTGGTACCAGACATCAGCTGCATATACAGAGGGTGGAGTAGAGTCCTTCGTCTTATTTTTTCTTAAAACTCTATGTATCACTTTCGGAAAAGATCGATTGTATCCCCTTTGAATACACTATTTGAAATGATTGATATACAGAGAAGAGAAAACCAACCCTAGACACACAAAAAGGACTGAAGTCAGGCACAATCTCAGTCCTTATTCCGGTACCAGATTTCACTGCGTTTTGGCTGTTTTGTAACATCAAATGTAGAGAGCATCAATTGTGAATGAAACTGTGAAAGAATGCTTAAAGCCCTCTTCTAAATTTGTGTGCTTTGAAGCATTTTTTTAAAAGTCTTATCACACCACCAGGTCCTGCCATTGAAATCTCAGATGCATCTGACCCAGCAACCCTTTTTGTGATAGACATCATTGCAGTTTGTATACTCAACCAGGTGAGCTCTTCCAAGTTTATTTTAGATTCTAGCGGCATTGCTCAGGACACCTGGTCATTTTACAGTCATTTGCTTTGGTAATGATCAGTTTCACACAAACTGGGAAGCAAGGAATCTATATACAACTACACTTGCAGCTGATTGGTTGAACTGGGTTGGAATCTTTACAAACATTTCCACATGTTCAGAAAACAAAGCCATGGGAGAAGGGAATATTTGGTGTTGCATACTCCCCATGTATCCCTTTTGCTCTAGATTGGACTTGTGTCCGCCCCTCTTTATACAGATTTAAACAAACAGGCCTGCTGCCATCATGTATAGTCTGAGCCTGAGAAACCAGAAGTAACCCATCACACTGTCCAGACATGTTGGGACACAAGCTAAATAAAATTCCTGCATTACTCATCAGTTCTGTAACAGTCTAGTTAGTACTTTGTATCCCCAAACACGTTCTTCTTCGTGTCCAAGGCATCTGCTTTTATTTAAATCAGTTTATGACTTTAATTATTCTTGAGACTCAAACCAAACAACTCCACCACCCAAGCTAGCCCTTTATCTGAGTCTGACAGTTCTCTTAAAATATAAGCATTCAACGGCACCCATTCTCAAAATGATATGAAAGTCTTCTTCAAGCCTAACTGCCTTGAATCATAACAACAAAGAGAAGTTTACACTAAAAGATCAGCATCAGGGAGTAACTATTTCTGAATCGCTTATACTGCTTTTGAGAGTTTCATGTGGTTTTGACGTTAAGCGCAATAGCAGCCTGTCAGTCAATTAGTGAGTAAAATCTTATTCATTCATCCAGGAAACAAACACATCAGAAACAATCATAATGGGTTTTGCCTCATTTTTTGAAATGGGCCTTGGCAAATCAATACCACATGGATGACTGTTCCATTACTAGAGGATTATTTTCCAATGGCGGCAACAATGAAATACCAGGCAGAGCACACAAGGCTCTTGTTTACTCAGTAGTAGTTTAGGCTGAGATTCTAATCCTAATAACATATGAACAGATCTTGACAGGCGAATTAAAGCAGGCCTCCTAACTCTACCTCTTTGAGTGCCAGCCTAACTCTGCTTTGCTTTGCTTTGCTTCCTGATCCCATTCCAAAAATGACTAGGAACAGACCTAGGCCCATCTAGTCCAGCATTTTGCACTCAGCGGCGGCTAGACCTATGCTTCTAGAAAAACCAAAACAATGTGAGTTTGCCCTAGCATCTTGTATTCAGAAGTACTGTACACTGTTTCTGTATCTGTAGGCTGCATTTAGCCATTGTGGGCCCAAACCTATCCAACTTTCCAGCGCTGGAGTAGATGGGCCTTGGTCTGTTCCTATTCATTTTTGGAGAGGGATTAGGAAGCAAAGCAAAGCAAAGCAAAGCAAATCAGAGTTAGGATTGGGCCCTGTGGCTAATGGCCATTGACAGACTCCTCCTTTCGTAAAAATGCAAAACAGAAATGGAGCTCAGGCAGGTGCCAAAGGAGAACCAAAGGAGAAAGGAGAAGGCGGGGTATCGGCACTGGGTTGTGCCGATATCCACAATTGGGGCCTCTGGCGCTTACACTGGGGGAAGGGGACGTTCATCCTCTTCCCCCGAGGTGAGCCCAGGCCACGCTGGCACAGCCCGAATCTTGCTTAGGATGCAGAGGCTGGTCATTTTGGATGGCCACCACATCTTAGGCAGGATTGCGCCTTCAGTGACTGGAAAAGCCACAAATGCAAGTTTTCTAAACACAGAAATAGCCATTGCAGTCTTCTGAGTGTCCCCACTTCAAATATTACAGAAGAACTGAAACAAAATAAAATCTGAGAAATGTTTACGATACGTAGACAAACTAGAAAATCTTTCAAAACAAAACATCAGGACTAGCTGTAATATTGCAACAGAAAGCTTCGTCAGTGTGACTGTCTGACTTTATTTATCTGAAGGGGCAGCCATTAGGGAGATAACTTTGTGAAGATGCTGTCTGAGGGAATGCAGCAAGTGTAAGAAAGGGTTGGAGACTCTGACTGCTGAAGGCTGAGGTTCTGGCCAGTTGATTGAGAGGCATTCCAGTAATTCTGGAGATCTGTTCTTGGAAAGCTGAGTGCTGTCTGAAACAGAGCTATACCATTGGAGGAAATGGGAGCTGATTTGCCCCACCCTCCCCAGAATGCACTGCCCTGTTGGCTACAACAGCTGTCAAACAACCCAGGAAGAAGAGCACTGTAGTGCATGTGCACTAACATCCTATCCAACTTACGCCACTGGTGTAACCCAGCGGTGCAGCAAGAACGGAAGGCCCCAGAACAGAAAGGGGATTCAAATCCTCTCCAAAGGGGAATTCAAAGGGGATTTGAATTCCCTTTCCATTCTGGGGCCTCCTGTTCTCACTGCACCGCTGGGTTACACCAGTGGCATAAGTTGGATAGGATTGCGCTGTTTATGAGTCAGTGTTAAGGGAGGCATTGCTGTACTCTGGAGCCAAGGGCTATGACAACAATAACAGATGTGAATTGGTCTTACATATTCCTTTATGACCATTGGACTCTAAATGCTTCTTCTAAATTCACAAAAAATGTTCACTGACATTTCTCTAGAAAGATACTGCATGATGGATAAGTTATTTGAGCACTAGTAAAGTTAGTACTGTAGAATTTTTGTTTTCCTACCATCCATTTTCGCCTAGATCAACTCCTATCCAAATGCACAGAGATGCACACAAGCATGACCTTGTGACTAACTTGAGTCCATTAATTTCAATAGGACTTATGTCATGACTAATGTCCTTTGGAACAGCCTAATTAGTATGTCCAGAGATGGCTGTGAAAAGAAATGGCAGCAGAATGAAGCATTTTGTCAAGTGTGATAGTAGGAGCATTTTGCAGATCAAGCTGCTCTTGGCTTTTATCATCGTTGGATTACAGCAACTATCAGCTCAGGGACATTACAGAGAGAGAGAGAGAGAGAGAGAGAGAGAGAGAGAGAGAGAGAGAGAGAGAGAGAGAGAGAGAGAGAGGAGATTGTTAATGACCTTTTCTGTCTTTTTTTTTTTTTTTTTTTGATGGAACTGTCTTATCCAAGGCCAGATAAGGCAATTCAATGGTCCTTGGATTTGCCACACGAATTGCATTTACTAAGTACTACATTATACTCACTCACCTTTCGTGCTGGAAAGGTTCACACTGTTTTATTCTTTGATTTTTTGGGAGAAGTCTGGTTCTCTTCTAACATTTCAGCTCAGGAAGTTGGGCACGCAAAACTCATATTCAAAACACAGTTTGTTTGGCCTAACATACCAGTTTCATGACTTACAGTATTTGATTTGTTCTTTTAGTAACCAATTTTTACTGAAGAAGAGGGCAGTTTTTCTCCTCAGAAGTGCGTCACCAGGAGCTTAATTGAAAGCACACACCAGCATTTCACTGCCTGCACTAAGTTTCCTATTGTCTTCTGGGCATGTTCCCTGGTGTCGTTTTCTTCTCAAAATGATCAGCTTCCTACAAAGCTTAGCAAAGCCTCTCGCTGTGTGAGGCCAACCACCTATTAAGAACAGCCTGAGAAGTAGTGTGCAGGATCCCATCTCCTGATCTAGAACTGAGATCTTCAGAACTAAACAGATTCTCACTCATCACAGCCAAACACTACACATGTTTAGTAAAAAGGTGTAAGACCTTTAAAAATGAAATTTTAGTTTATTATTAATCCTTACACACGCGTTTGTCAAGTGTTGATAGCTTGGAGGGTATATGTTAGTTACTCCCTTGTTAAACCATCTCCATTGGCTTCCTAACTGGGTACAACTCAAGGTGCTGACTGTTACCTTTATAGCCCAATCTTTTCCTGCGCTAGTCCACAGCATGCAGCGGGGAGGGGGGGCATCAAGATGGCCTGGCAGAGATAAGTAAATATTTTCCTTACCTTCCTATAGGCCACCTGGCCACTAATGGGTCTCCTCGGACCTATGCTAGCTAGTTAGCTGATGTAAGCCCAAGGAGACCCAGGAGGCACTTCAGGGTGGGGAAAAGGGGATAGGCTCTCAACATGTGCAGCTGCTACTGAGATCCTGCCACTCCCAACCCAACCCAGCCTGCTCCCCACTGAACCGCCCATGATCCTCCCCCAAACCACCCTGCTGCCACCCTACCTGCTGCTGCCCTACCTGTTCCCGTGGGGCATCAAAGAGTGGCCCAGTGTGCACAATGGTGGCATGGCTTTTGCACCACTGTTCCAGGACTTATAGTGGTGGCTTGCAAGACCCGTCACCATAAGCCCAGGATAGGATTGGGCTGATAAGGTCCTAAACAGTTTGGAGCCTAGGTGCCCCCAGGATCACCTGCTCCCCCATGACGCGTTCTGCTTATTTCAAGATTCAGGGGAAGCTCTGCTTTGAATGCAAGTGCCAACTGAGATTCAGTGGGGCAGGGTCTTTTCCTTGTTGATGCTTCAACTTCAACTGGAACTCCTCCCTTTGGGGGTTTGTGTGGCCCCACCTATTCTCTCCTTCATGGATCATTGCCTTGTCATGGCGAAGGGGCTTGCGTAACTCAATGAAGCCATGAGCTATGCCGTGCAGGGACACCCAAGACGGACAGGTCGTAGCAGAGAGTTCTGACTAAAAGTGATCCACTGGAGAAGGAAATGGCAACCCACTCCAGTAACCTTGCCAAGAAAATCCCATGAACAGTACCAAAAGGCTAAAGGATATGACGCCGGAAGATGAGACCCTCAGGTTGGAAGGTGTCCAATATGCTACTGAGGAAGAGCAGAGGACTATTCCAAGTAGACCCAGAAAGAATGAAGCGGTTGGGCCAAAGCCAATAGGACGTCCAGCTGTGGATGTGTCTGAGGTTGAAAGGAAAATCCAATGCTGCAAGGAGCAATACTGCTTAGGAACATGGAATGTGAGGTCTATGAATCAAGGCAAGCTGGATGTGGTCAAAAATGAGATGATAAGATTGAACATTGACATCTTGGGAATCAGCGAACTAAAATGGACGGGCATGGGCGAATTTAAGTCAGGTGACCATCATATCTACTACTGTGGGCATGAATCCCTTAGAAGAAATGGAGTAGCCCTCATAGTCAATAAAAGAGTGGGAAAGGCAGTACTGGGGTGCAACCTCAAAAACAACAGAATGATTTCAGTTCGAATCCAAGGCAAACCATTCAACATCACAGTAATCCAAGTGTATGCCCCAACCACTGATGCTGAAGAAGATGAAGTTGACCGGTTCTATGAAGACCTACAACACCTTCTAGAACTAGCACCCAAAAAAGATGTCCTTTACATTATAGGAGACTGGAATGCTAAAGTCGGAAATCAAGAAATAAACGGAACAACAGGCAAGTTTGGCCTTGGAGCGCAAAATGAAGCAGGGCAAAGGCTAACGGAGTTCTGTCAAGAGAACACGCTGGTCATAGCAAACACTCTTTTCCAACAGCACAAGCGGCGACTCTACACATGGACATCACCAGATGGTCAATACCGAAACCAGATAGATTATGTGCTTTGCAGCCAAAGATGGAGAAGCTCTATACAATCAGTAAAAACAAGACCTGGAGCTGACTGTGGCTCAGATCATGAGCTTCTTATTGCAAAATTCAGGCTTAAACTGAAGAATGTAGGGAACACCACTAGACCAGTCAGATATGACCTAAACCATATCCCTTATGAGTATACAGTGCAGGTGAAGAATAGATTTAGGGCATTAGACCTGGTAGATAGAGTGCCTGAAGAACTATGGACGGAAGTTCGTAACATTGTACAGGAGGTAGCAACTAAAACCATCCCAAAGAAAAAGAAATGCAAGAAAGCAAAGTGGCTGTCAGATGAGGCTTTACAAATAGCTGTGGAAAGAAGGAATGTGAAAAGCAAGGGTGAAAGGGAAAGATATAAACAACTGAATGCAGATTTCCAGAGAATAGCAAGGAGAGATAAGAAGGCCTTCTTAAATGAACAATGCAAGGAAATCGAGGAAAACAACAGAATGGGGAGGACTAGAGATCTCTTCAAGAAAACTGGAGATATCAAGGGAACGTTTTGTGCAAAGATGGGCATGATAAAGGACAAAAAAGGCAGGGACCTAACAGAAGCAGAAGAGATTAAGAAGAGATGGCAAGAATACACAGAAGGACTATACAAGAAAGATCTTAATGTTCCTGATGACCACGCTGGTGTGGTCACTGACCCAGAGCCGGACATCCTAGAGAGTGAAGTCAAGTGGGCCTTAGGTAGCATTACTAACAACAAAGCTAGTGGAGATGATAATATCCCAGCTGAGCTACTTAAAATCCTAAATGATGATGCTGTGAAAGTGCTGCACTCAATATGCCAACAATTTTGGAAAACTCAGCAGTGGCCAAAGGATTGGAAAAGGTCAGTTTACGTTCCAATTCCAAAGAAGGGCAGTGCCAAAGAGTGCTCAAACTATCGCACAATTGCACTCATTTCACATGCTAGCAAGGTTATGCTCAAAATCCTACAAGCTAGGCTTCAGCAGTACGTGGACCGAGAACTACCGGAAGTACAAGCTGGGTTTCGAAGAGGCAGAGGAACTAGAGATCAAATTGCCAACATGCGCTGGATCATGGAGAAAGCACGAGAGTTCCAAAAAAAACACCTACTTCTGCTTCATTGACTATGCAAAAGCCTTTGATTGTGTGGATCACAACAAACTGTGGCAAATTCTTAAAGAGATGGGGGTACCAGACCACCTTACCTGTCTCCTGAGAAACCTGTATGTGGGTCAAGATGCAACAGTTCGAACCGGCCATGGAACAACTGATTGGTTCAAAATTGGGAAGGGAGTACGGCAAGGCTGTATATTGTCACCCTGCTTATTTAACTTATATGCAGAGTACATTATGAGAAATGCAGGGCTGAATGAATCGCAAGCCAGAATCAAGATTGCCGAGAGAAACATCAACAACCTCAGATATGCAGACGATACCACCCTAATGGCAGAAAGTGAAGAAGAACTAAAGAGCCTCTTGATGAGCGTGAAGGAGGAGAGTGCAAAAGTTGGCTTGAAACTCAACATTAATAAAACTAAGATCATGGCATCTGGTCCCATCAATTCCTGGCAAATAGAAGGGGCAGAAATGGAAGCAGTAACAGATTTTACTTTTCTGGGCTCCAAGATCACTGCAGACGGAGACAGCAGCCAAGAAATGAAAAGACGCTTACTCCTTGGAAGGAAAGCTATGGCAAACTTAGACAGCATAATAAAAAGCAGAGATATCACCATGCCAACAAAAGTTCGCATAGTCAGGGCGATGGTGTTCCCAGTAGCAATGTATGGTTGCGAGAGTTGGACCATAAGGAAGGCTGAGCGCCGAAGAATAGATGCTTTTGAACTGTGGTGCTGGAGAAGACTCCTGAGAGTCCCTTGGACTGCTAGGAGATCAAATCAGTCAATCCTAAATGAAATCAACCCTGACTGTTCCCTGGAAGGACAGGTACTAAGGCTGAAACTCACTTCTCTTTGTCTACACAACAATAAGGCTGCATATACAGATATATGTAATTAGCATGGGGAGCTCGCTGCTGGCCTGCACTTGCTTCTTATTGATCAGATGTACAACTGAGGCTGAAGCTCAAATATTTTGGCCACCTAATGCGAAGAGAGGACTCTCTAGAGAAGACTCTGATGCTGGGAAAGATTGAAGGCAAAAGGAGAAGGGGAAGGCAAAGGATGAGATGGTTAGACAGCATCACCACCGATGCAACGAACATGAAAATGAGCGAACTCAGGAAGATAGTGGAGGATAGGAAGGCCTGGCGGGATATGGTTCATGGGATCATGAAGGGTCGGACACGACTTAACGACTGAACAACAACAACACCACCTATTCTGAGCTTTCAGCATCTTTTGAAGATATCTCTCTTTCATTGTGCCTTTGGGCTAGGTGTGGAGGGCTTCTCTGGTTGAATTAGTTTTTAATTTATCTGCTATACTGGCAGGGGTTGAGTTTTTATTGTATATTATTTCATTGCATGTAATTTTTAAACTTATGTTGTGAAGCACTTTGCCACCATTCATGAAAGAGGCATATATTTTTTAAAAATAAATATTTTTTACTCTTAGCAAACAACACATCTTTGTCTGGGGACCCCCACCTTGTGCACAATATGGACTATCACAGGCTTGAAAAGCAGGGTCTGAAATAGACTGTAATTTCTGTCACCTATACTGAAATCTACAGGCCTTTTCATAACCAAGCTCAATCATATTACATATAGTCATTTTGCAGACGAATTGGGGCTTCTCCAATACAAGACCATCAAGGCATGTTGAAACATAGTGTGTGTACTGTTAACCAGGAGGGGAAACCTGTGAAGTAAACAGTTTCGCTTGAGGTGGCCATTTTGAATCTTTGCCATCAGTTGGATGATGCTGAAAATATGATTGATTATGATGATCCTCCAGAAAAGAAACATTCTCAAAGAGCTATGTTGTTCAAAAGAAGTTATCTAGATAGAAATAGTGTCGTCTGGTAACACTGGAATAGTTTAGGAACTGAATATCAGTGGCACAGATTATAGCCAGATTGACAAGTGATAAATCTACTTTACTGTTGCAGGTGCATACAAAGAATTGTTCCCCAGCTGGGTTAAGTTTTTTAAAATTATTATTTCAACAAAGTAGTACATGTATTTTAGGCTCCAAACGCAAGAACTGAGATTGGCATAAACATCTGATTTAAACAGGCAAAGAGCAAGGAAAGTTCCTCATGAATTAGCTGTGTTTTGCAACAAACACCTGCATGATTGTGCTGAGGGACTGAGGGGATAGAATGGGAAAGGGATGAGGGAAGAAAATCCTGACAGCCAGCCAATTCCCTGATTTTGGGAATTGTGACAATTTGCACGTACTAAAATGCCTAAGATTGTTCTTCAGTTTATTTTCTGTGCAATTTTACAATTTCCACTACACTCCCTTCTATAGCTTTCTTATAACACATCTAATCTGTCTTTCAAAATGGTCTCTCCAAAGCAGTTTACCAATTAATCTATAAAGCTGCATAGCAAATCATATCTGTAGTTAGATTTTTTTTTCCTTAGCTCCTGGTTGCCAAATCAGATTATCACCATGGCCGGCCAAGTCATAAGGTGAACTGATACAGCTTACATCAGTGGCAGATGGCGGGGGGATGAGGGGGCAGCAGATTTGGGGTACCCGTCACCCTGAGTCTGCTGCTGCCTCCCTCCAGCCCACCACGGACACGAGCCACATTGATCCACTTCCAGCTCAGTCAAGTGGAAAGCCAATCAACTGCCTCCTTACAGTGCTCCATTGTGCAGGACTTCTGGTTTTATTTATAGGGACTGCACAAAGAAGCTCCTTCATTTGCTTGGTCCCTTTAAATAAAACTGCAAATCTCACAAATCCAGGTTTGTGAAAACCACACAAGGAGCATGATAAGGGGCTTTCCCCCCCCCCCAGTGCCTGTGGCAGAGGCAGCAGCAGTGTCAGGTGGTGTCCCAGTTCGCGCTGCCCCTGCGTATCGTCCTGGTTCAAACACTGTAAGACATTAACCTTGCACTCTGGAGAACAAGTACCTGTTCCGTGCTCCCTGTGCCACCATGACAGATAGTCAGAGGAAAGAATTGCAGGTACTTCAGTCCAGCCAGATGCAGTATAAATTGCAGGGATGAGGAAAACTCAGAAGAGAAATTATTAACTCTATGTGGATTCCACCTGAAACTAGAGACTTACCAGAACCCAAGGAGGTCCTCCTAGAGGCCTCATCAGATAGCAGAATTACCAGAACATATCATACAGGTTTAATGGCTCCAGAATGCTCTTCTAGTCAGTGGTGCACTAGAACTGTTACATACATTTTTTGTTAATTTTCAGACAAGAATTCCCTTTTGGGTCTTCCTGCTGCCTCTTCTGATGGATTTTTGTGAATATTTTTGATGGTGCTGTTTTATGTGTGTTGGGGGTAGTGCTCTGTGATGTATTCTGCTCTCTAATTTGGTTTACTGTGCTGCTAATTTTTATAGTTGTATTTTGTAAATGCATTATTTTTTATTTTACTGTATTGTAATAGAGTTGTTTTACTGTATTTATTGTTGAATATCAAGGGTGTCAAACTCATTTCATAGAGCAGGGCGAATAGCATTCATGATGCTTGCTGAGGGCTGGAAGTGATGTCATTAAGCAGGAAGTGACATCGTCAAGTTATGACCAGAAATAAGCACTTTTTTCTCACTTGGGAACTCATTAGCTGCAAATGACAGAAGAGAAAATATACAAATCTTGACCATATTTTCAAGATGAAAGAGCCCAATTATTACGCAGCATCACTTTGCAGCTGAGAGGTGCTCTGCAAAGTGATACCTCTGCAGAAGCGGCGCTGCTGAAAGGGCGGTCCACATGATAATTGAGCTCTCCCAGAGCTTCGGCAGTTTCTCCATTTCTCTTGGTCTGTCTTTTTCCCAGTACCATTCCTCACCTTCTGAGACCTCCCTCCAGCTCTACCTCCCAGCACCTTGGCAGAAGCGGCGCTACTGAAAGGGTGGTGCTGGGAGAGCCCAATTATAACACAGACCACAGCAGAAGTGGCATTGCTGAAAGGGTGGCCCACATGATAATAGTGCTCTCCCAGCACTGCACTTTCTGCAGTGCCACTTCTGCCGATGCATCACTTCGCAACTCAGCAGTTGAGAGCAGCTGATGGTGGTGCTGGGAGAGTCCAATTATTATGTGGATCGGGAAAGAGCTTCTGAAAGCCATATCTGGCCTGCTGGTCTTATGTTTGACACCCCAGTTGTATATTTTTTATGTTTGTAAGCTGCCTTGGGTGCCCCATTGTGGGGGGAAAGGCAGAATAAAAATGACTCAATAAACAAACAAACAAACAAACAAACAAATATTCATCAAAGACACCAGGCATTGTCTAGACTAGAGAATAGGCTAAAATGCCAAATGTTGTGCCTTGCAGTGTATTGCCACCAATTATGTATTTATGATTTTTATGAGGAATTTTACAACTCAAAGGTTACAAATGCATAACATGTCTTTATAGCTTAGAATAAATTCTAAAACAAGTTCCTTCCTGTCCAACTCCAGTGAGGGAAAGTCATGGCTTTTCTGGAGCCCATCAGTGAAACAACGATCCATAAATTATCCAATGAAGTAAGTGAAAATAAGAGATTATCTGGTAAGGATCTAACATTTTGCTGAATCGCATGAATCATCCTCATCATGGACAGTCTATAAACAGTCTCCACATGCTAAGAAGTAAATCAACCATTTTGTGACATGAGCATGAGATTTGGTTTCATACTTCATTCTTCTGAAATATTCTCATTATCAATTTAATCACTGTCAGAGGTAATGCAAGATCTTTCTTGGATCTTTCTAGCAGCCAGACATTCTCTTCTTCTGCTCTAAGTAGTAATTTTAGAAAATTACACTGTTTGTTTGAATCTTGGAGCTTCTATACATTGACCCCAATTCAGTATCTAGGTGATTTATTGGGTGCAGACACAATTCCTGAGCGTACAGGATTTCCCTCTGACTTATATGGAGCAGCTCCATTCATACACATCCCTTCCCTTTGTGTGCATGATGAAGGCTATCATCTGAAAAAGAGTGGGGAAGATAAGAGTGGGGAAGACTTTGGGGGTGCCTCTGCAGGTGGGAGAGCTCTATTTCTATATTTGATCCTTCACATTTGCAAAAGATTGCTGGTTCAGGACAATAAAAATTAATCAGTGGCAAGAACAGCCAATGGCACAATGGCTACAGTTTGGAATATTATTATTATTAATTAACAACAGTATTTATATACCGCTTTTCAACAAAAAGTTCACAAAGCGGTTTAAAGACAAAAGCAATGATTAAATGGCTCCCTGCCCCAAAAGGGCTCACAATCTAAAAAAGATGCAGAAGAACACCAGCAAACAGCCACCAGAAAAGACACTGTGCTGGGGTGAACGGGGGGCAGTTACTCTCCCCCTGCTAAATATAAGAGGATCACCAATTGAAAAAGTGCCTCTTGCCCAGTTAGCAGGGGTAACATTCTCTGGTTGGTGGACTTGCTTACTTATGGGTTGGACTGTTGCTCAGTTGTAGAGCACCTACCATGCACATATAAAGCCCCAGTTTCCATCCCTAACATCTCCAGCTAGGATTGGAGAAAGAGCCAGTTCAGAGAAGTCACCACTGGCCAACATAGGTGGTGTTGACCTAGAGATGAATCAGTGATCTGACCCAGGATAAGGCAGCTTCTTATGTTTGTAACTTGATTCAATAGGAAGATGGAGTTTACAAGCTTTTTCTATCCAATTTACAATAGTACTCTATAGTACTGACCTGCATAATTTGTTGCCTACTAAACTGCCCACCATGGGATTGAAAAACCTCTTTTTTCCTGCCTGCCTAGAGCTGCAGAAACAAACAGGTCACAAACTGTCAAGTTCATAGAAAGGTTGTATTTCTTTTTGCCACTCATTTGCATTCTCCAGTATCATTTGCATTCTCCACTCATTTGCATTCTCCTTTTAAGGCCTCAGATTGCAAGGTGAGCCTTCAGAATGAAATGAATTTACGGTAATTCCCAGGGATGCTGCATAGATCATTGTAACTTGATAGATCTGTAGCTTACATATACAGCAATACCTTGCACTCTCGTCTGGTTAGGGACCAGAGCATGGATGTAAGTCAAAAATGGATGAACATTCCCAACAGAGAATAGCATGCAGATCTGATGTGTAAACAACTGACATTTTATGGAGTTCTTTGCTTACTAAAGGTCTTACGTTCAATTCCTGGATTTCCAGGTAAGATAGGGAAAGGCCCCTGTCTGAAACTCGAGAGAGCTACTGCCAATCAGTGTAGACCACAGTAAACTGGATGAACCAGTGGTCTGACTCAGGCAGAGTCAGCTAAAGGCAGTTTAGATGTTCATGCTCATCATAAGGACAGTGTGGATTCAACTTCAACTTCACTTTATCAAATATCCTCACTTTGTAAATAAACAACCATGATTTCTTCAAATATTCTTATGCAGATCAGTGAAGGCTGATATAATTTGAACAGAAAAGTACACAGGTGGGAAAGGGTTAACTTAAAGAAAAACATAAACCAAGGAATCGACTACAGTTTTGAGACTGTTGGTACGGAGATGAGTCTTGGGTCACCCAGCAGCTGGAAGAGGAGATGAAATATTCAGTTCAACCCTTAATGCCAATAAACTAGCATCTCATCGGACGCCCTGATTTTTCATTAAGCCCTCCGTTTTGGTTTCCACCCATGCTCTCCCTTCCACCCCTGCTCTCCTCATTTCCCTTATGACTTCTGCTGCAAAACATACTGTATGCATAGCTGGTGAAAAAATACTCCCTGAAGGTGATGTCATAAATTAGTCTGAGAACATGTTTGAAGTGAATTAAATGGGAAAGAATGGGATCCCAGTGGGGAATGAACATGAAAAACTCCACTGAGTTTTTTTCTCTCTCCCTCAGCTCTCTACACCCTGGCAACAATCAATGAGTCACCTCCATGATGATGCATCTGGCATCTTCTACTCATAAAGCCTAAGCCTGCATCCCATGAGAGTTCTTTGTGAAGGAAAGCATAGCTTTATGTCACGGTAGCAGTGCAACAGGGAGGAGCCGAAATGATCCATGTCCCAAGGAAGGCCCATCATGCAATACATAGTCATCCTCCTCTTCCTGTATAAGCTGTTCATAAAACCAAGCTACAACATCCATGCCAATTGTTCCTATTTTCTGATAACTGTTGCTAGTGCAACACTGTCTCTATTTTGCAATTGGGGAAAAATGTGGGGTTGCCTTAGAGTGCACACATGTGCAAGACAGTTTCTACCTCCTCCTCCAGTTCTCATTAGATTAACAGCGCAATCCTCCGGAGCTTTAGGGCGGCAGAGCAAGTGTTACACCGCCCTAAGCTGTCACAAACGTGCCGTAAGGCACGTTCACAGTGACTCTAGAGTAAGAGCCTCCGGCACTAGGCTCCACCGCCAGGACGTCCCCACAGCCGCCAGAGGCAGGAAAGAGATCCCCCGGCGGGTGCAGGGGTGGTCCGGGCAGCAAGGGAGGGGGCCATTGGCCAGCCGGCCTGGGGGGGCGGGGATGGCGTCCACCGTATCCCCGTCTCCCGCCGGGCTGACTCGGCCGTTACATGGCCTCCTCCTACTTCCATCAGCTATTTAGCTGGCGGAAATCTGAGGAGGTCCGTCGGGCCTTCCTCGGTTTACACCGGGGGAAGGGAACAAATGTCCCCTTCCCCTGAGTAGACCTCTGGGCCAGAACGGGGATAGGATCTGGCAGGCTGCCAAGGCCGCAAACCAGATAGTTAGGTAGGATTGCGTCACCTCCCCTGCACGCGTCGACCGGAAGCTCCGAGGCCGGGAGAAGGCCTCAGACCGTCCTCCCGGGCCGGCGCTCCAGGGCCTTCTGACGAAGGCCCACTGCGTCACAACGTTATTTATAACGTTTTTTGCGCATGCGAAATAAATAACGTTGTGACGCAGTGGGCCCAGGACAGCTGGCCGGGTAAGACGTCCACGGAGCTGGCTGCAACGGGGGGGGCGGAGTCGTGGGCACCCGGGGCAGTGTCTCGTTGGGTCGCCCCCTCGAAAAAATCGCGGCGCGGCCTAACGGTCAGGCCAAATTAATACTTAGGGGATGGGTGTGGGGAGGGGTCATTAGGGTGATGTGCGCGCCCCCGCCCTGTGACGCCAGTGCCTGCAGCTGCCAGGGATTAAACCTGGGACCTTCTTGATGCAAAGCATGTGCTCTGCCGCTGACCTACAGTCCCTTCCCAAGGACTCCCCCCCCATCTCACATGCATGCCATGAATGCACATAGGCACAAAGTGCCAGCACTTTCCTGCCATTTCCCCATAACTGCCTGTCCAGATAGTAAATGCTGCTGAATGTGTTTGAGGTCCAACTGTTTATAAAAGGAACAATCACGTCCACTGTAAAATTAAGCACTAACAGAAAACAAACCATTATGGTCAGTTTACTTACACACCCACTTCAGAAACCAGGACAGCTATTACAGAGGAAATGGAAAGTGATCTATGGTGTGAGAAGAGGGTCATTTTTGAGTAACCATGGGTTTTCCTACTTTTACCTGTAAAACAGTGAAGGGAATGTCATGCACAGCACACCACAATCATGTTTGTCCCATGCTGCTTTATGTCAATTTTTTTGAGAGCTGCTGCAGCATAGTAGCTAAGAGAACACACTGTGAATTAGGCAGGCGTCGCCAAGGGGGGCGGGGGGCCCAGGGCCCCCTGGCGTAGGGGCATAGGAGGCCGTTTGGGGGCGCAGGCCTCCTTAGGTTTTGGGGGGGTGCTTTTTTTTTTCCTTATCGGGTTTTTTTTAAGTTGTAAGGGCGCTGTGGGCATTTTCGGAGCATTGTGTGCTTTGCATGTACTTATCTTGTCTCTGCGGGGTGCATTTTCGGGGCGCAGGCAGCTTCCTCGGGGCGCTCGCAGGACGGGATACATGCAGGCAGCATGTTCTCCATCCGTGCCAGAACTTCCGGCGCCGCCATCTTGGATGGGCGGGACTCTGCAATGAACTCCAGGAGTCCCAAAGCTACTGTGTGAGTCTATGCCCTGGCCAAGTGACTGGCCAATGGGTCCACCGCTCTAAGCTTTCCCCTGGGGAGCCTCAGAATCTGGACAGTGAAGCAGGGTGGGGTTAGTCTCACTCTTTTCCTCTGCCCACTGATGGGGTGTCCGCAATAGCGGATGGGACACTCCCTTCCCTCAGGCTCTGCCTCCAGCTCTGTCAGCCTTATCATGGGCTCCCCTTTTATCCTTTCCCTCCTGAGTCTCAGTCAGCACTGTAGGCTACTCCACCTACATTGTAGCTCTCCCCCTCCCCCCCCACTGAAGGTGCCCCAGGCAGCACACACCTGTCTTGGCTGAGGGCCAGGAGCCATCTCAGGCTCACTCCTTGGCGTCCGCAGGAAAGCCGGCAACATGGAGGTCACTTTAGCCTGATCCAGGACCGCCCGCGGAACACTCTTGGCGGGCTCCCTCTTCCTGGGCGTGGCCACTTCGCTGGCTCCTGTCATCACACGGCTTCAGTGCTGCCCTGAGAGGAGCGGCATTGGCCTTGTCAGGCTGGCCAGCTTGCTGGCGTTTGCCAGGCCACGCTGCTGCTATATGTGCTGAGGGTTTTGCCATGGCAGGCTGAAGTGAGTCTGCTCCCAGACACTCACTTTTGTCTCAGGATGAGGCACAACCTAGCACTGGCCCCGAATGCCATATTCATGCTGCTGTTCTTTACACATTTGCTAAATGTGAGCATACATTGTACAAGGAACCAGTTAACTGTTATGTCGCACTCCACACAGGGAGTGGGAGACAACAGTGAAGTGGTTTCATTACACAGCGTATGCTCACATTGACATTGAGGAAACATGTAATGTAAAGAACAGCTCTATATTACTGCTCTGAACTGCGGGTCACGGACAAACACACTGGAATTTTACTTTTTGGAATAAAATGTCAAGATTGGCAGCTTCTTATGCATTGTTTCTCTGCATGTGGAAAACATGACCTCAGGGTGCCCTCGATGCTTCATTTTTCAAAAGGTACGCAACATTTTTGGGGAAGGGGGTGTTGTTCTTCCAAGAGCTATTCTTTTCATCCATGAGGTAAATGGACTACAGCTTGTAACCCTGGCTTTTAATGTTATAAGCAAGTGAATTACTAAAGCTGTTTTGACGAGGCTGTCATTTTCCTGAAGTTGCTAAAATGTATGACTTTGTAACCAACTTGGCACACCACAGAGCCCAGAATAAGCCACCTTGTCATTCTGCCTGACAAAGCGAACTCCAAAGCTTGTCTCTCAAGTGGGCCTTACATAGTCAGGAGAGGGCCTTATGGCAAAGAGGACTGTATTCATTCTCCTTTCCTTTTTTGGGAACTCAAAATGCTTTGTGCAGGATCTTCTCAGCTCTGTCAGAATAAACTTGCAATGCCTCTGTTTTTTCCTCAGGATAACCATCGCTTTCAGTACATTTCGAAGGAAGAAGAGTGGGACAAAAATAATACTAAATAAACTCTTGAAAGGAGATAGGGTTTAGAGATGCTTATATAAAAGAAGTGCGCACACCATATGTTCTCATCATGTGCTTGGGCAATCACGAATGAGGTAGGTATATGCCAGGGGTGGCCAAACTGCGGCTCCTGAGTCACATGCGGCTCTTTGACGTATAATGTGCGGCTCTCGGAAATATGTTGGCTGAGCACCTTTTGGCATCACAATTAATATAAAAGGTAAATAAGAATTTTTCAAGCTTTATAATTATTTACTAGGTATAAACTGAGAGTCCACTGGATTAAAACATTAGTTTAATGTTCATGGTGAGTAAATATGTTTAAGAATTTAAATGCTCTTAAATATTGCAGCTCTCAAACATCTGAAGTTTATGGTATGTGGCTCTTACATTAAGCAAGTTTGGCCACCTCTGGTATATGCCATGGGAGTCATGGCAGCCTCAATATTTGCTTAGGAAAATTAGCATCATGGTGATTCTACATTTTCTCAACTCTATATGCAAGTCACCCAAAGAGTTACGCTACGTGACTTTTGAGGCAGATGCAACACCCATGGTCGTAAATGAGAAAGCATGGTGGTAAGGAGTCCTCTGGAGGTTGTCCGTCCTCCAGCATGTAAGAACATAAGAACATAAGAAGAGCCCTGCTGGATCTAGTCCAGCTTCCTGTATCACACAGTGGCCCCACCAGATGCCTCAGGGAGCACAAGACAACAAGATAACCTGTTTCCCGTTGACACTCCCTTGCACCTGGCACAGAGAAAACCTACTTCTAAAACCAGGAGGTTGCTTATGGCTTGTAACCTGTGATGGTCTTTTCCTCCAAACCCCTTTTAAAGGCATCCAGGCATCCAGGCATTATGTGCCTGGGTAGACCAATCTTGCTTTTATGTGCTTTGGGTTTTTATGTTATTTATACCTGATCTTTCTTTCATCATTAAAGTCAACCAGCACGCATGCAGCTCCCAGGCCATCCATCCAGGCACTGATCCGTTCCAAACCTGCTTAGATTTTGCAAGGTGGCTGGATCAGACCGTGCCCTGGGTCCACTTTAAAAAAAGCTTTAAGGAACGTTTGGTTAATTTGAAAGCCAGTTGTGGGGCACCTTCTGTCTCCACTCATTAATTTTCCTTTTCCCCCATAAGCTCTGTTTGCAAAGGTAACATTTGCTGAAATGTTTAATGTCATTTCCCTCTGTAAATAACACCATAAATTAGAATTAAATGAGGCAGTTTTATTATTATCAAAGGTTTGGTTTTTGGTGTTTGCACAAGCCACTAAAATCAAGGAACAGTAACTTTTTGGGAAAGTGATCTTTCTACTGATATAACGACTCCTCCTCCCCCCATTTTGTTATTTTGAAATAAGCCCTCTAGGCTAGCTACATAAGGGGACAATCTCTTGCATTTAAGAAAGGCTTCACACTACTATCTAGTCTGTTTCCTCTTAGCATCTGTTGCAGATATAGTACCATGTGTTTGTCAAAACAGACATAATTTGTATAGGAGAATCAGTCTGCACAAGTATTAAATGTCATGATGAAACTTAAACACTCCAAGGAACAGGAGGCACCAGCAAGGGGGGTTTTCATGGTGAGGAAACATCTTTGTCTAGGTTATGTTTAAATCAACTGTGTTTTGTTGACTCTGTTTCAAAATTAATTGTGTGTTCTGAAACTCATTCAGATTTTGAACGATGAATACCAGGACCCATTTTTAACCCTCTTAATGCAGGGTATTTTTTAACACTTTGGAAAGGAAATACAGTATGGGCAAACCAAAATTCTAGTTTGAGGCAGTGTTGCCCAGTGGCTAGAGTCCTTGGGCTTGGTTCAGAATGTCACAAAAAAGACCATATGTCACAGTTCCTGTACTACTAGAGTACATTGGAAGAGGCCTTTCTGTTTTGACATGAACTGATACAAACTGCAGCAAACTTTCCTGTAGATGTTATTAGTGAGGGTGTGCCTTCCTCCTGTTCACTAGGTTGCCAACCAAAAAGAAAAATAATAGGCCTGTCCATTTTCCTTCCCTTCCTAGCCAGCTGACAAAAAAGTAAAAGAGAAAGGGATGTTTTTATCTTTCTTTAAAATTCAGATTATTATTTTTTCATTATCAATGTGTTTTATGGACCCCTATATTTTTATTTATTTAATTTACTGTATTCACAAAAAATTATTTATTTAAAAGCATCTTATGACAAAAGACCCGAGGTCACTAACAACAACATGAACATTAACCTACAATAAAACTCAATAAGATACAAACAACAACAACAAAGAAATCAACAACAATAGCAATAATAGCAAAAGGACAAAAACCACAAAACATAAAAGTGAAAAAGCGGAACAAAATAGAAACATCTTGGAAGTCCCTGCTGGAAGGCCAACAATGAGGAAGTTTCATAACTGTGGTGCCATTACAGAGAAGGCCCTTCCCCTTGTTGCTACCAACTGAAACTCAGATAATGAGGACACATGCAGAGGGCCCTCCCAAATGACCTCAGAGGATGGGCCATCTCATATAGGAGGAGACAGTCCTTCAGATACCCAGCCCAGTCCCAAATTGTGAAGGGCTTTACGGCAATGGTTCCCAAACTTACTGCGGTCACTGCACCCTTTGTGCATGGTGTCCTGTCATGGCACTACCATCGCCCGGCTCTCCCAGGCACTGCCATCTTGAATTGTGTGAGAATTGCGCAAGATCTCGCACAATTCAATATGGTGGCACCCGGGAGAGCCAGCAAGAAGAGGCCACTGGAGACATCCGAATCCGATGGTGCCCCTGTGAGCTCACTGCAGCGCCTTTAGGTGCCATGGTGCACAGTTTGGGAATCACTGGCTTTAAGGGCTAAAACCTGCACCTTGAAGCATTCCTGGAAGCAAAGAGGCAGAGGCGTGGAAAGACTGGAGCGAACGGAGCAGCGGCTCCAGGCGGCACCGCGGTCACCGTCCGGTGACGCGGGCGGGCGCTCCGAGGCCTTCTCCCCGGCCTCGGAGCCGGAGAAAGCCCAGGAGCGTCCACCACGACCGGTGGACAGGGCTTTCTGAAGGCGGAGCACTAGTTAGCCTTTTTTGCACATGCGCAACGTAAACGTAACGTAAATGTTTTGCGCATGTGCAAAAAAGGCTAACTAGCGCTCCGCCTTCAGAAAGCCCTGTCCACCGGTCGTGGTGGACGCTCCTGGGCTTTCTCCGGCTCCGAGGCTGGGGGAGAAGGCCTCAGAGCGCCCCGGTAAGCTGGGCCACCCCCCCCGGAGCGGGGCCGCCCCCCGGAGCGGGGCCGCCCCCTACAGGGGGCGGCGCCGCCCCTTTGGGGCGGCATATCAGGAGCGGTGCTCCAGGCAGCATCCGCTCCTGATACGCCTCTGCAAGGAGGAGCAGTGGCCTAAGACAGTCAATTTGCCTAGTCCTCACAACCACATGGGCTGCTGTTTTCTGCACTAACAGCAGTTTCTGAACAGTCTTCAGAGACATCCCCATGCTGTGCATCCCTATGGGGACATTCCCATGCATGTTACAGTAATCAAGTCTTGATGTCACCAGGACATGGACCACTGTGGTCAGATCTGATCAATTCAGGTATAGTCACAGTTACTGCACCAGCCTGACAGCCCAATCCTAACCAACTTTCCAGCACCGGTGCAGTCGCAATGCAGTCCTAAGGTAAGGGAACAAATGTTCCCTCTCTTTGAAGAGGCCTCCATGACTGTCCCCGCACCACAAAATGCAGTGTGCACCCTGTTGGCACAGTTGCATCAGTGCTGGAAAGTTGGTTAGGATTGCGCTGTAAGTAGGGCAAAGGTGCCCCTGGCCATCCAGGAGCAGTAAAGACTCCAGGAGGATCCCAAACTGAACCTGCTTCAGCAAAGGGAGTGCAACCCCATTCAGAACAGATTAATATTCCAATGCCTGCATTGCAGGTCTCCAGACCAAGAGGACCTTATTTTACCCAGTAAATCCCCCACTGACCTTAGGCAACAATCTAGGGCTTTAAAGGTTCCCCAGCATTGATGAAACACCTTCTGGGATCTATTGGCCAGAAAGTACCGAGCCACTGCAAAGTTATGCCCCCTGCCCCAATCCAGCCAGATGATCCAGAAGAGGTTCAGCAAGTGTCTAGCAAATGAGTCATAGTGAGACACTAAGTTGATCTCCTTCTCACGGGGGGGGGGGGAGGGAGATGATATAAGACCTGAACAACCTGGAACAGCTCAGCTGGATGATTCTCTGCAGATGCCATGGTGGTAGAGAAAAAGATGAGCAAACCCATGTTTGTTTAGATTCGTCACGGGTTTTCCTCCACTGTTGCCCAAGTCATCTACCAAGTCGTTTCATGGCCTGCAACTTCTCAGAAAACCAGGGAGCCATCTTGGTTCTATGACAGGACAGAGCCCATTTGCTCAGGAGTGATCAGATCTATGGCCTCATTCTGGAGGCTGGCCAGAGCTTCAGATGAGTCACCGGCACAAGCAGCAGAAAAATCACCCAGAACTGTCAGGAATCTCTTCAGATCCATAAGCCTCTGGGGACAGACTATACACATTGAATTTACATCTCACTTTTCTGCCAGTGCACTCAAGAATGGTTTACAATTTAAAATAATAGTGTAGGATGCAATCTAAAAGACACGACACAGAAGGAAAACAAAGACTGGAGAAGAAAGAGGAAAATAAGCAAAAGGTGCCAATTATGCAACATTATGTACTGTTACTTAAGCATTATGTTGACCAGGTGGAACGGTCACCACTGAGAGAAACAGGAAGCCATCTGGGAGGAGGAGCCAAGTGGCAGCTGGTCTCAGCTGAACCAATGGGGTGAGACTGGTTGTATCAGCTTTCCCTTTCATGCTCGATGGTGGTTCCATGTGGAGTGTGGAAAACAAGAAAGGAGCTGGACTCCTAAAAGGTGGGAACAATGTTGTCTCTATATCACTATCTCAGTAATTCGCCTTATTCAGGAGCCCGTAGAAGAAAAACAGCAAAAACAAGGCTAGGCACTCACCCAAAATAATTTCTTAATGGCATAGAATTGCATTAACTGTGGTGATCCTGGCAAGTGTGCAACCTCAAAAATGCATGAGGCCTAGAGACAATATTTTGGTAACAGATTCCACACATTGTTTGCATCTGTTTGTCCCCTCTGTCTTTTGCTGCTCTTTTGGGTGCCACTATTCTTCTCTTGCATGGAGACTGCAACACACTTCAGTGCACAATGTAATTCCTTGATGGACAGAGTCCAGTTTCTTCCGGGCAGATGGCATTGTAGAATTGTATACTAAGCCATAAAACCAGGAAGGAACCTCATAGACTTATCCAAGATTGCCAACTGATCAGAAACAACCAGCCCAGCTTGCTGTTTTGCGGTTAACAGCTTGAACATGCAGAAATTATCAGGTGAAGCTTTTCAAAGAGTTTCAAACATTAGTTCCTCCTTGATGGCTACAAATGAAAATAGTGTTAAAGGCACAATGAAAGTGGCTGGTTAAGAAGTTTGCAATTTCGGGGGCGGGGGGGGGGGGGAAGAGACAGAGATATGTTTCATTTTTTATAAGTCGGGTTTGCTTTACTGAGTGTCCTCTAAATAACAGCCTGGGAGTCATTTCTCTCAAAGGTCAATGCACCAGTTTTTGCAGCGCTCGGGGCACATGGCGGAAAGGAAACAGGAAAGAACAAAAATAAGTTGCTAAGAATTATCGGTAGCTGTCAGAAACTAAAGAAGGGAAGTATGCAAGAGAAGCTTTTATTGAAAATCAGATCCCAAACTTATACACCAACAAAGGTCAGCAGTGAGGGGCCTATTGTTGGTTGGTCTCTTCGGCTGGAGGGAGTTAGGCATTCCCACTACAGTTCAGAAGATTTACGCGCATAAAGCAGCTACGAAATGATGGGGAAACAGACCCTGGATGCTAAATTCCATTCATGTATTAGAAGGCAATATATATTTCAGAATTCTGGGACTTGGCCACTCATGCTGAGCAGAGGGAATGTCAAAAACCAGCCTGTAGCTGTGAAACGAACCTTCCAGGGTGGGAGGTGGGTTTTTTTTTCTTCTAATTTATCACTAAGCAATCTTTGTGAAGTTTTCTAAAATGAGCACAGTGTATTGTGTATTTTTGTTGTTGTCATTGCTGATACAGTGCACTAATTGCTCTCCGCCACCCAAATATATAGTTTCAGGCCATATTGTAGAATCCTTCATGATAACTGACTTACAGCCCAGACTTATACATTTTCTGCTCCGGCTGGCATAGAAATTATTAGAATGCGGGATACCAAATGCTGTGCTAGTCTTGTCAGAGTCAGAGAGCGACATCGTCCTAGTGTCAGAGCAGTATTAGGGGGAGGGATTTGTTTCCCAGCTCAAACTAATGACAATATAAGGAATAATAGTCAAGCTGCCAACAAAATAAAGAAAATTGTTGGTATACAGGTTCTACACAGTCCAATCCTACCTAAATCCCTGTACAACAATGTAGCAGCGCTGGTGCAGCTACTGCTGTTTCTCGTGGGGGATTTTTGGCTGCTGGAAGTTTCCTGGGGTAAGCCCCAGCAGCCGCTCTGGGTCAGGTTGGACCTGTACCAGCTGAATTGCTGGCGCAAGTCTGTGTTGACCCAGGAAGGTGGATCAGGCCCGGGAAGGGGATTGAGATTCAGCATGCACTGCTGCCGCCAATCCCGTCCCCTCCTGGGCCTGATCTGCCCTCCTCCGTCACCACCCCATCCCATTTTCATGTGGTTTCCCAAAATGGATTTGGGTTACTTTAAAAATGCCTAGTCATGAAGACCAGAATCATTCATTATAGGTAGGGGCAGGGGGAAATGGTGATAACGAAATAAAAACACACAACACCGCTTTTTGCTAAAAAATATTTGCGGGGGGGGGGGGGGGGACCACGTAATTTTGCGTCATTCTTCATCTGCTGACACTGTACAACCTATACCACCTACCTAGTACACTTTGAAAGCGATTACAACTGATAGAAATAGGGAAAAATTGAAATAAAAACACACAACACCGCTTTCTGTTATTTCTTTTTAAACACCGAAATCTGTGAAAAAAATAAAAACTATTTTCAAACACCTCTCTAGTTATAGATTTGGCCAACCATCAAAGCAATTTTTTGGGGGGAGGGGGGGGAAGAAGGGTCCTACTATATATGCCTGCAGTATTCCTTCTGGCTAACAATAGTGGGCTAAAAGATTTCAGGATGTCATTATGTGAACTGTGAAACAGCCCACCTCCCTTCTCTGATTGGGTACATGTATGACAGAACAATGGACAGCAAAGACCTCTGCTGTCTGTTGTCAGCTGACGATGTTAGAGAAAAAACTGTAAGTGTAACTATTGGAGATTTTCTAACAGCAGGGATGACATGTACACTTTGTTGTGTAATTGATAGCTAAATGGCTAATTAACACATTTCTCAGATGTCTGCTTCAACACTGTCCAGAGCACACCTGGGGTGTGCTTATTGAGGATTTGTTTTATTATGATAAAATCTACAGTGCTTCATGAGGTCAAGATCACCAGTATCCAGGCATCTAGCACACCCTGCTATTTTAAGAAAAAGCAATTGAATTGGCTAATCTAAAGATTAATCCCTTCTGATAGAAATACAAGTATTGAAACAGAAACATTCTGAAAAAGGGGCCTTAAAACTAGAAACTGGAGCATTTGATGAGAATAATGAGAACTATGAGAATAATTTTCTGGACAGGTTTTGGTGCTACATGGTTAAAAATCAGGTGTGTGGTTGAAGAGGGGGAAGAATATTGGACTAAAGTGCCAAAAGAAGAAGAAGAAAAAAAGACGTAGCATCTGAGAGACAGGGGAATAATTCTATTTATCAAAGAAATAGAAGTTTAAGGGGAGGAGGGAAAATCTGTCTAGGGAACAAAACCGAAATACTGACTGGCCTTTATCCAAAATGGCTCTTTGCCAGATTAATGTTTCTGGTATTTGGAGCTAAATGGAAATTTGTACATTCAAGCCAGCAACTCTGCTAGTATAAATGACATCTCCATCAGTGCTAATGGAGTTTTGCTGATTAACATCAATTTTGAGTTTTTTTCTGAAAAGAAAGTTCCGATACTATAACATTCCTAAACTCTAATCAGCTCCCCCCCCCCAAAAAAAAACCAACCACAGGTGGTTTACAGAGCAATTGCTGGGTAGTGTAGTGAGTGTATTGGCACACATCGTTTTATAAGGCACGGGACACAAATCGCTACAAATCCTTATCTAAGTACACGGGACGCAAATCGCTACAAATCCTTATCTAGGTACACCGTGTGCCTACATTAATGAATGTATGGAGCAAGTTAGCAGTGTGGACTACCCTTGTGGTGCTTGATTACAGTACAGTACAGTACAGTACATAGAATTTACACTCTGTGAGAACTATTCAATGTATGCATTGGATCAAATTACGGTACTCTAACCCTGTGTGGAATTGTGCACACACCATCTTCATTTTTGCCCATGAGAATGGACACACATCATAATTGGGTTCAGGCTTGCAGCTATAAATAGGTCTGCTAGGTTGGATGCATCCAAAAACCGGAGAGTTCTGAGTCAGGGCCTAGTGGTGTCGCAAGGTGGGGTTTGGTGGCCTGAAATTAACTTTGCTACCCCACCACCTGAGAAAAAAAAAACAAAAAGTTGGAGAACAGGGTCATTTTTTGGCAAATGGGCAGCCTTAGCTTTGAATCCTGATCCAGAGTCATGTGTATGTGCTTGTAGATTGCAAGGTTCTACATGCAAGAATGCAAGGTTCTACAGAGAGGCTCTGCATGGTTTTTACCTGTTCAATAATGATTATTTCCAGGAAAGTGTGCATCAGTTGGCTTCAATTCTATCCACATTTACTAGTATTTAGTTATGTATTACATGTCATCCCTAATCCCTATCTGTATCCAAGAGACTCAGGGTGGCACATTCTTCCCCCGCTTTTTGATCCTCTCAGCAATCCAGTTGGGCTAAGAGAGAGCAACTGGACCAAGATCACCCATTCAGCTTTATGGAGGGGTAGGAATCTGGGTCACCCCAGTTATATATCAACATTAACCACTACTTTATGCTCAATGCAACAAACTTTGAATAAACATGCACAAGTCCAAGGTGTTTGGCTTGTGCTGCATGGAATCTACAGATTCTACTAAAACGTAAATCCCACTTTGTTCGTTGGTAAGATTGCATGCTGCTAGAAATTGATGAGTTAAACCAGAGAGGATGAGCTAGAGAAAATATGAGTACCCATAGATAATGTAGTCTGAGAAAGTGAGCTTCTTGAAATTTTAGTTGGTTTTTACAACTGACAAGGACATCATAAGGTACTGAAAACAGAACAACCTCTGTACAGCTAGCTGCCTTGGTGTTGCCTTCATCTAGCATCCTGTTGCCTTCATCTAGCGACTCCTCCTTACAGGTGTGCGATGGAAATCCAGTATACATACTCTGCTTCCCTATTAACATTAATGGCAGCTTCGCACATGGAAATAGTGCGTGTGCAGAGTTTCCCCCTCCAGTGAAATATATAATTCTTAGCCTAGAGTAGGCATTCTCAACCAGTGGTACTAGTGCCACCAGTGGTACTTTGGCCGACTGCTGGTGGTACTTGGACTGTCCGACCACCGAAACCCCGCTCCAACACTGTGCTTTCGGTGGTGCATTTTTGCTCCCGAGAGGCTCCTGCCTTTGGCCGAGCCTCTCGGGAATGCTGAGAAGGGCCTTCCCACCTACGCAGAGCCTCCTACCTGCATTTTCTGGCCTCCGAAAACCTGAAAATCCAGAAGCAACTGGCGATTATGTCATCGCCACAGTGGTATACAGCAGGAGAGTGGCACCTGAGGTGGTACTCGACCGGGAAGGGGTTGAGAACCCCTGACGTAGAGGTTTGCCTGCAATGTAATCCTGTAGGCTCTCTTACCAAAACATGCTTTTAAAATAGCTATGACACTGCGAGTGACCTTAATTCTCACATTTCCAGGCATTTGAACCTACTTCCTCAATATTATTTAAAGATTTCCTTGCCATAACTTTCGGAACACATTAAACGAGCTTCACTTAGAGGTTTGTATAAAGATCAACACTGGTGAAATGTTCCCTCTACATATGTATGTCATTAAAAAGTCAGGTCTATTTACTGGTTCAGAATGTGAATATTTCTAACTGCATCCTCTGCAGTGCAGAGAACAGTGTGTTATCTAAGAAGTGACTTCAGGGGATGCAATGCTTAAAGCAAATGGATTAGCTATGAACTTTGCATTCTCTCCCTCATGCTCAAACTAATAAAACCCGGGAATTAGATGATGAGCACATCAGGACTACTCACCAAGGCAGCTGTACAGTAGTTTCAATAACATATTTAAGAATAAAAGTTTCCAATCTAGACAGTGGTTCTGTTGGGCCATGGAGTCAATCCATTGAGCCTTGGAGCTGGTGGGAAGGTGGGCCATAGCTCAGTAGTAGAGCACATGCTTTGCATGCACAAGATCCCAGGTTCAATCCCTGACTGTAATTCAGGTAGGCCTGGGAAAGCCCCCTGTCTGAAACCCTGAAGAATACTGACCTAGATGGACCAATGCCCATTTCTGAACCAACAAACAGCAGATACATCTGCAGCAATAAGCAGGTCCATGACAGTGTCTATCTCCATGTTACAAAGAGCTTCGTTTCCTGGTTTCAGCTTATCAGACCTCTGTTAAAGGTCCAGAAACAAATGAGGCTATGTTTAACTTTTGTTTGTTTTCCAGCTTGTTGGCAAGACTAATTCCTTGCCTAGCACAAAGCCCAGGGCTGCCCATCCATGATGCAAATGAGCCTGTTCACTTCGGGTGGCGGACTGGGGACCAAGCGGAGGCAGTGAACAGATGCTCGCCAGCTCCCCCCTCTTCCGCTGCCATGGATAAAGCTGCTCACCTTATTGACCTTGACCTCTGTAATTAAAGCAAGGAATACAGGATGTGTTCCCAGCATGACCTGCATTGCCTGCTTTGTGTAAAACACCTGCATGGAGGAAGGACTGAGATTGCTGTGCTCCAATCCTTGGAGCTGATCTGGCTCCCTCATCTTCCTCCACCGGGCGCTTTAAATGAGCTCGGTGAGGGAAGAAGCAAGATTGCTTTTTCTTCCACATGGGCTCTTTAAACAAAGGAGAAAATGTAGAGTGAGCTGGGAGCAATCCTGGTGTGCTTCACATTTCCTGTTTTGATTCAAGAGTCTGTGCAGAACCCCATGTCCCCAGCTCGTGCTCATTGCAAACAGAAGAGGAGCAGAACAGGGAGGCTGCATGCAGCGATCTTCATAAGGGTGGGCTCCGAATTGCCTTTCTCTGCCTTTGTGAGCACCAGGTAGGCGGGGAGGAGTGATTTGGAGCAGTGGCAACCTGTTTCTCTACTTCTTCCTCTAGGAAGCTGCCGCTGCTGCAATCCTGACTTGCTCCCAGCAAGCCAGAAGAGGACCAGAGCACCTAGTGGAGTGGCAGGCTGGAGAGGGCGGCGGACAAATGGGCGGGGTGGGGGTGTGTGGCTAACAAGGTGTGGCTTTACATGAACACTTCAGGTGGCGCCATGGTTGGGCCGCCCCCGACTTCACCTTTTTCTGTGCAGATTTAAATGGCCAACGAAGTTAATATTTAGTCCTTGAAAGATTAAATCACAAAATCAGTTTACAGGCTTCTTCAGCCCTCTATAAAATGCTTCTATCCATTGAAGTTCAACGGTGATGGTAAAAGTACTCCAGTGGACAAAATGAGAGGCGTAGGAGAAGCGAAAACCATTCCTTTATGCATCACTGGCCAAAACGTTGCTTCAGCAGAAACTCTTCCATGCAGGCTGCAGAGATTTCCCTTATGGCTTCCAGTAAATGAGAAAATCCATGAAAGAGTAATTTAAGCTCTGACCTTTTTTGGGTAGGTGGGTGATGTCATTTGATTTTTGTATGTGTGTGTGCAATCCAATCCCTGTAAATGCACATAAGTTCAGAAGGTCTGCTCTCCAGCTAAGGCACTGGGAATAAAGAACAGAAACAAAGGCAGCAAGCTGACTTCAGTCCTCATAAATTTTTGCCTTACAATTACAAAATGACTTATTAGAGAGCTTTATCAGAACCCTGGCCTGGTATGCTGCCTTGGTTGAGGCCCTGCTGCTATATATTTCAGCTTTGTTTAGAGTAGAAAAGGTCTGCTCTGTATTCTTCTTATAACTGACACTTATTAATAGCCTCTTTTTTTTTAATCCAAAATGCTTGTTTCATTCACAAGTGTCTGGCAGGAACCAACACGTTTAAAAGGATGATGTTCCCTTAGCAATATCCTACGGTTTCAATTTATAACATTTTAAACAAACTGTGCACGCAACATGTTGTAACTGGCTGGTTGAAAATTATTTCTTTCTCTCTTTCAAAAAATGTTAAGTAGGACATATATCTTTTTTGTAAACTGTGCATTCCTCAGAATATATCAATCTTCAAGATCAATTTCAAGGACAGATGTAATGCTTTATCTTCATTACGACTTACAGCCAAAAACACAGTTCTAATAAGGAAAAAATGTTCTCTACTGTCTTTCGTGGTTATGTATATACCGTATCTGCTACATTTTTGTGCAGGCCTGGCACAAGCTGAAGCAGTATCCAAAGCAGCTCCCTAATTTCTGGCCCCCACTTTTTTTTTTTTTTACTATGTGCACCACAATCCCACCCCTTCCCCTCGCCTGCCCAGCTGTTTCTTCAAAACAGGCTGAGCTCCTGCTTCCCAACCTGCTTAAAGAAGCAGCTGGGCAGGTAGGAGCACATTCCTAGAGCACCTGTCCTTTTCCTTCATCATCTCCACCTTCATTGACCTCTTGCTCTTACTTGGCTACCCAGCCTATTTGTTTGCAGAAGTGGCAGGGCAAACAAGAAGAAGGTGGTGGAGGCATTTTGGGCCCATCATGCCTGTGATCCATAATTAGGGTGCAAGATTTCTGTGCAAATGGTTTTTTTCCATTGGCTTTGCATGCAGAGAGCTTCCTTCTGTTGAAGCAAATGGAGAGACTGTTGTGGGCAGCAGACATCCGTGTGCACATCAGAGCTCCTGTGTGCTTGCAAAAAACATTGGATTGGGACAAATGGGTGCAATATAGGAAGTTAGATAGATTTATGCCCTTTTGGAATGAACAGGATTTGGAACCCAATTTTAACGATCCGCTTTCAACCTCTTTCAATTATACCTGGAAGGCATTCATTCGACGCATGGTCCACTCTCTTGACCTATCTCATCATGTTTGCACCCTCTCTGTGTTGTTCTAAATGCAAAAACAGCCCCCCCCCCCCCGGTGTTGATTTGCACATGACATGGTGATTCAAGCTGTTTTGGGGTGTGTGAATGAATTATATTTCAGTCTAATGTTAACCCTTAAAGCAACGTTTCAGTAAGAAGCACCTTAATGCTTTTGATTTTACATTTAGGAATAGGACATGAATACATGCAATTATTAAATATATATCTTGGTTTTCTTGGCTCTCTTTCATTGTGATTCAAAGAGAGGGGATAGAATGTGGAAACTTGGAAGTCTGGGAAGGATCTCAACTTGGGATTTTTAAAAGTGTACAGGTTTGGATTCTTATGTCCAAGTTACTTTTTTTAGAGCAGGCTGTTTGATTGTATGAGCAGCTATGGAAAAAGCAACGTGATGGTACAAAGTTAAGGAAATTGCTGAGAACACAAAGGGGGACTGGCATGGTCTTTGACAATATGAAGGTATGGTCAAATTATATGATTTGCCTAATTACATCATAGAGCAAAGAGAGATACATCCTTCTTCCGGAGAGAAATGCAGATGTGAAAAAACCTGACATTTCACAGTGGGGGAGAGGTGCCATTTCCAACTTCAGATATGACCCAGGAAGCATGAGTGCCCAGCCATTCCAATATTTTATGTCCAAAACCGCTTTTACATTTGAACAAAAACTTACCATTGGATAATCCTCTTGCAGTACTTGGAGTTCCACAGCTTTTGTAGTTCAAAAAACAAGCACAATATTTTATTAATAACTGATATACCTTTATTGAGCACAGAGGACTCAAGGGAACATGACACAGGCTTATCAAAACTGTACAACTTATCAGTTACACAAAACATTTTTTGGAAGGGGATACACAAAATACAGACACAAATACAGGCGGGGTGCTCAAACTGGCCACAGGGATTAAGTGGGTACGTTTCTCCCACTAGTTTTTGTTGTTGTTTTAAAAGGATGTAAAGAAATTAGGCTCATTTAAAAAACAAGAAAAAAACAAGGTTAAAGTATTGCGTTTTGGAAATGGCAGTATCCAGACAGTGATTCAGTTGCTTCATGAACACCCCCCCCCCCAATTTGACCAACAAAATAAAGAACAACATTTGCCTCGTAGAAAGCACCTTACTCACACAGGTTGCAAACCAGGCTACTCCGCTGCTGCACATCCTCCGTTCATTCACAAAGGCCTTGCCATGGAAGCGCCACCACAGAAGCCTAGTTGAGATGAGCGGATGATGCGCAGCAGCAGCAGCGCTAGCTGGGCTGCACTTACAATCAGCAGTAGGGTCTTCTTTTGAAGCATGAGGTAGATACACACCATAGAAAAGACCAGGACACACACGTAACCAAAAACAAAACAAAACAAGGATATACAATCATCTTTCAAAAGGATATGCAGAACTCTGCATCAGCCCTACACAATGCATGACATTTTGACTTCTTGTGAACAGTAAAAGAACAGCTGCCCAATGCAAAAATATTTGAAAAAGGCAAAAAGCTAGTGCGTAGGTAACACACAAACATAGCAAGCAGCGCACTTTGGAGTTTATACCTTTTCAGAAAAATGTTTTACAGAAGAGAGAAGTCATTTCTTCTGAACCCTTAATCCTGCTTTCCCCCTTTTAGAAGTTCTGCTAATGTGAAGGGAAATACCTCATGTTAGCCACCATTATGTACATGTAAGTTGATAAGGCAGTAAAGAAGGAATTACTATTTGCATAAACCAACATTTCTCTAACTACATTAACAGCCTAATCCTATGCTTCCCCGGCAGAAGCAGTGTAGCGTGGCCCACACTGTATCCTATCAGAGGAAGGAGGCAGCTGGAGCTCTACTTGGGGCAAGCGGACATTTGTCCGCTTACCCCCAGTAAACCCCCAGCCGTCGTAATGGGGCTACTCGATTCCCCTCTGGCTCTTTAGCCAGTGGAGAACCAAGCAGCCCCGTGTCGGGGGAAGAAGCCTGGTAGGGGCGATAGGCTACAGCACGCGGCAGCGTAGCTGATCCCTCTCCCTCCCCCTTTGGAGCCCTATCCACTCCTCCACCCTGTTACGCCCCCTCCCTCAGCCCCCCGCGTCATTATTCACAAGTGTGCATAGGATTGCAGTGTTAGATAACAAAAGAATGATAGAAGTATTGAAAGAGGACAGGGAGAGAAGTGAAATAAACTCTTTGTATCAGTCTTCACTGAAGATGTTTGTTGAAGAGAGACCCACAATATAACCATTGTTTTGTTGAAGGGTATCCGAAGAGCTATGACAAATGGTAGTTACAAAGACTGAAGTTTTTTTTGTACTAATTGACAAATTATAATTAGCAAACCAGTAAGGCTGAGTGACACTCACTCACGAGTTGTTAAAGAGCACAAATGTGAAATTGCTAATATTTTAAGATAAGTATGCAACTTATTAAAATCAGTCTGTTTACCAGAAGTTTGAAAGGTTGCTAATGTAATAAACATTTTTAAAAAATCACAGGCAGGGGAGGAATCTAACATTTGTCCCAGGGAAATTGGTAGAAAACATTATTAAAGCCAGAACTCTTAAACAAAGCAGAGGAGCAAGAAATGTTGAGGAAGAATCAAAGGAAGTCCTGCCTCACCAACCTTTTAGAATTCTTTAACAATATCCATAAGAATGTATTTAGCGATGATCTGGTCAACATTATGGACTTGGACTTCCAAAAAGCTTCTGACAATGTTCTTCTGATATGCTAGGTAAGAACAGAAGAAATTCGCATTTGGACAAACAGAGCACTGCCCAAGGTCTGGGTCAGCCTCTTGCGTGGTTTTACAGTTCATTAGAGAGGCAAGACCAAGTTCCCAAAGAATACTGCTATACAACATCAAATGATATAGTACACAACATCAAATAACATGAAAGAAACTTGCAGTAAATAATAAATGACATCAAAATGTTGAGCTTACATTTGAAGCAGAAATACAGTCTTCCATGGCTGTGGAAAAAGGTACTAGAAAATTCCCTTTCTTTCAACATGTCTGGCTTCTAAAAGTCGTTACTCAGTCCTCTAAAATTGCAGTCCTGAAGATGTTTACATCCCCATCAAAGTGAACCGCAATACCCTGGACTCAGTAGCTTAAAGTTTATAGTCTATTGCCCTGATCCAGCTATGGGCACAGAAGCTTTGATGGACACATGGAATTCTCTTATTTGGAAGAGCTCCCCAATGATTTTAGTGAAGGGATCCCATCCACACATGGAATGCATGAATGGCTTTGGCTCCTCCACCCAAATTAATGGGGCAACCCAACATTTGCATGGTATGTGTGTGTGCAATTCTGATCAGGGCACATGAACACAATGTACTGAGCCAAACAAGAACCTATGGGACAACATAAATATTCTTAGGGCCTTATCTGCATCTATCATTTGCTCTACTGCTTATTAACCGATTAAAAAAATCCATTAACTCAGCCTGTTTATAAAGTATTATAACTCAGTATATAATAAAGTGAGCATTCTGAAGTATTCTTAATTAAGTGCATCAAGGTCACTCTATTAATTACATTTTAATCTTGCATATAAGCCTAGAAAATGTCAGTTGTCTATTTGTAAATATTGCTTTTTTTGGTTCTGTGAGTCTGTAAATATAAATCTAATTTTTAGAGTAAATTATTGATAGAAATATTGATAATGCAACATCTCTCTCTCTCTCTCACAAATATACATTTAATTATTTTACACAAAAAAAAATCTTAACCTATAGTACTTCCTATGAGATCTCTACTTTTTTAAAAAAATCTGGGGGCAAAGGATTAAAACAAGGAAAAGAAAGAATGTACAAAACTGTAGAATTCACAGTAAGTGAAATTAAATATCTTATATAAGGCCACTTATATTTAAATATATATATTTTTATATATATATATATATTTATAGATATCTTTATGTCCACATTTAATGTAGTAAAATATAGCTACGATTGACAAAGACTGTAGTCTTCTTTGAAGACATTTCAAAAAAGTTTTCATACACAGAATATGATTACATAATACATTCAGCTGAAGGTTAGGCAAAGCGCATTATCTTTAAATAGACAGGTAGCATGATTGGTTCTCCAGGTGCCAATGATCTAGTCCTGCAGACACTTGGGAATGGCAGTAATTTGCTCATGCAAATAATCCCAAATGAATTTTGATACATTCCAAATGTGCTCAGATCCTCAGATCTGTTGGATGTGGCACGTCTTCCAAGACTTTGTTCCCTTGGCCAGTATGCATTGCTGTACATACAGAGTGCCGAGCATCAAGAGCAGCTGAGAACCTGGCACTGACTACTGAACTGGACCTTGTAGCTGTGCCTTTAACTACTGGTTTGATATGTAGCATTTGGCTGATAATGTTCATGACAGGAAAAACGTCACTGGCCTATAATCAAGTTGCTATTAAGACGCAAGAACAGGGCAGTTTGATGGGATTGTTTTGCTCTATACTAGTTGGGTCCTTCAGTTGGTTTAGGTCATAAGAGGGCGACTGGGAGTGGGGTGGGGATATGGGCTGTAGTAAACGCCTCCCCTCAGGCTTTCCTCTCAACAAAAAACAGTCAGAGGATCAGTCTCTCCTCCTTCCCCTACCCCTTTGCAGTTCTAGCACAGTAAGCCTGTCCTAATTAGTTTAGGGGATTGGGCTGAATGTCCAGTTAGTGTGGAAGTCTTTACAGGACTAAATGCAAACCATGTCTGAAACCTAATTAAAAGCACAACCCTGTCCTCTTGCTCAGACCACATGTATTTGTCAGACTCATTTGAAGTCTGAATATCCATTGATCGGAAACTGGGCACATAGACTGAATAGATGCCACACAGCTTGATTCGGTATACAGACCGAGTTTGCATTTTACTGCAAACAGAAACAGTAGGGTGCTCTAGCAGAATAAACTTTATTCTGCCACAGTAAGAATAAAAAAGCAATCTCCAAGGAAGGTAATAAGAACTGAGCTTTTGACAGCCTGCAAGGGGAGAGCGACACTTAATTTTGTTTTCAACAAGGAGGAATCAGAGGACCATGTTTCAGTCCGCAAAGTGACAACATAATATTCCTACGGTTTCCAATTGTGATCTTCTGTTTTCAATTTGAGATGTCTTTTAAGGGTATGGGAAGGCAGGGGTACTTCAGAATACGGTGAAAATTAGTACCAGTTTGCCCTTTCTGCATTCCAAATGCTCCTTTGGGATATATTCAATTGCAAGGCAGAGATGACTAACTTGCAGTTGGTTACAAAACATAGAGGGGCTTTAAGGAATCCTTCCACTCCTATACATGGTGAGTCATATAGTACAATAAGCTCAATACGTTTTCCCCTTTGAGCACTAAAAAAAGAAAAAGAATCACTATAAAACTGTAGAAATGTTAGAAGCATAAAGAATGCAGGCCTGAACTAAGTATTTTTGATAACAAAAAGCTAGTTGGTTGATAATGGGAGAGTATTTTTATGCAGTAGGTGGTCCAATTAGATTATTACATTCCTTTCCTAAATTAAAAAAAAATAGTAATACTGATGTATGTGTTATGGGTCAGTCCTAAAATGTGGACATATCTGTAAAACCTAGAAACACTTGTACTCTAGGGTGATCTTGACAGTTATTGTTAAAATGCTTATATCCCAACCTTGAGGCTACCTGAGAACTCTGAAGATGGCAGAAACTGATGCAGTAACTAGAATGTACTTCTACGAGTCAAAAACAAATCTGTCCCCAAGGGGACTGCACTCAAAATACATGGTCCAATTCCAAAGTCTGTATTGACAGCCATTTTGTTCTGCATTGTTCCTGATTTTTGTTCATTTCCTGGAGTACATTCAGATACGCCTACAATTCAAGACTGGCTCATAACATACACCCCACCTCAAATAGCACGTATATGGTGCTAACCATATACATGTTATATAGGACACACATTTACCCAGATGTATACATGGCATTTCTGACACACCTGGACTTCCTCATCCACTGTTAAGATTTTGATCAGTTTCGTATACGCAATGCTGTGCCTAGCATTGTCGTGAACAGTGATGCTGTTGCATGTGTTCACTGGCGCTACCATTTGTGAAAGGAGGAACCATGAGACAGGCTGGCTTTGCAGCACCTCATATGCACATTTCTGGAGAACCACCACCATTAGGAATAAAATTGGGAACTACGCTAAGATGTTGCATTGTGTATGCCAACAAGCTTGTGTTAAGGGATTTGGGGTGTACATGGGAGTCATTTGAACTATCCAATCAACGTTTTTGATACCCATAGTTATGCATGGGGATGTTGCTTTCATCTCTGCTGGCTACCAAAGTCTATACTTTGGGAATACAGCCCCACCAAAGCTGTAGGCAACATGACTGCAGGCAAAATGCTGCACTAAGCTCAATGATAATGCTAACAATAAAGAAATACTGTAGCTACTGTGAAATGGTAATAATGTGTAGCTGAGGAGATCCATGATTTTAAAGGAAAAGCATTCTGTGCTTGAAACTTTCCTGTTTTGATGAGATGGAATCCCTTGACCCAAGGTGGGATGAAAAAGAAAGTCTTTTTTCCACCTCATGAAGCTGAAATCCCTTTACAGACACCTTGTGTCACCTGAACGTTTGCAGAACCTAACCCCGTGATTCTGTAGAGAAAAAGCAGCATTTATGGAAAGAAAAAAAAATCAAATGGTTTGTGTTTCACATTGAGAGCCTGTGGACTCTTGTACACAATCCACAGCTGTACATAAATAGTAGCTTTGTCGTGTGTTAGCCTAGCATGCTGCAAGAGGTTCAAGGACCACGTGGATCCTGAGAAGCAAGAAAACCTCTCCGCATTTTGCCAAAGAATCCAAACCAATCTGTTCAAAGCAAATGACAACAAACGGCTCCTTTTGAACCTCTGCTCTCCTCATGTTGCTTCTTGGACTTGCATCCCCACCCCCGGGGTTAGGCTGTGCTGTTACTGGAACAGGGGGTGCTTTGTGTGCTGCCGATACTGTGGGCTGCACTGCTGTTTTCAGAGGCTGGCGGGGATGTGGGTACCTGCTGTCTTCCTGCCGGTTCTCCTGGAGGAAAGGAGGAGGAAACAAACAAACACAATTATATGTTACAAGAAAAATCTCTCACTATCGCTGTAATCTTCTGGCCACTTCCAAAAAAAGAAAGAAATTGTGCATTGCAAGAGTGTCTTCAGTTTTAAAGATGTCAAAACGCTGTTTGAGTGCAACACAGGTGGCTTTCATATGGCATATAGCGTTCACGATGCAAGACTCATATTTATGAGGCTTGCATTGTGTGTTGCTCTGCAGTCGAGGGGTGCCTCTCATTTAAGGACAAAGAAAGTTATTTACGGCTGTCTGTTGGCTTTACGGCACACATTTGCGACACCCTAGACTGGTGGAGTGGTGCTCTGCTCGTCTAAAACGTAGACAGGATTGGGCTGCCCATGTATTTATATAGATCACATTTGTATCCTCCTTTTGTGGCAAGGAGAACAAGATGGCATACATGAGGAATATCCCAGTTTATCCTTGCAACCACCCTGTGAGGCTGAGCATATCCGACTGCCCCGTAGAAGTGCAAGCATTCAAATCCAGAACTCCCCAGTTCCAGTCTAACACCTATGCCCTACAGTACAACTCAATGTCTCTTCATGTGGACTGAAAGGGAAAAGCTGTGGACTGATAAATACATTCTGTCCACAAGTGGTTCCTGAAGAAGCAGAAGATGCAGAGGTGGAAGCAATTAGAAGGGGCAGAAAAGGGCAAAAACTCAGTGGTCCAGCTGGAGGGATTTGATGGGTCTGGTGTCTCCTGCAGATCATTGATTGAAGGATTAGAAAGTAGATTATTTTGCTTGTAGGAAGAACAGCGATCTGGATTGACACATGAACATTCTAATTCAGAATCATCTTGGTGAAGGCAGATAAGCCAATCTATTCCTGTAAATATCGGACTTCTCCGCTCTCATTGTTTTAATTTTCTTAACGGCTGCTTGTTATAAGTGGCTCTTTTTGAAGATTTTATACGTGTGTGCCTGGAGTTCTTTGTATTTTATATTTTAATTACATGGCTACTTCACCCATAAAACTTGTGTCTTGTAATCAAGCCAATATATATTTTTAATTGTAATTTGAATTATTTTTATAGTTGTGTAAGAACACAAATGGAGACATTTTCTGCAACAGGGATCAGAGTCTGGTCTGATGCTTTTGCAGCAAAATATGCTGCTGTACTTTGTAGTAGAAAGCGTAAACAAGAAGTGGTTTCAAGTGCATATTAGGACTTTTCTGACGCTCAATAATTTCACTGAATCCTGTTGTATGTGCATTAATCTCTTTCTCTGACATTCCAAAAGCCACTTCTATGAGACAGTGATGAGCAAATCCCCCTTGCTAAAAACTGGTAATGTTTACAGCCACCCTATTTCCATACTGATGCAGAAACTGCAGCTGCTTCCATTCCCTTTATGGGGCCCCTCCAGCTCTCTGCCAGGAAAGCAGATCTGCAAGATGTAGAACTGGCCCATATTCCCTGCTGCTGGGTCCTATTACAGCTATGCTGTCACCCATTTTATAAACCACGCTAGTACACTGAGCTGTGCAGCAACCACAGCATATCAGATAGGATATGTATACATTTTGCTCTAGCTCTGCAAAGATGAAATACCCTTTCGTCTTTTGGGAAAACGGCACGCACAGCTGTCAGTTTGGATGCCAAAAATATACTGCCTCATCCCCCCCCCCCTTTTCGTTCTGGACAACTTTCCACAGATGCATTTTTTTCCTTTCAACTGTAGGGTTATGCCCCCTTGTCTCAGTGGCACAGCTCTCTGCTGGAGTTTCATCTTTTCTTCCGCACCCGCCTCCTCCAAGAAAAATGTTGGCTGTACAAACAGTATTTGCAGCGTCCTCCAACTGCAGTGACTCAACTTCCATGATTAAGAGTCACATGGCATGAGTCTAGTGGTCACAAATATATGTTTGATGAGCAAGTTGCCCTCCAAATGGTGGGAAAGAGGCTGTAAAGAGAGGCTGTGGCTGGGGTGTAAGCCCCAACTTCCCTGTTCTCAGGTTGCCTTGCCCCTTCTCCTTTAGCACCTGCTTCCTGTCATGGCCCAAATTGTCACTTGAAGCCTGGAATGTTCAGACATGCAAACAAGGGAGAGGACCGAGGGAGTCGATTGGTCTGCTGGCTGCTGTTGTCACAGTGACCCTTGGCAATGCACTGAGATGGCCTTTTCCTTCCTGCTGTTTCTGACACACCACACAGTGTACTATTGTTCATATGGAACCATCCGTGTGCACTTACGAAACAAAGTCCCTGTCCTGAAGGGCTCACAACCCAAAAAAGACCCAAGGAAGACTGAAAACTGGGGGAGGTCGAAGACTGGGGGAGATCAAAGCAAGGAAAGAAGGGGGAAGAATATGCGGTTATTCCGTGTATTTATTTATCGTACCACTGAATTTCATTCGTTAATGATGCAACAGTACATTCGAAACAGATAAAATAATGTACTTCCAATCAATTTCACTGGATGCCCCCAAGATATTATGAGATATACCAGTATTGTATTATGAAAAAAGGTCTCACTATCCACTTTCTTATACCACATATTATTTTATAAACCTTTGCCATGCCCCCACCCGTAGTCATCTACTTTCTAAACAAAAAGCCGCAAGTACATCAGCCATTCTTTGTAGGGAATGAACCTTTGTTCATTTTGGTTGCATTGTTCTGCACCTTTTCCAGCTCTACAATACCCTTTCTGAGAGGATGTAACCAGAATCCTACACAATATTCCACATACAATTTACATAACGGGAGTACGTATTTTTAGTCCTCTTCCTCCTAATACTTCTTTTTCACCACTGCTACACACAAACAAGAAATGGAGCAGTAAGCACCACACGGAGGAGGTACCAATGGCGGTGGGAGGAGCGGAACAGGACTGATGCCACATTACCAATGGCGGTGGGAGGAGCGGAACAGGACTGATGCCACATTATTGGCTTTGGCGGTGCTGATGCTACTACTCCATTCCAACTAGTGGTGATCAGCATAGGTATTACATAATCTCCATGTGGATTGTGTGTGCCATGCTTGCAAACCTGGAATGAGGCTTAGTTTCACCTTGGGGGAGATGTACATTTCTTGATGTGGTGTACAGTATCTCTGTGTTAGTTTGACTCACAGCCTCTTCTGTTCCCAAGGCTAATGATAGGCAATAAACCTTATTCATCCCAACACTCCAGTGAGGCAGGTCATTATCATTATTTTCATTTTACAAAGAGGAAGCTGAATCTTAGAGAGTGACCTTAGCTGCTCAAGGCAACCTGACAACTGTGTGGCAGAGCTGGGATCAGTCTTCCAGGACCACGTCCAACACTCTTCATACTGGAGCAGATTTCAATTTCTCAGGCTAATATGGCAGTTTTGCAAACTGGCCATCTGCCCTCTATAGGCTGTAAACAAGCTTTAACCCATCTGACTGCAACAACATGTACTTTCTTATTCACACTTAGGAAGACTGCCAGTCCTGCTCCCCGTCCAGGAAGTCTGACTGTTTGCTCTGCTGTCCTCATTTGCCAAATATAATTTGTTGCTTTGACAGTTCATTTCAATCAGATCCTATTAAACAGAGTATTCTAAACTTCTAGAGTTTGGGGGTGGGGAATCATCCTCTTAATTGGAAGTGTGGTCCAAAGACGGGGGAACAAAATCTTCAGACTTTCTTTAACAGAATAGGACGACATATGCATGTGAAGAGCATTTTAAGCTGCTTGCTTTGAGCGTCAGAGTAATGACTTCTAGAAGTGTTCTTGGCCCTTCACACTTGCAAGACTTGCTCACGTACCAAAAAACCAAACACACAATCCTACAGAGAAGAGTATTTTCTTTCGCTGTTTGCTGCAAGCTCCCTGAACCTGAGTGACATGACCAAAGCTCTGACTTGTTTTAAAAGAACCCCACTATTTCATAGTATGACCCCATTTATTTATGTGGCGAGTGCTGTAAACAATAGAAGGACAAATGCAACAAATCTGAACAAATGATGGATAGCCTATGTCCATCACTCCTTAATTTTTATTTCTTCTTTCTACTGCTTTTTATTAATTCATATTCTGTTACAGTGCAATCTTGTGCATGTCTACTCAGAAGTAAGTCCTATTTAGTTCAATGGGGCTTACTGTCAGGTAAGCGTGTATAGGATTGCAGCCTTAAGCTATGAAAGTCTCCATAAGCAGGAAATGAAACTAAATTGAAATACGTTCTGCCCACAAAACAGCTCATGCAACCTTTTGCACAAACAGAAGGATGACAACTGCCACCTATTCTAGCACCGGACGAATTTTTAAGCACTGGCAGAACTGGTCGTGGTTCTCTGAATCCAAACCTATAGCTTGTATCCAAAGCACATTTCAGGATCTTACAGCCCAATCCTAACTGGGCTTTAACACAGCAGAACAGCAGTTCCGCTGTTGTAAATGGCTATATGACAGCATGCACAGCACGTCGCCAGCAGCCATTCTGGAACTGTCACTGCAAATAGCGATGTCGGCAGCCCACTGCCGCAGCCAGCTATATGTGGGACCAAAAGTAAGCCAGCACAGAGTGGTGGGAGGAACGGGGCTGGGAGGGGAAGGAACTGGGGGAGTGTCCGGGCAGGGAGGTGGGCAGGAGGCAGAACGGGGGAGGGAGGGGGTGAATCCTGGTGGCACTGGCATGCACCAGGATTTTATCCCCGTTTCCTCTTCCATCTCCCTTACTCTCCTCAGCTCTGCGCCAGCTAAATGGCTGGTGCAGATCCGAGGAGACCCATCTGGGCAGTGGAGGTTTGCCCCAGGGTAAAGGAACAAAAATTCCCTTACCTCAAAGAGGCTTCGGGGATTGTACCCCCTCAAGATGCAGCACACGCTCCATTGGTACGGCTGCATCGACAGGGGAGATTTAGTTAGGATTGGACTGTTAGCTGTCTTGCCTTTGCGACTGTCTTTGTTTTCTAGAGTGGGTCTATTCCTTGAATATTGTCTTTCCTCTTCAGACTATCAGTTCAGTAGTGTTTTCTCTGGGATTGAGAGACACTGTATGCCAGGGCTAGGCGTGGATTTGCCTTTAGACACCAATTCAGTTTCTATCAGTACATGTCCATTAACTTAAACTTATTATTAACTACTTATTAACTTAACTTATTATTAACTTATTAACTTAACTATTTATTAACTTAAACTAATTTCTACCTTACTTTGGATATACAATAAAACGGGGGCTTTTTGTTCTCTTCTCCGGCATGAGCTTAGGACCTACAATTTTGCCCATAGTTACCAGGATGTAATTATAACACTTTAACATAGTATAGCGACTACTATGCCTAAGCTTGCTCAGCAGTTAAGTCCTGCTGTTCTTCCAAGGGAAGCACTTCTGTACCCCTTTGCTTGGGATAATAGCCAATGATTGTCACTAAAGAGTTTTTGCCTTCCACTCAGGTACAAAATTTAAAAGTGGCTTTTTTATTGTGATTTCGGAGAGGGTTGATGCTTTTTAGTTGTTCTGCCTGCTATTTTTATTTTATTTTTTGAGGGCTGTTTTTGCATTTTGCCATATTTTGCTGTGTTGATTTAACATTGCATTTTATTATTTTGTATTACTTTTGTTGTAAGCCACCTCTGTTTGCCTTGGCAAGAAAGGCAGGAAATAAATGTCTTAAAATAAACAAAACGCCAAAGCAGTTCTAAGCCAAACCAAATTAGAAACTTACTGTGCACTCGGGGGGGGGGGCACACTCACCTGTGTGGGAATAGATGAACCATAATGCTCCTGTCAGCAGTGCGCCAATTATGAAGGCTGCAAAGGCAATGCCCACAACTGTCACAGTATCCAGGCCATAGAAGACGGCTGTGAAATGGAGGGGAAAAACAAAATGAAAATTAAGTCTTATATTTGGAAAGCAGAATGGATTTCTTAGAATGCCCTCCTTGTATTTAGAAAGCCTAAGCAAAGCATAAACACATATTTGTTCGAATAATTTTATAATGAGCGGCTTGGCAGCTAGTCAGCCCCTGTGGTGTAGTGGGTAGAGTGGAATTGGACTAGGAAGACCCAGGATCAAATCCTCCCTCAGTCATAAAGCTTTGTGGGTGGCCTTCGGTCATTCACTATTCCTCAGCCTGACCTATCACACAGGGTTGTAGTGAGGGAATAAAGGAGGGGGAGGAACCATTAACTTGGAAGAAATTTCATTTCCCCCTCTTTCATGCTTTTGTGCCCCCTGCCTGCTGCCTCCCCCTTCCTGCAGCTTGAAAGTCCAACTCTAATGAGAAAAGGGAGAGAATGAGAGGTGTCCGAGAGGTAATAAGAGAGAGCAAGGAAGCAGCGGGGGAAAGGAGGGAGTCCTGAGGGTAGCTAGCGGATCACCTTGAGAAGCGGAAGTCTTTGTCTGCTCAACTATCTGCTGAAAAGACCCACTGTAATATAGCTGCAGGTACGTATGTATCAAGATTTTGGGACACAGTGCAAGACTTGGCACACCTGTGTATAGTGCAGCAATGTGATAGTGGCACATATGCCATGAGAACAGGGCATGGAAGCAAGGATGCAATCTAAAAATAGCTCCGTAAGCCACCTGAAGCCAATTCAAGTTGCAGACCCGCTAGGTTGGTTGCTAGCTATTGCTTGTTTTTAGTTTGAAAGACAAAAATAGTGTACGTCTCTAATTTTAGCAGACTTATTTTTAAATCCACATATCCCTCAAGCATATGCCTTTGGGGTAGGGTGGGATAACAATGCAAATAATTAAATAAGAGCCTGGCCAACTTTGCTTCATTTCCCCAGCTTCTTCAGCCTACTAGTTAGGTGGGGAGCGGAAAGGCTGGGAGGTGATGCCAGCTTGAAAGTCAGCAAATACATAAATAGAAACAATCACTTTTCACATTTGGCAGTGATCTTAATCAGGGAAATCAGTTCCAGGCCACAAAAAATAAATAAAACAATTTGAGCTCTCCATGGGAGAGGCAGGGCAATTTGTATGAGAGAGCATCTGGCTCCTGCCCGCATTGTTCCGAGTACGGGCTGAACAACTGCAGCCACTTCCAGTCATTCTGATCTTTTCCTTCTTTCATACAGAGACACCTACATGATGCATTTCCTAGCTGCACTGCTGAATTTCTTTTAAGAGTCGGCATCAACTGTACATTTAATATTTCTAGAGATGGAGGAAATGGGTTCAACTGGCAAACTATATAGCTGCAGAGTTGATGAAGAAACCAGAGGTCTTATAGCCCTCATCTGCAGATAGAAAGTTCTGTTGCCACATATGCCACCACTAGATTGACAGTGGGGGTACAAAGCAGCACGAGAACTCGATTTGTTCCAAGGCTTCCAGTTGCTGAGCCTTGCTGTATAGGCGTCTTTCTGTACTCCTCTCAATTGCATCTGTTACATTTATATCCCACTCATGCTCCAAAGAGCTCAGAGCTGCACATTAGAGCCCAAGTATACATTACACACAAATGTGTGTAATAGAATGTCAATATCCCTCTTTCCTGCACCCCAGGGAAAGCCACCTGGGAAGGGGACAATTTGGATTGGAGAAGTGGTGAGTGAGGAAGGGGTTAAGCACAACCACCATCTGCTTCTCTGCTCCAAATTGCCCTTCCTAGAGTGACTTTTCCTGAAAAATACAAATAAAGGGTCATCCCACTCCAGTTATACGGGTCGTCCCTCATTATTTGCAGGTTTGGCACACGCAGATTTCATCATCAGTGGATGCTGAGCTGCCTCTCCCGCATCGTGCCGGATGCAACCCGCGAATAATGGGATGCTGGCGTCCAGCACCCAATGCCGCAAGTACTCACCAAGGGGGCCTCTTGAGGCCCCTTCTGCAATATGCCTGCAACCCACTCCATAGGTCTCTGCGGGCCTCAGAAAGTCTCTCTGAAGTAGGCTTACCAGATCTCCAACCGGGACAGAGTGCTAGACCTTTAGGAGCAGGAATGTGGGCAGGTGCAGCTTGTTAAACCTTAGAGCACAATCCTAGGCATGTCTACTCAGAAGCAAGCCCCATTGTATTCAATTCAGAAGCAAGCCCACATTCCTGCTCCTAAAGGTCTAGCACTCTGTCCCGGTTGGAGATCTGGTAAACCTATGCAGAAATGATGCATTCCAATGAAACTGCTTGCTCTACTCTTGCTGTGCATAGTCACTGCTACATGCTACTGGAACCACGCCCAGGGATAATATAACCACACAAGTAATTGCATTCTACTCTGGATCCTATTAAACATGAACAGCTTACAAAATCACACATTTAAGGAGATTATACTTGAGTCAGGCATGTGAAACTTACTTGGTAACCCTTCAGGAGGTTTCGAGTTGGAGGGAGGTCTATCTATTAAAAGAGGGAGAGATAAATGATATCAGAATTTTATACACCATATCAGCAATCCCTACACAAAGTCTATAATATATTGTTAGGAAATCCAGTCAGAACTGACAAAACCTGGGTAAGTGTAGAAAGAACAAACAAAACTCCAATTAATTTCTCTCTTAATCAAAACCCTCAAGGTCCAAGGATCAGTCTATACATGTGCACATGCAATAGTATGCTATATAGGTTTACCAGATGCTGTCCAAACATCCCCACCAAGCTACTATTGGTTTTCTCCTGCAATAACCCTCCATCCCTTATGTTGGCTTCTCTTTCCAGGTGATGATGGATTTGGGATCACTATCATTTTATTCATTTCCTGTCTGCAACGACAGAAGCCTTATGTGCTTTGCTCCTTCTAAGTGTAGTGGGTTTGATGCAACAATCCACACTCATCCCATTATGGCCTTCCCACAGAGAATAAGGGCTTGTAAGAGAGGACTGGTCACAAAGAACAGTGGAAGCATTATGCACTGCTCCTCACTTACTCACCCTGCTTCTGCAGCAGAGTGACAACTATTCCGTAAATTGTGCTGCAGCCTAAGCTTATTCGCTTAATAAAATAAAATAAATTATTCCATAATGCCAGAGGTGGGTGCGTGGGTGAGTGAATGTACTTTAAAGGACCAGAGACTCCCTGAAGTGGAAAGAATATAGCAGGAGATGAGATAGCCATGCACCATTTTTGACAGCCTTTTTGTTTTGCTTTTCAAAAGGTCTACTGTACAACTGATCTGGAAAAGTAAATGCTCACCCAGGAGGGAAAAAAAATTTTTTTTGACTCCTCCCCCCCTTTAAAACCACCCAGGGATGAAGGAGTTATGCTGTTCTTAAATGATGTTACAGACATTGTCCAACAGGTGCCCATCACAGTACTACAACTATCTAACACATTCCATCAACGAAAATGCTGATAACATGAGGAGATTGGAGGTATGCCAGCAATTACGAATCGTGTCTGAGTGCTTGCAGGACTGGTTTCCCCAGTGATCAAGGCACTATCTGAAGGGACAGGGTTACAGGGACATTATGATTTGTCTAACAACAACAACAACAACAACCTGTAAACCTCTTAACAGTTGCCAATGTGCCAAAGTCACTATATCATGTTATCAACTCCTTTCTAATGTAATAATTTAATTGCACTTACATCATGTAATTATTTACTATATGTGTGATCTCCAACATTCCTTAACATGTGTTGGATCATAAAGCAGAGACACTAAAATGCAGGAAACTTACAAAAAGTATATATTTTAAAGAAATCCACCAACCAGCTCTAGCTAATGGTCAAAGGCTTATAACATTTATCTAATTTCATTGGGATCTGGTTCAATAAAACAATGGGCTGAGCCGGCAGAAACTAGCATTGTAAAACAAAACATGGAAGGGTCTATTCTCTTCCAGATACACAGCCGTACTGCCCCATCATTGCTAATGGGAGTGCTGTGCATGGTGTGTCAACGGGAGAGCAGACATCCTGAAGGGAACGTTCTGTTCTGATTCCCTGTCTGTGGAGCCTAGAAGATTCTTTGTTTGGCTTCTGGTGCAGATCGAACAGGAACTGATCCAATAATATGGTTTACAACAATACGCATAAAAGCTGGACTGGTTTGCATCAAAGTAAATGATAACTGACGTCTTGAAGATGTAAATGCTCTTATTCAGTAAGTTACTTTCTTTTACATTTTAAGCCTTACAAATTTGCTGGTAGAGCAGCACATAATGGTAGTTAGCCTCAAGAAAAGGACACTGATTCACTGTGGAGAAACTGGTTGCCAACAAAGACACATTGTCCATGCACTATTGCCCACTACATCTGAAAAGTTCTGGGAAACAGTTCACCAAACACCCCACAATTAATCTAGCCTGCCCTCAGCACATCATACTTTCTATCACACCACTGTCTTCTTTATCTCGCTACCAAAAAAAGGATATGGTTCAACTCAACATATTCAGGCACTAGATTCTTCACTAGTCAGGCACTAGTCAGAACTTCAAGCGATCAATTCCTATTAATGCAACAGAGGATTGTTCTAGTCATTGAAACCAGTGGAAGATGACAGAAAGACTCCATAGGGCCAGAAAGACTCTAGTTTTAATTGCACAGTGTTTGGAGATCAAATATTTGTGCGTTATCCACAGTGGATTCATTTGTGCTAAGGAAAAAAAAGTTGTAACACTCTCTGCAGTCTCACACAGTTAAACAGAAACAGTTGTTCCTCCAGTTCCTCAAGCAATGGTATACCGTAAAGTGCTTAAACACCAAAAAACACGCTCTGCAGGACTGAGGTTAAAGGATTTCTGATCTGCAGCTTTTAAATCTCCCTGGAAAGCATTCCAGAATTTCAAACAGTCTTTGCATGCAAGCTAAAGATTTTGATCTCACAGGGAAGCCACTGAAACCCTCTAATTAAAGTGCCATGTGAACACCAAACAAGAGCAGGCAAGGCCAATGTTTATTTAGAGGTTTTTAAAATAAATTAAAATGTGTGTTCCTGCTGTTGTTGTCAGAGGGGCTCAGGAAAAGAAGAGTCTGCACAAACTATACTGTTAGCTGATCTATTTTTCTCAACTTTTGCCACATATATAATCTATGCTGATTTTGAAAATATGACTCTAACATCAGCTTGCTTAACTTGGGACTTGTGCTTCTACAGTTCTTATCCACCTCCCCCCCCCCTTTCCAAATACTGGAAGGATTACAATACTAGTGTCAAACTAGTTTATGACACTGGATTTTACCAGCATGTTCTGGTGTTCCATTGGATTTCACAGTCATAATTTGGAAACAGTCAATAAAAGCCATCAGATAATGCTTTCTGTAAGAACGGAAAAGTTACTCACTTTTGACAGACAATAGAAGCCACCTTTGGCTGACTTACTGTGCAATCCTATTCATTTTGACTCAGAAGTTCACTGTTTTCCATAAGACGTACTCTTTGTAATAGCACAATCCTATCCAGCTCCCCCACCGGTGCAGCCAGCAGGAGAGGGCAGGGCAGGGTGGGAGGCTTTGGAAGGGAAGGGGATTTAAATCCCCTTTGAATCCACCTTTGGATTCAAAGGTGGCTGCACCAGTGGGGGAGCTGGATAGGATTGCACTGTAAGTTACGTACTTGCATAAGTGCAGTCTTAAACAGTGATTGAGAAATAAGACAGTCATGCATTTCATTAAGAAAAGGACTATTCTGTTAATTGATGTCTTCTTGTGCCCTGATAGAGTTAATGATACCATGATCTGAGTACTGATTACAGGCTATATTCTTTGTAGATAATGGCAGTGTTCAGACATAATGCCAAAACATAGTTTATAAAGTCAAACTATAGTTTGCCATTATTTCTCAACCTACACCAGCTTATAATAAACCATGGTTTGTGAAGGACAGCCAACTTGTAATAGGAGGACTAAACCTCAGTGGTAGAGCACATACTCTACCAGGTTCGATCCCTGGCATCTCCAAGTAGGACTGGAAAAGATACTTCCACCACCACCATCTAGTGGAGACCCTGCCAGTCAGTATAAACAATACAGTTGACCCTTGTTATCTGCAGGGATACATTCCAGGATCCCCTGTCGATAACAAGAGGGGCCAACTTCAGAAAAACTGGAAGTACCCTTTAGAAGCCTCCGGTAGGCCTTCTGAGGCGTGGGAAGGTTGTGTGCGGTCTTCCCGCATCTCAGAAGGCCTCTCGAAAGCTTCTGAAAAGCACTTCTGTTTTCTTGGAAAAACTGGAAGTACCTTTCAGAAGCCTCCACGCGGCCCTCTGAGGCCATCTTTCCGCAGGTTCTGAACCCACAGTGAGTCAAATCCGCGGGTTCTGAACCCATGGGAAAAAGGTAAACTGTACATACTGTAGCTACATGAATTGTATACCCTAGTATGCAATTAGACTTTGAGTGATAAGGAATGTCTCATCCACTCAGCTACTGCAGGTGAAGAGCATGGGATGAAGAATTACAACCACTGTGGTGGAAGGTTACAGCTTGATTTTTTCATAGCAAAGCAGCTCATTGCTGAAATAATCTGCCTAAGAGAAGCCCAATTATTCCATAGTATGGATGCACATGTTTGTGAAGAATAGCCTTCGTATTACAGCTTAATCTGAATCATCCACAGATTCAATGGAAAATATAGTTCTTGATATTTGGCAAAGTATTACTGAGCTGTAAACAACTGAGCCTGTGATACGTATAAGACTAACACATGTCTATGACTCCAAGGGAAATACAAAATTTATCCGTCAGTATTTCAGATCTCTGGCACCTACAACTTTACTTACTATGAGTAAATGAGTAGTTGTTAGTGTATGTCATGATGACATTAAAAGAAATTAGGACAGCGTAACAGATGAAGGACGTTACAAGTTCCTTTACTATTACCTTCTCCTCAGTTCTATCAGACAAATGTGTGTGTGTGTGTGGGGGGGGTTCTTTGCTCATCAGAAATACTTGCAGCTAACTATCATCAACGAAGAAAGCTTCTAGAGGTGGTATGGAAATGGTATTTTGAGTGAAATCATATGCCAAAAAACATGCTTTCTATTCTTTTTAAGGACACCTTGGTATCAATCCCACTAAAATAGCCCCTGAAGCCAATAGCTGATGAACTCTTTTTTCAATCATTTTCAGTAAAAGATGATAACAAGTCACAATCTGTCTCTAGCCCTAAGAACGAACTCCCTTCTCTTCAGACAATTTCACATTTAGGACACAGTATTGATAAAAAGGGGGGGGGGTGTCTTATGGGAAGTAACAGCACCATGATGTGTCTGGAGTACCTCTGTACTCAGTTCTGGAAACCACATTTCACAGTGGTGTGATCACATTCCTTCAACATGAAATGTGTTAGGCTAGGAAAAAAGAGCAAGCAAACGTTCTGGGCAAGATTTCTAGCACTTTGATTCCTCAAGAGGGCAATGGACAAAATACAAAAAAACTAAGGGGCCACTAGAGCCTTGGACCTACTGCTTCGAAAACTGCCTAAGAGCTCAATTCTTTGTAGTCGATTGTAGCAGGCAAATGCTAATCATGGGGTGGATGGGGGGGTAGGGCTAATGTGTATGAGTCATCAAGTTGGGGCAGGTCTAAACAGGTGCACTTCGAGGAAGCTTTCACGCACTAATTTCCCCATGGAAACAACCTCCTGAACAGGGCTACACTGCAACTGTTGCTACACATTCACAATGGCTGGGAACCAAGGCACTCTTTTTGGCATGGCCAAGGACTTGGGAGGGTCTAGGGCAGGGATGTCAAACTAATTTCGTACAGTGGGCCGAACAGCATTTATGGTGCCTGTTGAGGGCTGGAAGTGATGTCATTAAGTGGGGTTACAACATTAAGCATGTGATGACCAGAAATAAGCACTTTTTTCCTCACAGGAACTCATTAGCTGCAAATGACAGAAGAAAAAATATGGAAATCTTGATCAAGACTCTAATTATCATACAGGCCACCCTCTCAGCAGCACCACGTCTGTCAAGGCGTCATTTTGCAGCTCAGCAGCTGAGAAGTGCTCTGTAAAGTGACCTCAGAAGAAGCAGCACTGCTGAAAGGGCGGCCGGTGTGATAATTGAGCTCTCCCAGTGCTTTGGTAGCTTCTCTCTTTCTCACCCCTCTTGATCTGCCTCTTCCCCCTGTACTATTCCTCGCCTTCCGAGGCCGCCTTCCGTCTCTCCCTCCCAGCACCTCGGCAGAACCGGCACTGCTGAAAGGGCGGAGCTGGGAGAGCCCAATTATCACGTGGGCCACCCTTTCAGCAGTGGCACTTCAGCAGAAGTGGAGCTGCTGAAAGGGTTACCCACCTGATAAGTGGGATCTCCCAGCTCTGCCCTTTCAGCAGTGTCACTTCTGCCTATACATCACTTTGCAGCTTAGCAGCTGAAAGCAGCTGATGGTGCTTTGAGAGCCCAATTATGTGGGCCAGATATTTTATTATTTATTGAATTTTTATCCCCGCCTTTCTCCCCCGTAGGGGGATAAAGAGCTTCCGCACAGAGGCGAAACTAGGGCAGAGCAAACGGAGCACTGGCTCCGGGCGCCATCTCCCGAAGGGCGCCCCGCTCCGCCCCGCCCGCGAGTCGGACTCGGACTCGAGTCTCGGAGACCAACTCAAGTCTCCGGCCCCCTCAATCGGGAGAGCCGGCTCGGGGACGTCTTCCCCGGCCGGCTGCCCTTTTTCCCTCAGTAACAGTCTGAGCATGCGCAAAAAGAACGGTATAAATACCGTTCTCGCGCGGGCCTTCAGAAGGCCCCGGGCAGCCGGCCGGGGAAGACGTCCCCCAGCCGGCTCTCCCGATTGAGGGGGGGTTGCACCCTCCTGGAGCGCGCCACCGCCCCCTCCTGGAGCACGCCGCCCACCCCCTCCGGAGCGCGCCGCGGCCGATATTGAATTATAGGGGTGCCAACCCCCCCGCTGCTCCGGGCACCAACGGGGGTAGCGACACCTCTGCTTCCGCAGGTCATATTCGGCCCACGGGCCTTATGTTTGACACCCCTAGTCTAGTGAGATTTGTTTATTAATGTTTTCCTTTGAACAGCAGTCAAAACTCCCTTAGGCAAACAGTCTTACAGTTCTTTGGATCCTGACCTTTGGTTCCTGGCAAGCAGAACCCCAATGTCCCATTCTGATTGACTTCTGTAAAGTGCTTATACAGTAGCAGAAGCAGATCATAGTTTTTAAAGCATGTCTTTTTGGTGGTGTAGGACATGGGACAATTTAATGAAGTTATACTTCAGTTGTTCATACAGACAATAAAACGGGTTCACAGAGCCATGCAAAATATAAGACAAAAACTAACATTCTTCCACGAGTTAGTTTTTCCGTAAACGTCCTTCATGGCCAGTGCAGCCATTTTTACTGTGGCCGCTCTCTTTATTCATAAAAACACACACCATGCTTTAATATCTTCAATACGTTGGAAGTTCAACTGTAATTACAATGCTTAAATAAATATTTACAGCCATGAAAAAAAGAAATTATACAGCTTTTGGTGCCTAAACAATAATGAACTGCTGGAAGCAATTGCATAGTGTTATTTAATGTTTACGAATCTCGTATTCTGATATAACATCAGAAATGCATTCTTTTCCTGGTGCCTAGCCAAACTATATTTTCATAAACATGGCAGGGAGATAAAAGAGCACATAAATACTAGCACTCAAAGATGAGGGTGCCATGTGGCCCAGGAACAATAATAGCGTTCAAATATGAAACAATTTATGCGCCTGAAGGCACCTTTGTACAATTCAAGCGGTATACTGTACTGTCTAATGAAATGTATTCCTTCTAGTAGGTTCAACACATTTTCAGTACCTTCTGGTTTCCCTTTAGGAGTTATCACAGCAAGAGGCTTGGTAAAGGTTTTCTTATTCTGCATCATGGCCAGGATCATATCAATGTTGAGAAAGGTGCAGGCTTCATCAGGAGGAATGCACTGAAGGAATGGAGACCACATGCAGTTTGTGAGATCAGGGACTCGCTTAAAACATCGCATCAGAGCAGATGCACAGCTGCCTCATTATAAGGAGCACTCAGTGATGTTTACTGAGCAGAAAACAACATTATCAACCCCCCAAGTCATCTGAAGCATATACCAAGGAAGCATCCCCAGCTGCATTTCAGGATATGAGCTTAGTTTTGGTACTGAGATGACTTAAAATGTCTACCAAGCATCAAGGTTGCATAGACTCCTTTCACTGTTATGCTTGGGCAACGTACTCTAGCAGGACTGGCCCATTCATGCAGTTAATGCTGCAGTTCGCAGACTGGTTGGGGGGGGGGGATTGCTTCTACTAAATTCTTCTAAAATTTCAGTTTTTAAATTATGAGCAACAGAATTCAGGGGAGAGTTACACTTTTATTTTCTTGTTTGTATGTCAACTCGGTAAAACATAAATTTGCTTTTTTCTGTTTTGCTTTTTTAAAAACCACCTACCATTTCTCTTCTGCCTTTTCCTGGGTAATTGCTAACTCATTCACGCTAAAGGAACAAATCCTTCCTTTCAAAACCCTGACATGACATGTGCAACAATGCTGCTGTCACAACAGAGCCAGAACATATCTTTGTGCCAGTGTGGCATGCTAAGTCAGTCCGCAATGGCATCTCTATGCCACACAGCTCCAGACATAGTCTTGACACAGCAGCTGGTATACCTGATCCTAAACAACAGCTTGATGGCTTAGAAGTTCAGATTGGGGCATGACCCCCTCCCAAATTAAGTAAATTCAATAAATACTAACCGTAGCCAATCCTTGAGTATCCCTTTCTTTCCTTGTACACAAGGTCACATCACAGTGAAGGAAGAGAAGGGAGGTGTTGAAGATGGATTTGAACATGAAGCTAAATCGTTTTTTTTCTGTTTGTTCATGGCGCATAGGAAAACTTGGGACGTTGTAGAATTTTACAGATTCATCTTTGGGACAAATGTTTTCAATAATCGTATATTCTAACATCTTATCATGGTGTGAATGTGGGGAGATAGAGCAAGTTTGAATTTCGAAGCCCAGGGATCTGTCAGCCTTGGTCACAGAAACCTGCATCAGAAAGAAAATAGGTTTTCTTTTTATTCAGCTACATGTAGCTTTTCCACAGAAATCCTGAAAGCTTTGCTTAGGATGCAATCCTATACACCCTTTCCTCGGAGTAAGCTCTACTGAACATAATGAGACTTACTTCTGAGTAGACATGCATAGGCTTATGCTCTAAGTTGAAGATACTTAGCAGAACAGTTTTGGTAATAGTGTAGAAAGGTAAACCAGAAGTTATTGACCTTTGTTTAAGCATTTGCTCCTCATACCCATCTGGAAAATACAGATGGAACACACTTCTACCATGGTCTGTATTAACCTTCACTTGCTAAAAAATGGAATGCAGAGGCACAGTTAAAGGTAGGCTTACCAGATCTCCAACCGGGACAGAGTGCTAGACCTTTAGGAGAAGGAATGTGGGCAGGTGTAGCTTGTTAAACCTTAGAGCACAACCCTAGGCATGTCTACTCAGAAGCAAGCCCCATTGTGTTCAGTGGGGCTTGCTTCTGTGTAGACATGCCTAGGATTGTGCTCTAAGGTTTAACAAGCTACACCTGCCCACATTCCTTCTCCTAAAGGTCTAGCACTCTGTCCCAGTTGGAGATCTGGTAAGCCTAGTTAAAGGGTTATTTTATTTAAAAACTGTTTTGAACTAACAGACTTTTGGCCCGATACTATTTGGGCCTTATGCCTCCAGAATGAGCGTTCGGGCAGCATAAGGCGCTTTCTGGCTGTTGCAAAATGCGGCATGCCACTTGCCAGCAAGTGGTGAGCAGCTGGCTCTGCACACCAGTGGTTGGAGGACGCCTGCCAGCACCGCTAAGTCAGAGCAGAGGGTGGCGATGGGGACGGGGAGGAGACCCTTTACAGCCTGGGACCAGGGTACCTTAGGGACTGTCTCCTTCCATATATTAATTTCTGGCCCATCCTCCAAGAGCACCTGATGGGGCCCTGCTTCAATGGGGCCCTGTGGTGAGAAGCAGGGATTTTTCTGTGGTGGCACCGCAGCTGCGGAACCCCCTCCCTTACGAGTTAAGAATTGTCACCCCATTAGATGACAATCTAATGTCAATCTAATGTAGGGGCGGAAGACATTTTTATTTCAACTGGCATTTTGATAGTAGGTGGGATACTAAGGGGGATGAGCAGCCTTTTTACTTTTACAGCTTATGGCTTTTATTATTGTTGCAGCTGATTTTACGTTTTATCTGGGTTCTTAGTACCTATACTGCCATTTTAATTATAATTGATCTATGCTGCTAGGAGTTGAGTGGGGCTTGTATTAAGTTCTCTGTGTTGGTTGTTTTTGAATGTTATTATTTGAACTTTATCTTAATATATTTTATATAGTGTATTTATAATTTTACTCTTTTGTACTGTATTATGAATGTTGTTAGCCACTTTGAGCTTTTGGAAAGGCGGGACACAAATCTTTAAAACAAATAAATAAATTCATATCCCGCCTTTCTTCCATAGTGAAACTCAATATGGTTTACATGGGTTCCCAAGCAGTCTCCCAAGCAGGTTCCTATGCAGTGACCAGACCCAGACCAGCTTAGCTTCAGCCAGGTCACTATACCATAGACCCTCAGGGTCCCACAATCCATGGGTACTTGGGGAATCTGCCCATTAAGAAAACCATTATACTAGAAGTATTTACGCAGAAGAAAGAAATGAAGAGCTCCTGAAGATTATGTCATGGATAATTTATTGTCCAAGGAGATTAGCATTTAAAAAACAAAACAAAAAATATATAATTTCTGTCACTGGAAGATGGGGAACAGATGTCAGGCACAGATATAAATTTTCCACAACGTAGAAAGGCGAAAACCAAATTTGTGCCATGACAGGTGATGAAAAAATTAGGACATCTGTCCAAAGAACTAACGGCAAGGCCAGATGGAGATCTACAGCCAGCGAGAGTCATCCCAGAAGGCTAAGAGAAATGACAGTCTTTTTACGAGAACAAAACAAACTTATTTAAAAACACCCAGCTCCTCCTGAAGTGATGCAATAGCCTTGCAACAGTTTCTTAACACAATCCACAAAAAGTCTCTGCTGCACTGGTACTAGCCTCTCCCATCTGTGCCACTTTGGCTGAGCCCCAACAAACCCCAAAGAGATCCAGAGATGGGAGAACACATAGCCCAGCTGCTGTGCCCCAAACTGTTGGTGCAGCTGCTTGACTGGCTGGGGAGGTTGCAGCAGCTTCTGACCAGGCACCACGGAGCGTGCAGAGCTCCTTGGCAGGGGCCGCTGCCGCCACTGCTCCCATCACAGTGTGACTAGCGGGGGCTCAGCAGCTGACCCCAGGAGTGTCTGGCATTTCCCATGGCTGAGGTGCGACACCAACAAAGTGTCACATGGTGCTCTGCATGCTGCTGAACTTGGGTCAGGCCATGCAGTTAGAAGAAGAAGAAGAAAAAAAATCACCCTGTGTTTTGAAAGAAGTTCATTTTATAGATGGAAGTCTAACAAGCAATTAAAAACGCATAAAAAGTACCCTCAAGCTAAAAGTGGAAACCATGAAACCTTTTCAATATTTTTCTCCCAGGGTCCTCCCAATACAAATTCTATTGGTGGAGGAAAACTGACTATGTTTTCGTCATCTAGCAAACTACAGCACATGAGAGCCTCCAAATCCAGCCCTCTGGCTTGTAGCAAGCAACCTCTAACCTGGTCCTTGGCTTTGCCCCACCCCCACTACCCAACTGCACATGCAGGCTGTATGCATGTTTGAAGTCTCCTGAGCAGGAGCAGCAGCAAGACAAGTGTATGTCTGCGCATGAGCCTTGTCCGCTGCGGTCCATTGGCTGTGTGGGGAAGTACTTCAGCTCAGCCCGCCTCCCACACCTCAGCTCTGGCCTCTCTTGTCAGCTCCTTTCAGTTTATTGCTTCTTTAGTTGGCTGTAAGTTTGACCCTCACCTCACCTCCCTCCAAAAACTCCAACAGCAGTGAGTGTGGCTGTCTCCTGGAGAAAGAGGATGCGTTGGTGGTGTGTGTATGTGTGTGCGCGCATGTGCTTGAAAAACTGGTTTGATTTATTGGGATCTGTGGAGATGGGGGAACTGGGTCATGGATAGCTAAAGGAAGAACAAGTGGAGAGATTGATTAATTTTAGAAATGTTGTTATTTGTAAAAACAACAAAGTCTTGTGGCACCGAAGACAAAACGTTTATTGTAGCATAAGCGTTTGTGGACTACAGCCCACTTGATCAGGTGCATGAAGTGTAACCTGTATGAGAAAAAGGGGGGGGGGGGAAGCAAGGTACAAAAACTTCCTATTTTCCTGGCCAAATCTCCTCCAATTCAAAAACGAGTGCTAAAGAAAGAAAGAGAGAGAGAGAACAGGTGTATTTGATGGTTGCTTTTATCAGCTGCTGCTCTTCATTATCATTCTTTGTTTTATTATTTTTACGCGGTTTGTTAGCCTCCTTTTCAGGAGGAGAAAGCAGGGATATACGTATTTTAATAATACATTATACTTAAAATACATATATCCCTGTGCATACATGCATTATGGTCCTCTGTACAGTTTCCAAATCTCAGTGTGGCCCTTAGGCCAAAAAGGTTTGCCCACCCTTGATCTAAAAGATCTTATTTTGGGGCATGAGGAAGCTCTGGGATGTTTAATTTATCATGGCTTTGCTGGTAAGGCGTTGAACCTGAGCTGCACAACAGTATGAGAGCTGGTGTAGTGGTTAGCATATGAAACTAGGATCCAGGAGCCCTGGCTTCAGTGCCCCATTCCACCATAAAGCACACTTGGTGACTTTGGGCCAGTCACGATCGCTTAACTCACAGGGCTGCTGTGAAGTTAAAACGGGGAAAGAACCATGTATGTATGTTACACTAAGGTCCTTGGAGGAAAACCAAACACAATATAAAATCTCAAAGTGTGCGCGTTATAAAATATATACAGTATCCGAGACAACACTGGACTGATTTATCTGTATCTTAATCCAACCTTGTCTCAGTATTTGGGAGAGAAGAGAGAAATGTGGACAGTAAGTTTATTACTGACAGATCTCTCTTTTGCAGGTACAGCCTGCTAAATAAAATGAATTCTCAGAGTTTTCATTGGACTTGCCAGTGCTGTAAGGATTCTTTGGTCTTTGCCACAAAGTGTTCTCTTTCTCATAATCTCCACAATTTCCCTTTTTGGAATTACAATTTTACAATTTCAGAAACCACAGCAGAACACATCTGTCTGCCTGAGGCAAGAGCGCAGTGCCAGTTTAGGGCAGACAAGAACCGACTTCGCCAAGCTTCCATATTCCTGCACAACACTCCACTTGATCCCAGTATCTGTCACAGTTCATTACCTCAACAAAAATCTGACTATTCTCTGCGACGGAGAAGAACCCCTGAGTTGGGGTACGGAAGAGGTCCGTTCCGTAAAGTTCCATGCTGAAGGTCACGTTGCCAACCCGCGTTTCAGGTGGCCAGTAAATGGGAGGATTTGCAGCTTTGGGTTGGCGGAATGTGCAATTGAACTAGAAAAAGGAAAACAAGACAAGGAATCTAAGTGGGCAGAAAAACAAACAGCAGTGCTATTGAGAGGGAGAGCATGTTCTGTCGCCTCCAAGAACAAGTTAAGATACTTCACTGGCTTCAGGCAGGTCACACAAAAGCAGAACATGGTCAACTGCATAAACATTTTGAGTACAATACAAAGAAAATATAAATGAATGGTTCACAAACATTTTGTAAGGAAAAATCAGTCTTTGGTCAGGACCCACCTATCCCTCCACTGCTTTACTGAAAAATGAATCCTCTCGTTCCCAATTGCTTGGCTATCTACCTTTCCCATGGCTGATACCCCAATCACCCACCAGAAAACAATCCTCTAACTATCCTAAAGCAGGGGCTCTGAGCCTTCACTATCATCTAGTGGAGGCTTCACTATCATCTATCACTTTCTTATAATCTGACCTGTCCTCCAAGGTCATTGGGGGGAGGGGGCTGTTAACCGTGCCGCCATTGACAGAGGTGAGGGGGATGGCGGCAAGAAATAGGGCCTTCTCAGTGGTGGCACCCCAACTTTGGAATTCCCTCTCCCTGGAATTAAGAACAGCTCCCTCTTTAGAAACCTTTCGGCAGGGTCTTAAGATGTTTTTATTTAGGTAGGCATTCGATAGCTGATATGGTGGGCTGGCATTTTTAATCAAATACAATCTTAGGTGACCCACTGGTACTTGTCTGTTTTAATTGCTTTGTTTTAATTATTTTATTGTACTTGTATTTTTAACATGTTTTAATTCTGTAAGCTGCCTTGGTTGCCCTGTCAGGATAGAAATTCTTTAAATAAATAAATCTACTCTACACCAGGGACCTGCGGTGCGGAAGTGGCAGGTGAGGTAGAACCGCCTCATCATAATCCACGGAAAAAAGCCACAGCCTAACCCTGAGATGGCTACCCGCTTGCACCTGAGTAACTGGGTGGTGTGTGCGCACAATCTCAGGATTAGGCTGTGGCTTTTTTCCATGGACTACAATGGGACGGGGTTCTGCCTCACCTGCACTGTACGTCCCTGCCCTACACATACCCAGGACAAAAGATAAACAGATCTTCCAGTAGTGCTTGCTTTCATCTTAGTCCAGCAATGGCACGTGTAGCAGAGAGATTTTGTCTCACTTGACAACTACCTGCACATCACCAGGCTGGCTGATCTCAAACTTAAGGTTCCAATAAATGACAATGTTCCTCCTAAATTTCACAGTGAATTCATTTTCATATGCAACCAGATGAGTTGTTACATACCATAACAATTTCTGGCCGGCTGGATAAAAAGGTGTCGATCTCATCAGTGTCCCCAGGGAATCCATTATCCCCGGATTCCATGTCTTCATAATTGACCTCCCAACCACTGGCTTCAATCGGTGATGACAGCTGAATAACAATCTTTAACAAAGAAAGCAAAACGCAGTAACTTACTTTTTTGGTCCAAGTTTCAAATCACTTTTCAGAAAAAGCAGCAGGAAAAGCGAGGTAAGTTGCTGCTGAGTAAATCATCTGTTTATTTAAAATATTTGTCTGCTGCCTTTCCATCCCATTTAAGGGACTCACATAATAAAAACTGTGAGATGCTTTTAAAACAAATAACCCCCACAATATAAAATTCTGATTAACTAAAAACAGAACAGCCAACGTAGCAAAGCAAAACAAAAACATAAAACTACAGAAAAACAGCAAAATTATGAGCAAAAGGCCAAATGAAACAGAAATTTGTTCAGATCTGTCAGCAATAGAGCTAACAGGGCCTCGTGGGGGGAGAAAGAGAATTTCACATCCTGGGTGCTGCTACTGAAAAGGCCCTGTCATGGATCTTCTGCAACTTCCATACAGCAGCGTCACTGCAGGGGGGGCGGAGCTCCAAGTACCATCGGGCTCTGAGCCTCCGTTACACGACGGGAGAAAGCGGCCCCGCCCCCTTGCCTTTGGAGCCATTCCGGCCGACGAAAGCACTTGCTTTGTCGGCCGGAATGGCTCCAAAGGCGAGGGGGCGGGGCCACTTTTTCCTGTCGTGTAACGGAGGCTCAGAGCCCGATGGTACTTGGAGCTCCGCCCTCCCCGCAGTGACCCTGATGCTTCCATAGGTGGCAGGATGCAGAGTAGGGTCTCAGATGACGAACACAATGCGTGAGTAGGCTCGTGTGGGAGAAGATAGGTCTTCAAATATTCTGGTTCCAAGCCATGTAGGGCTTTACAGGTAATAATTACCATCTTGAACTGAACTCAACAGCAAATTGGTAGACAGTGCAGACCATAGAGCACTGCTGTGATATGCTCCAACAAGCACTGACTACCCTGGCTGCAGCATTCTGTACCAGCAGAAGCTTTCGAACTGTCTTCAAAGACAGATCTATGCAGAGAGCCTTACAGTTGTCCAAATGCAATGGCACACCAACCAAAGCTGGGCAAAAGCACCTCTGGCTGCAGCGGTCACCTGAGAATCCAGGAGCAAGGCCAGGTTCAGGAGTGCTTCCAGACTGCAATAGTCCTTCAAGAGGAGTGCAACCTCATTCAGATCAGGTTATATAAATCCACTCCTGATTCAGTTTTCCTACTCAACAGGAACTCAGAGGTGAAGGTGGATATCTGAAGACCTAACTTCTCCCACACGAGACCCAAAATCATGCCAAAAGAGCATCCTTACACTGAGTGCCATTTATCCCGCTTGCATCCTGCCCTTTCCAGCCTGAATTCATCCCACTACACTGGCTCTCTAAAGGCAAGTTTAGCATGCGTGAGGAAATGCCTTCCGTTTGTTTCCAAATAAAACTGCTGCGTGGTCTGAAAAAGCAGGCTGGGTACTGGTATATAAATGAACATACCAGCAGCCCGACTCTCCTTCTGGTAAAGCTATATAACCAATTTCATTAAAAAACAACAGCTTACTGAACTGAACTTGCATACATCTTAGTTTTCAGCAGCTGGCTCAAAATATAAGGGCAGAAACCTTCTCGCTTCTTTGGTTTTTCTCTTTTATGGCACAGACATCTGCAATCTGCTTTGTTATCTTCTCTCATTTTTCTCAACACTTTATCCACTTAGCTCCCCCACTGCCAGTCCGTTTAGTGTCGACCTACATTGGGCATCGCCTGCTTCCTTGTCATATAGGAACATTCTTCATATATTCACCTCCTCTGCACTTCCTGACTATTTAGCTTTTCCTTAACTCAGTTTCATCCCTGTTTGCTCAGATGTTGGATGGCTGCTATCCAAGATAGTACATCTAAAGTTTCCAAGTATTTACCACATAATTGCATATCAGCTTTGGCGATGTTGAAACTGACTTTTAGTTCAGCACTCAGAAAAACCCATGCTTTGGAACTTGAGCGAAGGATAAGTACAGTACTGGGAAGTTTAGAGTTAATGCAACATTAAAGATGGTGAGCCAGCTGCTGAGTTGAGATCCAGATGTGTATTTTTCCACAGCCTGTTGATGCATGGATTTTGGTTGGGTACATCTCTAGATCAACAGCCAGAAGGTCTGGCCAATATAGGATTTTTGCATTTTTTAAAAAATTTGGACCAGGTTATGTCTGATCAGGTTGCCTTAGCTTTATTTGAGTTGGCCAACAACATTTTCCATATTTGCCAAAATTGTCACTATGTGCTGAAACCCCAGAAGCCAAGAGATGTCCTTGCTTGTTGATCTGACGCCAACCAAGAACCACTCATGATAACAGTGAAAATGCTGAGGTAGTGTTGTCGATAGAAATCAAATGAAGTACAATTGGTTGCGTGCCTGCTTACCTATGGGGAAAATTGGATTTTGCACTTGGATTCAAGTTTCAGGTGCTAAACATATATTAGCTATACTTTAAATTGTGCTTAATAAAACTAGCATTCACAAGGTAGTCCTCACCAGAAGTACATATAGCACTGACTGTTTTCTTTACAATGGAAACATATATGGGAGCTGCCAGATTGATGTTCCAGGTGAACAGATTTGCAAAGCCTAGACCCTTAAATAGGCTTATAGTTGCAGCTACTATTTCCTCAACTACTGTTCCTTTGTAACCAGGGATGAACTAAGACCTCATGACGCCTGAGGCAGCACGCCAAATGCTGCCTCCCCTTACCCAATGATGTGCCAGCCTCAGCTCCTCCCACTCTCTAATATTCTAACTTAGCATTTTCTTCCCCTCCACATTTTCACTTCCTCTCTCTGTCCCTCCTCATTTTCCAAAACAGAGAGTGGAAGGTGAAGGAGAAGCAGCAGAGGCAATTAGATGGACAGAGATGGATGCCTCCCACCAATCTGCTGCCTGAGGCAGCCGCTTCAGTTGGCCTCATGAATGGGCCGGCCCTGCTTATAACTGCTTATAACAAAAGTTTACTACTCCCTGTTTAAATGGAGCCTCTCAGACACGCAGGCTGCTTGACTGCTTCATCGCTATAAGCAGCAAGCTGCTTATAGCGTTTTTGTGAATCAAGAAGCCCCCTGACCCGGCGCCAGTGATATCAACTAAAGGAAAGGTAATGGGCATGGGGGGGAGCAGCCCCCCCCCCGCAATCCACAGATAAGTGAATTCACGGATAGCGGATCTGCGGGGCCCCCTCTGTAGTCCCATATGCTGCCTCCAAAATGGAGCTCTATCTTAAACAGTGGTAGTGAGCTGGACTTGCCTTTCTTTATGTCCCCGCAACAAGTCAGCGTTAATGACAGTTACCCCTCCCTCCCTGCTCAGAAGATACAAAGAGGGGAGGGGGTACTAGTTCTAGCTCCCTTTATGTGTTTGGGGAGGAGCATTAATGCGAATGATAAGAAAAAATGCTGGGTAAGGCTCCAGAAAGTGGTTCAGGGGGTGGCGATCAACCATCCTGATTACTTGCAAGTCTGAATTCACAAATGTTTCAAGTGCTTGATTCAATACAACTACACTTTGCCACTTTGCCAATTGGCCTGGGTTGCCCACCACACAACATCTTGGTTAAGGATGTATGACAAGATTGAGCCCTCCTAGCAGAGGAGGGAAGTAACAGGCCATCTTTTCAATGCACATTTTGTTTAATGCACAGGCTGACATTGGGAAGAATAGTAGTCTCTAAAGTCTCTGGTGGAGGCAGCGCTGTTGTGACCCACTTCAGGTCAGGTCACAATCCACTTCAGGTCACAATTCACAATCCTGACCCATCTATTGGCGATCCCTGCTCTAAGCACCTTGAGAGCTCCATTTATTTGGAGGGGAGGAATAGGAGTTATTTAAATAAATAAATAAATAACTAAATAAATAAAGATTCTCACAGAATTCAGATACACAACATTGTCCAAGGGATAGGCTATCCGCCGAGTCCCGCAGTCTTGCAGTGATGACTCCAATATGAAATGGGTCCTGTTTGCCTTAGCTCTGCACGAAGGGTCCAGTAGCGAGAGTTGTGTCCCAACATAACCACTAGCCTAAACAGAGAGAACGCAACACAAATTATATCCAGAGCGATTATGATCATGTATTAGTTGTAAGTTTTTTAAACTTTTTTTTTTAAAAAACCGAGTATCTTGTAAAATTCACTATCAAAATATTGCCACATGACTCATGTCGCTATCAGAACTTGCGGTCTGAAGGGAAGGTGGCAGGTGACCTGGGAAGCAGGCAGATGTGAAGACAGGGAGGTTGGCGGGGTGGGAAACTCAAGCCTGGTTGGTTCATGCAGGAGAATGTGGTGATAGGGCACCGAGGTTGCAGAGGAGACTATACCACTTCAGGTGACACAGGTGGAGGATGCTGTTTTGGAAGTGCCTCCATGCAAAACAACCTACAGCTCCCTACAAGTAAACAAACTTGCACAGCAGAGAGAGCGGTTTGAGCCCTGTCCACTCTCTTCTGATTTTATTTTCTACTTGTAGGGAGCTTTTCATGCAGCAGCATATTAAAAAAAAAAAAAGCAATCCCCCATGTAGTCTGAAGTGGCATGGTCCATTTTACGAGCCCAGGTAAACGACCTCTTCATTCCCACCTCATTCTGCTCCATATCTAGACTAGGCCACAGTCAGTGTCTGAACGGCAAGTTGCTTTGACTAGGAGGCAAGTCAAAGGGACCTATTGGCTTCCTGTTTGATCTGACCCCCCACATTGAGCTGGTGGCTGGAACGCCAGCCTCTGGCCATCTGCAGCAGTGCAGCAGAAAGCAGGTCAGCCATTCCTTCCTCTGGCTAGCAGCTTCAGTGGAGCAGAGCGTAAGGTGCTCGAATTCTGCTGCCAGAATCCCTGGCTTGAGACCCTTAGCACGTTAGAGTTGTTCCAAGTAATTTATACTATTAAATTAAAAAACAGTGCACAGCTGCAGTTTATAATTTTATTGTGATACACACCGCAACAATGGCACCCACAGTTTTAGAGGATTTCTTTCCCAGAGGAGAGCAAAGAAGATAATTGGCTGTACTTAAGGTGCTTCTTTCACTCACAGATGACACTCACAAGGGGGAAAAGGGTTATGCGCCCATTTCCCCTTTCCACTGCAGCTCATTGTGTCCCCTGAATATCTGCTCCTAAGGGTCCCCCAACACTCAGGAACAGGTTTCTTAGGGGCATGGGGGCTGCAGAGGAAAAGGGGAGATCCCCCTCCCCCCTTGCACAAAGCACCACTCAGGCTGGATTTTGGACCACATTTTAATCAGCCACAAGCTTTCAAGGTCCTATTGTTAAACATTGACTTCACCGTTCCAGCTGCTGAGAACTCAGTCCTTTAAAAGTGTGGGAACAGAGGACAGACCACTGGTTGGGCAGATAATGCTGGCCACATGCTCCCTTGCAGCTCTGAAAGTTTCTTTGACACTCTGCACACTCCATAGTTCATTCAGTTTTCAAGTTATCCTACCCTGCTTTGCTGTAACATGGAATTAAGAGGTCATACTAACCTCCAGCGAGTCCTTTGCTACAGCTACGGTCATTGATGTGTCATCACATTTTACTGATAGGGCAACGTCAACACTACCCTGCACTTCTTCTGGTTCTTTGACTTTTGGAAGAAGTTGCTCAAAGCCATGATTGGCCAGGATTGTGTCCACTGTGTCCGTTTCACGATTGTCATGCTCTCTATTAAAGTGGAGGGAAAAACCAAGGCTGGGATCACTCAAGGGTGGGATCTGGACAGGAGGTGGGTTAGCACCACGCAGCAGTTCCTCCAGCTCTGGTGGAAGAAAATGATCTTCCTCATCATTCATTTCTTCTAGAGAAAATAGGAGAAAATAGTCATGAGACTAGTTGTTCAATCGTTGTATACTATCTTCCTTGTAAATAAGGAGCATTGTGAATCAACAATATTTTGTACAGTTGTACAACACGTATAGTTTGCCAGGAGATGAGAGTTTATCTTCCACCACTTTTTTTATCCCATGGTCCCTTCAACATCTCTGCCCTTCAAAATTGCAAAATTTCACTTAGTTACAGAGGTAGGATTTCCTACTTTTGTTCACAAATTTATACAGTGTATCAACAATGTGACAAGAGACCTGGGTGACAATGAAAGTAGGGGAAGTCTAAAAACTTACAAGCTATTTTGAAAAGTCTCGTTGCATGTTCAGGACACTTATCTGCTAAAACAGGGGTTCTCAACCTTTTTCACCAAGTGTACCCCCTGGCATGGTCAAATTTTTTGAAGTACCCCCTGTGTCAATTAATTAATTAGCATTAATTAATTAATTAAATTATTAAAATGTAAAATTTAATCATTAAAATTACTCAGCTTACAGTTAGCCACCTTTTTTTTCCAATTTTTGCCACCCCTTTTTATTTTTAAAGAAAATATCACCACAGGTCTCCCATCCAAAAATAAACCAAGGCAATTCCTTCTTAGCTTCCTTAAGAAGGCAGAGAACCACCTCAATCTGCCATAAGAGCTGCCTTCTTTAAGTGGAAGAAACAATATATTCTAAAACCCAGCATATAAACTGAACCAGCCAGTAGGAAAGCACTTAATTTGCATTCCACTTGGGAACACAGTCTGGTGGGAGAGAAGGAGTGGTTTTGTTGCACAAGAATCTCTTATGTTCACTGTCAATGAAGTTTCTCTTTTTAGTAATAAATTAGGGACTATTTAGTCAGATAACATACTCACCCTAACTTGGATGTAAATACTAGAAAGGGGTTTATATAGAGATTTGGCAGAGGTTTTTTTATATGGGAGTTGCAAGTCTGTGCCTTATCAGCTGTGAGTCAGGAATTTAAATTTAAAAAATTAAATGCTGATGCCAACTCACAGCTGATTATCAAGCCGCGTACCACAAGTTGGGCTCTGTGCTAAAACATATAGCAATGTATTAGAATATGCAACTAAGAAAAAGACCCCTGCTGGATCAGGCCAAGGGTCTACTTTTTTGAATGTAGAAGGATGCTCAATAATCTGTGGTCCCTTCCCCCAGCTTCCTGTATCTCACACTGGCCCACCAGATACCTGTATCCTGTTGCCTCTTCCTTGCGTTCAGAGATAGGTTACCTCTAAAAAAACCCACTTTTTTGTTGCCTACAAAAAAAGCACAGATTTGGTTTAACTGTGCATCTTTCCCTATTGTGTTTGTGTGTGGGGGGAACGGGATGGCGACCAGAGACGATTGAGCATCCTTCTCCATTCAAAAAAGTACTGTAGATCAAGCTATTTCATATACTTTCCTACATGAAAGAACAGCGGAATTATTGCCATCCTTCCCCATGCAACTCTCCCAACTCCAGAAAGGGCTGCTGTTCATCTTTTCCCAGTTTGCTTTTATCTTGCTCCCTCCCCCACCACACACCATGATACCATGCAGGTCCATCATAACTGTCCAGAAACCTGCTACTTTCTCTGGAGCACCTGACTGTAACTATGAACATACAATTTTCATTTCTAGACAGAAAAGTTACAGATGTTTACAGCACCCCAGCATTATAGATATTTGCAACATGCGGAAATTTTAAAATACAATTCTACCTGATGTCCCCTAACATTCTACCTGATGTCTTCTAACAGACAGCTTGCAATATCATAACAGAAATCTTTTCTCATGAAAAGTTCCACAAGTCTGTAGAAATCCAGATCCTCAGGAACTGGAGCAAGACAAGTTTCAGGAATATAGGGTACTTGTACTTGATACAAACCCATCTCTTTCCTTACCAGGGTCCTCAAGACGTAGATGAAACCTATTAGCGACAGGTGCTTTTGTATAGGAAGTAACTGGACGGTAGCCCCGGTCATAAGCCCATGAAATCAAATCCTCATGAGAGGAAGGAATATCAGATAAGATGGTTTTAGTCATCGTCATAGAACGTTCTGTGTCTTTTCCAAAGCCAACACTGTTTGTTGCCTGTGCATAAAGGAGAGAGAATGTTTTAGGACTTCAGACAAGGCTTTTTCTACTCACAGAAAATATCTGTATGGAAGTGGTACAAAAATACATTTTTCAATGTAAAGGGACTGGAGAGGTTACATTTGAGAGACCATAGGGCTCAATACATTTTCTTTGTCAGCTTGGGGGACGACGCCTTCCTTCTGGAGAGTTCATTGGATTGTGACTATTGCATCCCTCTTGGCTTGGCCTTTGAAATGGACCAAGGCACGGCCACCTACTCACGAGTAAACATGTGGAAACAGCATGTTTCCATGGGGCTCAATACATTTTTCTCATCAGCTATCAGCTTGTCAGTTTCAAGACCCCCCAAAACTCAGGTCAGGGTCCAGACCCACCGTTTGAGAAACGCTGCTCTATGAGCACGTTTGTGACCAGCTATACCGTATATATATCACGATATATATTGATAGGATCACGACTGAACGACAACAACAATACCGTATACACTCGTGTATATGTTGACCCAGATTTTTAGGATCAGTTTTAAGAAATTTAAGTCTTAAAACTGATCTTAAAAATCTGGGTCAACATATACACGAGTGTATACGGTATTGTTGTTGTTGTTCAGTCGTGATCCCATCGATATATATCGTGATATATATACGGTATAGCTGGTCACAAACTTGCTCGTAGAGCAGCGTTTCTCAAACGGTGGGTCTGGACCCTGACCTGAGTTTTGGGGGGTCTTGAAACTGAAACTGACAGGCTGATAGCTGAGTATATATGGTAGTAGCCACTGACAGATTTGTTCCCCAGTAAGAACTGGAAAAGTAGTACAGAGAACAAAGAAAAGAATAAAGAAAAGAAACAGTTACAGAGCAAGAAGAAGAACACAAGAGGCTCCATTTGGAATACATTGCAATTATTTGCAATAACTTTCCCTTTGAAGCTATGGCGTATTTGGTTCAGGCAGATGATACCATTTTCATGCTGGTCTAACACTGCTTTAATTTCTACTTTAATTTCCTTTCCCCCACTGCCCAAAGCGGCCAACAAAAAGACACATCCTAAAACTTTGAAAATTAGTTGACATTTAAAACTGAGCCATCAGTACACATAATGGGAGAGCAATAAAAACCAGCAATTTAAGAGCAGCATCTAAAAAGAAGAAGGCACATTTTTTTCCCATAAGCAGAAAGCATAAGTATCCTTAATTTCTATGGAAAAACCTTTGCTTTCAGTGACAGGTTTGCTGCTGATGGTGTTGAAAACCAGCAGAAGCAAAAAACAAAGACGATGATAATGCCTGCTAATTATGCCATCACGAAAAATATTTCATTGTTATGCACTGCCAAAGTATCTAGAAATAGAAGAGTAACTCAGGTTGCAATCCAAGACACGTTTTCTTTGGAATAAGCTCCACTGAATTCAGTAGAACTTACATGCTTAGGATTGTGCTGTTAGATAAGCAATGAGAGATATTCATGTCTTATGGAGGAAGTTTCCAGTTTTCACAAGCCCACTAGCTTTGACTTAAAAAAGACCTTGCTTGCAGTGACCAAGACAAAACCTAGAGGCCAGCTGAGATGCCATGGAAAGCTTCATGGAATTACTAAAGCCTCACTGCTTTCATTTCAGTTAAGTCATTTGGACTATGCCAGTGTAGGCTGTCAATAAATTGCATCTTTGTATACAGCAGGTATCTGGGAGGACTAACCAAAATGAAGGCATCATTGCATGAGACTTTGTACCTGTCGCATAAGAAAATGTCAATTTTTCCTAGCACATGGTGAACATCATTCTTATCATAGGGAGGATCAATACAGCATGTTCACTTTACCATGAAAACAATGCAGGGAAAAGATTTCTTTTTCACATCAAAATCCTTTTTGAAATCAGGACATGAGGCAAACTACAAATAAAAAACAGTCAAAAGGCAATTGCCAATTCTCTGGAAGCTGAAAAACTACCACATAAAGCCAATTCTCGCCATACATGAATTCACTACTCGCGAATGGAGCCAAAGGCTGTAGAGACATTCAAAATGGCGCCCATGATAAGCAGGGATCCTCCTGAGGCAGCTGGTAAGGTAACCTCCCCCAACCCCCTGCACAGAACAACACTGATTGTATAGGATTGACAATTCCGTATCTGTGAATTCGTGACTCACGGGAGTTTCTAGGAACCTAACCCCTGCAGGTAGCGAGAATTGACTGTAGTTATAAGAACTAAGATGGGCAGCCCAATCCAGCGTAAGATCCACTGCAGCACTCTAAGTGTGCTGCGCCGGATCCTGCACGGTATCAAGCCTATGCCGATGGAGCTGGGGCAAACCTCACGTTTGTCCCTTTCCCCCAGGGAGAGCCCCAGCAGCCCCTATGGGCCTCCTTGGATATGCGCTGGCAAAATGGCCAGCACAAATCCAGGGAGGCCATGTAAAGCTGGCCAGGCCCAGGATGGGGGTTAGGATATCCACCAATATCCCCACCCCAGTCCCTGGCCCAGACAGCCAATGGCCCCCTCCCCTGCCAACCTGGCCCACCTGCCCCATACCCTCCCGCCGCCAGGCGCAGGACTTACCTGCGTCCGGCGGCGTGGCCTCCAGCCCCAGTCTGTGAGTGGTGCAGGCCTCTCTGCCGGCGCCGCTTACTCGCTGGGTATCGAAAATGTGCCTTATGGCACATTTGTGACATTCAGCGCCAGCAGAGCCCTTGCTCCGCTGGCATAACTTTGCGCAGGACTATGAATTCTCATGGTTGGAAAAAAAATCACAACACAATCTTATATATACAGTATATATACTTCCAAGTCCTATTGTGTTCAATGGAGCTAACTCCTTTGTAAGTCTGTTTGGAACTGCAGCCTTAATCTTTCAACATTCTTGTTCGAAAGGATTCTAAAGTACTCATATAAAAACACAAAATAATCTTGCAATCTCTGTCTGTCCATCTGAATGGTTTACTGCAGGTGCTATTGAAAGGAAATCCATTAACAAAAAGGGTATTGTTAATGCTAGCAAATCCCACTGCAGGAGGAGGAGCCTCTCCTCTTGAGCTGTGCTGGCCCTTTCTGCCTCTGCCCAAAAGATGATCTCCTCAGTAGACTCAAAACTAAATACAATTTTTTTACACATGTTTCAAATAAGCAGAAAGTTCAGTTCAGACTGAGATTACTATGTTCCCTAAATTTGCCGGATTTCCTGTTCTCTCTCTTTTCAAACATTAGATAAAACAGCTGAACAAATATTTTTTTCAGAAAACGATTGTCGCCACGCCACTGCCACCTACCCATTTTTGGGGGATTATTTACCTCTCTTCTCTTAGCATCACATAGTCCCAGACTCCCAGTAATATTAAAGAACCCAAATTGGAGCATGAAGCCTCTGTATGTTTTTGCAGTATGCTGGCGTACGCCTTCAGGACTCACAGAGACGTAACTCTTAAGCTGTATTTATAGTTTGTTAGAAAAGTATGATAAAAACACACTCCAAAACCAGATATTTACCTACTAAGTGAAATGCAATCAGATCTGAAGTGAATTCAGGATTTTATCTTTAAAAAAAGTTCCTTCTACTGTACTTGGTATTTTGTAGCAAGTTTGCTCTACTCAAGCAGTTTGATGTGAAATTTGTAGCCCACGTTTCTCTCCCAAGGGAGATCCAAAGATTTCAGCAGCAAAACCAGCAACCTGAAACTTGACTACATCTAAATTTTGGCCTGAGGTGTGTTTGTTCTTGTCTTCTCTGTTCCTCCAGGTACGCTGATACCAGCATCCCAAGCAGTGACTGCTAACTGTGTACAGGATGAATTAACTAACATTTTCTGTCCAGACTTCAGAGGTGGGCATTAATGTAGCTTCTTCAAGTGTACACGTTCTACTTAGGAACCATTTTCCAGGTACAAAATAATTACATTATTTAATTATAATTGTATGTACCGTATTGTCCCGAGTATAGGACGCTCCTGATTATAAGTCGCACCCTTAAAGTTTGGTGCTATTTTTTAAAGAATACATTTTTAACTTTTTTTAACTTAAATATACACATTAGTAGAACAGTACAGCTTTAGTACAGTTAAAGGCATAGGCACCCTGTCCCTTATTGAATCTGGGCACTCTAGTATTAGTAGCCTTCCCAGATCCAAAGGGGGACAGAGTGCCTACCTTTTAACCTTTGGAATTTGGGCAGGTGTAGCTTGTTGCACCCTTCCATGATGATGAGCTGCACCTGCCCAAATTTCAATGAACAGCACAATCCTATGCATATCTACTCAGAAGTAAGTCCCATTGCATTCAATGGGGCTTACTCCCAGGAAAGTGTGCATACGATTGCAGCCTAAAGGTAGGTACTCTGTCCCCCTTTGGATATGGTAAGCCTATGCAGGAGCTCTTGCTCTCAACTTTCAAACTGTACTCTCAACTTTTAAACTGCAAGATCAATAAATATCTTAGTTTCCACAGAGTCCTGGGGTTGAAACTTAAGGGTTAATTTTTTCAAATGCTTCCAGAGGCTGCTGAGAGATAATGATCTCTCATGCTATTCAGCCATTTAGCAAGTGATTAAGAACTGCAAGGAAAGGCTTGAAAACACAGTGCTTTGCAGTTTAAAAAAAGAGAGAGGATGATCTTCATCTACCTGAGCCAGTACCAACCAGTAGTCCATCCCTGACCGTGTCTGTTGGCTCTGAACCTTCTACCTGATCTACTACTTGACTCTAGTCTGTCATGTTTACTGACTCTAGACCACTTGATCTTCATTTGCCTTCTCTAGCATTGGAGTCCTGCACCTGTGGCCTGCCTCAGAATGTGGCCAAGATCTGACAAATATACATGCACTATATCATTTATTTATGGGTCAGATGCGATTAAACCATGGCCTTTGTCTGCAAAACGCATATGAGCAGAGACTCCACTTTTTCCTCAGTCACTCGGCTCACATATGTTTAACAGGTCAAACCCTTGATTTATTCACATGCTCACTGTTCATAAATAGCACTGTGCATATGTATTTTGGACTTGGGTAACTGTTCCTGAGCACCAAATGTAAAGTATGATCCAAGATCCAACTTGTAGTCATGCAGAGAATGAAGATTACAGACTTCCTCAAATCTTAACTGAAACTGGGCTTTTCTGTCTGAATGTTCTATCATTCTGTAAATTAGAACAAATAAACTACATTCACTTTGTCTATAGACAATCACATCTTTAGCTTTTTCTCTCACCTTGATAATAACAATTTTATTTATTTAGCACCATCAATGTGCATGATGCTTTATGCAGAGTGAAAATAACAAGTCCCTGCCCCAAGAGGTTTACAGTCTAGATATTGACCTCATGTGGGAGAAAAGAGGATTGAGGCAGGGATAAACAGGGGAAGCATATACAATTAATCTGGTTCAGTTACTAAGAAGAAAAATTGCAATGCTACCTAATTAGGAACAGAAGCAAAGTCCTGCTGGAACAGACCAGATCCTGTTTCCAACAGTGATGATTCTGAGAAGCTCACAACAAACAGGAGACGAGGACAATTGTTCAGCAATGCCTTGAAGCAGTGGCTCAACAATAGGTAACTAGAAACTAATACTTGGCTGCAAACGGATACAGATATAGCTAGTGAAAGAAGGTGGGATAGGAATACCCACCACTTCTCTGATGCTCAAAGCCACTGTAGGCTCCAAGAAAACCTCTCCATTAGCACCCTTTGATCTATCCTAGGTTTAACAAATACCACACTTACAGCGCAATCCTGTGCAAAGAAGCGCCGGCGGAGCGATGGCTCTGCTGGCGCCAGGTGTTGTGAACCCGGCAAGTAAGCGGCACTGGCAGAGAGGCTGGCGCTGCTCACACTGCCCAGAGTTGCAGCCAATCCATCATGTTTCCAGTAGGTCCTGCGCTGGGCAGTGGGGTGGGTAAGGAGGGCAGACTGGGGTGGAAAGGGAGGGGACGATTGGCCAGCCAGGCCAGGGATGTGGGAGGGATCATCGGTGGTGTGCTCCGTCAAATCCTATCCCCTGTCTTGAGCCTGGCCAGCCTTACACCAGTTCCTCGGATTTGTACCAGCCATTTTGCCCGTGCACATCCGAGGAAGTTCATTGGGCTTGCTGGGGCTCTACCCTTTTCCCCCAAGGAGTACTCCAGCTTCACTGATGTGGGCCCAATCCTGCCTAGGATGCAGTGGCCGCCTTCTTTCTTCCCAGTTTCCCTGGAATGCAAGGCCCTGCCACAGGCTCTGACTGCTGCTCTTTCTTATTGTCCAGCTAGCCTAGTCAGCTTCTTGAACTGAGAAGACTCCCTGAGGGACAGCTGGCTGGGCAGCTTTCTTCTTCACCCCTTACCCTGCATGGAAGTACTAGCAGTACTTCCCTCTTTTGTTCTGTTGGTCTACAAGCTCCTTCCAATGGCCTAAACAACTGCACATAATGTGCATGTCAGTCATCTCTGACATCTCCAAACTTGAAGGCAAAACATTAACCCCTTCTGGCAAATCCTCCCAGAGATGACGATGTGCCTCTGCTCCCATGGTAGGATTTTATCCTTGACACCCTCAGGATTCAGTCAGGAAGAAGGAAAAGCTCAAGTTCTGAAACAGTAGCCATATCACAAGGGAACATAGAAACTGAGCCTGAGATTAACCCAGCTAAGATCCTTGGATTTCCCCACAACTCTTCCTCTAAGATACTGGGGCTGCCTTAACACTTCTATTGATAGCTTGCTTGTGGCACATTCATCTGTGAGTTGGCTTCCTTTGTGTGTGTTGGTGGGGGCAGAGGAGACTTGATGGCCACGTGGTCCTTTTGGGTTCTATGGTTCTGCAAGTGAAATACATTGAATAGCTTTGGATACTCACTCACTCACTCACTCACTCACTCACTCACTCACTCACACTCACACACAGAGAGAGAGAGAGAGAGAGAGAGAGAGAGAGAGAGAGAGAGAGAGAGAGAGAGAGAGAGAGAGAGAGAGAGAGAGAGAGAGAGAGAGAGAGAGAGAGAGAATCTCTTCTGGGGGTTTTTTTTCTTTCAAGTCTTTGCTATTCCCTCAGTGAGGTGTTGAAAAAAGAAATCAAAAGGGGAAGTCTTTGCCTGCATGCCAGAATCATCAGGCAATACTTCTGTCAGGGGTATCAGACATTCAGAAATGAGGGGGCAGTCATCCCTCACACACAGGAGCACACCACCCATGAACTAAGCAGCATATCACCCAGTAGTCAGGAAAATAGTAACATCCAGCAACATTAGCAAAAGAGGGGGAGACATTCAGAAAGATGTCTGTCATCATGTGCTTGTTATATGAAGCATAAGCTGCTAACAGCACCGTGCCTCCCCGCAAACAAGAAGTCATGCCGTATCTACTCACAATTGCTTCCAGTTTCCCCTTAATGTCATGTGACTTGATGACCCAGTTGACAGACTTTCTACACTTGAGGATAAGTACAAGATCCCTGACAAGTGTGGTGTCTGGCCGAGATGGTCTAATGTCAATGATGATATCCACCTGGAAAGCACTGCATGTGGAAAATAAAGGCAGAGTCAGCCAGCATGCCAGAAATTTTCAGCTATCAACCTTCTTCCAATCCATCATGTTTCCAGTGTCTGGCCAGCTGATTAAAACACTGGAGGTTGTCCCAGACGGTACAACATGTGCAAAACAGACTGTTAAGCCACACATGCTAAAACAATTTTACATAACAATGGAAACAAAATACTTTTTAGGCTAATAATTACTGTCCAACAGCTTTGCTCTCACATTCAAAAGCTGGTTGTTGCTCATTCCCTCTGTTTTGATGTTGGGTAAAGAAAACTACCAGGAGCTTGCTTTTGCGATGTTTTCTCATTTCTGCCTTGCACATTTTCAATATACATTTTACTTCACAATTCTGATTCTGAAGCAAAGGTCACCTTCTCATATCTCAGAATTATAACTTGGCAGCATCACCATGGCAGAAAAGCAGTAATAATATGCCAGAGAGATGCGGCGGCCTGCTGAGTTTTGGAAATGGCATTTGCTAAGATCGCTGCACATGTAGAATTACTGCACCGTTGTGACTTAATTTCAAATTCTAATGATACAGATGAACACTAAAGGCTTGTTGTCAAAGATATGGCTGGCTATTTGAAACCAATACGCAAATCCCCCATTACCACTCTAACCTCTAGACCATATGCACCTTTCCTTTCTGCCTACCAGTTTTATTTCTCTTCATACTACTTCTCTTTCCCTTTGACCTCCTTAATGTTGGAATGTGCTTCAATAATTTTAAGGTAAAATATTACGTCCTGTTATAATAGTCCTCCTATGCCAAACATCTCCTTTGTTCACACTGTTAGGTCACAGATAGTAAAACCCACATTTCCAAGCACCGTAATTTGAAAGCATGCCTGTCAATTTCACTTGTAGAGTTTTGCTGGTTCCCTGGAACGTTTGTAGAATTTTAAAAAATTGATTGGATGCATTACCTGTATGGGTTAGAGTCTGGGGTGATAAGTTCAATTATATGGACTTCTCTTTCTTGACCCATGCTGGAGACAATGCATCCCTCTGCCGCCTTTGGTTGCAGGTATCCCGCAAGGTAATTCAGAGAAATGAAGTTCTTTTCTATATTGCATGTTGGTGGAAAGAACTGATCTAAAAAGAAAAGGGGAAACTTTAACACATACAACTTGTTTTAACAAATCATTTGTAGATTATCAAATACAGTTCTAAAGGTAAATTTTACCATATCAATAAGCCAACTGGAATTTGATAAAATAGGCAAAGTATTCAAAGCAAGTTGAGGACAGATCTCCAGGAAAAGATACTAGCAAGCTATAATGAATTTATACACTCTAAGTGCATTTCCACTTGCAGAAGCCAAGATTTTAACTGATAGAAGGTTGACACAGAAGGCAAATGAAGACCGGGAAAACATGAACTACAGCCCTGAATGTGCACGCAATTTTCTATTGTTGATATGGGAAAGAGACAGAACTGTTTCCTTCTCATAAGCCAAATAGGAAAGTTTGCTGTCTGTGTGGGCCAGCACTGCTAGATGACAAAGTAAGGGTCTCCAATCCACCAAGGGCAATTACTACACAACTCTGATTCCATCAATTATTTATTTGTTTGTTTGTTTAAAGAATTTATATCCCGCCTTTCTCCCAGCAAGGGCACTCAAGGCGGCTTACAAAAAACTTTAAAATACGTATATACATTAAAATAATTAAAAACAATAATAAAAACAAACAACACCAGTGGGTCACCTATATTTACATTTGTTAAAAGCCATTTGTTAAAAAGCCAGCCCACCATGTCAGACATCAAAAGCTAACCTAAATAAAAACGTCTTAAGGCTCCGCCGAAAGGTCTCTAAAGAGGGAGCCGTTCTTAATTCCAACAGAGTTTTAAATGGAGTACAGTTGCACAGCAGCAGTAAAGTCTGCTTACTGCTTAACCATGGTTTATCATCTTAAGCTAAGCCCTGTTCCTGAATGGCACGGATAGGAAGTGAGCAACAAGACTCGTTTGTCACTTTACAAGCCTAGTGGCTGCAGAGGTGGGGAAACTGTCTTAACCAGGATTTATCCACAGCAGATATAACGTTTACCCATGGCTAACACAAACCATGGTCTGCAAGATCACTCTAAAGTTAAACCATGGTTTCACATACTGGTTTATAGCCAATTCTTAATCATGGTTTAGATAATTCAGGTGTAATGTTTAATCATAGTTAAAGATTCAATGTTCAGTCTGCAAGGGATCTGACTGATGAATTACTCTTAAGGTTGTGTCTGCACTGAACAAAAAAAAATTCTGTGCCAAGGTAACCCAAATTCTGCACCAAGATATCACTGCTAGTGGAGCTTTTTGGGGACACTAAAACCCACCCTTTGATCAATGAAGATCTTACTCAGACATTACATTAGCTTCTGAGATATCACTAGGCATTATCCACACATGACAAGCATAGTTCATAAGCATGAGGTCTAGAAATCCTGGTTTATAAGCAAACCATATACTGCAGCATTGCATTTGTAACAAGATACCATGGGGGGCAGAGAAATCAGAGAAAAAGGTAGAGGCACAGGGTTGGAAGTCTGGCTTCTGATTTTCAAACCACGATTTGCAGGGAGCCACTGTTATGTTTGTAGCAGACCTAAATTATATACTCAAGAATTGTTCAATAAGGTAAGAAACAGAATCTTGGAGCTTCAAGCTCCTGAACTTTAATCCAGTGTCATGTTTCCAAAGTATACAGCAATAATGGATAATTTCCTAGTTAGCAAGAGCAAAATACTGGATATTGCATGGCAGATTTACTGACAACATTCAGTTTAGTAGCTGTACAGACTCCTATGAATATTTGTCTCTCATAGTCCGAACATACCGTATTTCTTCGAGTTTAAGGCGCCATCGATTCTAAGGCGCACCTTTATTTTCAGTACCACCAGCAGGGGAAAAAAAATCCATCAATTGTAAGACTCGCCTCCCTTCATTAAATCTATCTGTTCAGTACCAACTCTCCCCAGCATGTCTCCTGCAGCGGAGGATAACTGAGTGCACTGCCTTTGCATAGCATTTCTGGCCCCGTCAGAAAGTGCCATTTCCTTCATTACCTGGGCTTGGGGGAGCTTCAGAGAGGCCTGCGCAACCCTCTGCAGGCCTCCCTGATCTTCAGTTTGGCGAAAAACAGCGATTTTTGGGCATTTCTGGTTTTCGCGAAAACCGGAAATGGCTGAAAATCACCGTTTTTTGCTGAACTGAAGATCAGGGAGGCCTGCAGAGGGCCTCCCTGAAGCTCCCGCAAGCCCCAGTAAGTAAGAAGATAGCATTTTGGGGTGCTTTTTGGAGACCTTCGATTCTAAGACGCACCCCATTTTTTGAAATGCTTAATTGGGAAAAAACATGCGTCTTAGAATTGAAGAAATACAGTAATTTTCTTCAGCTTGATGTGCACTTAAATGCAAAACCATGGAGACACTTGCAGTGCCCACAACCCCCAGCAATAAAACTAATATTATTGGGTTGTATCCAGACATGACTGTGCAGGAGCGCTGTCTCCCACTTGCACAAGGAGGGGAAGGGGTGCCATTTTTGACAATCCCCCCTTCCCTCTCTAGCCCCTTGTATCATACGAAAATCTGCTCAAGAGCCAGGGGATCCTCGGGAACAAGATGGTATGCAGAACAGGGGGGTTGAGAGGAAAGGAGGAATCACTGAAAATCACATCCCCACCCCCAGTGTAAGCTTCAGACAGTGTTTGGATCCAATCCAGTCTCTGTATAGTGTTTTCTGAGTATGCAAGACACTTCACGTGTGCAGTCTCTTGACATAATCTTTACAATGACTCTTCAATTTAAGTAGTAGTATTCCCCTTACTGCAAATGGGGGAACCGAGGCTGAGAGGGAGCTGCTCACCTTAGCTCAGATAATGAGTTCAGGGAAGAGGCGAGTTTTGAACTGGGGAAGTCCTGATTGACAGCTCAGCCACTATACTACATCAGCTCTCCAGGCCACATTATTCACAATTTTATACTAAATGATTTTTGAATGCTCGCTTTGCCGTCTTCTCTAGAGGATCCTTCTATGTAAACTATGAGAGGCTAAATCTATTCATGCAGCCTGATGGAGCGCTCCCCAAACATCTGTTAAGTAGTCTGCCAGATGGGATCTCAAAGCAGCAGAGATTCTTGCCAACTCCTCCCACACAGATGATGGAAAGTGATCCTGAGGTTGTCCATGTTGAGCTCAGGTTAACGTATGTAAATATACACACAATGCAGATTTAATTCTCAATACCAACAATGCAATGCTTCTAAACTGGTAAATGACTTGCCAAGCAGTTTTCCAAAAAGAACTTCACATGTTTTAAGGCAAGTCACTATAAGAGGTTTCCTGAATTTTCATTAGGTGTTTCTGAATCACCTCTGGTTCCCATCAACACCACTACTAAGTCGAGGTCTTTCTGTAATAATAGTTTCTAGTTTCCACCTAACTTTTAAGAGCAACTATTGCTGCTTCTTGCGTATCACATGGCATTCAGCTGAGTTTCTGATAGTTGTTTCAGGTCTAAACTATGTCATCAGATTATGAAAAAGTAAACCACAACTGATTTTACACTTTTGTTTTCAAGGCTGGCAAAGGGCTTTCAAAATTAACATCAACATTTTTTAAAAAATGTGTTTTTTGCTCTAATTCCCCAACATTTTATTTATTATATACCGCTTTCCTCCTTAATTCACACTAAGGTGCTCTGAAATCTAACAGCAGTGTCTCCTGAAAAAGGACATGGCATGATGGGAAATGTAGTTTTATGGCAAAGCTTGACACCTCATGGTAAAATTCCAAGAGAAAGGGGAGAAGAAAAGAGTTTGTGTCAATTACTGAAGCAGTGATGACAATAAAGCACCACAACGGCCCACAAGTTCAATGATCAGTAGACGATTTCGTGAATAATTGGACATTTCAATTCTTCATCTCCTCCTCCTGTCCTTCCACCTACCTTCCTACTGGGTCCTCTTTCTCAGTCTATTTTCTACTCTGGACCCTCCCCAACATCGCTTCAGGGCTCCCTTCTAGCATTCTTTCCTTCCAGACCTGTGTGAAGTTTTAATCCCAGCCAAACAGACTACTTTCCTTTTCCTCACTGAAACCGAGCTGCAAACATTCTGACAGCTTTGTTTACTGAGCAGTGGAGCGATCATAGGCATTCCAACACAGCTCAGTCAGTTTCAGAAACTAGGACAATATACTACAAAAGTTGCCATCTATGACCAATGTGTATAGTTGCCAGTCCTTGACCAGACATGGTGTCTACACCTTTAAGTAATGAGGCCCTGAGAGGCTGCAGCCACTTCCCTCCCTACCTGCTGAAGGCCCAATATTTCCTTTCTCAGTTAAGACATATCGATTACACACATTGATTGCCATGAAATAATTTGTTGTACAAAAGGGCTGCCTTTATTTCATACCTGCTATCTATTAATTCTACCAGGAATTCTCACAACCTTGCTTATGGTGTAGTGGTTTGGGAGTTGGACTTAGACCTGGAAGATCCAGGTTCAAATCCCCGCTCAGCCACAAAACTTCCTGGGTGACCCTGGGCCAGTCACTATCTCTCAGCCTCACCTACCTCACAGGGTTATTGTGAGGACAAAAAGGGGGGAGGAACCATGTACACCACCTTGAGCTCCTTGGAGGAAGGGTGGTATAAAAATGTGAAAAATAAAAAATAAAATAATATAGAAGGGTTTCGACATTCCAGACTACCATTTTTCCAAGTGTAGGGTCCTTTGACTGTCAGAGAATCAGAATCGTTGTGAGAGCCACTGTGGATGCATCACACAGCACAACTGCAATGATTAAAAGCCCAGCACCATGTGGGTGGGGCCAGTCACCCTACCATACAACTGTCTCATGGCTGAGCTGGGGGGACAATAACAGGTGCTAAGAACCTGTGCAACTGGCCCTGCCCACATGATGGTTAAACATTACAGCACAGCAGTGCTGTGGGATGAAATCATGGAAAAGTAGTCACTGGCGGGAAGTTGACATTCCCTGAAAGTACAAAGCTTGAAAACTGTTGCTCCTTCAGACCAATCACAATAATAAATGAATTTATCAACTAGTTTTTTCTAACTTAAAAGGGGACACACACATAAATGCTTGCTTAAAATATCTCACCCCTCCATTTCCACCCAGCCCACAGGTGTACGCATTTAACTCCAGATGCGTATATACACCTATGGGCAAAAATGCCTTAAAAATAAATTTATTTAACTCTAGTACTGTATTTCACTGCAATCAAGTGCATATTATAGTATTTAAGGAATCGTAAACAGCAGAATATCCGAGCAGCATATGCAGCACTCTTGAAGCAGCAATTGCAAGAGAAAGTAATGGAGTTATATAAATTTATTTATTTTGAGCCCTGCCTTTCTGTGAAACATTTGCGCAGCGCCTCCTGTCAGCTACTTGTACTTTCTATGTATGCTGCCATTTTGCTTGATTGAAAACCAAGAATTGTGCCCTGGGTTATATTTTCTTTGGGCAGCACCTCTGTCTTAAAAATGGGGGCAACAGTATTTTGCTCCATTGGATGTGAATTAGGTGTTACCATCGAGCTCCTGGCCAACATGGACCAAAGCTGGAGTCAGTTTGAGTTCTTCTGGCTGAATAATATGGGGACACTTTTTATGAATATCAGAACCATTCTTCAAGTATCGGCTTTCCGCAATAAATTAATATTGCCAAGGGTTATAAATCAGCATTAAGATTCCTTCCCAGCTGGAACTCTTTTTTAAAAGGTTTAATTCAAGGGTAACAGAGAACCAAAGGGATTGCACAGTAAGGGAGCTAGCAAACACTGGAAGGAGATAGAGTTTCAGCTCTCAACTTGAAATGATAACTGAGGTAAATTTGAAACTATTGTTAACAAATTACTGCCTTGTGAAATTATCCTGTGCAACAGAGACATAGGAAGAGGGAAGCAATGGTAAGTCTAAAGCAGCGGTGGGGAACCTCCGGCCCCAGGGCCGGATCAGGCCCCCGAGGCCATCCGGTCCGGCCCTCGGAGAGATTGCCGGGAGGCCACCCAACCGGCCCCTGGAGGCTCCGCCAGGTCCGCGCGTCACCTCCAGAGGCCGGGAGAGGGCCTTTGCATGTCCTCCCCAGCCGCCGCCTCATCCCCTTCTCACCAGGCTGTTGGCCATTTCGCACATGCGTACCATGCCGATGAGGGCAAGCTCTTGCCCTCTTTGGCATGGTATGCCAGACGTGACGCGCGGACCTGGCGGCGGCTTCGAACAGTGAGCACGGAGCCTCCGGAGGCCAATGGGGGGGAGCAAAAATTAATTAAATAAATAAAAATGGCGCCCGGCCTTACGGCCGGCCCTCAAGCAAATTTCTAATATTTAAAACGGCCCTCGCCAGGGAAAGGGTTCCCCGCCCCTGGTCTAAAGCATCATAAAGCAAGTGAGAACAAACAAGTCAACCAAAAAAGGACCAGTAAACTTAAATGGAAGAAAAATGCAAATGGTACAGTCTATCTACCATATTATGGGATTGCCTTACCAAGGTCAATCTGAAGTAGCGTATTCAGGCTGCCTTGATAACTTGGATGATATTTGCAAACCTAAGACCCACAAAGTCATCCCTTCAATAACCATTAGTATGAATTGCTAGTCAGTGACCACAAATTGTAAATTGAAAAGGAGAAGCTAGGATCTCTCTCAAAATTAAAGGGATGAATCTGCTACCATTGTGATATGAAAAAGGTTACACTGAGAGGGACGCCATTTTTTTAAATATAGCAACATGTAGGCTGCTTTCTCAATCTCAGGACAAATCAATATCCCTCTGCCACAGAATATCCCCATCCACAGTAGCGTCGCTGAGACAGCCGGTACTCGGGGCCGCCCCACCACCCAGCGTCATTGCCCCGCCCCCACTTCCGGAATGGCTCTGATTTGAAGCCAAACAGAAGCTGAGGGTGGGTGGGAGGGCCAAACTTTACTTCAACTGCTTGGAGCGGTAAGCACTGCGCGATCCCCCCACAGAAAGCGTGACGTGCACGTCCTCTGGCTTGCTGCCCGGGGTGGTGGACCCCACCTCCCCCCCCAGCTATGACACTGTGGAAATTATAATCTCTCAACAGGATGGTTGTAAGAAAGAATAGTGTATGGACAAAGGCATCTTCATGCTATTTTTTTTTTGTAAGCTTGTAAAAATAAGATGAATTAAGACCTCTAGTAGCTAAACAAAGTTACAACAACTAGATTTCCAAGGATAAATATTTTACTGCATTAGGAGAGAGCCATAGTGTTTTGAGATGAAGCTGGTACATAAAAATTGCAATCTGTGATATCCCAAAAACACCCGTGTGATAACACCAAGGCTAGTTTGCAAAACTATTGCACCCAGTCACAGCAACTCCCTGATCAGCAACTAGTTTCCACAGGACACTTTGGAGGAGGGGAATGGGGGGCCAAGCCCCTTCCAGTTTTTCACAGCAGCCTTCTGGAAAGTTCCATTGTCAGAGCAGTTGCTTCCCTCCATTTCTCTGATCCTTCACGTCTGTTGGTAACTGCAGAGAGGGACGGACGGACGGACGGACGGACGGGCACGCACACGCACAGGTAGAACCTCTAGGAAGGTCAGGATTTGGGACCAAAACCACTAGGATTTGGGGCTAAGGGGCCTAGAGCTGCTGCTCTCTGCAACTTGTCTTTTTATGTGCTGCATTCTGATCCTTGTCACAAGAAGTACAGAGCTATTTTCCTATCCAGTGCTGATAAATTCCCAAATTAGAGAATGCAAAACAAACCAATATAATAAAATCCCATTCTTTATGTACAGTCTTACTGGTTTTACAAGACTTACCTTCACCCACTTTGATGTAAACGTTTCTGGATACTTTGAGTTCAGTGAAAGATGTGACTGCTCCGTATTCCTTTTGGGCCCACTCTAACAGATGCTTATTTCTCTGAGGAAGAGGCTTTTCATCTATTTTTGCTGACAGGGAGAAGTTTTCTTTCTCAAACTGCACAATGGAACCTGCTGAAACCTGACAAGAACAGAAACATCCTCTTAATGTGACATTCACCTGGTAGGGAAAAATCATTCCGCAAAAAAAAAAAAAATTTAAACCTGTCACACCAAAATCTGTTCATCATAAGGGTTCTTACCACAACATCTGCTAAACAGATAACACTGTAAGCCATTTAGACAATGTGCAATCACTTTAAGTACATCATAAGAACGAACACAAGACTGAATTCTCCTCGCTTAGCTGACAGTGATGAATAACAAAATGTTCTATGGATGTGCTTCTCTTGAAAGAGAAAACTTTCACTGTTACTTTCTTGACAGAAACAAAGATGTCTGGAAGTTTGAAATGTGTGGCTCATACCGTTAGAGACTAATTCATAAACCTTTCTCCATGAACGAATGAACAAATAAACCACAACCACCACCTAATTAAGGAGGCCCAGTGCAGATATATTCTTTCTTTCCTATTTAAAATAGGAAAGACCATCACAGGTTACAAGCCATAAGCAACCTCCTGGCTTTAGAAGTAGGTTTTCTTTGTGCCAGGTGCAAGGGAGTGACAACAGGAAACAGGTTATCTTGTTGGCTGTGTGCTCCCTGAGGCATCTGATGGGGCCACTGTGTGATACAGGAAGCTGGACTAGATGGGCCTTTGGCCTGATCCAGCGGGGCTCTTCTTATGTTCTTATGTTATGTTCTTATGTTAAAATATTTGTAACCCACCTGTCCCCATTCAATGGAAGTGTTCAAGGCGGTTTACTTCAATAATTTTTAAACAAGTTACCTCCCCCCCAAAAAACTAGCATGCACAATAAAAAAGGGAATAGCCAGACAAAAGATAAAGGGAGGGGGACCCCCAAATCAGAGAAAACAGAGAGAAACAAAGTGTTCAAGTGTCACCAAAACATCTGTAGAGAGGGGAGCCTCCTACGTTCAATAGAGAAGTTCCACATTTTTAACAGTTTATTGATTGTATACATTCATCATACATTAACTATTCATTAATTCAGTATTTAAAAAATCATAACTCACATATTTTCAAAGTCATGCTCGGATCTTAAATATGAAGACAATTTTACCATCTTACGTCCCAATCCTATCCTTTGCCAGCCCAGAGCATGCAGTGCCGCCAACTGAGTGCATGGTGCATGCTATGATGGGGCGGGACCAGACGGCCCTTTTTTACTTACCTCCTATAGACTGCCTGGCCTCCAATGGGTCCCCTCAGACCTACACCAGCTATTTAGCCCATAATAGGATTGGGCTGCCAATCAAATCCCAACTCTTAGAACTTAGGTGGGCTTTCTTGCTGCTCTGGAAGTACAAGTGTATTTTCACTTGTACTTCCAAAGAATTATGGTGGCCCACCTCAGAAAGGCTTTAAAGGTACTGTGAAACTGGTGGTCATACAAAAAGAGATGGAGAACTTCAAAACTGTCCATTACAGACATAGTTCCCAATACAGATTTCTGTGTGCTATTCAATGTCCTTTAATATCAGGTTTCCTCATGGATTGCTATGGAGGAAGAAGCTCTGCACACATGAAACATGCAAAAAAAAAATCCATTAAAACTAAATGGGGAAGCTATTGGCGTTGGGAAGTTCTGTAGCTAAACCACGTACTGATACCTGCAATGAATGGCTTATCTGGACACGCAAAACCAAATCTGCACAAGGAGCCCACTCTCCTATCTGAATGGAAGTCCTGCATGGATACATGAGATTCTCTGTTTCCTTTCTTACACAGACTATTCCAATGTATCTGTTACTACAGTGCAGTGGCAGCTATCATGGGATATATTTATTTTTTATTTATTTTATTTTTCACATTTTTATACCACCCTTCCTCCAAGGAGCTCAGAGTGGTGTACATATTTCCTCCCCTCCTTTTTGTCCTCACAACAACCCTGTGAGGTAGGTGGGGCTGAGAGATAGTGACTGGCCCAAGATCACCCAGGAAGCTTCGTGGCTGAGCGGGGATTTGAACCTGGATCTTCCAGGTCTAAGTCCTACTCCCAAACCACTACACCATCCTGGTGTACAACATAATCATCATTGTGCCACCTACATCTCTTGCAATACATCATTCTACTGCATACTTATCACTTGTCGCATACAGCTTCAGAAAGAGCCTTCAAGCAGACCAGTGAAACATCATAATGAACTACTATATTAGAAAGGTGGGAAACAAATAAGTATCTGATGTTGCTTAATGCAGATAAGACCAGAAAACTCCAAAGATGTAGACACTTTTTAAAAAATTTATACTTTGAGATAATGCAGAAGACTGCTTTACTTTAGCAGAGCATCGAAGAAGAGTATCCACTTGTAGTATGTAATTAACAGCGCAATCCGACTTAACTTTTGTGCCGGTGTAACCAGCGGCACAGCGAGAACAGGAGGCCCCAGAACGGAAAAGGGATTCAAATCCCCTCCAAAAAGAGGAATTCAAAGGGGATTTGAATCCCTTTTCCATTCTGGGGCTCCCCGTTCTCGCTGCGCCGCTGGTTAAACCAGCACAAAAGTTAAGTCAGATTGCACTGTAAATGTTATTGGGCCTGATAACAAAACACACCTTTGAGAGCTTTTTACATATGAAGTTGGGAAGCTGCTGCATACCGAGTCATACCATTGGTCCAGCTAGATCAGCACTGCCTACCTTGGCTGGCAGCAGCTCTCCAGGATTTCAGATTTCCTAGCCCTATCTAGAGATAGTGGGGCCTGAACCTGCATATACTGGTACACCCTTTCCTTTGTTTCCTATCTTTCCATCCACTATGTACCTATGATGGAAAAGCAGACATGAACAGAACAAAGCCTGGTGCAACTTGGGACAAAACCTTCCTTTGAGGGGTAATGCAAGTGTTTTCTAATGAAGCTTAAATGTTCATGGGACAGTCTGCATCGAACCATTAATGCTCTGATGTCCTGTTTGGCTTTGTTCCAACCATTAGTATAAATCCAAGCAACACCAATAACCCCACTGGAGTAATCAAATAAACTCCTCTGGCACAAACTGAACTTTCTTGCTGTGAGCAACAAACAGTATACAGGAGCCTGAAAAAGCTGCTATCTCTGTCAGATAATAATATCTACAGTTTACACAAGGAGAACTGTATGGATTTCCGAGAGATATAAGTTTCCCACTATTACGTCTGCTCTGTGAAGAGTCACTGGTGGTAGAAAACAACAACATTAAACCTGCTATGAAGCAGCTCACACCATACCAAATAACTATTGTAGAGGAATTTTTTTTGACAACAGATATCACACTGATGCTCTTATGACACATATTCCTTGCTGTCAACACAGAGCATACGATCGGGGCTTCACTATATCTAGTCACATCACCTCCTTCAAATCCTTGTCAGCCATGACCAGGTCATCTTTGTACAGTATTAATTTGCAGGGTTGAGTTCCAAGGTGGATTTTGGGTGGCTTCCCTCCAGGAGGAACACCAGGGAGTTCCACCCCTCAAACAGTGCAATCCTGTGTAACTCTTGCACCAATGTAACAGTAGATCCACCGGTATAAGTCCACTTATGCCAATGTAACTTGCCATAAGCCAACAGATGCAGGACAGACACCAGCGTAACCCCTCTTGGACGCCTTGCATGCGCAGTTCAGACGCAGGACGGACTCCAGCGCAACTCCACCGGCACAGAGGGCATTCCAGGGGTGTCCACATGCACGGCATCCGAGAGGGGTTACGCTGGTGTCCGTCCTGCGTCTGTCGGCGTACTTCAAGTTACACTGGCATAAGTGGACTTACACTGGTGGATCTACTGTTACACCGGTACAAGAGTTACACAGGATTGCACTGCAACTGTGCCCTACTGCCATAAATCATCAAAATATCCCTACTGTAAGCTGTCTATGGGCTGTGAAACTGAGGGCGCCATTTCATCACACCCCTAGCTTCCACTGGGTTGAACATACAGCTCGATCAAACAGGAAAGGATTCAAAAACTTAGTTTCTAGACAGTAAACCTAGTATCCTAATAGCTAGGGGATAGGGGAGTCAAAAGCTTATGGGGCACTCACCGCTGAATATTTGGCAATCACTGCCATGGGCTAACTTGTTAGAAATTTGTTTGGCCACTCAATTATTTTGGAGGCCTTTATGCCCGATAGCCATGGGCTTGAAGGTATGTCATACTTAGGGCACACGAGTTGTCCGTTTAAAAACTATACAGAGAGCCTGTTTCCTGTGTTTCTAGCAGTGTATGGGCTATTTTATCGAACCCAGTCCTATCTTAGAGGAAGAAAATATAGGAAAATAGATAACTAGTCTTTCATGTTGTCAAATCTCACATAATGAAGAATTGCATCATAGGAAGCTTATTCTGGTGAGAAAGTAGGAATTGTTATGTTTAAGCAGCACACAGAAGTGACAAGGAGAGATAGAGGGATTGTTTCACACAAGGCACATTTTCTAAAGTACAGTACTACGACCAATGTGGCTTGCCGTGGCAGTTGCAAAGATCTCCCAGACAACCAAGTCAACAGTGCCCTGCTCCAAACAACAACACGTTGCAAATGAATTTGCAAAACACTTGGCTGACTTCATCTGGAAGGACACAGATGTGTTCTTAAACAATAGATACATTTCAGCAAAGCATTGTTTATACAAGACTACAGTGTACTTAACATTTAAAAAAAAATCAAATATTGCTACAGAACATGAGCATCTGTTGCATTTCCATTTTATACACAAGGAGAAAAGCAGTCAACATTTGACTGGGAAGCCATCACATGGTAAAAGCCAGAATGAACTATTAATTGAATAATCAAAGTTAAAAAAAAAACCAAACAAAATAAAAATGAAGGGCCACTCGGGGCTGTCTACACATGGGATCACAGGATCAGCATTCCATTACTTATATGTATATCTCAGGAGTGGAATTGTAACTCAAGATGTAGGTGGGACCTACAAGCCATTTGGAGCTAGGGAGTGCCACGTGTGCACATGGGGTACAGCAAGTACAGAATGGACGTGCAAGAATTCTTGTGCTAATTGCTTGATATTAAATCAATATTAATTATTGCTTGCAGACTATTAGCATTAAGCACCAACTATATACTGAGACTCCAATATAGTAACTATGTAGACTGGTCCCATCTTCGAAATATCTAGGTAGGCCAGGCCAACCTCAACCCACCCTGTACTCCACCCTCTGGTGAAGTAGCTGTTCCATGTGGTTTTATGAACACCAGCACTCTACAATACATGGTTCAGTGAATGTGATAAATATTTCTCCTGACAACTGTAGTTCAGTATCAGTGGAGGCAAGCAATTAGCAACTCTAACATACTATCAGTTGAAGCAAGGAAGGTGAATTCTTGCTTAATATTTCATTCCCATTTCTGTCTATCACATTTTGAAATACTTAAGATCCTTTTTCCCCTTATGAAAAAACATGATTTGTGAAGCACTCCCAGTTCTACGCCAGGCACCAGATCTTCTCTCCACTAAATCACTAAATACGACCCGTTTCTCTTGCAGCCTCATTAGACAACACGCTTTTAAAATACCCAACATTCTTTTATTATGGGGACGCATGGCACTTCTTGTTTTGTGAAGGGTCATCTCTTGTGTCAAGAGTTCATTTTGTCCAGACTAGCCACAGAAAGCAGCTTAAGAACCATTATCCCTTTTACCAGAATAGTTCCAAAAGTTTGGACTAACATCTGTTTCAACTCTGGATGATCTCTTTCATTTGTTGCTGGTCATGTGGCCATCATAAAATATTTCTATTTTTTTAAAAAAGTTCTATTCAGTGTAAATGCATCATACATCATTTTAACAAGAGATGTTACAAAAGTATACCCTGTCTTCTATAAAACAAAGGTCTGAAATGTCATTGTTTTACATTTCATTAAACCTTCTTCTGGCAGCTCATAGCCTGGTAGTCTCAACACATTTGTCTTAAGCCCAGCAGTGAGTTGGCTAAACAAGACAAACCTCCACTTACGTTTAGATCTGTGGAACTAGAGCCTTATTCAACCAGACTGTTGCCTAGGTTTGGGTGTCTTTTAAGATGGAAGCAGGGCAGCTATTAATCATATGTACACCAGGTTCACACATCACTTCTTGTGCACTGTAGCAGTTGTGCACTGGTTTGCATCTCATTATGCATAGAGAATTACCAGATTTACCCAAAGTCAGGCCAGTCTATAATTCCAATGGGCTCCATTGAATTGGTACCTCATTTCTTAAAAAGAGACTCTGGGGCCTAAAACTGCTTGGCAGCCATTTCATCTGCACAAGAAGCCCTTATTAATCTTAAGTGCGTGAGTACAATGTTATAATCACATCTTTATAAGCTTCAGCACTGGAGATGTCCCAACCACCCTTTTATGATTTAGGGAAGGAAGGGTTGTACAGGAGCAATTTTTCTCATTCTGCAATGATTTCAGACAAACAACAGCAGCAAGCAAGCAGCCTTAAGATATCCCTAGATCCATGGGTCAGTGAATCCTCTAGAGGCTATACAAGGCTACAGGTTGAAGTCCGAAAAGCCTGCAAGTTATGATACACCTAGAATAGCAATCGGATCCTTCTATTCAGTGTAGCCAAACAAATAAGATAGCCAAATAAGTATCAACTTTAACAACAACCATCCCAACATTTGCCTTGAATTACATTATATAAGCAAATACTGCTTCATAATGAGATAAAGTGTGTAGAGACCACATGTTTTTATGTGGTCTATTTGAAAAAAGAGACTCTTTTTGAGTAGTATAATCTTCATCATCTGAAAGCTCAGGGTCTATAATATCAGCAAAGTTATTTGCTAGCCTAGTATCAAATTAAGCAAGCTTTAGTAATTTTACTAGGAGTTTCCACTATCCATATGCCCACAATTTGGAGGATGCACTTCAGTATTAGGTCAAATAATAATTCATGCGGGTGGTCATTCATTCCTTGCTTCACTGACCAGAGCTGTTCCCACTTCCCCAGCAGCCACCTGCCATCGCCACACTAATCCAACTACCTGTCCTGTTCACTTAAAGCCAAGACTGGCAGCAGGAATTCAGTTATCAGTCTGCAAGATACATGTCAGGTGCCATTTGTGCATATCTTGAACGCGGGTCTCCAGCCACCTCCGGCCCTGTGCAACTCTGAAGCAGAGGAAATAACTGGATAGAGGTGTAGCTAGCCTCAGCTGCACACACACACACACCATGACGTCGCCTGCCCCGCCCCCGCTAGCGACATCACCCCGGTGACGTTACGGCTGCAACCACACCCCCAGCGGGAAAGATGGTGGCAAAAGGCTACTGACAACCAGGGTAGGCCAATCATTCCCGCTGTCGCAAACCGTGCAGCCGTTTTGCGGCAGCTTGTGCAACCCCCCTGCGTGCCGCCCGGGGGTGGGCTGCCCCCTCCGCCTCATCTCTGCCTCCATCTCTGTAACTGAACTTATCTTTGCTGCACTGCAATACCACCCCGATGATGGCCAGAGTGAGTACTGCTGCTCATCAGGTTATCCAAGATAAATAATCTGGGGAACCAACAGGGGGCCTGGCCCAATAAAACTGCTGTTTCAGGCTTGGTTCCTCAGTCTGAGAAACTCATCTTTATCATCATTATGAGTAGCTTCAAAAGCTCCCTTGCCTCACCTTACCTCCTTCCGGTCCCCAACTGCTACCCTTTGGGAACCTGATCATCTGCCTGACGGGGCCTCTGCTCCCCTCAAACCAAACTGCACTCCGCTGCTTGTCTCTGAATCTGGATGAGGCCTGACAATACAGAACTGAGCACATGCTTCTCTATTTTCCCTCATCTGATTTAAAGGGCCAATAGCTGTTTAAGACAAGAAGAGCGAGAGATCCAATGTCTTTAGCCAATGTGGCTCTGCGCTGCTGTTTCCAACCTGGAATACAAATTAATTAGCATTAATTAAGCTTTATGTGACTGCTTGTAAAAGATCTTGTAGTCCGAAATTGAACAGAGGAAGCACGAGCAAAGGAGAACTCAGTCACGCTTGCCAGGTCTTGGAGTTTTACTATGAGGGCTTAAGGCTACATTAAATGAGCCAAACATGTTATTTTCTTTGGACTACGTTCAAAAAACTCTTCCAAAGAGCGAAAGGAAAGGCAGCCGTCACTTTGTTTCACCACTTTTCTTCAAACCTTAACTGCTTCCTTCCTCTATAGAACTGATCTGTTCAAGGAGAGTGAGGTTGCTCTGGAAGTATCCAGAATAGGAAAGAACATGTGAATTGGACAGTAGTATTCCAAGGCCAACAACTGCGTTTGCCTGAAATAAGGGGAACGTGCTTAGGGACTGGCTGCATTCATAAGCATCTTTTAACAGGGAGCAGGACAGAGACTCCCAAGTTCTACAATATGGAAGCACACACACGTTTGTGAATTCTCCTTCCCAGATGTACTGGAGTCCCTGGTACATTTGGGTCTGGGGTTAGGTCCCCCCTCCTTCCCATATTATTCGGTTATTCTGCATGTTAAGAGAAGAGGAATTGACTTGGTCCATGGTTAGCTGCCATTTGTATAAGTACTGATCCTGCTACTCTGAGGCTCTTACAGCCCAATCCTATGCATGCATGTGAAAAAAATTACCATTGAGTTCAATGGGAATTACTTCCAGGCAAGTGTACTTCATTACGTTTTAACTGGCTCAGATTGAACATATATATGTTCATGGGACAAAACAGACTGTGCTTCCCAGTCAGAATACTGAGTTCTCCAGTACAGAAAATCTCTGTGCCGTCTTTAAAATTACTCACAAAATGTAAGTATGTGATTTGTCTGAAGACTACCTGGCCAGCCAACTAGGGGGTTAACAACCCCTCTCTGGCCAAGGCTTGGAGTTATGAAAATGCCTTTGGTGATCACTCTGACAAACTCCACCATCTGTCACCACTTACGCTTCATTTTTAGAAATAAGCACATGATGCTCCTAATAAATGTAACCGCGTGCCAGCCGTCACAATAGACACGTCCGTCTTTACACACAGGCAGCTCCAAATAAGGGACTTTTCCTCACTGTTCTCCAAGCTTCTCCTATGACCCCTTTCACTCTTCCCAGAACAATGTTTTGGCCAACCACTCTTCGCTTCCCAAACAAGGCATTTGACTACGATTCTTTGCTGACAAGGAGACATTCTCAAAAGAAAAGAACTCTGGCTAGTCTTTAAAATATTCATCCACTGGGAACAATGGAATCCCCTGCCTGAACAATACTAATTCGATATGAAGCCACACTTTTTTTTTACCGTGCCTCTCCTTCGCCCTCACACGCCGTTTCCTCTTCTGTTCTGCCTAGCTTCATGGTCAAACGAGCCCCTGGATAGCCCATTTCATGACTATAGCCTAACAGACATTCTACTCAGTCACCCCTTTGCTAGAATACATTTCACACAGCCAAACGTGTCAGGCTGAGGCTGTGGGTAATCACCCCCTAGTGCAGCCAGGAGGGTGCATTCTCTAGCTTCTGGTTTCCAAAGGACAGCAGCCTGAGTTGGAAGCTGGGTGACGAAATGCTGGCCAGAGCAATGCACTGCTCTATTGACCAAGCAAAGACAGAAAGTCAGGCACCTAGTGTGGGCATTGTACAGGTTGGGCTTTGTACAGTACTGCCTGCCAATCACAGAGGCCAACGTTACACTGCCCTATTCTGTGCCAAAGGAAGACACCAATGGCAGAGAACGTATTCCACAGTTGTTTACTAAGTGAGGTCCAGCTTCAGACCCTGAGGTTCTCGGCTCAAGTCCCCAGAGCACCTGACAGGGCGGTGCATATGTGAGGATCAGTGGATGCGGCTTGAATTTGATACACAGCAATGGCTTCATCCCAAACCCAACCTGCAACAAAACCCACTTGTACATGCTATTGCTATGCAATCTTCTTCCAGCCGTTTGTGGTAGGCCAACAAACATGGGTTGAATTTCAAGTTGGACACAGGACGAAGCACTCTATTGTGTGCTTAAGAAGGCCAAATTCATGCTATATACCAGGGGTGGCCAACCTTCCACCATTAGGGCTACTGTGTTCTTAAGAGTTGTGTAGGAGACAGAATCTTGGCAGCTGCAGGTGCTGATGGGGCTGCTAAAGCAGCTGCTCCTGCTGAAATGCCCTCACCTATGCAACCATTTAAAGGGCCAGGAGCATTCATGTTGAAAGGTTGGCCACCACTGCTATATACTGTACTTCCATGCCAACTTACTTGTGTGAACTGGGTCTTACATCTTCTAGATTCAAGTTCTGAATGGCAATAGCTGCTGCTGCTGACCCATCTACGCCTTGCACTGCCATGAGCTCGCTTAACCTATCACATGCGGAACCTGCCACAATCAGATCACATGCATTTCGCCTGCCACCCTTCATTCTGTCATTCACCCCTGCCGTTAGGGAGCAGCAGAAATAAATGCATCAAGGCAGTGGAGGGAAGTGAAAGTTTGCTCCAACAAAAATGCTCCTCCTTAAATACTGTCCAAGGTCTCAAAGTGATCAGCTCAGTTCTGTCCAGCACATCCACGACTTCGTTTCAATCTCATGATACCACCTTAACTAGTAAATGCACTGGAAATGACGAGTATGCCTGAACATGATACCTGTTTTGTAATGTGGCCCAAATATCTACGAGAAGCAGTTCTCCTAAAATATGATGTGCTCAGACAAGTCGAGCATTGCTGAATAGTTCTTTAAAAAAAAACAGGGAAAAGGGAGAGGGTATAAAGTGATCAAAAACAAGTTAGAGCCTGCTTTCCCACCAGCATTGATAGATTTCTTATACCAATTGCAGTGCAATATGTACCATTATGTTATGGTTTCTGTTGCCAGATGTCTCCTTCAATGCAGCTGATAACAACAACTGCGATGACTGAATAGCTCCTGCTCTTCCCTCTCCCCTTGATGCAGCTACCATGTGACACAAGCTTTTCCCATCCCAATTCGTCACTGTGCGCAGCTACAGTTCACCTTGTCATAAGAACATAAGAACATAAGAAGAGCCCTGCTGGATCAGGCCAAAGGCCCATCTAGTCCAGCTTCCTGTATCACACAGTGGCCCCACCAGATGCCTCAGGGAGCACACAGCCAACAAGATACTTGCACTCCCTTGCACCTGGCACAAAGAGCTTGTCACAGCAGTGGGAAGGATTAAAAAACTCACATTGGGTGAAAGGCTGAGTCTCTCAAATGGAGTAATACTTTCTTCCTAATATATAGTTAAGTTTTTCTTATCTTTTCTGTCCTTTCCGTTTGAAATTGTCTGAGCTTTTCACTCCATCTGGGTGATGGCAACTGGCTAACTGTGGCAATGAGAGTTTTAAAATGCAATTTCTTTTCTCAGCGAGTGCTGAAACCATTTGAAAAAAGCTGTCCACTGTTAGTTTCAGATTTCAGAACATTCTCTAGATCAGTAGTTCTCAAAGTGGTGGGTCACAACCCACCAAAAGAACTAGATGCAGTTGCTATTCCCTTATAAGGGGGTGGCAATGTGCGGTGATGTTAGCGATGTTCCGCCACCGGGAAAAACGGGGTGTTTATTACTTATCTTTTTTTAAAAAACGAACAAACTTCAGATTGGCTCCCTGAAGTGACTGAAACCCACTTCTGTTTTTTGTTCAAAACCAGAAGTGGGTCTTGATTGCTTCAGGGAGCCAATCTGATGTGCGGGGAGGCCTGCAGAGGGGGGCTGTGAGCGCCCCCAACCTCTGGAGGGCAGGCGTGACCCTCGGTAAGTAAAAAAACCTTTTTGTCCTGCCGGCGGCACAATCCCAGGAGCGCCGCCGCTGTCAGCCCGCCCCCGCAAATACGTACACCTTCCCCAACTCATGGGGAAAACTTTGAGAAAAGCTGCTCTAGATGGTTCCTTACCCACATGGGATTGACCTGGATGATCTGTGAGAGCTTCTGATACGTGGAGGACATTGATGAAACTTTGCTCTTTGAGTAATTTAGTAAACTATAACTTTTTTTTAAAACTTCAAGTAAACATGCATATGCTTGTGCTGTAAGTATTTCAGCATGTAAACACGCATGGTGTTTAATATCTATGCGAAATCCAAGTATTGGTTTGAATGTCTTTTAATGTTTCTTTTAGAAATGCATGAATTAAGTTTTGTTTTCCTCAATAAATCTTACTGTTTAATACTGAAATTTCTTTGTTTGCCCCAGGGGACTGTTCAAGACCCCTCCCACCCACATCACTTTACCACATGCTCGAATTACATACCACTCAATATAACAGACAGGATGTAGATGTGGTTAGTTGGAAAGCCATCTGAATTAAATAAGGAAGTTATATACAGATCTGGATAACCTCAACCAACGGTTCTCAAACTGGTGGGTCGTGACCCACCAGGAGAACCAGAAGCAGCCGCCAGCCCCTTAAGGGGTGTGGAGGCGGCAGCGCTCTCTGGATCGCGCCACCGCCAGGGGAAAAAGGGATATTTTTAACTTACTGAGGGTCACGCCAGCCCTCCGGAGGATGTGAGAAGGCCCATGGTTCCCTCTGCAGGCCTCTCCGCACTTCAGATCAGCTCTCCACGGTGATTGCAACCCACGTCTGGCTGGCATGATCCTCAATAAGTTAAAAATAATCCTTCCCCCCCCCCCCGGGGGTGGCACGATCCCAGAAGCGCCAACACGATCACAGGAGCGCTGCCACAGCCCCGTCCGGACTCATGGTTCTCCCCAACTTGTGGGGAGAACTTTGAGAACTGCTGACCTAAACAACTGATTGGTGTGGATCATCAGGAACCCTGCTGGCTGGAGGAAAGAAATGGGCAAGGAGAAGGCAGCTTCCACTTTAATTTGTGAATGCTAAAAAAAAAAGTCAACATGGGGCAATTCGGAGAGTAACAAGCACATTGGGTCATGAGCAGCAGTTTCTAAACCTGCAACAGTGAAATACAAGCAGTCATTTAACGGTTAAAAATGTGGAAAAATTTCACAAGTACTGGGGGTGTATGCCTAATGCATAAGACAGGTTGAACACATGAATAAAAAGCTGCTTATACAAAGGAAACTGTATCAAAATAGCTGCTTGGAATTTAGACAAATATGAGTTAGCATAAATGCTACACTGCTTTCTGCCTCCAGTAACCTGAAACTCAGTCTAGATAACTGAAGAAGCATTCTGGGGAGGAAAAATAAAATAAAATTACATGTTTGTGAAAACAAATGTTTAATCTACACTAGCACACTTTTTATCTAAAAGTTAGATATAGGAAATTCACACTAGACTTCTACTTTTCTTTCATTACCCTCAGAAACAGATAACAGGAGAGTCTCTGTCCTTGATGCTATGCTTGTTTATATTTCTTACCAGAATCTGCTTCAAAACTATGCAGATACAGAAAATTTGCCCTTGCAACACTGCCGAGGTCCTTTTCAGCTTGAGTTATCTGATGCGCAAGAGCCAACTGAGAAAGGTACAGAGCCTCACTTCAGGGACAAGTTGAACACTTGACTTTAACCTGTGCATGTTCTGAAAGGTACATTTAGGAGGGGCAATCAATGTTTTTGTTCCAATATAGTACAAGTATGTGGTAAAATGGTCTTATGTTTATATACGGTAATTTTAAAAATGTATACAGTACTCTGCTTCATCTAAAAACCCATCTCTTAGCCGTCTTTCTAAAACTGACTTGGGAGTGAGGTTGATGGGCTTCTCTGGGGTTTCCATTCTAAGGAAAAACCATGAAGAAGTCTCTGTCCCTTGTCCACTACTGTCTTCCTTCAAAAAGCGGATGCACAAGCAAAGCATGTCCTTAGAACAGTCTTTCCCAAACTGTGGGTCAGGACCCACTGGTGGGTTGCAACCCGATTTCTGGAGAGTCCCCAGCAGAGCCTCCATGAAAACAAGGATGATGGAAAGATCAGATTGCCTCAAGCCCTGAGGTTATTCAAAAATCAGATAGCTGCTAATTGCCCAACAATGAGCTGAGCTCCTGCAGTTTGCAAGTTTGTGCAAATATATAGAGAGATAAATGTCTGAGCGTCTTTTTTCTGGTGGACTTTTTCCCAAGTCTGTCAATGATAGGTAGTGGGGGCAGGTGAAGGGTGGGTCCCATAACTAAGCCCCTCAAGCCTTGGTGTTATTCATTAGGGTTGCTTCATTAGGAGAAATTGATTGAGATTTTTGTAAATACAATAAATAAATAAATAAAATATTTCTTTCTAGATCTCCTTTTTAAAAGTTTTTTTAAAGCTAGAAAGGTCCTGATAAGAGTGTTGTTTTAAAAAAATGGGTCCTGGTGCTAAAACGTTTGGGAAACACTGCCTTAGTTAAAAGATCTCAAGACACTTCCATTCCTTCTCAAGCTATCCACTCAGTTTCTCTCCTCCACTTCAAGCCGTAGCACAGTGGCTACCGCCACTGGAAAGGCGCTTCTGTGGAAGGAGGTGGAGCTGAGGCAAGGTGGGTAGCCATTTTCTTGGCATCTTATTGGCCATTTATTGGCCCAGGAGTACAGAGGAGTAGTAGAACCCTGTACCATGGTCCTCTATAAAGTCCATCTAGACAGCCAGGCATCTTTGCACACATTTCTAACATGGCAATCAATACCCTGGATGTACAGCATGTGCCAAGAAATGTTTTAAGACAGTGCTGTGATTCCAATGCATCAATCAGCAGCAAATGCTTCTTTTCATTTATAACAAAAGACCAGATAACAAAAACAAAGAAGCTATTGTATCAAAATGGTGCTTGTTAATGTAATCTAAGCTGATAACCACAGGCAGACAGTTCAAAGCACTTAATTCCATAATTTCCCAACCATAAGCCCTCCTCCCACTTCTACCCTATTATGCTACATTTTTATAATAAATCCAAGTGCAGAATATAGTCCTAGTTGGAAGAACTTACATAAACAACACTTTGCATTCTGAATTTAGTTTTTGGGCAGATATTTAAAGTCTATTTAGCAACATGAGAAAGTGATGCGTTTTTTTTTAAAGACAGGAATTTTAATTTCAAACAATCTTAAATTGTATAGGAAAAGGAGAAAGAGAGAATATTAGCTGCCTAATGAACCAAGCCAAAGGATGGTAATTATTGCTTTTTTGGTTTGGGACCAAAAAAAAAAAAAAGCACCTTAACAAAAGAAAATCTCATGAAATTGCATACATTAACTTTCTCAGAGTTGGCACCCTCCCCTCCCCTCTCCTTTTCCTTGGAATCATATAAGGTCACTATTTATTCACGTTTTATCACTAGCTATACATTTCCTTTCTTACCCTACCGCCCTCCTCCTCTCTTAACCCGGTGCTTGGAACACATCTGGGTTGATTTAACAAGTGATTGGAAACGTAGCCTCCTGATTTCCCGTTAAATACTAGGCACAGGAAAAGAAATAGCACTTGTTTTTCAGTGAGTTTTGACAGTCATCCAAAATCCAGTGCAAACCAAAGAGCTGCTTGTGGTTTGATGGCCCGGGCCCAACATTTTTGAAACGTATTCTTGGGGGAAGGGAGTAAACCAGGCTTTGGCAGAAATTATGACACCGCTTTATATTTCCAGAAACACATATGGGACTTTTAGTTATTAGCCTTAAGTAGAGTTGTCCTTTATTTTTGCTGCATTAAAAAAAAATCAATCATTTGAGGAATCCCTTTAAAGTCAATGGGATTAGTTACCTATGTAAACATATATTATACACTAATCATAATGATAATCATGATTTATATATCTCTTATCAACAAAAAATGCAGAAAGCAATTTTCATACCTAAAACAATAAATACACGGTTCCGTGACCCAAAAGGGCTCATAGTCTTAAAAAAAAAAAAAAAAACACCAGCAAACAGTCACTGGGCAGGACACTATGCTAGGTTAAATAGGGACAGTTGCTCTTACCCTGCTAAATACAAGATATATAAAAAAGTGATATATAAAGATATGTTATAAAAAGTGCCTCTTGCCGGTTAGCAGTGAACGTTAACCAGAGATCAACAAGAACCAACTATGCACCCCCCTCAAATTCCCTTTCCGCATCCTCAAGGTTCTTATCCTGGTAACTCGTACACAATCTTCCCGAAATCAACATCTAAGCAACGGGTTGAGGGGTTTCCAGGAGTACACCAAATGCCCCAATTCAGATCTCCATGCATGGTACAATGCGCACAGGAACCTCTAGTTCACAAATGCTGCCTCGTTTATTCTAATGAAAAACACAGCTTATTTTTGCAAAGTTGCCATGTTCATTATATAGGGTTGGCAGGTTGGATGCATCCAAAACCCTGAGATTTTTGAGGCAGGGCCTGATGATGTTGCAAGATGATGTCACAAAATAGGGAAAAACATTTGGTCCAGTGGAGCCCCACAGCAGTCCCCAAAGGGCTTGAGACTAACCTTTGCCGATTACCTGCTTGAGGAAAAAAGACAAATGCTAGAGGAACAGTGTCTTTTTTTTTTTTTTTTTGCAAACTGGCAAACCTACTATTAAAATGAGTACAGGTGGGCCCCCATATCCACTGATTCGCTATCCACGGTTTCAGTTATCCACAGATTGTGGGGACCCCCCCAGGCTTTTACTTTTTTCCCCAGTAAGCTTCGTTTCTTCCTTAAAGAAACAGGAGAAGCAGCTTATTACAGGCAAGTAGAACAAGACTAAGAAGTAGAGAGGCTCTGCAAGGTTAACAGAAACCTTGCAGAACCTCTCTAGGACTTAGTCACGTTCTACTTGCCTGCAATGGAGGCTGCTTCTCTGTTTGTTTTAAGGAAGAAACAAAGCTTGCTGAAAGAAAAATAAGAGCTGGGGGGGGGGGGGCAAGCATGCCTGCCTGCAGGGGAGGCAGGCTGGGTGGGCCCCTCAGGAAACCATGGAGGGGGTGTTCGCTCTTATCCACGGTTTCAAGTATCCACGGAGGGGCCTGGAACATATCCCCAGCGGATATGGGGGCCCACCTGTAGTTAGTTTGTATGGGATAGAGGAAAGCATGCATCAGAACTGTCATGTCTAGAACAAATCTCCAGACTGTGGTGAAAATACTCCATAATAGTCATAATTCACTACTGCATACTTAGGCTTGCCATCCGTCCTGGAAAACCTGGGACCGTCCCGGGTTCCGGTCCCGGGCTTTCTGGGCCTGGTGGAAGCCGCCGCTGCTTTTCAAGTGTAAAAACTCCTTTTTTCCCCCCAGCGGCGCCATATTGGATCTCACAAGATGGCGGCGCCCAAATCTCGTGAGGCCACATGAGGCAGTAGTGATTTCACAAGATCCAAGATGGCGCCGCCGGAAAAAAGGTGAGTTTTTACACTTGGAAAGCGGAGGCGGTGACTTCAGGGGCAGCAGGAGACCTGGTTTGCTTGGATGCAGCCGCCCAGGCTACAGAGGCGGTGGCAGACTCTGCCGCAAAGGCAACGACAACCAGGAATCCAGGATGGATGGCGGCAATGGCGGTGGCCATCGCCACAAAGAAAACGACGATGGCGGCAATGGTGGCAGCGGATGCCACGAAGAAAACAACGACGACCAGGATGGATGGTGGCAGCTTCGCACCCCAATTTTTTATTTTTAAATTAAATTAAATTAAATTAAATTGTTGTGGGGTGTCCTGGTTTACAGCCGGGAAAATCTGGTAAGCCTATGCATACTTAATCTTAATAATGGTCTGTGGCTATTGGGCAAAGTATCTAAGGAAGTTTCATTGTAGTTTCCATAACAAACAGCCTCATTCCAGCAGGAAAGATCTTCAGCCATGGAAGTCAAAGGGCTACCGCTTGAAGCAAAAGTTTCCACCAGCTGAGTAACACCTGCAAAAGGCCACCTCTTTGACACAAGAATAAAACATAAAACCCATGGCTGCCTGCCAATGCCTTCATGTGGAAACTTGCTTGCAGCAAAAAAGTGTGTGTAGTGGGGAGGAATTAGCAATGGTGTGGCTGGGATTTCCCTTCACCTCCAAGACTGTGCTGCAGCTTGGAGGTATTTTCTGCGTCAGGTTTGGAATATCTCCTAATGTTAGTAGCTGCACCGAATCAAACTGCTTGCATTTCAAGCAACTATAACGATACAGATTTAACTGTTTAGCTCTCTGTATGAATTTCCAGTTAACAAAAACCTTGAATAGCAGAAGAGTCTGGTATAGCCCTGGACAGCTTAGTTTCCCCTGTATGGGTATTTTAATGCAGTACATTTCTGACCCTGATAGTGTAGCCTGGAAAGCATCTTCAGATTTTGTGGCTGGATGGGAACATCAGAGACTTGGGCTCACACACCAATTCAAAACCCTCTCCCAGTGCTATTTTTCAGTGGGTTTTGTTCAGATAATACTGCCACCCACTCAAACTAATCTTTAAAAAAGGAATTCAAAACAAATGGAAAAAACTAGCTACAGTAAATGCAGGGAACATACAGTGAGAAAACTAAAAATGAGGAAGTCATGCTGAAGTAGCAGTGATCAGAAGAGAATCCTGTAGAAAGCTGCACAACCTGCCCATTGGAGCAGGTGCATAAGGTCCTCTGCTTGATGAGAAGAATCAGCGGTGCTTCCTTCCTAGTTAAGGAACTCTAGACGCATTCAAGGGAAGGAGCAAGGGAAGGAGTGTCTGTCATGCAAACTAGTTCAGCCCAATTCATTCTAGTTTTTTTTTTTCATTTTCAGCATGGCTTGAACGAACACGTTACAAAAGGTCTCAAACAATTTATCCTTCACAGTGATTTACCCCTGCTATGAAAGTAATCCCTTAGTACAGGATAACATAATTTACTTCCTAACAAGATGTTAGAGGTTGCAGAGGGGGGAAGTCAATCTAATGTACATACCAGGTTTTTTTCAGGGGAAAAGTGGTTCAAAAATCCTCCTAAATCATTATGAGTTTGCTCTCTCATGAATCACACTCAAAAATACAGTTGTTGACAAGTTGTCGTTCCAGTCGGTCAACCTTCAACATTAATGTATACACAGAGGACTCGCAAAAGTGGCAATAAAGCACCTCAGAATGGTTTTACCATTTACGGGTATTTGGGATAAAATACAAATAAAGTATGTACAGGAATAAATGCAGTAAAAAATTTCAAAGAGAAAATGACTGAAATCAAAATCACAAAGGTATATCACGTGTAGTTCTACGATTGGCTTTACAGATTTTTGTTTTGTTTTGTGAAACGTAGCTGTTGAGGCTGCAATTTTAATGGGGAGAACGGGTGTACGGGTGTGTGTTTTTGTGTGTGTGCGCGTATGTGCAAGGGAGCTTCTTAACTCTTTCCACCTTGGCCATTTTCACACTGAAAGTCACCCCTACCCTACACATACTTGGATCCACACTTGGAAGCAGAAACACTGTTCAGTTTGGACAAACTCTTGGTGGCTGAGGTTGAGAGAGTGTAGATGGAGCTATTTAAACCTATTTGTGGTGTGTGTATTGTTACCCACCCTACATAAAATGCAACATCCAAATAAACAAACTTGCAGATGAAATACGACTGTGTTAGATATCAATCTTTCAGCACAGCAGGTTTTAAAAAAAGTATCTGACAAATTCACGGATGGGGTATGCTGATGAAGTGTACTGGGTAAGAGAACAAGCTACGATTAGGGATGTTGCCAGTTCAAATCACACTTCAGCCACAAAACTCACTAGGTGGCCTTAGTTAAGGAGAGAATAAAACCAGCCTACCGTATAGGGTTGCTGTAAGAATTACTGAAATGGCATATGAAGTCCTTTGAATACGGTAAGTGCTGTATTAGTAGCAATAATAGTTGTTTTACAACAGCACAATCATAATTCTCCATGGCTATTAGCCATGGTGGTTGATCATGGACCCTCATGTTCAAAGGTAGTATGTCTGACCACCAAAGAGGAGAAGGCTATCACCAACATGTCCCATGTGAGAGGTTCCCATGGGTATTCTGGGCTGATCCCCCAAATTAGTTCTTAGGCAGTGATGATGCTATTCTGTGTGGCAACACAACTGAAGACTTATAACTTGGCTGCCAATTGCTTCAGAGTACCTTTCTTTCAACATAAAAAGTATAGGTACTCGTCTTTCTTCATCTTTTTTATTAGCACAAAATCTATCTCAGAAGACGGTGTTACTGATGGAAAGCCTGTTCATTTTTTTTAAATAAAAAAGCAGTGTTCTTCCATGTTAACAAGTCCAGAAGACTATGAATCATCTCTCTGAATGCTTCCATAGAGACAGACACAATAACGCTGACATTACTACACCACATGTGACACAAACACTTCTAATTCTAAACAATGAAATTGTCTGATTTTTTTTTTAAAAAAAAAACCCTCCAAGATCAGAAACTTGTTAGGGAAACACACTTCAAAATACTGCGTTTTCCAGCATGGACTGACCGGGGAAGTCTGACATCTAAGCCAAAAATATTTTCAGTACAAGATTAAAGTAATAAACATTGTGTTCTACACACTGAACAAATTGTGACAGTAGTAGACAGTAGTACAGTCCAATCTGAGAGTAGACGTTTCTGAAAGTTCTTACTAGGAGAGAAAATTTTTCAACGGATTAAAAACTGGGGGGGGAGGAGACCAACTTTTACAAAACGTTTTCAATCCAAACTTCCAGTCCTCAAATAACGTGGGGGGTTTGGGGGAGAGGGGGTCATAGCAGCAGTAGCATTTCCACATACAGCAATCCGCATCAGCAGTGCACCTAAGCTGTAAACTCAAAGTATATCCTATAAGTTGTAAGCCATCTTGAATACCTCAGTAGAAAGTCTATCAATAAGCCCCACTAATCCACCCCATGGTTGCTATGGGTCTTGGGGCAGCCGAAGACTCCACACCATGACTCGAGAAGTTCAAAATGTAATTTTACAGCAGCTAATGGAGTCCTCCAAGTTCAAAATGAATTTTACAGCAGCTAATGGAGTCCTCCAAGAAGACCAACAAGGTCCCTGGGGGTCAACCCCTATTTCCCTCTGGAGAGGAAAAGTATCCATGCCCTCCTCCCTTCCCTTCCCAAGATGCCAATGAGGCTGGTATGCTTCCAGGTGGCAAGACTGCTCCCTAGGAGCATTCCAGAGCAAGAAGGGTGAAAGTGAGCAGAATTCCCCTACCCGCCCATCAAAGATCAGCCCCAGCCCCCAACGGACAACGTAGAGCTGAGGTCACAAATTAATATATCTGTAGCTCCTACACTTTTTAAAAGGTGACAGAATGATAACAAGGACAAGATAGAATGGCATCTCAAAGTAGAGCCATGTCACCAACTTTGTCCCCCGAACAGCATCAAGTATTTGATCAAGTCACTCCCCATCTAAAGAAGAATGAATTTCTTCCAAAGTATATCCTCAAATATCCAAAAGAGGGGAATACTGCAGGCATGCCGTTGATTATTCAAGGGGAGCAGGAGAATATTCCACGTATTTCATTGCCAAGCACATCAACTGCCACCCCTTGCAGGGAGACACCTTGCGTCGGGGGGGGGGGGGGAGGTGAGCTGAGACAAGGCAAGCCAAAGGTGGGGGGGAGGGAAGCAAAGGGAGGAAGGGTAAGGTGAATGGAGGGAGGTGGAGTACAAAAGGCCAGAGCTTGGTAACAACACTGCAGGAAGCACTCTACAATAAAACTTTCTCCCTGGTGGGTAAACAAGAAGTTCCATGTGCAGAGAGTTTTTGATGTCAGGGAGCATTCAAATGTGTGATTTCCATAATGAAGTAGTGCAGTCCCAGGAGAACGGACTAGACAATGTAGTTTTTCCAAACGTTTCGGTCTTGGGCTCATCCCTTATAACAGGAGCCACCACACGACTGCTCTTTCAGATTAGCTTCAGGAGCACTGTGTGCAATATTGTAGATGCCTTAACAGCCTTTGCTAAAAACATAAGCAGTTTAGCAAAGCTTTCATTCCCTTTAGGAAATTCTAGGCTGTCCCCTGGAAACCGTATCCAGGCATGGGCTGAGAAACACTTTCCTCTTCAGTCAGACCAGGATGAGCATCACTTGACCTAGCTAATGGTGTGGGCTGTGCCTTGCAAAGCAGAACTGGATCCTGCGTAACTCTTCTCCTACCAGCAACAGTAATGTTTGTTTCTGAAATTAGGATGTGAAATAGTGAAGTTTGAAGGACTCATCATGAGACATGAGATCATAGTCGAGAAATGCAATCCAAACAACCCATCTGCTTAGCACTACAAATAGCAAATTTGGATGTCCTGGCAAACTAGAGAGACGTGATTTACAAAACAGTAGGTAATAGCTGGCTTTCTTTGTAGAAGTAGCATTCCAGTATTTGACAAGCACAGATGACTTCATTCTGGGCCTAGTATTGTCCCTTCAACAAAACTTCAACAACAATAGCAAAAAGCCTTTCTGCCGTGCCCCAGAGGCTCAGCTCAAACTGATTAGCGTTTGGGTTGCAGACCACACAGCAGGCAAGTTACTAGTAACATCTCCTACTGTGCTTCTGCCTTTGGCATGACTACTCATACTACAATGCCTTCCAAGACTAGTGATACATTACAAGCCACACAGCCTGTCAAAGTAGGAAAGGTCTACTAGAGTCAACAATTACACATGAAGGGCAATTCCATATAACCCTATGAAAACAAGAGTTCAAACAAATAAGTGCAAATAAAGAAAAGGTAAAAAAAATGAGGAAATTCACATTTTCTAATTACCCTGAACCTTAGTAATTAACTAACATGTCTTTAATCAACTTCTTGACTTTTTTTCCCCATAATGAATGTCATCAACTTCAATCACACTGTCAACTGAGCTAAGGAGCACCGTTTAAGCGGCGGCTGTCTAATATTCAGCAGAGGGAGAGCACCTGTCTCTGTTCACCCCAACATAGCACTTTTTCTAGCGGCTATTTGTTGATGTCTCTCTTCTGTGCATCTGTTTTAGACGGTGAGCCCTCTGGAACAGGGAATCACCTTTTCATTTATGTTGCTATACCTACCACTTTGTGTGTTTTCGATGAAAAGCGGTATAGAATTAATTATTATTGTTATCTCCATTATAATAATAATTATAATTATCTCAATAATAATAATGTTGTTATTATTGATAATAATATTAATAATAATAATAATGATAAATTATCAAGGGGTTACACAGCATCAGAAAGTTCAGAGTACTTACAATGAAAAATCTCGGGATTCTAGGGGCAAGTCTTTCTGTCTTCACCTTCCACACCAAGGGCACAGGAGAGTTCAGCAAGAATACCAGTGGCTTCTGGTGAATATGAATGGAAGAAATTGGATTCAAATGTAAGGTGACCTGGAAAGATAGAAAAGAACAATAAAGACCTTTGATTCAGCAATTTAGTGTTTAGCATAATCATTTGTCCTTCTGCACTGATGCCCTATGTGATGGCATAGCATAGGTGGAACCCTCCATTCTAAAGGCATTCCAGGAACCACTGAGTCTGATGTCCATATGGACACAGTCCCACAAGATGTTTTGTTAACAAAATTAGGAGGGTTTGATTGTACAGATGTATGGGTTCTGTGAAATCAATAGAGGTACACAAGGCTCATTAGCCGATTTGGGGGGGGGGGAGAGGAGCGATTCAGGATGTGTGGGCTGAATAGTCTTTAGGGAGGAAGTCTAGGAAGCTTGATATGAGATTTGCTAATGAAAACAATTCCAGGAAAGAGATGAGCTACTTTGGATCTTGCTAGAGTGTGGGCTCCCTTTTACAGCAAACCAAGAAAGACATCTTCTAAGCAAGACAGAATCTTTCAGATCTACCCAGTATCCTAAAACCCCTTTCTTGTTTGTAAGCAGGCAGTGTTCAGGAGGGTGGCCATGAAATAGCCTCCTGTATTTATTGTGTTTGGCATATGGGTAATAATCCTCAAAAGTCATTTCTCCTTCACCATACCAACAGATAGCCTCCAAGGACCTATATAAAAACAATGCAATTTTCATTCAAGTACCCTCTCACTCTTTCCCCCCCCCCAAAAAAAAATAAAATTTATTTTAAAAAATTAGACGAAAAGGTAAGACATGCAAAAAAGTAATAACAAGCAGCAATATAGATACAGCAAATGTAAACAAGACAAACAAAGGAACTTGTTCCTGACAAAAATTGCATCTCCAAATAGACCTGGGACCAATGAAAGCTTCTCTTCTAGGGCAAACAACAGCTTTGGGGGTGCAGTTTTCATTGGTACCATGGCACAGCAGGAAAGTGTTAACTACCCCCTCCCTACACTTTGTGGTCTTGACTCCCTCCCTCCCATTTGCTATTTAGCTGTAAAACAATGTACAGAATGAAACATGTGTTTAAACCAATGTGTAACTTGGCTCTAAGTTTCTCAAATCCCTCAACTGATCATGCAACCCCTCCATCCATATTCTGAAGTTGTACAGTCCTAGGGCACTTCCTGATAGGCTGTTTCGAATGGAGCTGCCACCCTTTGTTCACTCACTCTTGGGTGTGGGGGAAGTTTCATGCAACACTGCCATTCAACCATCGTCCGCCTATTTTCCCGTGCTTAAAATCATCGCCTTGATTAACACAGAATATAGGTATTCAACTTTTTGGAGAACAGCTATGCGCCTCCCATTAGTGTGGACAGGGCAAACCATAAGGGAAGTGTTCTGAATCATGATTATTTTGTTGCCATTTTGCATGTAGTTGAAAGTAGGGAAACAGCAACTGACTGGGGCTACAAGGACCATCTGGAAGTGCCCCTTGGAGACTGTGACATGTGCTTTTTTGAATGCAAACGCCAGCTCCTAGTCCAAAAGAAGACAGAAGTACAAACCCTGTACTTTTAGTTAAAATGCCAGCGGAGCTTCATTCAAAAATTATTTTCGTCTTCCCTGTATGGGCGTAGCAGTTGGAAAAGAAACACAGAAGACTTGCTATTGGAGCTGGAGTTCACTGTAAGCATTTTGTACTGAATATAACCAGCACATGAAAAATAAGTGCATCTAGTAAATAATATTGCTGTGCATTTTATATGCCCATGCAGCTATTAAGAACATTCTTTTAAAGGAGTGTTGCAGACACGTTCGGTTATCAAGGAAGTAAAGACAGCTGCAAACTTTCTGTTTCCCTGGAGATACCAGTTTCATGGAAGGCCGAGCATCACCACAGCAACCAAACTACAAAAACAGGCTGTGGGCTCGTGCCCCATTATTCTGCCAAAGTAATTTGTATTATAGGAACAGACTAGGGCATGAATACTGAAAAACCGATCAAAGCAAAAACCGCCGTTGAAGTATCATTTTGTTTTGCCGACTCTAAGGCCTCAAATCACACGCTCACAAATGTTGTTATGAAAGCCAATGCCCAAGGTTTTGTAATGCTGAACTAACCACTCTAGTGTGAAGGACTTCTCAGCACACTTTTTTTCCAAAACAACCATTACAAATTTGTGCGAATAAAGCAGGGCAAAAATATATCAAGTTACAGGACCCATATTGAGACAGCTGTTCAGAGAAGCACAGGAGAGGAAGGGGACTTTTCAGCCTAAAAAAGTATTGCCCTTTGTATCTTCAGGTCACAAAACTTGAGCACTATGCCTTGAAGGAGCTTTTGCACAAAGCTAATTACCTGTTCAGGTACATTCCAGGAAGGTAAGCCACTGCCCTCTTGGACAGTCTTTCATACTTCTTCAAACCATTTAAATCCTCACAATCACCACCACCCCTTGTCACACTTGGGTATGTTTTCACCAACATGACTTACTTTGTCATAGGTTTGCTACACTGCTACCCACTTTTGACATGTTATGGACAGTTCCTCTCACTTCAGCACATGAAGCTGCTTTCTACTGAGACCATTTGTCCAACTAGCAACGCAATCCTGTGTAACTTTGCACCAGTGTAACAGTAGATGCACCGGTGTAAGTGCACTTATGCCGGTGTAAGTGTACTTCCGCCGGTGCATCTACTGTTACACCGGTACAAAGTTACACTGGATTGCGCTGTAGGCCTCTCTTGTGCACGTGGACTGGCAGCCGCTCACCAGCAAAGGAGTACAGCTTGGTTGCCAATGTGGCTGGCCACTTGGGCCCTGTGGAAGAAAACGTGAGCAGGAATGCACACTCCTATTACATGGATTTAGCCTTCCCAAGTGTAAAATACATACAACAATAGTGTGCATGTTATTTGCCTCATAGGCTCCCTGCACTGTCAGTCAGCAAAACAATTGATGGGGCACGGATCACTTAATAGTACAATGGTTGGCTCTGCTTCTTAACCCAAAGATACCCACAAAAATCAAAATATACCCATGTCTCTCTCCTTCCAGTTTCAAGGAGCCCTGTATGAAGAGGCAAGAGGTTTAACAATGGGGGAGGGGGGAGCCAGTACCCCCTCAGGTAGCCAAATTCAGCCTGGGTGTCATCATCAGTTACCAACCCCTACTACTCTACATAGTTCTGGCTACAATATTTTCAAAACATATCATGTCCTGAAGTTACCTCTGTATTATACAGGGTGTTACAAATAATTATGGTTCCATGTACCGGTTATTTGGTATTAGATGCTGATGATTTTTGAATAGCGTACAACATTTAAAGTCAACTCTGGGATCAGATAACAGTTTCTTGTAAACCTTAGGGCCTGAAAAAGTATATTTTATAATCAGAAATCTCCAGAGGTAACATTATGTCAAAGTACTATCTTCAGTCTTCTCAACCCTATTTTTCTCCGATTATTCTTTTAGACACACAAAATAGCCAAACGTCAAATGAAGAACTCTTAGGAAAGGAATTTGTCCTCCTATTCCCTCCTATGTTCATCAATTCAGCACATGGAAATTCCACCAAACCAACTGCAGAACTGCCATGTGAGCTGCTAACAAGACTTCAATCTTGAAAGCATTAAAAAACAAATGTGTTTTGGTATAGCAAGAAACATATTGTACTACAATGAACGTATTCTGCCATATGTGGAAAAAGTAGAATCTGCGTAAGTTTGAACAGATGGTTTCTGAAGGAAAAAAAGTAGTTTTTGTTAAGAGTTTATGGTGTGTATACAGATAGAAAATACAGTAACAGCCCAATCCTGTCATCTGGGCCCCACCGGCAGAACACGTGTTCTACCAGTGGAAGCACCAGGATCCAGGAAGTACCTACATTCTGTCGTGCTTGCTGACGCCACTGGCGAGCGCAACGAGGCCACCACCGTAGTATGACCTCTTAATCTGACCTCTTAATCCTTAAGCAAATGAAGCATTTATATTAGCATTAAAAAATACTCACCTGTGAATGAAGATGTTTCCCAAATAAATATCAAAAAGGCTGAATAACACTCTCAGTTTCTGTTAATGCTTAGCTCTACAAGGAACACACTATTCTGCTTTAGTTTTCAGACTTTTGGGTTAAAAAAATACTACAATCAATGCACAAAGCCCAAAGAAACAGAATGCTTCCAAATGTAGCAATGTTCTGATGCAAATTTTAGTCCATTGTTTCTTCCTCCTATTTATTTATCATGTGTGCTGCACTTCAAACATTAAATAATAGGCTATTTGCTTTTTAACCAATGAACTATGTATATTTAAACACAGTACATATCACTGATACCTCAGTAGCCCTGAGCAGATGTTACCTGTGTGGACACCATCCATGCAATGGGGCAATGTTTCAGTGTGGCATTCCATGGTGCGAAGCTCTGTCCTTGTTCAGCATTTGTAACGACTGACAAATGCTGAACATGGGGGGGGGCCCCACAGGGCTTCAGGAGCGTGTCCATGCAGGGCCTGAGGGCAACTCCCCCCATCACAGGGACAGCATCCATGCAGGTAAAGGCTGCACAGGACTATACAGTACTAGATGCTTTTTTGAGTTACTGAAGGAAATGTGTGGTAACTTTCAATTTAACAAACAAGAGCTATTCAACACTGTTAATAAGCAAGGACATTTTTTAATATGCTCTGATTTTATTCCCTATTAAAACACCACAGAAGAACCAAAATAACCTCCACAAATAAAGAAGTCTGCCATTCGCTCATAGTTCAACCAATTCAAATTTGCCCTCACCTACTTGAACTAACCCACAGTAATTAATCAACTACAGCTTTGGCTGATTCGTTGACTGATTAAACCAGTTAAGACTTGCTGCCACAAATAATATGGTGAGATCATCAAAATTGCATGCAAAATCTAAGCCAGCTGTTTTCAAACTTTCCATCTTACAGTTACCCCTTTCAATATTGATTTGTTGCTGATGAACCCTGAACGTCTGCTATGGAAACCCAATGCATTACGGAGGATATGCATTCTAGGATACGCATTCAGCTCATGCAGGGCACAGGCCAGGCTGGTTGGATTAACCCACGTGAACTGAGAAACAGTCCCAGCACATCCCTTGCATTCTCCCACAGCTGTACATTACAGGTAATTGTGGCCCAGCTGTCCTTTAGAGAAGATGATCTGTCATTAATTATCTTCTCATTGAGGAACCCGGGGTTCACTAAGACACAACATGAAAATGGCTTACACTCTTCTTTGGTTGACCCATTCTGAGTTAACAGACAAACAACCTAGGGTTTCTTTAAGGCTTTCATTTGAAATGAAAATTTGGGAAAGTTCTCATGCTCCTATGAAGTAAAAGACTGAGGGAACTGGCACAGTGTAGGCGTGCTATGTGCAAACTTTGCCACATAATAGTGCCAATGTCTTTAGCTCTCGTCGGCTTTCCAGTTCTGAGCACCTGCTGTGCAGAAGCTGCCATTTGTACAGAGTCCTGCCAAATTATACAGTATTTTAGCATACCACATCTATCACATGGTGGGAATATTTTTGTCTGGTATAACTAGGGCTGTGTGTATCTTATACAAGGGATATCAAATTATGAATAGCATTACCCTCAGCTCCAAGTGGCTCATTACAGCCAAACTACTTGTTACATTCAGCCCATGGTTGGGTCCAACATACTTGACTTAAATAGTAGATGCAGGGGCAATCAGGACTGTGGCATGTGGAGTGGGGCTTTGACTCTTTGTTCCTACCACACTGCCAATCTAGATCCAGGCCCTGTGACTATCTCACCTAGGAGGGAAGCTGTCATTGGCACCAATGAGAGCTTCACTCTCAAGGGAAATAGCAGCTGTGGAGGGGGGGCTGAAATGGATCAAGACGATGAGCCCCAACTCTCCATGCTGCAGTCCCACTCCTGATTCCCCCCCACGTGGCTCCTATTTAACGTTGGAAAAACCAAGCACGTCAGTTCAAAGTCACATGTAGTTTAGCCCTTAGCTTATCCCCACTGGCTTCAATGCCTTGACTCTACTACACTGTCTACATATTTATTTCTTACTCACTGCGACAGAGAGGACTAGAGACTTGCTTCTTAAAGTGATAACCATTTGTGTCTAAAACAGAGTGTGGTGGAATTTTATTGTAACTTACGTTTGTGTGGTCTACAGTCCACTTCATTAGGTGGATGAAGTGCAATTCTCAATACCATATTAAAATTACATGGGCACAGAGAAAAAGAATGAGAGTCAAATGGCAGGAAATACATGAGGCCTAGTCATAAGATGAGCTTAGGTATACAAAATAAGCAAGGTGATAATTCATAGTTAATGCTATGAGAAGTAGAGGAAGTAAAGAGTAGTTCTCAGTGGTTATGGCTAACAGTTACCAGGTTTTTAGTTCAATTCTAAGCAAGTTCAGATGCATGGAGTAAGATATGATGAGTTCATTTCTGTACAGGTGAGTTCAGTCTGTACTATGCATAGTATAGCAGCCTTACAGCCCAATCCTGCCTAAGATGCAGCGGCAGGCCTAAATGGCCGACCGCTACATCCTAAGCAGGATGCGGCTCACGCTGGTGCAGCCGGGGCTCGCCTCGGGGGAAAGGTGCATTCATCTCCTTCCCCTGGTGTAAGCCCTGGCGGTCCCAATGGATCTCTTTGGATGCGCACCAGCTGTTTAGCTGTCACACAACTGGGGAAGCCATGGAAGGTTGGTCAGGCCCGGGAAGGGACTTTGGATATCATTGCAGCCCAGCGCCAATATCCCCACCCCCTCCCAGGCCTGGCCAGCCATAGGATCCCGTCTCCGCCACCCCAACCCACCCTCCCACCACCTGGCACAGGACTTACCTGTGTCCTGTGGAGCAGGTGTCAGGCGACGGCCTTGGTGCTGCTTATACCTGAGGTGCCGCAAAAGTGCTTTACGGCACTTTCACGACACCTTAGGCCGGCAGAGCACTCGCTCCAGCGGCCTAAACATACGGAGGATCGCGCCCTTAATCTGGTCAGAATACCTGCCCCACATCAGCCACAAGATATTCAAGTGGAGTTGCTGAAATAGGAAGCCGGGAATTTAAATTGATGAAATTCACTGCTTCCGTGTCTAAAAGCAGGTATGGATTGAGGCTTTCAAAAGTGAAATACACTTACAAAAGTGAAATACTATCACCTGCAAAATCTTTTGGTTTACAAAATGATCATATAAAGCCCCAAACAATCCATATGTCTCAGCTCACCACAGCACACAGAGGCCAGCAGGATTCCAACACAATCAAAAGCATCCTTGGGAGGCAGGGGCTGGCTGTTACACATTAAACATAACACATTTGCTTGTTTTAATTCTATTTAAAGTCACAAGGCCAACTTGTGCCAACTACCCCACAGAGATCAAGAGACTGCTCTCTAAGAAGCTACGGAATGAGGCCCAGCCTTTTTATTTTTGCAAAATTTGACTATGAAACCTGAATTAGGGTTGAAAGAGTAATACTCCATCCATTAATACGGTAGGAAAAGTACTAATCCAGAAACATGCAAATTAACCACACTTTCATTGTGACTGATGGGCATACAGCGTACTGTAATAATGTTTGTCACACTATTGCTGGAGGTTCACACATGCGTATGACAGAGAGAAGTGAATGCTCAAACTTTCAGTATTCAACTTGCAACCTGAAGTTGTAAAAACTCCTACAACCCAGTTCTGCTGATTGCATGAAGCAGCTCTAACTTAGGCAGCAAAATAATTCGTGACTCAGAGGACTGTGAGGAATCTTTGGCTCCTTGACGCCTTCAAACGTATTCCGTTCGTAGTAAAATTATTGGCAAGCATAATGTTGCTAAAAAGCCTCACTGGACCTCCATGATTACAATTTGCAGAGTCAACAAGCAACATTCAGCCATTTCTAAATGTGACTAGATAAGGACATGCCACGATCCCAACTCCGAATGATCAGGACTCAGACTCTGAAGGGGAGGAATCTGTACCAGTTGCTGAGATGCAGGGTCTAGTTCCTGAGAATGGGGGGGGGGAATCCGACAGTAAGGAGCCCCAGTGACCTGAACCCAGTCTCCCCAGAAATAGTCCAGCCTGAGCCAGAGGTCAGACTCTTACATATCTGAACTCTCTCACCCTTTGCCCTCCAATGTAGGGAATAGAGCAGGCAAGAGGTGACCAGGGGGAGATGAATCATTCAGCTCCAGGCCTGGAGGCTGTCCCTCAAAGGGTCCTCACTCTGCATCGGTGGGGATGGAGTTTGGAAGGACTAGCCTAGGCTAGAAGATATAAAAGAGCTCACCTGGAGCTAGGACTCAGTCAGATCAAATAGTTCCCTCAGAGCTTTCCAGAGTCCTGTAACTCTGACTGTCTTGACTCACACAAGGCCAAGTTAGGGCTGGGCAGCACGCAATGCTACTTGTAGTCACTTGGCAGTAAGTCCCACTGAACTAGCACCTTGTTGTATCAGGCCTTAGAAACAGCACTAGCCACAAAATGACACTATTATTGAGAATCATGGAACTTCAAACTTTAACTTGCCAAGCCCAATGGTTGTCTGCCACAATTTGCAAGCTATCCCATGTCTTGTGAACATTTTAAAAAATGTATATAATAAACTGGTAGTCACCATCTGGAATATCAGAACTGGCAGACATCAGTGTTGTTTATTTTGGGGGAAAGGAATTCTGCTTAAGTTCTCTTGCAATGAGATTTGCCAGGAGAGAAATAGAGCATTTTTTGACTGGAAAACAGAAACGTCTCTGTAAATAGGTATGTTTTCAGAGACAAAAACTCAGACAGTGGGAAAGACAGAAACTCTGTAAACTCTACTAGAGTTTGTTCCGTTGCTAATGCGGATCTCGGTGATGGAAAGTCAGATTTTCATTGTATATACAAACCAGTTTTGTTCCTGTTCTTCTGTATCATGCATATTAATAAGTAACACTTGGGAAAAAAAGGAGGGGAGAGGAATAGAGAGAGATTTGGAAGACAAGCCAGAACACTACCCTGTCAGCATTATGGAGGCAAAGATGGTTTATTATGGTTGGTTATCCTTTATCCGGACATGCGAAATCCAGACTATTCCAAAATAGACATTTGGGGGGCTATGACTTTTTTAAAGCTTTTTCTAGCACCTGGCTGGCATAGCGCAAGGCATGCTGGGGCACAAAATTATTAAAATATTGCATAAAATTACCTTCAGGCTATGTGTATAAGATGTATATGAGACAAATGAATTTTGTGTTCAGACTTGGGTCCCATCCCCAAGATAGCTCACTATATTTATGCAAATATTCCAGAATCCAGACAAATCCGAAATCTAGATAAGGTCCCATCCCAAGCAGTCCGGATAAGGGATACTCAACCTGTACTCAGAAATAAGGACAGTACTCACAGGAATCACCAACATGTGAAGGGGGAGCTGGTTGGATCACGCCAGAAGGCCCTACTCCTGCCCTAAACACACCTGCAAGCTCTGCACTGGCCTATTTTACTTGGCATCAGGTATGAATGGAATTTCTATACACGTGCAGCAGCGATTGCATAGAAATCCTGGTCTCATCTTTGCCCCAGTGCATAAGATCAGGAGCCAGGCTTGTGGGATGTCAAGCAACCATCAGAGGAGAGGTCAGCTGACACAGCCTGTTCTCCCTCCACATGTTGGCTATACAAGTGAAGGGGGAAATGTGTGCGTAGCCCAAACGGCTGGGTACGGTCAGATGAGTCATTAGTAGTTCCATCCTGCCTACTGACTTTCAGCAATAAAGTGTGTTTCTGCTCTCCTTGTATTGTCACATTATGCAATGTGAGTGACACATAAACCCTCTAATATTTCACAGATGGAAAACAGGGACATGCTTGTGAAATTGCTATTCTTACGCCAAGGATCCCTTTGTAAGCACCACCCACTCTAATATTACAGAGCACTGAAGGCTCTTCCCGCCTGCCATATGGTGTAGTGGTTTGGGAGTCGGACTTAGACCTGGAAGATCCAGGTTCAAATCCCCGCTCAGCCACGAAGCTTCCTGGGTGACCTTGGGCCAGTCACTATCTCTCAACCCCACCTACCTCACAGGGTTGTTGTGAGGACAAAAAGGAGGGGAGGAAATATGTACACCACTCTGAGCTCCTTGGAGGAAGGGTGGTATAAAAATGTGAAAAATAAAAATAAATAAATAAATAAATAAAATATCCTGTATTCGTTATTCTGCAGTAGCCCTCACCTTCATCTCTTTGGAAGCCCAGAAGGTTCTTTAGGTTAAAGATATACTAGAAAACCACAATCATCTTACAATACACTATCAATAGTTTCAAAAAGCTGCAGTGTGCAAAATGGCTAGCTGTGCACTGCACGATGCCTTAAGCATCTTTATACATGAACATATGAAACTGTTCCATGTGGAATCAGGCCAGTGGTCCATCTAGTTCAGTACTGTTTACACTGACGGGCAGTGGCTCTCCAACGTTTTGGACATAGGTCTTTCCCAGCCCTACTTGGAGATCCCAAGGACTGATATTCTGCATACAAAGCAGATAATCCATTACTGAACTATGGTCCTTCTTGGAAGTATTTACTTACATGTGCACTAAGTAACAAAATGGAGCCACCCATTCTGAGATGCAACTTCTAAAGAGCCTGGAGAAGGAGCAGAGTTCTAGAGAACAATACTAGCAACTCATACTAAGAAAGTTTTAACAAGACATCTCCCCCCCCCCCAAAAAAAATGGAGACTATCCCCAGTAAATAGGGTGAGCCGGAGCATATGTGGCACAAACTGGAAAAAGTAGGCAGGGCTACCGCATGGTACAGCTGCACCGGCTATCAGTTCATTTTGGGGAGTGGTTCAAGGTGCTGGTTACTACCTTTAAAGTCCCTGAGTGCACAGGAGCAGAATACGTGAAGGAGCACCTTCCTCCATATCAATCTCTCTGTCCATTAAGATCTGGAAGGGAGGCTCTCTGGTATGTCCTGCAGCTTTCCGAGGCCAGTGGTAATGTGTGAGAGCACCTCGGTGGTGGCCTTCACCCTCTGGAACTCCCTTCCATTTAATGTACATTTACAGTGCAATCCTAACCAACTTTCCTGCGCCAGTGTAGCCATGCCAACAGGGCACACACTGCATTTTGCAGTGCAGGGGCAGTCATGGAGGCCTCTTCAAGGTGAAGGAATTACCTCAGGGCTGCTTTGCAGCTGCAACGGCGCTGGAAAGTTGGTTAGGATTGCGCTGTTAGCTTCCTCCCTGCTAGGTTTTTACCAGAGACTAATTACCTGACCACCATATAACCATTTACGATAGCAGCATTGTGTTCCGCTGTGGTAAAGGGCAGTGTAGCCCTAGTTAGGATCTGGCTGCTAGTGAGAGAAATGCAGGGTATAAGCTTGTTTTAATAATTAAACGATAGCATTCACCCCAGCATAGTGTCTTTTCTGGTGGCTGTTTGCTGGTGGTGTTCTGCATCTTTTTTAGATTGTGAGCTCTTTTGGGACAGGGAGCCATTTAATCATTTGATTTTGTCTGTAAACCATCTGTGAACTTTTTGTTGAAAAGCAGTATATAAATACTGTTGTTGTTTTGTTGTTGTTGTTTATTATTATTATTATTATTAACAACAACAACAAAGCAGTGTGGTAAGACTGCAGGGATACAGCTAGACTGACCTGGTTTAAACATCCCTCAGCTTCTCTTTCCACCACTAAGAATTTTGAATCAACGTGTCTAAGACACAGTGTCTTTCCTTTGCACTGTTTGCAAGGAACAATTTTCAAAGTGTTGCTACAGTCGTAGAAGCAAAGTCAATAAATACGATTCACAAGTCCATGCACGACTAAACGTTTTTCCCCATACATTTGAAAGAAAAGCACCTATATCAGAACTACGGGGGGGGGGGGAAACTAAACACAAAAGATTATATTTAATCTTCAAATGTACTTTAAATGCTGAATAACTTCAGAACTTTTATTGTAACTAATATACCTTGACAGGCCACTTAAAGGGAGTTGTTTTTGTCTCGGGGTTATTACGGAAGAGTGCTTTTAAGCTACCATTCCATTGAAGAATATCTGTGTTTCTGTAAAACGAAAGGTCAGCTCAGTCCACAGATTACACATTTCTCCAGCTGTGTATGAGGGAGGTAGATCACTTTACAGGTGCGTTCCAGGCAAAAAGAAAAAAGCACTCAGTCAAATGCAGGAAATGTCAAATTTAGAATGAAAAGTTATGCTGGAAATGTAAAACCCCTTTTTTCCCTTCCTCCTTAAACCAGGTATAAAAAACAAGAATATGAGTCACAAGAGACTGAAAACATTTGCGCTTTAAAGACAAGGGTCTGGTATCGATATGTCCATACGGAAGTGCTACAGAATGAGAAGATATGTGGTGCATATGTTAAGAGTAAACACGTGTGCGTCACCTTGTAGTATTCCTACTGGTTCTCATCCCTTTTCCCCCACAGCACGCACAACTCAAGTGTAAGTCACCTGAAGCAACTAAACTGAAGCACGACTATCTGCCTGCTACACAATGTGTTATTCCATTGCACCCTGCCATAACTAGACCCAGATCAACAGTAGATAAAAGGACTGTGGTCTATCATTAATTTGTCATTTCGTAGTTTTACTACACACCTGTGCAACTTTCAGTGTCTTCTTACCTCCTACAGGTGAGCAGGTCTTGACAAAGGCCCCACATTTTTCCAAGGCAAGTCAGCAAATGCTAAATCATTTAATTTTACTTAAAAAAAATTGCACCTATAGCTCTACTTTGTTTTCTTTCTTTGGCATAAGCTCAGACCCCCATCAGGCATTTTTGACAAAATATACATAGTTCGTCTTCTGTAATTTCTACTGCTCAATTTTAAAGAAAATACAGCTGTGGCTAAGGCACATTCTGCCTGAAAATAATGGCTTCTTATCTCTTTAAGAGTAAACTATCATTAGCTGATGTTTCTGTTGGACCCGAAGCTCTAAACAAACAGACTTCTGGCCCACATACAACGTCCTCTGCAAATCCTGGTGGGTAAACCTGAAGAGAGTTCCAAATTCAATGACCAGTAATTTTGAGCTGGCTTTGAAAATATAACCGAGAGGGAAACTTCAATCCAGAGTAAACAAGATGAAGGGGCCACGTTAAACACCGGATTTTCTGTGTTGGCATGAATACTGTAACTTACTCATTGGGGGGGGGGGGAGTTATAGAAGGTTGTTTTTAATATACAAACATAGCAGAGAAACACTGTGTGCTAATTATGACAAATTAACTGACCATCATTAACTGAATCACAGTAACTTCCAGCTATTTCTAAACACATAACAGCATAAAAATTAGCACTCATGCTGAATGAGATCAGAAAAAAATTTTTATATATGATATAAAGTAAAATAATGAAACAGCCACAGTCTCCCTAAATCAGTCATGGAAGCCTCATTGCTTTTGAAAATGAGCTGGATTTATGAAGAAAAATGCAAAATACATTTCAATATGATGTTTCTATATATTAGAACAAAGGAATTTTTGTCTCCTGAAATTTGGGATTATTCCTCTTTTCCACTTTCTGCTGTTATAACAGGCCTGTTGAATGGTCCTGATCGCACAGCATGATGGTCAATCAGTGGGCAACGACAGCTAAACTCTTGTTTAATTTTTAGGTCCATGAGGATATGTTGTTTGTGGTAGCCTAACACAGATACATATTCCTTAATCATTCTTTCTAGAAACTGCTCCTAAACCTAACTTAAATCTTTATAGTCAAACTTACCGAGTTCTGTGCAACTATGATGGTTAGGACTGTGAGTTGTCCAAAATTGCCATTTTTCCCAGTTTCTTTTTTTTGGGGGGGGGGGATGGCAAAGTTTAGCCAGGATGGTGTAGTGGTTTGGGAGTCGGACTTAGACCTGGAAGATCCAGGTTCAAATCCCCACTCAGCCACAAAGCTTCCTGGGTGACCTTGGGCCAGTCACCATCTCTCAGCCCCACCTACCTCACAGGGTTGTTGTGAGGACAAGAGGAGGGGAGGAAATATGTACACCACTCTGAGCTCCTTGGAGGAAGGGCGATATAAAAATGTAAATAAATAAATAAAATAAATAAAATAAAATAACTTTTGGTCACTTTGAGGCCACTGATGGGTTCCATCCCTTTACAGCTGGTCTCCTCCCTTTTGCCAGCAGACTCCATTTCAGTACCAGATTCACAGCCCAATCCTATCCTCCCCTGGTTTCGGCTGTGCAGCATGGGCCGCGCAGCCCATGCTACATCCTATCCAGGGAAGGAGGTGGCTGGGGGTCTAGACAGGGTAAGCGGGCATAAAACCCCAGTTGGGTTTACCCGGGTAAACCCCCAACCGCAGCAATGGGACTACTTGGTTCTACGCCAGCTCTTTAAAGGCCTGGGAGGATAGGATAGGATACAGCAGATGACTTTTCCGCTGGTTCCACCCCCCTCCCAGGCCTGATCCTTCCACCCCCACCCTGTTACGCCCCCCATCCTCCCCACACACACCCTCCAGATCCTGTGCCGCTCAGAGCAGCACCTACCCACTCCTCGGCACAGGGTCCTCCGCTGTCTGGCAGGGAGGAGGTGCAGGCCTCGATGCCGGCACCGCCTCGTCATGATTAGTCACAAATGTGCTTTCTGGCACATTTGCAACACTTGGCGCTGAGGGCCAGCACACCGAGATAATAGGATTGTGCCATCATTCTCATTTTTCAAGGGTTAGCACTCTTATGGTATTGCTAAGCCTTGCCTCAGAAACCTCAGGTTTTGGGATGTATCCACCCTGGCAGGCCCAATAAAGTTGCAATAAAGGAAAGACTTATAATTTTGCTCTAACTTATGATGAGGCCACCCTCTTCAAATTTACTATTCTTGTTATTCAGTATAGGACAACATGTTCAAAAGGTTTCATAAAAGAGAAGGTTGCACTTTTTCATATCTTTTAAATTGCAACCTCTCTTATCACAAGGGCTCAGAGCAGATATGAAATATTTTGTGTGAACAGAAAAGAAAAACAAAAGTACATCAAGTAGACAAAAAGCAAGTAAAGAGGAGAAGACAGGGTGAAAACTAGATGATGGCGTGCAGTTAAATAAACCTTAACAAGAATAATCAAGTGTGATTAATTAAATTACATCTGCTTACATTTGCAAATGGTTAAAATGTTCATTTTGAAGAAAAAAAGGCTGACTTTGTTTTTTGGCGGTAGATGTATACGTCACTGTAGGAGTCCATCTTAGAAGAAGCATTCCCTCCTACGAGAGAGTGAAGTCCATGCTGGTCTCCCCCATCCGTGTTTGTTTGTTTTTAAATAAGGACTTAAATTGAAAAGAATTAAAGAAATAAGCCACCAAATTAATCAAGGATGCCTTTTTAATCAGTTAGAACTGATTTTAATCGATTAACCAGTTGATCAATTAAAGGTTGCAGCCCCAACCAAAGCCCATTTAAAACTGCATCTAGAACACTAACGTCCGACGTGCTGAGAAGATCCAGTCCCCAACCGAGAGCAGCAGGCATTGTGATGTCAGTCTATCCTTTGTGCCTCTTCTTTCCAGCAGGCAATTAGTTTTTAAAAATAGCCCTAGTGGAGGAAAAACAACCAACAGCAGACACCATGGAGAGGTGTGCCTGGCTCCTCTGCCCTTCCTGTCACAGGACAGTTACTGAACTGAAGTAAAGTACCGTAATAAGCAATATTCAAATGCTACCCACAAATTCCATAGGGAAGCCCATTGTTCCAAACAATATGCAACAACAACAAAAGCAGTTGTCCCAATGGAGGACCAGAAGAAATAAACTTCTGTCATCACATAGCTCAACAGGGGACAACTGTGTGATAAATGCTGGTTCATGGTATGCTGCCAAGACCTTATGATGGGAACAGTTTATCAAGGGATCCGCTTTTCAGTGTTTGACAAACCCTAGCATCAACCTCTCCCACTCATTTCTGTTATCAATTTGACTATTTCTCAAAACCCGTCTTTTTTTCCCCTCCAACTAACGATTCTGAGAAATTTGCGCTTAATCATTTCGTTTCCCAGTTCTGTTGAAGCCTCTTCACAAGTCTGATGGGAATTAGCTCAGTAGTCTACAACCAGGAAAATTAGCCATTTTCCACCCCGCTTCCACGAGAGGATTTTTCAGAGTCCAATGAGATTGCACATGCTATTACGAAATAGCTGCTTATATCAGACACCCCCCCCCCCCAATGATCATCTATTGCTCATAGATGGCAATGATTAAAAACATACCAGGGCTCTAAAGTCGGGAAGAGACTGTAGCTCAGTGGCAGAACAGCTGCTTTGCATGTAGAAAGTTGCTGGTTCAATTCCTGACATCTCTAGACAGGTTGGAAAGCTGCTGCCAGTCAGTGTATAAAAATTCCTGTGTAGGCAATTCTGAATTTGATGAACCAATGGTCGAAGGTGGCTTCATGTGTTCAAGTTTTATCTCCCGGGGGCTTCCTATGTCTAGGGGCAGCAAAAGCTCAATCCTTCACAACAATAAGAGTATGGGGCATCCATCACTATGCTCTGCAATGCATTATGCTGTCACACAGACTACTGGGCTACTTGGATCACCAGCCGGGACACTGATCTCCATGTAGGGTTGCCGGCTTTTCCCCCCAGTAGAATATCCTACTTCTTGAACGGTTAGTGGGGATAACATGTACAACTTTTGGCAATCCTCTCTTTACTTGTCATTGCGTGTACCCGCCATCCACACAAGACTGGACAGCTTCAGCTTCCCTCATACTATCTGCGTCATGATGAACCATCTACTAAGAATTCCAGGCCCTCTCCTCCCCAGCAGCAATATGCCCGTTTTAAAATAAATCTTGTACAAATCCGTATCAATTTAATTCTCACTATTTACAGGTTACTATTTATTAACAAGGATGTGAGTTGACGATTAAATACTTTTTCCATTAACCAAGATAATATCCCACAAAGTGTAAAAGCAACACACACACACACACACACACACACTCTGAAAAACTGTCCATATGTGGTTATAAGGTTATTCCTTTCTCATTTTGATAAGCTGTGTGTTTGAAATTCTGGGCATTTCAACTTACTGTCAAAGGTGTCTGCCCATCATTAGCATTACATCTATAGGAAAGGTATGATGACCCCTTTTCATTTTTAAAGAGCTTGGCTTTACATTTTATTTATATTTTCGGGTACTAATCTCCACAGTATGACTGGTGCTAATCTCCGCAGTATAACACTGCCTTTGCAAGCACTAATAATGAACAACCGAAAAGCAGTATTACAACTCACAAAAAGCAGAGAAAATATTCAATAAATATGAGACTTGAGACTAGCGAATTAAAATCAACATACTCCAAGAAGATTTATGCAGCTAGACATCATGTAAAGTCACTCAATATTCTACCTTAAGAAGTACTTACCATTGTTAGACTTGGCCCAAGTCAAGTTTGGAGCCAGGAAAAGTAAGGAAAGGAGAAATGCCAAGAGATCAGAAGGCCAACAAAGCAACAGGAAATCTATTAGGTTTTCTAGTCCAGTGAGTAAGCCTAACCTAGAAATCTAAGTATCAGCAGACCTACTCTGGCCTACTGCTATTGAGACACTCATACCTGCTGATCTCCCAGTAGTTCTCTGATTTGGCCTGAAGTGTGTAGTGGTGCACAGGCTGAATGCCCACTTGATAAGTCCCAAGACATTCAGGACCCTTTAACTGAACTGCAGCACACTAGACTAGCAAGTGCCTTACACCTCTGATCATCACATGATGGGGAAGAGTGGAGAACACAAACATCACCAGTTTTGATCGGATAGTATTTCCTCCTTCCACGTCATACCTTCCCCTGCCAGTTAGAATCCCAATAGGCTCCCCACTTCTTTCTTCCCCCAAAGTCCCCCAACCACCCTGAGCCATTATACAAAGTTCAGGTACATCAGGTCACAACCAAATGGATTAGATAGGATTCCCTCATTAGGAGAATAGGCAACGAGGGGATATATTCCAAGCTTATTGGCATAGAAGAAACGAAGGAAAAATGCATCCTCTTTTGTTTTCTCACTTTTCATTAAAGAAAGGACTGTATTATACCTCTAAAACCAACACAGGCACTCCAGTGCCCCTCCACCCACAAGACAGCCATAACTGCACCTGTCCAATGCAACCCTAATCTGAGATCTTAATGGTCTTAAAACAAATCATTTTTTTTATCTAAGAAAGGTCTCAAAATATCTTAATAGTTTATGATTATGAATGATACCCTTTTATTTTTTTCCCAAAACTTATGATTATATGTTTTTCTAAGTGCAACTGTAAAATTAATGACATCAAACGGAGATAGAGCTTAACAGCGCAATCCTAACCAACTTTGCAGCGCCGGTATAGCCGTGCCAACAGGGCACACACTGCATTTTGGAGTGCAGGGGCAGTCATGGAGGCCTCCTTCAAGGTGAAGGAACATTTGTTCCCTTACCTCGGGGCTGCATTGTGACTGCACCGGAGCTGGAAAGTTGGTTAGGATTGCGCTGTTAGGCTGTTATCCTGAACACATACTTTTCTAGGACTCAGCCCCTTTGAACACAAAAGGGCTTACCATACTTCTAACTTGTGCAGGCTTGTACTGCAAACATTTTTTTACAAGAAACAGCTATGCGGTGACTCTGCACTTCCATTTAGCAGGTTTTTGCAACCCTAGTCTAAGCAAGCAGCAAACATTTCAATGGCAGCTCTGAAAAATACTTCAGATCTAAGATGTTGTCAAACCATTTACAACCCCTTCTCCCTTTGGTTCTTGGTAATGTTTCATTGTCTGGGCATAAACAATTTTTATTAACCTTAGGAAGAATTCTGTGCTTGCAACATGAAAAAAACAAAAACAAAAAAAGAAGAGAGAGACCCCTGAGTGGTTATGTTTTTGACTTTTGTTTTCTACAGGTTCTAAGAGAATGCAAAAAAAAAAAATGTAACCACGATATGTTGTATATTTATGAGAACTAGGATAACAGTGGAAGAATGTTTAATGCATGAAGCCTATGAGGGATTTGCTGCAAGAAGGCATTTGCTCTCACTCTCAGCATGTAAGGCATATGTAATTTAGCAGAACCCATAATGTGACAGGTTTAAGGAACAAAACAAAACACACAGAAGATGGGTGAAATTTATTTTTTAATAAGATTTCTTCGCCATGCTCCTCAGATCACACAGTTCGTGTGCAAGCTTGTTTGCCACCTTTGTAAAATGTTAGCAGTGGCATACAAACAAAACAAAAACAGAAAATACGGTTTATTTTCCAAGATCTTAGAAGTGCTCTACTATGGTCAACATATAAATCTCTGCCTTTTCTAAATGGATTGGCAGGGCAACAGGAAACATCACAAGGGATGAAGCAACTTTGCTCTCTTAGCACAAGATGATGGAGACCCTACATTCCTTTCAGTCAAACTTGGGCACTAAGCCTCAAAACATTACAATGAAAGAAAAGATAACCTTTGCTCTGCTTTGTTTGCAGGCTAAAAACAAAAATGTCATCTATCACACTCAATTGTTTATACTTGTATGCTACTCCATTGTCTCCAACAAGCCTTTTCCTAGCTTCCTGTGCTTTTTCTCAACAGCCATCTCCAAAGGCTATGACTACCCAGCTTTTAGGAGATCTGAAAAATAAACTAGAGACTGTGGATGCAAAATGTATCCTGTATGCTGTACATCAGTACACAGGAGGCTGCTAACTAACCCTTTCAAAAACACAGGAAAGAGAAAAAAATTCTTGGGAAATGAACATAAGGTGAGCTCCTATGAAACAAGGCAGCTGATATGCTAGAAATAACACTATGTTGAATATTCACAAACAATCTACAGAGCGTAATAGGCAGTGATGGGGACTCGAGACAAATGACTCGACTCGCAAGTGTGACTTAGCCACTTTTTCCGACTCGTATTCGTACTTGTACTCGTGACCCACTGACTCCCACTCGCACTCGCGACCCACGGGACTCGTACTTGACTTGCACTCGTGGGGGTAACGACTTGCCATTTCCGAGTCATTTTCCTTTAATGGCTGGCATCAACACAGACAGGCAGGCAGGCGCAGTGGAGACCTCGGAGGAGGAGAGCAGCAGAGAGGGAGGGTTTTCAAGGGGGTGGGAAAACAAGCCTGGCTCGGAGTTTTTCCCTTTTTTTGCCGTCTGTTCGCCACTGGCCACAACTCCGAGCGCGAGGGGTGGGGAGGAGTGAGGGAAGGTGAAGCTGCCGCAGCGGTTCCTCCTCCTTGGCCAAAACTCCAAGCCCAAGGGATGCTCAGCTCAGCAAGGGGAGGGGGCAGGGAGGGAATAATAAATGGTTTGAATGTAGACACACTTGTTTTTCCCAAACCAGATGGGTGGTGACAAGACTGAGAGGTGAGGTGAAGGGCATAGGGGAAGCCAAGTGGGTGCTTTAAAAGCCCCAGAGGCACACAGACACCCACCCACCCCATTTTCAGGGGGAAAAAGCCATTTGCCCCAAAGTGACTCGACTTGTGACTCGTGGTTTTTGGGCTTACTTGCACTCGACTCGTACTTGGGGAAAAATGATGCACACTTGACTCGTACTCGTGCACAAAAGGATCCATACTTGACTCGTACTCGCCCAAACGTTTTGGCATTGACTCGTACTTGGACTTGTACTCGTGCAAAAATGATCGTGCTCGCACTCGCAACCTAGTTACCTAGATACATCCCTGGTAATAGGGTAAAATGAAAATGGGAGTTTTTCTCTATGAAAGGTAGATTTCCCTGAAGATGAGCAACCCAATCCTACCCAGCGCTGATGCAGCAGGGCCACGGGGCCCATGCTGTATCAGCGCTGGCTAGAAGCAGGCTGGAGGTCTCCTCGGGGTAAGGGGACATTATTCCCCTTACCCTGGGTAAACCCCCAGCCTGCACAATGGGGCTACTCGGATCTGCACCAAATGGCACAGAACCGAACAGCTCTGTGCAAGAAAAAAAGGCCCGGGAAAGAGGATAGGATTCGGCTTGCACCAGCGTCGCCGTTCCCCACCCCCTCCTGGGCCCAGTTTTCTTTACTTCTTCTTAAGGAGGTTGGGGGGAAGCAAGAGACATTTTAAAAAAGAGGGAAACTAAAACTTCAGGCAAGGGGTATGAGATATCCTTGATGAGGCCAGACCCCACAGGCTATTCCCACCCTCTGGTTATGTCCCTGGTCCACCTGACTCCAAACTCCATCCTAAACATTAATGTTGGCCTTTGTGTGACACTATAAAAACATCCCTGCAACACCACCATACAATATCTTTATGACACTATGCTGGCACAACATAGTCAGGTGACAATGTTAAACATGCTCACCTGGAAACAAGTTCTCTTGGAAACACTGGGACATACTATAAAGTCTATGTGCTCAGGATTGGAATCAAAGCATGTGTTTTCTGGCATAGCAACCTCAGTAACGGACTATTGTGCATTCTCTTCTCTCTCTCCAGCTGGATCTCCATATTTCTAAACTTTCATGTTCTGCTAAAACACAATACTTCTTCGTGGAGTATTTCAAGGGCTTGTGCTCGAAACAGATGCTGCCATGCTAGGGAACATTTCTCTCTTTTTCTCTCTAGCAGTCTGTTTTGATCTGTTTTCAGAGCATACTGCAAAAGTTTGTCAAGATTCTCCTTTTCCCTTTATCTTTCACACCAACTAGAACAAAAGTTATTTTGCTAGTCCCTCAGCATGGAGCCTGCATTAATACATCACTTACACAGTGCCCAAGAACTACAGTATTGAAGTTTGCAACACTCGCAGTCTGAACAACATTTCCCATTGGTTAAGAACTGAAGGCCCTTTACCAAGGCTAAAGGAATATGAACTTCAGTATTTGTTTACAGTGACTATGGCAAGCCTCCAAGAGTATTCAGTACAATTTACAACATAGGCAATTTACCTTTGAAGAAAGTGAAACCCTCCTCTTGTAAAAAAAATCTGTTTCTTATTCCCCTTCTCTTTCTCATAAATTCAATAAAGTTAAACATATGAGAGAGGAGGGATAAACCAATTGCTCTGGAAATGTACTGTAAGAGTCCTAGAGCAGGTTAGAGAAGCTGAAGAATGAATGCCAACTCTGTCAGAATGTTCAGTTTCTGAAATATTCAGCTCTAGGAATCTTCATGGTAGGACACCTGTTGCAGCCCAGATCACTTAAGAGCTTCACCCTTCAAATGTAGGTGCCACCATCTTGGTTCTCACTTGTTGCAGAGCCTGGCCTATTCAGAGGCAGCGTGCACCATCTTTGACCATGTGCAATCCTATGTCAGGTCTGTTCCAGAATCCTTTGCATCCCCGAGAAGACCTCCGAGTGTCTGCATGCCCCATTTGCCTCTGACCCACCCCTACTACTCATGCTTCTGCCATTCCAAGGCCCCCCCCAAAGGTGCATTCAGCCCTCTAATATGATCCTGTTTTTACCTCTCTTTCATGGTGGCCCAGGCCTTCTTCAGGGCTTCTGAGGTTGAGGACATGAACTTCCTGTGGCAACCCAGCAGTTCCTTGGCTGGCGCAGCCAGATAAGACTGTGAAGCTTTCGAGCAAGGCTTGAACTGGGTGGGAACTATTGACAGGCAGCAACACACACTCACTTGCAGGCAGAGGACCTGTAGAGAAAATGACAAAACAAACATCAGTTTGAGGGAAATGGCTTTAGTGTAAACTAAACAAGGGCGAACGTTTTGAATAACCATTGGCAGTTTGATATCAAGCCCTGTTGGAACACAGATTGCAGAAGGCTCCAAGTTCATAGCTGGCAAGATACAAAAACAACAAATAAAATGTTGGGTCCAATCCAGAGAATATTTGAGCATGCAATCACCTGCTGAAATTAATGAAAGAGTTAACATGGTTAAGATTATAATCCTATACACACCTAGGAGTGTCCCATTGGACCCAATGGGATTTGCTTCTGAAAGATATGCATAGGAAGTTAATCCTATAATTTTAATTGGAATTTACAACTCAGCTTAAAATTAATGTAGCTAGAGGTACATGTTAATGGAATTTACTTCCAAATACGCCACATAGACTTTAGCCTTAGGGTTTCTTGAGTTTCGCTGAACTGTGTTCATTGTAACAAATACTGTATAGCCTTTTGCAGTGCATTCTTCTGGACTAGATTCTTATCAGCTAATGAGTATTTAAAGCAATTCTGCACCAGTCTGATTTTCCACCAGAGCTAGTTTAGTCCAGCAGTTACGGAACTTGGGGCTTGGGACTGAAACATCAAGTTTCAAACTCAGCTCCGGTAAGCGGCACTTTAAGGGTTAAATATCTGCTTTGGGGGTGGCTTTCAGCAGAGAAGACAGCACAGGGATTAAATACCATCTATTGTGGCCCTGCACAGCTGCTGCTAGGAAGTTTTTTTTTTTTTTAAGAGACCTGAACTGCATGTCATGTGGTAAAGGGAACACGTAGTTCAGATCTCATCTGGTGATCTTGACAGCACCCTCCACACATTCTTAGGCTGTGAAGTGAGAATGGTGATGATTTATCTACTGTCTTGCAGGGTTTTACTAATTTATGTACATATGTGGCAACCTGCCCATACAGTAAGATGGTCTTAGGAGGCTTTCCTCTGGGTGCCCCCATTGCCCAAGGAGAGATGCACAGCAATTGGAAGAAGAGCATTTGCAGGGGTGATACACAGTTGTGTACCTCTAAGGAAGTTCCCCTTGGTGCTTATAGTGCTATCTTTTCAGCACCAGGTGAAGCTCTTTTTTTTCCCTCCCAGGGGTTTTAAGTTTTTGAGCTACTGTTTTAACATTGTTTTTATGCTTTTACTTCTAAACTGCCTTGACAAACCTGTTGAAAGTCAGTATAAAAATGCCTTAAAATAAATCCAGAATAAAAACACATAAGCAGCCATAATAAAATTGCAGACTCAGGTAACTCCCCCCCCCCACCCGCCAAATGTCAACCAGAACTAAACAAATCCAGACCTGCAACCCACAACACCAAACAAGACCATCAGCCTCTCCCAAAGGCATGGCAGAAAAATCAGGTCTGACAGCAACATCTACAGCAATAGTCTTCAACCTTTTTTGTGTCACGGCACCCCAAGATAAATAAAGTATGAGGCTGGGATCCTACCCCCTCCTGGGACCCAATCCGCCCACCCCCTCCCATGTCGCCACCCCTCGTCCTGGCACTAAAAGCCTTGTTGTCCTGCTGAGCTCACCTGGCCTGCTGCACCACCAGCAGTGGGGTAATTTAGGAACAGGAGAGCTGAGCCGCAGTTCCCCACCGCCCCCTAGCAAATTGAAAGAGGAAGGGGGAGGAGGGGGATGAAATCCCTGTGGAAGTCCCCCCCCAGCAGGTTCCCCACCGCCCCTCCAGCATTACTCCCAGTGGCCATTTTGGTTTCCATAAGTTGCCGTGACCCCACAAATGAGGCTTCACGACCCCATTGGGGTTCTGACCCCAAGGTTGAAGAACAGTGATCTACAGCAGGGGTTCGCAACCTGTGGTACAGGTACCCCTAGGGGTACGTGGACCTCTTGCTGGGGGTACGCCAAGCCCTGCCCCTTATCTGCCCCATCAGCAGCTAATTAAGTGTTAATTAACATGGATTTAAAATTTTAATTATTTTTGGAGCCCTTCTGTCTCTCTGATTTTGGTTTTGGGCTTATTTTTGTACTTTTGAAAACATACTTTGGTGGGGTGGGGGAGGGAGGAGCTGATTTTGGGAAGTGTGACTTGGAGAAAAAGAGATCCTTGCATGTCTGTCTGTCTGTCTGTCTGTCTGTCATACACACACACACACACACACACACACACACACACACACACGAGTTAAATAAGACATTTGTTCACATTTAAAATTGTTTTAGTACTTTTTAATTTAACGATTGATTAATTAATTAATTGATCAATCCAATTAATTAGCAGTTAATTAGCAGGGGATACTTCAGAGAATTGGACCATGATAGGGGGTACCTAGGCCTCCAAAGGTTGAGAACCCCAATCTACAGGATTGCACTGTAGGGGCCAGGTGGTCTTGGAAGGGGAGCGCATTCCACTGGGAAATAAGATTGTACAGCATTCAAGGCAATAAAAAGTAATAAATACCACCTCAAATTACAGTGTGCTTAAGAGACTGGAATTTTAAAAACAGAATTAAAAATAGGAATTTTGCTAGAGGTGTATGATAGCGATTCAACATCTTCACCGGGAATCTGGAAAAAAACCAAACCAAACCACAACACTATCTGCTCACTGCACACTTTTTGATGTTGCGCTGATCCATAAAACCCCACTCGGTAAGCTGCCACAATACTGCCAATATTCATCATCCAAAACACAGATATGTCTGTGTACCTGGTTTATTGGATCCAACAGCAATTACGCAGGCTGATAGCGGCCTCAAATGCCTCTAGCCTCAAATGCAGCATATGTCCTTGCAAGGAATCTCTCCAAAACGGTACACTGCCACACACTTTTCTTTTTTTGAATACACTATACAGCTTTATGGTTGCGGTATAACCCGACAGCTAAAGCATGCAGAGGAGTTTACACAGAAAGTACATCTGCAGGAAGCGAAAGCAAGGCAAATATTTATGGAGAGCAGAGCAGCCCCGCCTCTCCAAGCCTAGGCACAAACCCACAGTGATAGCTGGAGATTCTGTATGTTTTCTTCATTCTGGAGGTCACTGGAAAAAAAATACTGTGGTTTTCGTTCCTACCTCAAACACAGCGACACAGGTCAGAAAATCATTCAGCCTAGCTGAATGCAAATATATAAGACATATCAGATTTTTAGGAAATACCATCTCTGCTGCACATGGTTCCCTCACGTTCCCAGGAATGGAGGTTATTTGGAAAAGTTGCTGCAAACAGTCACTTTCAGCGAAGGGGGAATTTTCAGTGGGGAAATGGCACAGGAGAAGTGTTAAAGCTCTCCTCTCTGTGCACCTTAGTCCTAGTCTGAATTGAGCCCGCTGTGGCTGCTTGCTTTTAATTATACGACTAATAAGCAATTTTCTGAGTATGCAAAATGCTTCATGTGTATTATCTGGATGTAATCCTTACAATGACCCTGTAAGGTAAGTAAGTATTATTACCCCCCCGCCCCAATATTGCAGCTGAGGTTGAGAGGGAGTGGCTTGCCTAAAGTCACCTGGTGAGTTCATGGCAAAGGGGAGATTCAAACCAGGGAAGGTCCAATTCACAGTTCAGCCCCTTAGCTATAATGCTACGTCAGCTGGGTGCATGAGCACAATGCATCATTTGTTCACCTCCTCTTAGAGGTCCTCTCTATGCACACTCCACCTATCACAATGTTGGCATTTTGCTAGTTGCATATGAAGCCAAGGATGTATAAATCTGCCAAGTGATTATCTCAATGTGTCTACCGGTCAATTATCTTAACATTCTATGGACCATCACTAAATTCTTATTCGTCTAATATGTATTGTTTTTTTCAAAGATTGTCCTCAGGTTGTTCTCACCGCTGCAGAGAAGGAATTTAGGACATGTTGCTGAAGTGTGTGCTCTCTGCAATGTTTTTCAAAGGTGGTCAAAGTGGTTGCCCGTGAGACCAGGGTACGTTACTGTAGCTACGGAATGTTTCTCAGCAAACACTTTCCTCCCAGCACAGAAACCAGGAATACAGGAAAAAGTCGAATATGGGAGTAAGCTATGGGGACGACAGTGTAGCCATAACATCTCAGAAGATGCATATAGGGCACAAAAAATGGTAACAGAAGCAATGCAGTGGAAGAGGCGATATGGGAATGACAAGAAATGGGACCATTCCCCTCATGGCTTATGTGCTTTTCTATCTCATCTGTATCCATTCCACGCACACCCACAAATTCATTTATTCCGAGCATTGCTGCTAGGTAACCCTTCATTGGCAGGTTGTGATGGGGCCTTCAAACAAATAATCCCTTGCCTTCATTTGAGAGGAACGCTGGTAGCTGACTGCACCTGACTACTGGAACGTGGTTTCTTATCAAGAAGGAAGGCAAGTGGCCAAGGGGTTCAGAAAAACAAGCTTTCATTTCATATTTGATTTTGCACATTGATATCCGGTTTTTGTTCCATCATGGAACTCGGCAGTGTGTATTCCCAGATGGACACCCATCAAGGCACTGACCAATCTAAACCTGCTTAGCTTCAGCAAGGTGGATACATCATGTGCCTTCAGAACATGCTCTAGAATGTCAGAGACATCAGAATTCCTAGAGTGCTCTTGTCAGAACTGTGTATCAGCAACAACCACCGCCACGAACGTACTCACAGAGTTTGACCAGTCTGTGATTGCCACGTGTATATGATTATGTTCCCCCACCTAGGGGGAAGCCTCTGCTGCCCCAATGGGTCTCCTTGGATCTGCACCAGCTATTTTGCTAACACAAGTCCAAAGAGAATAAGGGAGAGGGAAGGGGAGAGGGAATGGGGTTAGGATCCTGATGCACAGTGGTGCTGCCAGGATCCACCTCTCCTTCTTCTGTTCCACTTCCCACCTGTTCTCTCCCTGCCCAGAAACTCCCCCATTCCTCCCTCTCCCCACTCCATTTTGCCCATCCCAGCTGCCGGCTTACTTTTGCTGCTGGAGGTAGTTGGCTGTGGCAGCGGGCCTCCAGCACCACCACCATTTGCAGAGGCCGCCCCAAAATGGCCACTGGCAGCATGCATAGCATACCGCCATATGGCCATTTATGACAACAGAACTGTGTTCCACTGTTGTAAGGGGCTGCATAGCCCAACTAGGATTGGAAGTTGATGGTAAAGCCCATCTCACCATGAAGCCAAATTCTATAGATTCATCAGGTAGTTGCAGTTGTCCTCATTCTGCAAATGATTCTAAACCATACTTCCAACACAACAGAAAACTTACAATTACAAGCAAAAAGGTTTGGGGTATCTTAAAGACCAACATATATATTATAGTATGACCAATTACAGACAAGTCCTCTTCATCAGAGGCAAGTTCACAAAAGTAGTCTAGTATATAACAGCTTATACTTTCGGGTAAATAAGGACTGTTTCCTTCCACTTGAGTTAGTCAGTCTGGGGTGGCATTTTTTCATATCCCACCGCTACCTGAAGCTCGGATGATGGGAATGTGTGAGAGGGCCCTCTTGGTGTCTGTGCCCAGACTGTGGAACTCCCTGCCCCAGGAGTCCTACATGGTCCCTTCCCTAGCAACTTTCTACAGGAAGCTGAAAGATTTTTGTTTGTTTCAGTGGCCTTTGACCTGCTGGGTATTTAAATCTGGTTGTTTATTATGCTTTGTATATGGCTCCCCATGGTTTTGTGGCTTTGGTTTTCATGATCTAGGGGACATCCACTCAAATTGAGTGGAGGGAGTATTAAAACAGACAAAAGAAAATATTTCTTTACCCAGCGTGTAATTGGTTTGTGGAACTCCTTGCCACAGGAGGTGGTGATGGCACCTGGCCTTGATGCCTTTAAAAGGGGTTTCATGGAGGAAAAGACCATCACAGGTTACAAGCCATAAGCAACCTCCTGGTTTTAGAAGTAGGTTTTCTCTGTGCCAGGTGCAAGGGAGTGGCAACGGGAAACAGGTTATCTTGTTGGCTGTGTGCTCCCTGAGGCATCTGGTGGGGCCACTGTGTGATACAGGAAGCTGGACTAGATCCAGCAGGGCTCTTCTTATGTTCTTATGATCTGCTATCTTCTGCTTGATGCTTTTTTGTTTTTATTGTCATTTTAAATTATCATTGCTGTAAAGCCAACTCAAGTGCCTTTGTAGCAGAAGAGAAAGGCAAACTATAAAGGTTTTTAATAAATAAATGTACACAATATAAAGCATACCACAGGCCATCTGGTACTACAGTCTGTGAGTCATCTTTGCCAACAAAGCCCAAGCAGCATAAACAAAAACCATTTTTGCTGGGTCAGCATGCTTAGGTATTGCCAAACCAAGTACCAGCGACAATGCAAAAACATGGCAAAATTTTATGTGTAAACCACATCCTGGTCATTTCCCACCCCCCACTAAACCATCATCACCAGCCACTGGCATCTTCCTGCATGTAATCCAACCATTCACCATTCACAGAAAGCACCTCTGCTGCCACTGATTGAAGGCAATAATTCTTCTTTCTTCAACTAGGTAGGCGTTCATGTTTCAAATAATTATAACTTGCATTTCACTTGACTTCTACCAATCCATTTCAGTGTGGTTGAGATGACTTCCTTTGGCTATCCTCAAAAAAACGTTAAAAGTTCAGCTTCCTTTTTAAAATACAATGTCACTACAGACATCTGTTGCACCCTGCCTGCAGCTAAATTTTAGTTAATTATCCCACAGCCCAATGAAAATGAATGGCAGGGTAAAAATATTATAAAACTAGTAAAATGATCAAGTATATTGCAGGGGCTGCTGGGGAGAGAGGCCTGGGGAACTCTCTGTCTTTGCCAATCTGCATAGTCCCACCCACTTCTGGATCAAACTGCAGTGTGACCAAGTCACAGTAGACTTTTCTAAATATGATAACCAACAACTCCCGTCATGTGACCTGGAGGGTGGTAATGCTGGTACCCCCATGAACAAGGGCAAGGAGCTCGGCCTACACCTCTGTATTCATTGCATCCACCCAATTACGCCACAGTTGGCATTCTCTAAGTAGGGCAGAGTAAAGAACGTGGCCTAGCCTGGCCTGCACATCTGCACTGTCCAATCCATCTGCTGCTTATGACAACAGCGGATAGGTGCACATGATTTGCAGTACAATCTGATACCATTCAAAGCATTAAAAAAAACTTCTTTATCCCCTGAAAACAAGATTGTTTTTTCCTATAACTATGCACTCATAAAGATTCACAGTTCTGACGTCGACATCTGGAAATTATTGAACATAATTTCAGCGGCCTGATTTCCCATATCGCCAGCCGACTAATGTTTAACGTGTGTTGTGCTGTAATAAAGCCACAAAGATGTGGGAAGAGGAGGGATATTATGACCTTGAGGCCAACTTGTAACTATAGCGGATTTGATTCTAACTCTAATAATTGCCAATATAACATGTTCCATTTCCATAGAGAGCTCTGCAGCGCTGTCAGCTAAGAAGCGTGACCAAGTTCCACAAATGGCATGAATATGCGCTGCAGCTCCCAGAGCGCACTAACTACATCTTGCCGGCTTTCCCCAAAGCTTAAAAATTGCCCTGATGAGATGCGCTGCACACGGGGAAGAAAGCACAGATTTATTACTAAGAGTTTCACTGCAGAGAGTGTTGCAGTGCCAGGTTATGCGCACAGAACACTCCAGAGCTTTCTTTCAAAGCTACCATAAGACTGGAAACAGCAGGCTTCAGCATCACTGGGGATATCCAGATTGTCATTTTTGAAAAGATACAAATTGCCATCTGCCCAACGAATTGACCACTGGGGATCTGAACGGTGCCGACAGGATTTTGTGCCTAAAAGCTGTCCTTCCACAAACTTTAACTACAGAAATTGGCACTAAATGGTGATGATTCTCCAGGAAGAGATGCTGAAAACTGACACAGAACCAAAGAACAGCAGTGCTTGCAGCTCACTGGCGATGGGCCTCCCACAGAGGGGCCTTCCCAGTCCTATAATGCCTTTCCTGCTACTATTGCAAATACAGCATCTTATTATAAACGGTACTTACTTCTCAGGACTTATTATATACTTACTTCTCATAACCTACCTGACCCCAACGCTCTGGACAGGATTGTGTGTACTTCTGACTCAGGAGCACAGAAAGCTACCTTGTACCAAGTCAGTCCATTCCGAAGACCCCCTCCCCAACTACCCTAGAGGCTACAACCACCCAGCCTCACCTCGCGAGAGATGCTGGTAGCCCCGCCAAGGGACTACTGAGTGCCACAAGAGTGCTGGCTCTACTTGTCAACAGGACTCCACTCTTTACCCTGGGGCGGTGGGATCTGCCAGGGTCTGCACAAACACATATGAGCTCAATTTGCTCTGGCTATCATGGGGCAATGTGCTCCGATACTCATGCTCTGACTATCATGACAGCATCAGAGCTATCTGGGGCCCAGCAGCCAATATCCAACAAATACCACTACCTGGTCGACTGTCCAATTAGCACCATACTTTTAGTTTCATTTTGCCATATCCAAGTTATGAGTCTTGTCTCACCCTGCAGTCTCCTGTCAGTGGCCGGGACATGGACCAAACAGTGCAGGAAAAAACCCCACATCCCTAAAATTCTACATCATCAAAAGCTACACTTGGCAATTTGTATAAACTATGCAAATTGAGAGGAAAGACTGCATTATGTTGTTTAGTTTGCATTATTTATTCTGCACTATTGCTACTAGCTATAATTTATTTGCGCTTTGCTAGCCACAGGACTAATAACTCTCTCACACACACACACACACACACACACACACACACACACACACACACACACACACACACAAACTTCCATCCACAACCACTGGAAATCTATGGAGCCACCTCTATTCAAGCAACAAGTGCTAAGAAATGTCAATTTTCAACCACAAGGACTAGAAACTTGTGTGTGTGTTTTTTAAAAAAGTGAACCTGCAATCTAAGATTTTCTGGAAGCTAATTTAGCAACCAATTCCACATTTTGTGCTTTACTTTGTTGATTTGGTTGGTTTTTGCTCCTGTGGAGTTGCAGTTGTACCACACATGTAAGCCTTGGTTATGGTTTGCCAACCATTTAAAAACCATTTTAAAATCATTAGGAATGCCCTGCGTCACTGAAAGACTACAAGATTCAGCTCCAAAAACTAAAAATCTATACATAACAATCGTGGACTTTCCATACATAACACGTTCTGCTGACAAACTACTGGTCCCCAATTCATGTGAAAAACTCCAAACAATTTTTATTTGTGAAGTTAATGGCAAGCTTGTCAAAACAGACACAAAATATATATTGCTCCATGCAGTAACTGCTCAAACATACCAGAAATATATGTAGTAATAAGTTCTAGAAACTGCTTTACAGTCTTGAATCCCTCAATAACTAAAGCTAAACAGGAGTAGGTCAATCTTTAAACAGCTTTTAGATCAGTTTTGAAAATAAATCCATATAATTCAGTAGCCCACAGCTTTTTTTACTAGCTTGTCTGCCTCCTAAAGTTAGGCTGTTTATCCTATACATTCTTACCTTGTAGTAACGTAGCTTTGAATTCAATGGGTTTTTTTCCTAACTAAACATGCATAGGATTGCACTGTTACAGAGCAACCCTATCCAGCACCCCCACTGGTGCAGCCGGGGGGAGGGGGGCAAAACGGGAGGCTTTGAAGGGAAAGGGAAAGGGGATTTAAATTCTTTTAAAGGGGATTTATATCCCCTTTCCCTTCCAAAGCCTCTCCTTCTGCCCTCCCCCACTGGCTGTACCAGTGCTGGATAGGATTGTACTGTTAGTTATGGTCCAAAGGTAGGTGGGTGAGGCCCAATTTTTGTAAAGCTTCCCTCTATGAGGCCAGGGGCTATTTATAAGCCTATTTCAGATAATTTCTTAAAATGGCTACTTTATTCTGCTTTTGTCATGCCATATTTAAAAAAAAAAAGTTAAGCCATTTGAATCTCAATGGCAGAGACTGAGTGGGAGTGAAGCAAAAATAATCTCGAATTCCAATCTTCTTTCTCAGCAAAATCAAAGAATCATCAGATCACTGGCAGCAATAAAACTATAATCAGTGTATCGGATTCCCCAAGGTACCTTTTAGCAGGATTTCCCGACTGTAACTGAAATGTTACTGGTACTTCACATCAGGACAAAGGAGGTTTCTTTTATGATGAATGGCATGGCATCTCTAGCTTCATAGTGTAAAGTACCAGCCTGGGTTATAAGCTAAAGGGGCTTGTTAGTTAAAAACTCACATCAGCATCACTGGAAGAATTCTATCAGGAATTTTTTTCTTTCTTTTTAGAGTACTGTACAGGAATAAAGGAATAGAAGCAGCAGCTGGAGAAATACAGCTATAGACAAAGAGGAAAATTATTAAAATGATTCATTAAGTCAAAGAATTAAGGAAAAATGGCAGGATTTCCAAGCAGCTGGCGGTACTGGAGGACAGACAGCCATGAGGGCACATTCAGAATCAAAACTCAAATATAAACATGGTTTCTCAGTATTCCCAGGGAATGGTGTTCTTTATATGCCATGAATTACCATACACAGTTGTCCAACTATACCTCAGAATATCCTGCTAATTTAGAGCTCATCTGCAACCTGTCTCAGGGAGAGGCTATCTTCTCTGTTTGTAGTCGCATCAATTATTCTCCAAGGAAACCTTTTGTACTGTTTCTTTTCCCACAAAGAATACAGATGGATGACGATTACTAATACTCACATTTATATCCTACCCTTCCTCCATAGCTCAGGGCGACATACAACGTCCCCAAATGCATGGAATGTCCTCATTTTATCCACACAACTGCCCTGTAAGTGAGGCTGCAAGAGAGGTAACTAGCCCAAGGCCACTCAAAGAGTTTCATGCCTGAGTGGGGATTTGAACCTGGGTCTGCCCAGTTCTAGTCCGACATTCTAACCACTATATCATACTGGCTCTCTAGCTCCATATTGGCCCCTTCTTTATAGAAAGAACATGAATAATGAGTGAACTTACAAGTGCCCGTAAGCTATTCAACACAGCTCTGCCTTGTCTCACTGCACTCCCTCCCACCATGTGTCATGTTGATGGGAACCTATGGTCAGTGTCTGTCATAGAACTACTGGTCTCGCCATCTCTGTTGCTAGGAAGTTTTTTTTCTGACAACGCCCCCTTTGGGGAATATAAAAGTATATTGGGGATCCAGACCAATTCCAGAACAGTTATTTTCACTTCTTCCTACCACACAACTTGCTTATGCAGTATCAAGAAAGCAATGCTCAGGCAGCTTAACCTATGAACTAAGATACAGCATTATTAATTTGAAAGAGGCAATACCTCTGTGCCATAGGACTGGAAGGTAGCCAATGTAACACCGATATTTAAAAAGGGATCCATGGAGGATCTGGAAAACTGCTTAACATCTGTTCTAACGTCTGTTGGTGGAAAGCATAAATTAAAGATAAAATTAAGCATCTATTCTAGAAGAACAAGCCATGCAGAAGGAAAATCAACACGGTTTCTGCAAAGGTACGTCCTGTCTCACTAAGCTTCTAGAGCTGTCTCAAGCATGTGGATATGGCGATCCAACTGACATTGTATACGTGGACTTTCAAAAAGCTTTTGATAAATTTCCTCAACAGAGGCTCTTGAATAAACTTAGCCATCATTCAAATAAGACATATTCCTTTATGGATTGGTAACTAGTTAAAGAATAGGAAGCAGAGAGCAGAAATAAATGGACAACTTTCACGGTGGAAGAAAGAAAGAAGTGGGGTCTCTCAAGGATCTGTCTCAGAATCGGTACTTTTTAACTTGTTCATAAATTATCTGGAATTAGGAGCAAACAGTGAGGTGCCAAAGTATGAAGATGACACCCAACTATTCAGGATGGTAAAAACCAAATCAAGTTGCAAAGAGCTTGCAAAGGACTCCTCCAGGCTGGATGAATGGGCAACCAAATGGCAAATTCCATTCAGTGTCAGTAAGCATAATGTGATGTACATTACGGCAAAAACAATGATGGGATTTGAAATGTAAGAGGCAAACCAGGAAAGAAATCTTGGAGTCATGGTGACAAAACAGTGAAAATTTCAACACAAAGCCCAACCCTACTCAACTCCTTGCACAGCAATGCAGTTGTGCCAATGTGGCACCTGCTGTATCCCACAGGGGAGTTTTGGCCTCTGGAGGTCTCCTCGGGGTAAGAGAACATTTGTTCTCGTGCCATGGGGTAAGTGCGCGCCGGCCCACTGGGCTATATTGCTAGTGCAAGTCCTCATGTACCCAGGTCAGGGGAATGAGGCCAGGAAGGGGGATAGGATACTGGCGTGTGCCACTGCTGCCAATACTGCCCCCTTCCCAGCCCATCGCCACCCCAGCGAAAAGATATTATTTTTAACCGGGTTTTTTTTTTTTCAGATTTTCACAGTAGCCCCCATATCTGCGTTGAGACAAATCCACGGGTGTCAGATCCACGGATAGCAGGGGTCCACTGTAATTAACCTGTGGAACTTCTTGTGACAGGATGTAGTAGTAGGCACTAGCTTGAATGGGGAGTGGGCAAATTAATGGAGGACAGGTCTATCAATGGCTACTGGTCATGATGGTCATGCACTACCTCCAGGTTCAGCAGCAGCAGCAGCAGCAGCAGCAGTATGTCTCTGAATTACCAGTTGCAGGGCAGCAAGGGTAGGAGAGAAGTCTGCCTCTCTCTCCCACTCGTGCCCTTCCCAAAGGCAACTGGTGGGCCAGTGTGGGAAACAGGATGCTGCCTGCACTAGAAGGGCCTTTGGCCTGATCCAACAGGGCTTTTCATATGTTCTTATGTAAACAAAAGGAGTTTCTGCTCAAAAGGGGAGTAAACTACATGTGGAGGAGTCTACAGAATGCAGCAAACAAATGACAAATCCATAGAAGGTTTTCATTATATATTCAAAGGCACTTCTTCCGACACAGGAAAAGATTTGCCAATATACACAGCATATTATAAACCAATGTGGAAAGATGAGCGTTCTGCAGTTTGGCTGTTTTTCTTAACGGTTTAAACAACAACAAAAAAGAGTCCTATTCGATGCCACATCTGCTGAGCACACAATACAACCCAAAATAAATGTAACATCTGTACCAAATAAGCAAATAAATCTTTGAAAGCAGATGTAATAAAGGCCTCCACCAAAGTACCAAACTTTCTGCAATCTTTGTTGCAGTTTAGCATACGAACAAAAAGTGCTACTCAGTCTTTTGATCCTGGTATTATGTTTTTTTTAAAACCCAGGACCTATAATTCTTCCTGGAACCTATAATTCTTCCTGTGAACCAGGTTTCCCCTGGCTGTTAGTTATTATTAAGAATGTTTATATATAACATTTATTATTGCCAGAAAAATCCTATCCTACACAGCTCTGCCTTGCCGGTCCAAAAGCAATACCATTTTAAGGTGCACGTAAGGTGGGAATAACAGAAATACACACAGGGATGCACACAAGGATGAACAACAGAATTGCAAAGCAGCGGCTAGAACCTGGAAGATGACTAATTCACAAACACCTACAAACACAACCAGGGGACATTTTTGCAGCTAAGCAACGGGTTGGACCAGAAGAGGATGTGGTAGAGGGAAGAATGGTGAGGAGAATTTCTAGATAGAGCGTTCTTCACCCCACTCTTCTCTCCTCCCCCTCCTCTTCTGGCAGCATGGTGGGGAGATGGGTAATTGGAGATGGCTGCTACAGGGGCACGAAGGAAGGAAGGAAGGAAGGAAGGAAGGAAGGAAGGAAGGAAGGAAGGAAGGAAGGAAGGAAGGAAGGAAGGCGCAGGCAGGCAGGCCCTGGCAAAGGAAAAGGGGAGAACGGATAAGAATGTGTGCTTCGGGGGGTGGGGAGGAGGAGAAAAAAGGGACAGGGCAGGGTGGCATTTGTCACTTCAGATGTCCCAAGACCTTGGCCCAGCCCTGATGGCTACTGGATATTCAGACTGACCTGAACTCATATGTCAATATTATGGTGGATTGGATACCTACCAAAACCACCACAACCTGATATTGTTCAAATTTGATGTTGCTGTCCCTAGCTTTTTATACCTGGGATAAGAATGCCCAGGACTACACGCTGCCGCTCTATAGGCAGACAATGGAAAACAATGCAAGGTGGGTAAAACATTGTTGCATAATTGCTGCATCAGACAGGCAGATCCTGGAGAGATGACATTTGTCGGGTTTATATGAACAAGAAGAACTTGGGGATGGAGAGAAAGGCGATGCAGAGGCTACTCTACACCTGTAGGCGCAGAGACGGTCTAATATGGGGGGAGCAGGTGTGCTCCACCCCAGGCGCTGAGTGGGCGCGGGGGCGCAGCAGCCGGGCTTGGGGCTGGACAGAGCGGCGCGGCACCGGAGCCCGGCTGGCACGCCCCTCTGAAGCAGCGCGTCCACTCGGCGCTTCCCCGGCCTCCGGAAGCTCCGCTCCGGAGAACGGGGAGACGCCCTCCTCAAAGCGACCGCCTAGTTCGGCGGTCGAGGGCTTTCTGAGAGGGCCGAACGCGTTGTGTTCGGCCATTATAGGGTTTGCGCATGCACAAACCCTTTCTGAGGGCAAACGGGCCCGTTTGCCCTCAGAAAGGTTTTGCGCATGCGCAAACCCTATAGTTCGGCCCTCTCAGAAAGCCCTCGACCGCCGAACTAGGCGGTCGCTTTGAGGAGGGCGTCTCCCCGTTCTCCGGAGCGGAGCTTCCGGAGGCCGGGGAAGCGCCGAGTGGGCGCTCAGCCCCGAGTCCCGCTGCTTGGGGGGCGCACCAACCCCGCCCCCCCAGGCGCCAGGAGGGCTGGGAACGCCACTGTGTAGGCGCTCTCTCTGAAAATAATTCCTTAGTCACACATACACCCATTCTTTGTGTCCTCCCTCTGTTGTTCCACTGTTCCTTCAGGTCTGTGTCCCTCAACCTTTCCAAGTTTCAGCAAGGTATTTTAGAGCTACCTCCGAATAGCCACCACTGGAAACATATGACATACAGTCCAATTATGTGTTGTAATCAAGTCATAACCTAAATCAGCAGTTCTCAAACTGTGGGTTGCGACCCACCATTGAGAACCTTAGCTGTCCCCTGCCCCCTTAAGATCGGGGAGGCCTGCAGAGGGTCGCGCAGGCCTCCCCGAAGCTCCCCCAAGCCCCGGCAAGTACAGCGGTGGTGATCCCCTGGATTGCCGCCGCTGCTGGCCCCGCCCCCGCAAACACTCAAACCCCGCCTCATGGGAAGAACTTTGAGAACCGCTGACCTAAATCATTAAGTTTTCTGTGCTGAGTTGCCTTGCGGCTTCTACAGAGAAGCACTGCTGGCTGCCAGTATAAGAGGGAATAACAAAAATCAAGCCTCATAGCCACAGGGGCATCAACGTTCTCTGAAACAGCTTGAGAGAAATACGGATGAACATAAGAACATAAGAAGAGCCCTGCTGGATCAGGCCAAAAGCCCATCTAGTCCAGCTTCCTATATCACACAGTGGCCCCACCAGATGCCTTAGGGAGCACAAGACAAGATAACCTGTTTACTGTCCCAGAATATAGGATCAACAATATTTCAGACCATGCACAGGAAAAGCAAGAACCTTCACAGAGCAGAATCTGTTTCTCCGTTATATTTAGCTGGAGCTTTGACTGGTGAAACACAGGAAGCTGCCTTATATTGAGTGATATTGTTAGTCCATCTACTTGCTTAATGTAAACTTGCCGCCTACAATAAACTTCAGATGTTTGAGAGCCGCAATATTTATAAGAAGCATTTAAATTCTTATATTTACTCATCATGAACATTAAACTTCTTTTTTAATCTAGTGGACCCTCAGTTTATACCCAGTAAATAATTATAAAACTTGAAAATTTCTTATTTTCCTTTTATATTAATTGTGTTGCAAAAAAGGAGCTCAACCAACGTATTTCCGAGAGCCACACATTAGACGTCAAAGAGCAGTGTGTGGCTCAGGAGCCCACAATATCACTCAATATAAGGCAGCAATTATGCAGTTTGGCCACCCCTGATCTAGATCAATATTGTTGACACTGATTGGCATTGGCAATCCAGGATTTCAGACAGTCATTTTTCTTTGCCCTACCTTTCTTTGCCCTGGGACTGAATCAGGTTCATGCAACGGAGATGTTCTACCACTGAGCTTCCAACCCTCCCTATAGAGGACAAGCTGTGGAATCCTTAGTGCTCAGAGCTACACTACTCCCACTTCTGCAGCAGAGGGTAAGCTACAATGGATGGGAATGTGCGTTTCTAGGAACATGTCTGCCACCATATTAAAGAAGCTATGTTGTTTCATCAGACCCCACTCTTTATATATAACAATACGTGCATGCACCATGTGGGGGAGGGGGGGAGATCACACCAGTAACCTATGTCCAAATTTTATTTAGGCAATTGAATTTTCCATACCTAGACCAGAATACAATGACAGCGCTACTTTGATGCATCCAAGAGGTTCTACAAATTTCAGTGAAAAACTGATTTTTGTTCTTTGAATAGCAGAGTCCCAATCTACATCCCAAACTACTCTTCAGAATGCCAGAAGTGGTATAACATGGAGTGGGCACTCCTGTTAGAGCAAGTCAGGTCCAAAGTGCTACTAGGAACATGGAGGTACTAGGAGATCTGCTACTGCTTGTACAGGTATAGACTTTCTTGGCCTTGCTCCCCCTCCGTGTTCTGCCCTACTCCACCTCGCCAGACAGCCGACTCAACCCAATTTCTCTTTTATTCACTTTTTCTTTTGACATGAACCCTAGTTCAACTCATCATTACACCACATTGGCTCTCCATTTTTTGAGAACCAATGTGGTGTAATGATGAGTTGAACTAGGCCAGGGGAAACCCAGGGTCAGATCTCCACTTTGCCATGAAATTCACTGAATGACCTTGGGCCAGCCACTGGGTCTCAGTCCAACATACCGATACCTCTCACCATTGTTGTAAGGACAAAAGGGAGGGAAGAAAAGAACCACAAATGCCACTCCGAGCTCCTTGGAGGAAGGGTGAGATATAAATTCAATAAATAAATCAACTGTAATCAAAAGACTAGTGCAGAAAGTTAACTACCTTTCACATAGAAGACTTTAAGTAGCTCTGAAACTGAAGGCACAATGTCAACACCCACATCCTCAATAGCATAATAAAAGAAACTGGAGAGATGTGGAGACTGAACGTTTATCCACTGAAGACCTTTTAGTGTAATGACTGGAGAACCAGGAGGAACATTTCGTTTTCTTGACAAGACTCATAAAATCAACAGCGCTCAACTTATTCATTGTATGTACTCTCTCTCTCTCTGAGATAACCCATACATTTATCTTGGATTTGAACCTCCTTGACTACAGATAGGAAGCTGCATAGAAAACAATGGATGGAAGTTCTCTGTTGAAGTAATAAGGGCCGGAAACATTCAGCTGGTTTTTGCAAAAAAGGTTCTATACTGAGGCCCCAAGGGAGAGGAGGAAAAAAAATAAACCATGTGAAACTAACTCTATATAGAGGAGCATAAATAACCTTGCAGGTTTTAAACCATTGTATTTTAAACTGAATGCTACCAAAATGTCGCAACCCAACATATAGTAGTTTTGTTTATTGTACTGCTGCAACTGAGTCATAATAAACCATTTGGTAAATTAAAGACAATAAGAAAGGAAATACTAGACATTATAAAAAACCAATGGCATGAGTCCAGGAGAGAACTGAATTTATTTTTATACCAAATTGTGCAGGAATTCATAAATCAGCAAACAAAACTCACACACACAAAAGCAAACACTTTGGGCTTCAATCACTGCATGTCCACAGAAATAAAAGCATGTTTTACATTCTTTTTCCTGAAAATAAAGAGTGAGAGTGAAGAAACGCCTCACTTCTTTCCACATTGTGGTTAACTTACCACATTGCTACCCCAAGTCATTAACACATAACTCTGGAAACCAAAACAGACAGAAAAAGTCCATTGGATTCATCTTGTTTTGGAGAATGCCCAAGAACGTAAACAGTGAAGCTGTACGTCTTTATCAATGTGCCTAAGCTGGAGCTGTATACTCAAGCCTTTCTGAAGTTCTCTCCATCAATTCTTTTCCTGCCACAGAGCCCCAAACACAACCACCTTTCCCATTAGCCCCAGGTCAGGGCCAATTCAAGACCTGCCTGATCAAAAAAGGGCAAGAAGCTTCCAGCAAGCCTATTCGTTCAAATATTTGTACAGCATGATCACCTAGTTCAGTGGTTCCCAAAGTGGGAGGCGCGGCTCCCAGCCAAGGGAGTCACGGAGTGCCACGGAATCCTCTCAGAAAACAGCGCAATGCCAATTGGAAGGAATCAACATAATGTAATGGGGAGCCGCAACCAATGGTCGCCAATGGTCAAGGGAGCCGCAGGTCAAAAAAGTTTGGGGAACACTGACCTAGTGAAACGAGGCAGGCTGTCCTATAAAAACCAAACAAAAAACACAGAATTTACTGTCATTTGTGCACTATGTAGTTTTTCAGACAAGGTGCCCCCACATTGTGGGACTTGTTGCCAAACCATAAACTCAAAATTAAAAGAAGGCTGCAGTCCTAAACATGCTTACTTGAAAGGTTAACATCATCAAAACCAGCAGAACTCTAAAATACGCTTTGAATGAGAGCATCAGTATTTTCTCTAAAATACGCTTTGAATGAGAGCATCAAGGCAAAATGCAGTTATTTCTCTCTCAGGAATGTAACATGGGAGACAAAGTCCCCCTCCTGAAATGCACTTTGCCCCTTCTGTGCCTCCCCCCCCCATACACATTTTTTTTCTTGCACTGCCACTGCCTGGCTCAAAGGCTACTCTCCTTAAGCATCTGCACTGACAGGACTGCTTCAGATTGGAATTCTTAAATTCCACAAAGAAAGAAACCATCTCTCTCCCCATCTCCAATAATGTTGACATATTATATGGCTGTAATATGGATTATTGAGAAAATGTAAGTGAAGAGTTCTGGATACTGAAGGAGGGGGGCACTATTTAAAGGCCAATTATAATAAAAGATAGTACGTGTCACAGTCTGCTATCAAGCACAATTGGTTCTTCAAAAATGCAAGATGAAGAGCCATTGCCCTCACCGAAACCTTCATACATTGCAATAATCTCAACAAAGTATATATGACTTTGTTGTTGCTGTTGCGAGAAAGAGAATTGCACTTTGCACATTGTAGAAAACTCATGTCTTCCTCCAGAACAATTATCACCACACACAAAAATAGCAGCATGTGAAGCATCCTGAGTGGGAGGGAATGGGCATAAGGGGAGGAAGGGTTTCAGCCCTTTCCTAATTTATAACAACAAAATTCCCAGTTCAGCTGAAGGCTGAATTCCTATAAGTGACCCTTTAAGGAGGAGTTCACAGCCATTAACCATCTCATTACCCCAAACCTGAAAGTCAATCTTGCTTCAAGAGCTTAAACAAAACAAACCCTCCCCCTTTATAATATTCTGGGAAAAGGTTTTGCTGAAAGCTAACAAAAACAATTGCCATCTTTCTCCCCTTCTCTAACCAAATTATAAAGCAGGTTTCCAGTGTGAAGTAACAGCACAATTAACCCGACTTGAATTAACAACAACCCAGCTCCCTCAATTAGATGCCCTGTTGTATGACTTTTAGCCGTGTTTGCTTTGCTTTGCCTAGTTCGCAATATCTACATAATTAAACTTCAGGAGGATAGATGAGGACAGGCTGAATTCTCAGTAATGTGTGGAAACACAAGAACATTTCCCAGAATACAGCTCTGAAGCATATTCAAAATCTTTGTTCTTTTCCAAGGGTGCAGAACTCATTAGACCCAGTCTGGTTATGGTGGGGTTCAAAAACAAACACGCATTCCACAGCAGCAGTTAAGGAAGTGAACTCCACAGATGGAAACGCATGCTTCCATCTCCATCTACTACACTGTGTATGATTATGGCAGTCGTGTCAGATGCCTGAAAGAGCCTCACGACGTCTCAAGGTTTCAGTTCCCCCTGTCTAAAACTAGAATGATAGATCTGTGGGCAGAGTCACACATGCAATTTGGGGCTTCTCTTCACCTGCATGAGAGACAAGTCACCTGTATGATCAAGTAGGCAGGTGTATTTAACCCAAATAGACAAGCACCAATTTGGAGTAACACTAAACCAAAGTCTCTAGCAAAACGTCTATGAGGGAGGAACCATTACGAAAACTAAAATAAGCCCCAACCTTCATGGACAAAACTCTTCTCTCTGTTAATTGGGTTGGTTGTAAAGTAGTTTGTACACAGCTATATATCAGCAAACGTTTAATATCAAAGGAACTGCTAGCTCATAATTGTACATAGTGTATTAGACAAATACAAATTTAGCAGGTTCTCTCTCCTTTCCCATGCATGCCCTCAAAAACAGCTGGACATTTTACACACACACACACACACACACACACACACACACACACACACACACACACACACACACACACACACACACACACACACACACCCAACAACCATGGCTTCCCTCTTTGTTCAGCAAAACACACACAGTGCCTATATCATTTGCAGATTTGACGAATGTAACATTAGCATGATTAGACAGTATGCTAAGGCAGACCTTGAGGCAACCAACTATGTTTTTTCAAGCAGAGGTTATCAAAGATTATCATGTAAAATGGAGAAATTTTCTAAGGACCACCCTCTGGAATCTCAGACATACAATTACAGCTGCTTGTTATCACAAAGAAGATTCAGTTCCTCACTTTGGGACAGGGTTGGCTGCAAAAAGGACACCATGACCTGGATTGAAAAACACCAAAGACACTAACCAGTAATGAGGAAAAGGAAAAAGAGACTTAAAAATTCAACCTAGTTAGAATCATAGCTGTAGTTTCCATTTACCATACTGCAGGAGGGCGTCAAAAAAATGGGCACACAAACCATCTTTGGGTGATCTCAGAAATATCCCTTCCCCACACACCCTGCCACAGTTTAATCCCTATGGACAACACTGTGTGTGTTTTTAAGTGCCTGAGCACAACAAATGTTGGCCCACATTCCCAGCAAAGCAATGAATATTCTGAAGGTCAGCAATAAGCAGGGGTTGTTTTCAATTAGAAAGCCTGCTTTCCTGGAAGACAGCCAGAAAATATATAGCTTAGCATTGGCTTAGTAGTGTATTCAAAACGAGGCAAGAATGTACGTTTTCCATTTTGACCTAGTAAGCATTGAGCCATGCTTATTTTAGTAGGCGGAGGGGGGAGGAAAGACTTTGTTTTATGGACTCTGTACTGTACAGGCAAAATTGTGAAAAATCTTAAAACTAGCTGGAGAACTTAAGCCTATCAGCTTTTTTAACTAAGTCCAATAAAAAAAGACACCATCTGAATTATATTTGATTCCATCTGTTCAGGGGTGGAGTTTAGGGTGGGCCCAGGGAGGTCTGGCATACTGGTTGTTGTTAACTTGGGGTCATTGTATTTAACCTTTTTCTTATGTTTGGTAAACAGAAAACATAAATATTCAGAAAATTGAATAGGTTTAGTTTTTTTTTTAAAAAAAATTAAGATTATACATGCACGCACGCACACACATCGTTGAACAGACTACAGCAGGCTCCTGGATGCCTCAGAACTTGTGTCATATGTTGTTTGGTCCCCCCCTCTTGGCCTGGATGCTGAACCTTGGACAACAGCCTGTGAGGATTTGACATAAATGTCTTGGGCCAAATTTCTGTATTGGTGGCCCATTCAGGTGGAGAAGAGGTAAGCAGATTGTTCAATGGCAAGGAAAGAACATCCCACTTGCAACTGTCGCTCCTCTTTAGGCGGACAGCATTAAACATTAATGAATTATGCATGAGGCACTCTGAGGTCTACGAGTACCATGCGCATGCACACGTTATTTATTTTTTTATTTATTTTTTTATTTTTATACTTCCCTTCCACCAAGGAGCTCAGGGTGGTGTACATACTGTAATTCCTCCCCTCCTTTTGTCCTCAAAACAACCCTGTGAGATAGGAGAGGCTGAGAGATAGTGACTAGCCCACGATCAACTAGGAAGCTTCATGACTGAGCGGGGGTTTGAACTTGGATCTTCTAGGTCTAAGTCCAACTCCTGAACCACCACACCATCCTGGCTCTCAGGATGCTCCCTAGTTATGACCCCTAGCCACAAATGGCATGCAGCAGCAGCAACTACCTTGTTTCTTGAGTTTGAATTCCATCCCTGCTTCTACCCTTGTTCAGCACCAACATGGCACCCAGTCTTCTAATCATTGTTCTGAAATATAGATCAGGAAGCAGTTCTTCTTTGCTTCCTTTGCCACAAAACTGCATTCCTCACTAACAAGTTAAGCTATCCACCTGACATATACCAAGCTTAATTTTACAGGGGCAAACATGGCCACTTAAGCATTCAACTTCTCGCGTGTGTGATTTATATGGTGTCTGAACACATATATCATTCTACCCTCAAGAGGTATGCTCAGGAATTTGTGGAAGAGGAGGGCACATGGGGAATATGAAGTGTTTGGAGCTTTTATTACATGTAAATATCCATCTGGGAATCTTTTTTTATGCATGTGGGACAGAATTGTCAGTCTTAACCCTGGCTACTTTCCAGCTCTCAAGACAAATATATATAAAATGGACAGAAATGGTTGCTGAGGACAGCATGTGGCCTAAACAGTTTTTTATTTTGTTTTTTAAATAGGACACTTTCATTCCCTAGCTTCCAGACGCAATTTGTTTGATGCTGACATATTCGTTTTGCAACAGATAGCATACAGTTCCCATGGCACTACTGTTTGCCTTGTGCAGTAAAATAGGCCTCGCTCAATAAAATGAATTCCAAACACAAAGTTAACGATACAGGCATCCAGAAAAAGCACCTATTGACTAAAAGGTTTAAAAAGAAACTAGAGCCTAAGCTAAAACTCTGGCTTTATTATTTAATTTATTCTGCCCTTTCTTCAAGGAGCTCAGGGCAATACACAAGGTTTCCCCCTGACCATTTTAACCTCACAACAACCCTGTCAGGTAGGCTGGGATAAGAGATAAGAACTGGCCCATGGTGACTCAGTGAGCTTTACAGTTAAGCAGGGATTTGAACCTGGGTCCCTACTGAACTCATCCACTAATACCACACTAACCACTATATCACACTGGCTTTAAGTCGCACACAGATTTATTCTGTTTGTGAAGAAGCACAGGAGACTGAAGTTCTGCAACAACAACAAAATTCAGTTTGTTCTTGGAAAATATTTAAATTCATCCTTAGCAAAGACAAGACTCCACTGATACAGCATTAAGGCCTTGTGCCAGTGAAATGCACCCAATCTCTAACAGGGTTAAGAGCCTGGGAGTAAGCTGTGCAAAACGGGCACCTCCTCACTCAAGTCCCTCCCCTCTCTCCTGTCAAAAGTCAGCAAAGGCAAGGGGGCTGCTAGCTGGGCAACATGAAGGCACACTGCTGCTTAGCGGTTAGCAGCACCTAAGACAGACTGTAGACTGTGGGCTGTACCTGCATTGGGTGCTGCTGGCCACTTGGAAGTTGTTGTCCCCCAGCTGCTGCCGCCACCAGCGGCGTCACTAGGGCGCGCACCGCCCTAATGACCCCCGTGCCGCCCGACAGCCGGCCGGCGAGGACGTCTCCGGAGCCGGCAGCAGCGGAAACTCCGCTGCTGCCGGCTCCGGAGACATCCTCTCCGGCCGGCTGTCTTGGGCAGGAGGAGGCCTCGGAGCGTCCGCCCTCGGCGGAGCTCCAAGGCCTTCTGAGGGAGGCCCGATGCGTGACGTCATATTTATAAGGTTTCGCGCATGCGCAGTACATTTCTGAGGGCAAATTTGCCTTCAAACGTTCTGTGCATGCGCTAAACCTTCTAAATATGACGTCGTGCATCGGGCTTCCCTCAGAAGGCCTTGGAGTTCCGCCGAAGGCGGACGGTCCAAGGCCTCCTCCGAGGCGTCGCTGGAGTGCGGGGGGAAGGGCGGACCGCCTGCGCGCGACGTGCGGGTCGCCCCCAGGCGGTCCGTCCTTCCCGCCGCGCTCCAGCGACGCCTCTGGCCGCCACCACTGTTGTTTTGCAGCATTGAGCTTTTTGGTTTGGACAAACTGACCCTTTTCGATTAAGGTAAAAAGTGACAACATGCTGGGAAGTAGGTAGAACATGTATGCTCACGATGCGCTCGCCCTGTGAAATGCAGAGAGAGGCTGGCAGACCAAATACAGTACAAACAAGCCCACTGTCCCGTAAAGTCATTTGTCGAGGAATATCAGGACCCTGACCAAGGGGAGTAGGGTCTAGTCAGTGGTTGCAGCTCAGCACATCCCTTCATGCTCTCTGCTTCCCAGATTTACTGGGTCAGTGGCTGAATGGAGGGAACCTGATAGATCTATCCACTGCCACCATCCCAGGCTAAGGAAACCAGGCAGAGGGAGGCAATCTGGGAAAAGCACTCCTCCCACAAAAGCACAATGGACTCGGAATGGCACTCGGTGGTAGTAATGAATATGGACTAGTCAGGCAAGGTGTCAAAATATAACCAGTTTATTAAAAACTCAGAAGAAAATGGAATTAAACAAAGTAGGGGAAGGGGTAGAGAAAAGTACAATAAGTAGGCTGGTGAAAGATGCCTGAACTTGGCTGGATGGACATAGATAGTTCTTGACTAAATTGGATGCAATCACATAATGCCCAGCACTTGGGTAGCTACTTGAGAGAAAAGCACACAAAACCCCAATGTGTCAACCTGTGAAGTTTGCAGGTAGGCTTGGAGTGAAAAGAGCAAGCAAAACAAAATTAATTCCCTAAATATGTCTAGCTAGGAATGTAGTCCCTGTTGCTACTGTAACTAATTGTGTTGTCCCTGTACAGTACTTACTGGGGAGTAAGGAAGAATGCTGTGACCTTACCAGCAGCTGGTTCCAATGGCAGACCCAGCAAAACATACCCAAGCATCCTTGTGCTTGTTCTTAAGAAACCTTGGTTTGATAATGTCATTGGCAGCGCAATCCGACTTAACTTTTGTGCCGGTGTAACCAGCGGTGCAGCGAGAACAGAAGGCCCCAGAACGGAAAAGGGATTCAAATCCCCTTTGAATTCCTCTTTTGGAGGGGATTTGAATCCCTTTTCCGTTCTGGGGTCTCCCGTTCTCGCTGCACCGCTGGTTACACCGGCACAAACGTTAAGTCAGATTGCACTGTGGGTTACCCAATTGGATAAGTGTCAACCACCTGGCCACTCCATCCCACCCCTTTACCTAGACAGGCAGGGCTGGCTGCCCAATTGGGTATTCATGCCAATCTCAGTACGAAGCTTGGCTAGGAACTATCATCTCTGAGGGGAACTCAGACACAGAGAAAGACCAACACACATCCAACCACATGGCAATTTGGGAATGACATTTCAAACAAAGGACAAAGGCTACTGCAGGAGTATGCCTCAGCAGTTGTTAGGATTTTGAACCATCACAGAAGCCTCTGTGGGATTCAAGGTATCCAAAAATCAGGAAAAATTGGAAGGGGTGGGAAGGAAACAAGGCATTCATCACAGTAATATTTCCCCTCCCCTTCAATTGCCACTCAGCTGTGGAAATCTATTAGTCTGTCCAACAACCCTCTTCACTGACCATCAGAAATTTTTCTAAAGCAAGTCACTGACAGACAAAAGGATATCTGTAGAGTTCTAACAAGCCCTGCACAAGTTAATAAGACCTGGCACTCAAAAGGGAAAAAAAACCTTAAACACAAACTGTCTTGAACTTGGCCTCCTTCCCACGATTGAAGGAAGTTTACCACATAAATAAGCTGAAATTTCCATGCGCTTTGGATCATAAAAGAGGAACTTATTACCTCTATTGTCTAATATAAAGATATTCATATTTCATTACAGTGCAATCCTATGGATGTCTATTCAAAATGAAGTCCTATTCAATTCAGTGGGACTTACCCCTATTTAAGTATGTTTAGAATTGTAGCATTAGGCAGCAATCCGATTCAAACTTGCCTGGGAGTACTGCAAGACCTATTAAACTCACTGGGGCTTACGTCTGAGTAGACACATGTAGGACTGCACTGCCAATTACTTACATGTACTTTATATTTAGCCTTACCAGAATCCCGGAAATAACCGGGATTGTCCCGGTAAACAGGATCGTCCCGGTCATCCTGGGCTGCCCTCCCCAGCATCCCGGTTGCCACGCGGCTTCAAACAGCTCTAAAAAGTTTTTTTTAAAAAAAAACCCGACTCACAGCAACTTCCAGTTTCGCGTTGTAACCAGAAGTCGCTGTGAATCGGGGTTTTTTTTTACTCTTTAGAGCTCACGTGGCTTCCCAGCACTTAAATGGCTCTAAAACGTTTTTTAAAAACCCCAATTCACAACAAATTTCGGTTTCGCGTTGTAACCAGCAGTCGCTGTGAATTGGTTTTTTTAAAAAAAAACTCTTTATATTTAAATATATTTACTTGCTGACAAATTTTCAAGTTTGTTGGATATTTTGAGTGAAGGGATGTCTCAATAACAGCATTTGATGCAAGTCCTTCAGAGTAACTGACACAAGTAATTTTCAAACACTGAATATGGGGTAAGAAGGAGCAGTGACAGGCTCCTCCTCCAACCTCTTATCAGCTGAGAATATCTGTTGAGAGCCCATGTGCATCTACAGAGCCTGCCATCATTGAACATCTGGAAATGGCTACTGTGAGTCAGTTTGAACAATACTTTATTGCCTCAACTGGCCCCATGAGTCAAATGTGTACGCTCATAGAGTGCACGGAGGCCTGTCCCCTCCACACATGATAAATCTAAAACTTACTTTTATAGTCCGTTTGTGTACTTGCCCTACCAAAGAGGTGCTTGCCAGTGGGCTGGGGGACTCAGAAGGTTCAACTAGTTTAGAAGCAGAGGCCAGAATTTGAAAAACACCAAACGATCTACAACAGAAAATCATGTGGATTCTATCTTATCCTTCTCCATCGTAGTGTTCCATGAGCAAAAAGATACTGATGTGGGCAGAACATTCAAATGTGCAACTCCTCCCCCACCCACCCACTGTATGAAAACGATGCATTTTCAGGAACTCCCTATCACAAGCTTCATCAACATACATAGACTGTTCGATGCTTCTGTAGCATTCACACATAGGCAATTCCCCCGAGAGTCAAAACCTAAATTGAATGACTCTTCCCCCCCCCCCCATTCAAACTATTACAGCTAGGCTTTTTGCTTAATTTGATCATTATTTGTGTTTTGCATGGTGGCCAAAGGCTTCCCTAAGGCCATTAATGTCTCTTGAAAAGAAAGCAAAACTTTAAGTTTTTGCACACACACACACAACTTTCATCTATTTTACAGCCTCCTGGAGAGACTACCTGCTGCTATAAGTTTACAATTTACAAGGCACAGCTAATCCCAAAATGAGAGCAGTTTCTCCGAGGGTAACTACTTCAATCGTTTTGCACTTAAATACATTAAATTAAGTCCCTGTTTAACTAGAAGAGTGCATTGCTTTTGACTGATTTACATATATAAAAATAACCCTTCATAATTAATTACCTCTCCATAAAAGAAGAGCAGGCAGCATACATCATACAACTAAGAAATAGCAGGTGGAAATAGTAGGAGTTATACAGTAGCGTAGCCCAACACTCCTGGAATTCACAGAGCTTGATAGTTTATGGAATGTGTACTGTTTATAGCCTCAGGGCATATACCGGTTGCCCAATCGCACTGTTGAAACGAACAAACGACACAGCCATGAAAAATGCCCAAGCTCATAGTACAGATTGCTATAATATACACTTTCCTTGGAAGACAATGTTTAAGGCAGTCATTTCACCACTGTTCTGTTTGTCTGTAACATCATGTAACTTTCTTTTGGCCCCAGTCTCATTCACTCCAAGGAGCCAAAACTATCCCTTATATAAGGCTCATTGACAGAAACAAATACAGTACGATGCAATGTTATTACAGTCAGCATTTCCTTGAGCAGCAGGAAATGCTGAATTTGAGGACGCCACGTGCTTCTTTTACCAGACATTAAAAGTGAGACTTGTGGGAGAGGCGCAGGCTCTCAGGGAAAACCCTTTAGCAAGTCATAGAGAACAACACTGATTAAAAAGAAGAGAGCACTGCTGTTCCCTGACCATGAGTAGGAGCTCCCAAGGCACTAGGGGGCACCTAAAAGTGGCAAAGTTAAGCAGGTGAAATCAAACTAGAGCTGCAGTAACTGGGCTAGCTCCAAGACGACAACTTGCTCTGAAGATGTCTGGAGCTCAAGCGAGCCCTCACCTACTCCTCTGGGCCTGTCTATCCCTCCTAAGCTCCACCCCTTTTCTGAGGAGAGGCAAATCTTAAACTTACTAAACCTTAACATTGTGTTCTTAATCAGAAAGACATGAGAAAGGACCAAACAGAAAGCAAGTAAAGACTTCAGAACTTATTTGTAAATCCTTTAATTATACAGTAGATTTAATGGGGAGAATAGAGCTGGCAGGCTAGGCCCATAACATCTGTTGCTCTCTTGCAATGGGAAGCAATTAGGACTGCACCAACCTGGCCTATGCCCCATGCCAGTGGCGTTGCTAGCCTGCCCCGTTGCTAACCTGCATTTTTCATCATCGCCTCACCCCCTGCATTCCCAGAAGGCTTCCAGGACCTCGGGTAGGCGGGTGGGGCCATCCAGAGTGCAAAATATGGCGTGAAAACCCTCCGCGGCTGCTTGCAGCCATGCAGCTGTGGTTCCTCCTCGTGAGGAGACCACTGCTGTCACCCAGGGGCACTGCACCACCACTCCTGGCATGGCTACGCTACTGCCCCACATGAAGTTTATGCACTGGACGTCACATTTGCAAAGGGGTAGGAGGTGTGGCCTGGAGGTTTGAGCCGGTGCCCTGCCTGAAAAAGCTAAGCAGGGTCGACCTCTGTTCCTGCTTGGATGGGAGACGGAAGCTGCTGACGAACCTCACAAAGACACTGAGAAGGCATCGTGAGAGGGTGGAATGCGGAGGAGTCAGCTAGAGAGAGAACATCTAAGACAACCGTCCGACGGTGAACTGCGGTGAACTGTGAAGCTTGGAAGTGCAAAGCACAAGCCAGAAGGAGGGCTGCACTCGGAAGGGAAAACATCTCGAGCATGGAAGGTTCTATATAGGAATAGAACAATATTGTAAAGACCCTTATCAGATCTAAAGATAGCCTGCCTATGTAAGCCGCCTTGAATAAATCTGATGAGAAATCTGATGATGAGAAAGGCGGGATATAAATACAGAAAATAAGTAAAATATGTAGAACTTAAAGCTCAGAGGCTCAATTAAAACTCACTGAGTTAGCGAGCCCACAGACAAGGGCTATGTGAATTGTACTCTACATACGCAAGTACATTTGCAAATCCAATAGCACCAAATAGCAGGACAGGATGGCATGGACCCAATTTCTCACCAAGCACAGGATTTGAACATCTGCAGGTTGTGCACACAGGTACATCTCATCTGGCTAAGCAGCCAATTACAAAATAGACCATGTTCTTTCTGAAAATAGTGCCTCTACATAAAGAAGCAACCCAAAAAGGAAGACATCCTAGCCATGAAAAACATAGCTTAATTTGCCGTTATCTCTCTACAATCCTTTTGGGGATAAGTCTTGAAATCATGCAAGTAAAATCTTTCCTGTTTGGGGATGTGACTCCAACACAAACTTGTTTTTAAAAACCTATCAAGGAAGTTGGATCTCTGAAAAACAAGCCATGTAAGGAATAAACAGGCACGCTCTTTCCATCTTCCTTGATCTATGTTTTGTTTAGAAATCTCAATAACAGCAATTTCAGATCTCACTCATTATTGCAAGTACCTCCCACCTCCATTACATCTGAGAAAGAATGTTTGCTTCCTTCTTCTACCCTTTCCTACTTTTAAAAAAAACCATTCATAGTTTCCGTAACACTTAAGTGTATAGTCTCTAGATGCGGACATCTATAGCATCTTATCTATAAGACAAAAATATAGCTCAACAACAGCTAACTCAATTGTAATTGCTAATTTAACGGTCAGTTGTTCCCTTTGTTTAACTGTAGCAGAAAAGATCATGAACATTTATGGTTAACTAGTTCCACTCATTTTTCAAATTTATTAAAAAACCATTCAAGTTCAGAAAACCAATTTGCTACACTCTAAAACCAGCATCAGACAGAGGTGGGGGGCTGGAGAGCTTTTGTTGCTGTTGTTGTTAAAAACAAAAAACAAAGCATGCTTAACAGCACTTCTCCATTAGTCTCTTTTCCCCTATCACGGAAAGGGCTTGAAACGCATTACTTATTTTTTAGTTAAATACCAACATAATTTTTTTTGCAAAAGATGAGCAACCTAGGAAAGAGCAACATGGGGAGAATTCTCAAGCTACAGACCCAAGATGTACCTTGTACCCTAAATGGCCTACAGGACGTCAAATAGTTAACAAATTGTTATTTTAGATGTGTGTTATCAACCATAAAAGCACCAATTAAAATATCCTTTCGCCAGACATCTGGCAGCAAGGAAGGCCAAATCTTGATGTCTGCCCATGGTCACAAGGCAACGCTGACCCCATTCACAAGTATACATTGCAATTTTAAAAGAATGGTTTTATTTAAATGTGGGAAAGGGAATAAAATCTTGCAGTTTCACCTTATCTGTTTTGGGGGAAATGATACACATGGTTAAAATTTAGCTCGATTGTTTCCAAGATTCTTTCCCAAAGACAAGGAGAAAGCATGAGGGAGAAATATGACCTTTTGGTTCTCTAGGATCTTCGCTCACAATTCCATGAGGACTCAGAACATCCATGCTCACATTCATTCTGGGGCCACCCAAGTGGAAAATAGTGTCCCAGTAGGGTTACTGGGTTACCATTATTGGTTACAGTAGGGTTACAATATTAAACCATGTTCTCAATCCTAAATGAAATCAACCCTGACTGTTCCCTGGAAGGACAGATACTAAGGCTGAAACTCAAATATTTTGGCCACCTAATGCGAAGAGAGGACTCTCTGGAGAAGTCTCTGATGCTCGGAAAGATTGAAGGCAAAAGGAGAAGGGGAAGGCAAAGGATGAGATGGTTAGACAGCATCACCGATGCAACAAACATGAAAATGAGCGAACTCAGGAAGATAGTGGAGGACAGGAAGGCCTGGTGGGATATGGTTCATGGGATCACGAAGGGTCGGACACGACTTAACGACTGAACAACAACAAGGGTTACTGCTGCATGTAGGTCTGTCTCAAAAACTCTAGGAGCCAGTTGTCCTTCCTAACAATTGTGGTTTCAGACAGCAAGTTGCTAGAAAAACTGTGTCAAAAAAGCTGGACAAATACATACAGTAATAGTAATTGTTCACTCAGGGTTTATGATTGGGATACCAGTCAAGTGACTGGTCAGATATTGTCAAACCACCACGTGTTATCTGAACAAAGTCAAATATTCCATGAAGTCAATAATTTCTTCAGTCTAGCTCAGAAGGGAAGTCCCCATGTCTTCCTGTATGTATGAGAGTTTCTTGGTAGTGCACCCAGCTTAGCGCTGCCTTGTCTGCAGCAGCAGCAAACACTGAACATGGGAGAAGAGCCTCCCTGTGACTGCTACCTTGGAGCATACAGGAATACGCGAGGGCTTCACTTCTGAACAGGGCTTTGGGGTAGGTGGCTGCTTACTTTTATAATTGTATTGGTGTCATCAGATATCACTAGGAAGGAGTAAGGGCTTCTTGTTCTCCAGTCCTGTAGGTGTCTTGGTATGCACACGCACACGCACACGCACAGTGTGTGTTTTGTTTAATTTCATTTTAAACACAATTTGCAACTATTTGGACTATCTTTGGGATTGCAGGCTAAAAGCCAAACAAAACTATTATTAAATCTCTTGAATATCATTCATACACATTTAAGTCTGCATATCCTTGTTAGTACAAATACTCCTTGATTACAATACATTATTATTTATTTACTGTTCACATTTTTATACCACCCTTCCTCCAAGGAGCTCAGGGTGGTGTACATGATGGTTCCGTCCCTCCTTTTGTCCTCACAACAACCCTGTGAGGTAGGTGAGGCTGAGAGATAGTGACTGGCCCAAGGTCAACCAGGAAGCTTCATGGCTGAGCAGTGATTTGAACCTGAACCTTCCAGGTCTAAGTCCAGCACCAGAACTACTATAACATTTCATTTCATTGTTCTCTAAAAGTTAACTTGGGTGTTTATAATTGGCACAAGTGTATCTCTCACAGTTCTGCTAAATTAATACTTTAAATATTAAACCATGATTTGATTGGCCAGTTGCACACAACGATTTTTTTAACCTGCCAAATGATCAGCTATGGTGGGGGGAGAGTTAATATCTATTTCCATATCTCCTCACTGAAGTTAAGTAATGGCTAACACATACAATCGCTTTGGAGATGAAAAAGGTACCACAATATGCAGTGGTCTTGTGAAAAGTGCCCCTATTAGCCTTTCAAAAAAAACCACCAGGTGAAAACTGAAGACATACATCAGGGGTGTCAAACATAAGGCCCATGGACCAAATATCTCTCACGGAAGAGAAGCTTTTTATCCGACCTGCATGATATTTGGGCTCTCCCAAATCTTGAAAGTATTACCAAGGTTTGCATATTTTCATTTGCAGCTAATGAGTTCCTAGGTAAAAAAAGTGCTTATTTTTGGTCATCACCAGCTTAATGACATCACTGCCTGCTTAATGACATCACTTTGGCCCTCAGCAGGCACCATGAATGCTATTCAGCCCGCTGTATGACACGAGTTTGACACCCCTGGCATACATAATCTTGCCTCAGCATGCCTGAGTTATACTGGTGCAGTTCCACTGTTTCCATGGTCAATGCGCCTCTCCTTTAAAGAGCTGCATTGCACCTAGATAGGCTGATAACATTTCAACATACATCAAAACCGACAACTTCTAACCCTAAGCTCAGACTTTCCTAACATTAAACTCAACAACTCAGTAGTGCCAATTTCATTAAATTAAAACCTGTTTTTCAAGAATTTATAGCTGCCTAAAATTCCCCCAGATTGGCTTTAACAATACAGATTATGGTTTTGGACACACATATTTGGCTTTCTTTAGAACGAAAAACAACCTTTTGAAAAAAATCCACTAGTGCAGTAAGAAAACAACCTTTAGGCCAACCTTCTATAGCTAACAGAATTAACTCACTACTGATGCCAGTCATAAACATCTCGGTCATTACAACTCAATTCTGTTCTCCTTATATCAGAGGATATGACTGAGTTTCACAACATACTCCATTTGCTATCATGCCAATGTTTAACTATGTTCTGAATAGATGATTTATACTGTTGATGCTGCAAAATCTTCCTACTGGATTCCACAATCTCTGTGAGGGGGAGGGTGTGTATGCCTGCAGACATTCTGTTTTGCCTATTGGCACTCCTGTGTACAGGATTTAAACACAGAATCCTAGCTTACTGAGGGCACAATCCAATCCTACTTAGGCTGCCGTTGTAACCAGCGGCGCAACGAAAACGGGAGGCCCCAGAACAAAACGGGGATTCAAATCCCCCCAAAAGGGGAATTCAAAGGGGATTTTAATCCCCTTTCCATTCTGGGGCCTCCCGTTTTCGCTGTGCCACTTATTTTTCAAATCTATAAGTTTAGTATACCGTACAACGTTCCAATAACCATAAGACTTCTGCTCTTATATGGACCCCCAGTATATAACAGCCCGATCCTGCGTAAAGATCAGGGTCTCCTCAGGCTCCAGTAGAAATCTGTGGACCTCTGCCCATAGTATGGGCAGAAGTTGCCACAGATGATAAGGAAAAACCCAGCATAGACATCCAGGATCCAAAGAACAGCACAACTAATTCCATGTGCCCAAGGAATCTTTTGACTTGTTTAACACTGGCGACCCCATACCATGTAGGAAACCATTTTTGAACTTGTACAGAGTCAGGTCACTGGTCCATCTAGCACACTATTTTCTACTTTGCTTGGTCATGGCTCTAGTCTCTCTCATCAGCTGCTACACTAACCTTTTAATTGGAGGTTCCAGGGATTGAACCCTAGGGTGCATGCAAAACATGCACTCTACCATTGAGCCTTGCCCCCTTTAAAAGCAGTTTGTGATCTGTGGCTCAAAAGGGGAAAAAAATTAAGACTCTCACCAGGCAAGCCCAAGCCCTTTGGCATGCCTAATACAATTCTTTGCCTCCCTACCATTGTAAACACATATACTCAAAGCTGGGTCCAGAGAACATGAAACATCAGTCAAGTGAGCAGCTATTTTTATAGCGACAACCTGTGTTCAAAATGCTGAAAGCAAAGAACAATTCAGAGACAGCAAGAGCCAGCACTCATGTCTGACAATCTAACATTCTCATGTTTTGTCCACCCAGGAAGCAGCGACTATGGAGGAAGCACCCTTACCTTCTTCCTTAACTAGGGTGAATGCAATTATGAAATGATGACCCCTTCTGGCCAACTAAGGTACAATGATTACATCCTGAAGGCTTGTTTTTTTTTAATTGGTATCGTTTCCATATGAAGAAAATTCTTGCTACAATAATAATAATAATAATAATAATAATAATAATAATAATAATAATAATAATGAGATGTACAGTTATCAAAATCCCTAGCCAATAGCTGATATAAGCCATTAACTATAATCATAAGCGTAATAAAGCCAAGTGTAATTTTCACTCATTATGACGTGGAGACCGGCATCCAAACTAAACACAGAGTGATCCCTTTTCAACTACATGGAAAACAGTTCCGTTTTTGTTGACTTTAGAAGACTGCTTTAACTACACAGAGTGGAATAATTGTTCCATGAGATTATCTAAGAGATTACAGGGCCAATTGTTTTTAAAAATCTGTCTCATTTGACATCCATTTAGCTCCACAAATGAAAATCAGAAGTATTACAGGACATAAAAATAAGATTATGAGCAGAGTTCTGTGAAAAAAGCAGCAATAGTACATAGATACATGCACCTGTACTTCACTGACACTGTTTATAAATGCACTAGTACAGACTCTCCAAGACTGTACAAGTACAGTATTCATTTTATAGACGTAGCTCATCTTTTTATTGGCTTGCTTCTTCAATACTGTCTCATTTTGTTAGTAATCTCCTTTAAGAAACTACAGTGCACAAGCTGGGATTTTACTTAGTTTAAATTTTAGCAATGAAGGCAATAGTAACCATTTTGAGACAAGGATAAATTGGTCACAGAGGAAAACCTCAAAAATCATTCAACCCATTTTACAGTCATCCTCAAATAACGTCTCAAGCGACGGCCCATCCACTGAAAGGATATTACAGAGACTAGAGCTCCTGGGAAACAAACCTCAGAAAAGGAGAACTTTTTGAATCAAGCACAGGGCAAAAATCTTGTCCTGAGTGCCAACAGCTGGCCTTGAAGGCTGTTCAAATGCGATTCCCTTAGAATGAAAGATCCGGGTGGTTCTCAAGCTCATATGTGCCCTCCACCCTACCACACATAAGTAGAGTTTGCATCAGAGGGTCAGGATTCAAAAATGGTGGTACCTTCTAGCTCTGGCACTATGTTCTATGTACAGCCAAAGACGAAGAAAAACTGCATGCAGACCCAAGGCCTACTCCTGGCTGCATCACACATAGAGGTTTTGAGACATTGCCTATGCTATGAATGAATATCCCTGAACAGTAAATATTCCCCAGGGATCAGTGCCAGGGCCAGATTTTGGGAGTCCTGGGTCCAAGTCCTACACTGGACCCCTATGGCACCTTCCACCCACCCCCAATGGCACTGCCACCAGTATAGATGTCTTAGGGGTTGGCCCTGTCAGGTGGTCAGTCTCTCTGATGGGTGTATGCCCTCAGCCAGTGCCCTACATGATTAACACCTGACATCACCCCTGTCAGGAGCAGTTTCCCCAGAAATATGTAGGACAGGGCAGCTGTACATAGAGCTGCCAACCCTCCAGGACTGACCTGGAGTCTCCAGGAGTCAGCATCAATCTCCAAGTGAATACAGAAAGCAATCTTGGATATTTTAACAGTGCCTCAAGGAATTTCCAATACCACATCATGTTGGGGGGGGGGGATCTCCAAGAATAGCTTCAGTCAGAGCTGGCAACACCAGCTCTAAGTAATTAGACTCTCTCTCTCTCTCTCTCTCTCTCTCTCTCTCTCTCTCAAAAACACCCCCTGCATTTATTTAATCTGTAAAACACATCTGAAGCAAAGCAGATGGAGCATAGGAAAGACAAACTGCCTGGGGAACCAACTATGCTTGGCCTGTCTTGCATTGTCAGCAAGGAACCTCTTATGGTCACCAGGTGGTCATCATAAAGACCTCAGAAAAACTCTCTCTTTGGGAGAGTAAATCAGAGACATTTGCTCTCTTCTTCCCTGGACTGAACTCACTAAAAAACAAAAACCAGCAAGCTAGAAAGGTGTCCCCACAACACACACTAACTCTGATGTTATGTAGGACAGGTCAAGAGTGCCATTCGGGTGAACCCCAAGTTCCTGAGAGCATTTAACAAGTGAATGTAGAGAATGTGTATCCTAGCCAATACATTCCTTTAAGTAAAAGGCTCGTGCACAGTGGGACACAGTTAGGCAGGAATAAATTTATTCCTGGCAGATAGGTTGTTAGTATGACTGCAGTGTTTCAAATGGATGGAAAAAAAGAAACAGGGGAGCATGTTGTGCCTTTTCGACATACAAGAATACTTAACACCACCATTAAATGGTGCAGCACTCAGAAAAGTTCCATTATAATTCTTTTCTTCTGAATCATATCAATAAAATCAAGGCTTGGTCTGGTATTCATATGTGGACTTACTTGCACGCTTCTCGCTGCAAATACAAGCTTAAATCTTGTAACTGGAAGAGAGAAACGCAAAAGTACCCTTTCAAGACAGAATTATTTGAGCCAGCAGTAGTCCGCATCACTGTTCATCCATGATGAGGCTCACAGTGTGCCTTGGACAAGTCATTGGCTTGATTTAGATGATGGTTTTTGGGACTGTGAACATGAGCAGAAGGAGCACTGAGCCCATGCGCTCATCTTCCCCCCCTCTCCACTGTGCACACAAAGGAACCCTGACTCATTAAACCATAGCTCTGAGCATTCGGCTGCAGTGGCACACACTGAATTCTGACCCCCTTCCCAGGCCCGATCTGCCTTCATGGATCAACTTGAACTTGCGCCAGCCATAGGGGCTGCTGGGGCTTACCCTAGGGCAAGGGAACAAATGCAACTTACCCCGAGGAAACCTCCAGCAGCCAAAACTCCACCCGCGGGATACAGTGGAAGCCATGCCAGTGCCAATGCATCGCCATGCAGCTCAGTTAGGATTGGACAGGAGGTGTGGTCTAGTGGTTGAACTGCCGCCTTGCCTGAAGAACAACTAGGATGGGATCAGTTCAAGACAACCAGAAGCTGCCAACAAGCTGCCAACAAGCTGAGATAGCCTGCGCTGACCCTCTGTGAGAGAGAGGAGTCACTGTCAGACAAGTTTGGAAATCGTGTGCAGCCAGAGAGATACCACACCATTGAAAGGAAACAACTGGAGAAGATGGGTTCTATGCAAATAGAACATTTATTGTAAAAATCCCTAAGGGGGTGGAGGTAGAAAAGCCTGTGTAAATCACCTTGAATAAAGTCAGAGGAGAAATCTGATGACATAGAAAGGTGGTATATAAATACAGATATTAATATTATTATTATTATTATTATTATTATTATTATTAATAATATAAGGCTGAAGAGGGGGTTGGGGTTTAGTTAGGATTGGGCTGTAGGGCTGCAATCCTAAATACACATACCTGGGAGTAAGCCTCACTAAACTCAGTGGGTCTTACTTCTGAATAGACATGCATAGGATTGTACTGTAAATGAGCTGAACAGCAACCCAGGACAAAGGTTTGGGAAAAATGCTCCGCTGATACTCATATATCTTATTCTCTCCCAACAATGACATATACTCACAAGCAGATGGATGGCCCAGACAACTGAATCCTCAACACAGTCCTTAATATGAAGGATAAATGGAGTAGAGCGGGGGGCTTGCATAAACTAAAGGCACTGGGATACATTTCAGCGTAGTCCTCCGCCAAGCAAGTCACAAAAGACTTGGTAAGTCATTTCACTTGGAACACGTGTGGCCATTAATACAGCAAGATAGCACATTATGGCATTTATGACCTCAAGTTTTGGTATGCTTCTCTCTTCTGCCCATTAAAATAAAGGAACAGGCCATGCGTAAACGCAGCTTCATAAAAATGACATTGGATGCAATAGCAAAAAATGTGAGAATTGCCTTGGTGGACTCATCCAAGTTTCATCTCGTCCAGCATTCGCTTTGCAACAACAGCTACTTACTTTGCACTTACTTACACTGGAACACAGAGCATTTAAAATGTGTTTCCTTTCTCAAAATCTGAATGCAACTTGCTCCAAAATCATTAGCAGGCTAGAAAAAAAAAAGAGAGAAGGGGTCCCTTGCTCCTCTGTGCTTCAGCTCCTGACCTGAACAACAGAAAGCATCTCCCCACCTCATCAGTCCAGTTGAGTATATTGTGTGCTAAGCTATCAACATTGAAAAGAAAAGAGGAAATTAAGGGAGAACAGTAACCCTTCTCTAGAAGGCTGGTCTAGTTCCACCACTGTCAAGGGACAACTCACAGTCTTCAACCAAAGACCCTGCAAGGGAAATTACTCACTTACCAATACAGTACATTCTGAGCACTAGGGTATAATCTGAATGCATTGGGATTAAATCTTGCTCCCAACTTCATAGAATCATAGAGTTGGAAGAGACCCACAAGGTCATCAACCCCCTGCCTGTAGCAGGAAATCCTCCTACTGCATCTCCAGCAGGTGCCTGTGGAGCCTCTGCCTGAAGATCTCCAGTAAGGGAGAATCCACCACCTCCCTCGGTAATCTGTTCCACTGCCGAACAGACCTTACCATCAAGAATATCTTCCTGATATCCAACTGGAATCTCCTCTCTTGCAGTTTGTACCCATTTGATCTAGTTTTACTCTCAGAGGCAGTCGAGAACAAATATTTGTTCAGTAGGCTGTGAACTGCACCCATTATCTGTAAGAGTGGAGTTACTTGTGCCTATATAAAACCTCATCCACTTGACCCTGAAATCCTGCTCCTTAAATCCAGAAGTCCCTGTGATGTGGGAAAAGTACTTTGTGCATGCCCAGGAGTAGTCTTTTCACATGTTCTACTGCTGAGCCCCAGCAAACTGCTATGGTCCAGATTCTCCACCCCGACAAGCATTATGGCTCCTTGACATTCACACTGAGTTTTTGAATGAATACTCTATTATAGCCTATCACAAGGCTAAATGGGCTGGAGGAATTTTCTGGCAAGTCATAGATGACAATTCCACATTCTAGTAAGAATCAGAAAGGATTATAACTATTTTTTTTCTATTTGTGCAACTACTTTTTCACAGCTGTAACGTCCGACAGGCAAAACATTGCAACAAAATGGAATATTCCACTTAGAAAGTGATCAACAAACAGCGTGGAAGACAAATTTGTATGGTGACTCTATGTACCCAAGGACTGACAGCTTGTAAAACACTGGCTACTGCATGGGGAATACACACACACACACACACACACACCTATCAAACAGCTGGACTGTCTGCAGGAGGAATGAAGTGACACATGGCTGTGTAAAAAAAATTCACTCCAAGTGTCTTGGTAAGAAACGAAGCATCTGCTGTTGGAAAAACAATTGCTGTTCTGATGCGCTCATTAAAAATGTCGCTCAGCTCCTACAGTCCTTGTATGTGATAAACTTTTCCACTGGAATATAGCTATGTGTGCCAACATTGTTGTTTCACTGCTCAAGGTTTTGATTATACTGTACACATAAGCTATCAAGCACAGAGACACCAGATGTTCATCTCAAAAAGGGGAGGGGGTAGGGCGACAGTGAATTTTATTTCGTAAATATCAACGAATTTTATTTCGGAAATGAAGGGTAGATGGATTTAGAAGTGTTAACAATAAACAACATTCATCTATAATACTAGTTAGACTAGAGGTACTGAATAAGAGTTGCACAGTACAGGCTCTTTTAAAGGAAGAGAAACCTCTCTTACATCAAATACAGTTATTACTAAGTTACTTACAGCCCGATCCAGCCTAAGATACGGCGGCCAGCCGTTTCCTAGGCAGGATGCGGGCCGCGCTGGTGCGACCGCAGTGTAAGTCCCAGAGGCCCCAATGGGCCTCCTCGGATGCGCGCCAACTCTTTAGCTGGCACGCGTCCGGGGAGGCCGTGTAAGGCCGGACAGGCCCAGGAAGGGGCTCAGGATATCAGCGTAACCCAGCGCCAATATCCCCGTCCCCTCCTGGGCCTTGCTGGCCAATGGTTCCCTCCCCTACCACCCCGGCCTTCCCCACGCCCCTGCACTGACTGGCGCAGGACTTACCTGGGTCGGCCAGCACAGGTCCTTACAATGGCCTTGTAAGTGGTGCGGGCCTCCGCACAGCGACACTTACACTAGAGGAGCCGCTAAAGTGCCTTAAGGCATTTTTGCAACATCTTAAGCTGGTGGAGCGCTTACTCCACTGGCCTAAAGTTACGGTGGATTGCACCGTTAGCCTAATAATGCCTTCTCTACTTGTGAAAGTATTATTTGGCTACTGTTACCCTATAAATATGCATTTTCTAAATACAATGCCACTTCCCATTCTAGAGTCATGTGCAGATTTCCCACCCCACACAAACACCAAGCAAGCACAGAAGGAAGGAGGACTCTGCCTGCTGGCCCCCATATTTGGTACTAGTGCAAAAGGAACCATATGAGCGCGCGCACACGCACACGCAGGGTTCCTCCGTGAGATCTGGCCAATCAGGGTTCGGGATCACATGGATGATTCTTGTGTACGTGTGCATGTAAAAAACCCAGGGCTATACAGTATATAATAGAACCTATGTAAGTGAAGGAGTAGGGCTATGAAGAAGCCATCTGGCTTGGCTCTCAATGGTTCCCATTAAGATCTATGGGACAAAATAAAAAGACTGCAATCTGGGTCACAGTTGGGGGGTGGGATCCCTTGCTGCAGAAAATCCTGTAATCAGGGACAGGTTCAGCCTCCACCACGATGATGTTTCTGAGTCCATCCCTTTTCTTTCTCCTATATAAACTGAATGGGTGCCATTAATTTCTGGAAGCAAGGGGGAAACTGTCCTCCACTCCTGATAAAGGGTGGCTTGGCTTGCACAGATAAGGATTACACAGTACAAAACTTTTCTATGTAATGCATAGGCCTTCCCAACTCTAACCAACATCCAGCATGACAACGGTCATTTTGCCAGTTAATAATGAACAAGGAGTTCAGTAGACAATAAAATATCATGCTAAACATTATTTGTATCTGCATTTTGCTCATTGCCCGAGTTATCTTTCCCATTTCTGCTCATGATGATGCATTAAAAAAAAATTAGACATGAACATAATCTGGGTGATTTGGTTCGCTCAGTAGTCACAAGTGTTTGGATTCAATGACCTTCACATTTTTTAATTACTACCAGCTACACTCCAACTTTTTATGGATCTGTCTCTAAAAGAGGAAAAGATTTAAAGCATAAACTAGCTGAGGTAAACTCTCTAAACCTGTATATTTGTTAACACTATACTGTATACCCAAATTGGCACAACCTGAATAAAGCCTTTGTTAGATCCAGTAGTTTTACCCAAACTTCTATCTAACTTTCAACCCCTCCCTCTCTCACCTATTCTTCTTAACTTGCAGCACAATCTTATGCATATCAACTCAGAAGTAAGTCCCATTGTACTCAGTGGAGTTTACTCCCAGAAAAGTGTGCATAGGATTGCAGCCTTGGGGTGCATCTCCACCTATGCAATACTTCCATTGCCTGTGACCAGAGACGTCACTAGGGCGCGCGCTGCCCCAGGGCTGGGCACGCACGTCACCCTAGTGACCCCTCCCCCCGGACACACCCCCTTTAAAAACCCTTGGTGATTTGGGGGGGGTGCCCGACGGGCCATTGCTCCGGACGCCCCCTCAATCATTGCAGCCGGCTCGGGGACGTCTTCCCCGGCCGGCTGCCCAGGGCCTTCTGAGGAAGGCCCACTGCGTGAACATTATTTATAATGTTCTTTTGCACATGTGCAGACTGTTCCTGAGGGAGAAGGGCAGCCCTTTTCCCTCAGGAACGGTCTGCCCATGCGCAAAAGAACGTTATAAGTAACGTTCGCGCAGTGGGCCTTCCTCAGAAGGCCCCGAGCAGCCGGCCGGGGAAGACGTCCCCGAGCCGGCTCTCCTGACCTGGCGAGGCAGGCGGGAGGCCCCTAGGCGACGCGCGCACATGAGCGCAGGAGAGGCGACTCGCGTGTGTGCGCGCGTCACTTTTCTGCGTGCGCGTCACCTGGGGCCCCCCGCCCTCCTCGCCAGGGTACAGCGACGCCTCTGCCTGTGACATTTGATTCAATGCTACTTCCTAAAACCTTTACAAGTGTCAAAAGCAAGCAAGCAAGCATCAGTTTAAATGAAATTACTCAACATGTTACTCCTACTCTCAGGAAAGGAAAAGTTCACACCTGTCTTTTATTTCACAACAAAATATGACTGAATATTATGGAGGAAAGAATGAAATGCAATTTGCAGCTTGACTAAAACTAGAGGTCACTCGGCAAAGAAAAGAAACCCAAGTGAGGCTAATTTCCCTACATGTGTCCAGTTCCCAAGATGCAGTTCAAAGAGCTTCTATTATCTTAACCTCAAATGTATTTTGCAATTCCACTGCAGAAGACCCATGAGGATTTTTTTCTTTTTTAAAAAAGTTATAGCAACAAATGAACTACAGTATTTATTTTTATTGTTCCATTTCCATGCCAATCATCACCATGGTGTTGTGTGACTCAGAACTGAGATACAACACAGCATCCTTATCAGGAGGGAGTAACAAGCAGTACAAACAAAACAAGTCAAAACAAAAAGAAAACAAGACAACCCCCAAGTAATTAATTACGTACTATCCATTTCCATAGGAATCTTGCTATAAAAGCTGGGATAATATGGCACACACAAAGTATGTACAGTACCTATGAAGTCTTATTCACATTTTGTATTAAAGAGTACAACAGCCCATTGATGAAAGCTGTTACTATTCAGCATGTACTAACATAAGAGAGCACAGAGTTGTGCATCTGTGCCCTAATTTGAAAACGTGGTACAATGAGAGGTTTGAACCAGGAATCTGAGGTTAACCTAGCAAGCTACTCATGACTATGCGTGCTTAGGGCACAGAACAAAATAGAGATGTGCAATCAAAGACTGGATTATTATAACACACACATATTATAATATGCAGGGCTGCCCCTGAAGACCATCCAGAAACTGCTATTGGTACAAAACATGGTGGCACGTGGTGTTACTCGGCTGGACAGTTTGATTCAATCAGGCCGCTGGCTGCACAGATTGCTGGTTTGTTTCTGGGTGCAATTCAAGTGACAGGTGTTGATCTTTAAAGTCCTATATGGCTTAGGACAGTGGTTCCCAACCTGGGGGTTATGACCCCCAAGGGAGTCGCTAAGCGGTTTCTGAGTGGTCGCGGAATGTCCGCTAGATGGCCACCCTCACTGCAGAGAAAGAAGTGTCTGATGCTCTCCTGGGAACTGTTTGCTCACCTTCTGTTACTTTATGCGTGCCCTTTAGCATCTCTGTTAATATTAGCTCTTATCCCACCCCCATGTGACTGCTTATGAGTACAACCTTAAAATGTGATTTTAAAAAGTGTGATTTATCAGTGTAATTTATTAAAAACAATGACATCACTTCCTGCTTCCTGACATCACTGAGTCTGCTCTAGGTCTTGACGATGTGTGTGTGCGCGTTCGTGCGTGCGCGCGCTTAGGACCATGATATCTGAGGGACCACTTCCCCTCCCTTCCCCCTCCCCGACAGTCCACCTCTTGTGATCATCTGGGAGGCCCTCCTGCAAGTGTCAACACTTGGGATGTTTTGAGTTTGTGCTTTTGCTGCTGTTATGATTCCATCATCGTTTAAATCTGTATTATTGGGTTTAAAATATTGGTTTTGATGTTGTGAGCTGCCTTGAGTGCCTTTTTTTCCCAAAAGGGGAAAGACATGGTAAAAATGTTTTAAAATGAATACACATTGGCCCTTGTGATTGGCAGACAATGTGAGGCCTCTGGATTGGCCGGGCCAGCGTGGTGTGTTGGGGTTCATTTTGTTTCTTAAAGGGGATGACTTGCCACGTCCTTCCCTGGATCTGAACTGCTGTCAGCAACCAGAAAACAGTTTTCAGAGAGGACAAAAATCCTCAGTCTGTGCCTGAGAGATATCTATGGATTTCCTTAACTATGTTTGGTTTTTATGTCTGTAATTTATTTGTGATGGAGTAACCTAGCTCTTGTTTACTGATATCATAAAGTAGATTTGTGTACAATTATAGTATAGCAAAACAGAAAAATTCTAAATAAAAATACAAGCATATTACATTTTATTGGCTTAATTATGGTCTGATGTTATACCTGAATTCACAGACAATTGACAAACCACAGTTAGGGCTACTGCTCTGCCTCAAGAGGCTGTTCACCGGGAAGGCGAGAATGAACTTATGGAGCTGAGTACTCAGCAGACCAACAGCTCTACATCATGGTTTGCACATCTAGAAGCTCAAACCATGGTTTCAAGTTATATTTGAACTCAGCCAGTGGCTCAGAGACCAAAGCTGCAAACCAGGAGGGCTCCACTTCAAATCCTGCCTTAACATTAACTCATTTGATGAGCTCAAGCAAGCTACTCTACCCAAGCCTAAGCCACAGCCATCCCTCTGCAACAAAGGAACAATAATATTGACCAGGGCTATAGAAAACGATGATTGAGAAGCATGTGAAGTACTTTTGGAACACTGTAAAAAGCTATATGAATATGCATTCAGCATGAATAATAAGCAAAAACCTTCTTGGCATCTTATTACAGCACATCACCCTCATCTTCACCTTCAGATAGGCTACCTATATTTTTACATGTTTATTTGCCACAAGATAAGACCATTGGCATTACAGCATCCAAGCGTCATACAGTGTTAACACATCAACGATACAACTGGCTAGCTGCCTTCATCCGAGTTCAGCCCTGGAGAAAGTCTCTGAAGATTTAAATGCATTCTTGAAAGAACATTATTTTCCATGTAATTGATGAAAAGAGGCCAACTTGTACTGAGCTTTATTGCCCAGACATGTCTCCCCTGCGGTTGGTCATCTTTTCCACAATGAGGACATCCCAAAATTTAAACAAGTCATCAGTCCGCTGTCCAGTCTCCCCACTACATCATCTCCACTTGGACCCTTCCTTGATGACCAATCCTGGATTCAATACTTTAGTGCCAGAACAAAAGTCCAAGAGGGATGTCACCATTAGACAAAAAGTACCCAAAGCTTCAACATCATTTTTAGAGTGCTATTATTAGAAAACCTCCATGAAGACTGTGTGTATCAGCCAGCCTGTGTTTTCATAGTTTTGCTCAGAAGATGGCATAACACAACAAATTAATAAGCAGAAGTCCTCCTACCCGCCTTCTTTTTGTATCAACAATAAAACAATGTTCACTGTAATATTAGAGGAACTGTCATACTGTGAAACGGACCTTTATTTATTTACAGCCCAATTCTATCCAGCCACTAGGCCAGCGTAGGATGACTGCGCCAGCTCAGGACCATTGCAAAAACACATGCGCAGGCCCCAGACTGACGCAAAGGTCTATGCTGGCCCCTGTGCGCTGGATCCAGATGGCATGCGGCGCAGGGGCAGGGGGTGGCGTTTTGGGGAAGGGTGGGCATATCGGGCCTGGAAAGGGGTGGGAATGGCAGCAGTGGTGTACGCCAGTGTTTCTCAAAGTCTTACAGGGGAGTTTGTAAGTATTTGTGGGTGCGGGGCAATGTTGGAGGCAGTGCTCCATGATTGCACCTGCCCCCAACTCAGAAACGCACATTGTAACATACCTGGTTGTCCTGCCAGCACCCTAAAGGGTCCGGGGGGGGGGGCTGCTGCCGCCTCTGCAGGCCTCTCCAAGGCTCTAAATAATGCCAATAGCTTGCGAAGCCTACTTCCAGTTTTCAGCGAAAACCAAGTAGGCTTCACAATGTGATCAGCGCCATTTAGAGACTTGGGGAGGTCTATAGAGGCAGAAGCACACACATGCACACACAGACCCTTCTGGGAGCTGGCAGGACAACCAGGTATGTTACGACGAGCGTTTGAGTCGGAGGCGGGCGTAATCCTGGAGCGCTGCCTCCAACGTTTGGGCTGACCACCCCCCTTAAGGGGATATCGCCCATGCCCAGAAAAAGTGGTGGGTTGTGATCCATGCTGTATCCTATCTCCCTCCCAGGTCCATTTCTCCCAATATGGGCCCACTTGATTTGTGCCACCAAAATGGCACGCGCAGATCCAAGGAGACCCATTTGGGAGGCTGGCGCTTTACCCAGGGTAAGGGAACAAAAGATCCCTTAAACTGAAGGAGACCTCCACCTCTGCCTACTCTGCTCAGGATCCAGCACTGCCGGCGTAGGATAGGACTGTGCCCTTACTTATTTAATCAATTTTTATCCCGCCTTTCTCCCCGCAATGGGGCGCCCAAGACGGCTTACAACTGGCATAAATAGCATAAAAACATAAGCAACAAGATACAGATACAATAAAACATATCACTAATAGCAGCACAATGAACAGATTAAAAAGAGCTAAATAGGACATAAAAACACAGTCCACTAGCAGATATAAAAGCGGACATTAAAATCATCAGAAAGCAGCAGCACGAAACATAAACCACCAGCATAAAATCATCCCAAACTTCCAAAATTTATAGGTAGTACAGCCCTTTACACTCACGTGATCAGACTCAGAGCATATTCAGGCACAACAGGAAAAAAACTAATCAATAACAAACTCTACACTTTTGGATGAAGCTCTTCTATTTAGCAGGGGGAGAGTAACTGTGCCCCACTTTCACCCCAGCACAGTGTCTTTTCTGGTGGCTGTTGCTGGTGGTGTTCTGCATCTTTTTTAGATTGTGAGCCCTTTTGGGACAGGGAGCCATTTAAATCATTTGATTTTGTCTGTAAACCGCTTTGTGAACTTTTTGTTGAAAAGCAGTATGTGTGTGTGTGTGTGTGTGTGTGTGTGTGTGTGTGTATATATATATAAATAAATAAATAAATAAATAAATAATATCACAATATCTTCCAACTGCTGATATCCAAAGGTCCAATTAAGGCATTTTTGCCCAAGGGTGTATATACGCATCTGGAGTTAAATACGTACACCTGTGGGCTAGGTGGAAATTTAACAAAGGCCCTGGCTATATTGGAGACCTGCACCATGAATTTCAATAGCATTAGAGCTATCTCCACAAGGAGGTAGAAAAAAAAGTAGTGGCAGTGCCATTTTACTTTAAGTGGGGCACAGTTCACTTTACGTGGGGGAATAGTCCAGTTGTAGGTTTCAAAAGTGTGAAGACCTGTGCTCTAGAAGCTGCTGAGAAATAATAACAGCGCAATCCTATCCAATTTACACCACAGGTGTAACCAGTAGTGCAGCGAGAATGGGAGGTCCCAGAACGGAAAGGGGATTCAAATCCCCCACAAAGGGGGATTCAAAGGGGATTTAAATTTCCTGTCCCCTCCAAAGCCTCCCGCCCTGCCCTCCGCCCGCTGGTTACACCGGTGGTGTAAGTTGGATAGGATTGCACTGTAAGTGTGTGGGGCTCAAAGACACTGGCTGGGTTCAGACATAATGCAAAACCATGGTTAAGAACCCAAACCATGGTTTCAGCTTTCAGGCATACAACACACAAACCATGATATATTGATATTAGTCTGCTTTTGTTTCTCATCTTTCAGGACAGAACTTTCTAAAGTTATTTCTGTTGCCATGGTACAGCAGCCTCTTCAGACAAAGCAATAGCTCTAATGAATTCCAACACCAAGAAACATTACATTTGTACATTTTGTATACATACAGTCAGAGGCATCGTTGGGGGGGGGCAACATGCACCAGGGGGGTTGCACTTGCTGCCGGATTCGGCGGCAATTCAGTGACGTCGTGCCGAAAATGCACACATATACCCGCCATTTTTCAGGCCCTGCGTGGCTGTGGGGGGTGTAGCAACACCACTGCCTACAGTATTTAACTGATATAACAGTTAGTTGACCAAAATTCTTCTTATTGATCAAAAATTGCTATGGGCAATTAATTCCAAATGCTCATGGCACAAATTACAACAAAATCCAACAGTCCAAGCCTGTGCATGTCTACTCAGAAGTAAGTTCCATTAAATTCAATGAGACCTAATTCCTGATATACACACGTATAGGATTGCAGCCCAAGTTAACCCATCACCTACCTGCAGATGCTAAACTCCTCATCATCAAAGCAAATACTGGAATTATATAATTCGTAGTCATGTTTGCGACACTGTGGTTTCTCAAATTAACTTCCTTTGTAGATCTTGATGCTGATGTATGCCCTTTGAAAGAGAATCTTCCAGACTTGTAATTATCTGCAAAAAGTAAAAATAATTTTTAGAAACACATCTTGCAGAGCAGTCATTTTCTGTGTTTTAATGCAATACAAAAAACACAGAGATAGCATCTTTGTTTTAAAAAAAAGAGAAAGGAAACCTTTACTATTGAGGAATAATCTAACAGCCCAATCCTATCCCTCACCAGTTTCCACTATGCTGTCACGCTGCCAGAGCATACACTGCATGCATTGGGGGGGGGGGGTTTTGACCAGACAGCCCAGGAGAGGTATGCAAGTACCAGTATGTTTTTTTACTTACCTCTCCATAGGCAGCCTGGACGTCAAAGGGTCTCCTTGGACCTATGTCAGCTATTTTACTGGTGCAAGTCCAAGAAGAGTCAGAGACAGGTCTGGGCGGGAAGGGGGCATAGGATCTCGGCATGTGCTGCCGCCGCCAAAACCCTTCTGTGACGTAGATGAGACTGACAGATGGTGATTGGCCCAAGGCCATCCAGTGAACTTCATAGTTGAGCAGAGGTTTGAACCAGGATCTCCAGTTCTCCTAGTCCAACACACTAACCACGACACCACACTGGATTTGACCACAGGTGGGCAGTCGAATTAAAACATAATACAGTTCCCAGAGACGGATTCAAAATGATTTCAAGCAGATTTTGAGCTAGGTCCTTGTATATGAACCAAACTCTCATGAGACCTTAATTGTAATGGTCTTCAATAATGTAGCATCAAGAAAACGCCTAAAATGGCTGCTGGTAACTCCAAAATCTCATGGGGCACAGCACATCTGCCCTTCTTAGGGCTCTTCTTATACATATAAAAAGGGAAAGGTATCCCCTGACAATTAAGTCCAGTCATGTCCGACATATACTGTATGCCAAAATGCTTCATAAGTGGTTCATCAGGGATCAGCCGAGGGCTCACCTGGCTGGCCAACTCCCAAATCATCCATACCTGTGGCAGTGAAAGGGCCCAATGCACCTTCAGGGGGCTCCATGGGGTGCCCAGGGCAGGACTGTCCCTAGCAACCTGCCACAGCCACTATTTAGGGGACATGTGTTAAAGATCCACATTTCAAACCAAAGGCCATTAGGAAGTGGATTAGGATGAGGGACATTTTGCCAGTGTAAAGGAAGGCTAGGTAAAGGTGACTCCTGACATTTAAGTCCAGTCGTGTCCGACTCTAGGGTGTGGTGCTCATCCCCATTTCAAAGCCGAAGAGCCAGCGTTGTCCAAAGACGCCTCCGTGGTCATGTGGCCGGCATGACCCTTGCCACAGCGCATAGCATGCAGCTGGAACACGGAGCGCTGTTTACCTTCCCGCAAGCGGTACCTATTTATCTACTCGCATTAACATGCTTTGGAACTGCTAGGTTGGCAGGAGCTGGCCAAGCAATGAGAGCTCACCCCGTCATGGATTCAAACTGCCGACCTTTCGATCGACAGCTCATGGGTCAGCGGTTTAGGTAAAAAAAGGGGGGGAGACCGACAGAGACCACTGGGTGCTCAGAGGCTATCCACTGTTGGAAACAGAAACCTGGACTAGATGCGATTGTTCTGTTTGAAAGCATTTGTTGTTATCCCCTCAAAATCACCTCTCTCTTTTACATGCCCGAAAGAAATGTTTTCAAGTAACCCTCCTGCCTGACGTGTTCGCTGACGATTCCAGATCCTCCCTCTCTTTCCTACACACTCATACACAAATTAAAACCATCATTCTGCACGTATGCCGCAGAAGAACACTTTGCTGTTGATTTTGGAATGAAATCATGTGTTCTTTACAATCCATTCCAATGCGTAACCACAGATTTACTGGAAGCGCATCTATGGGATTCCAAAAGCGAAACATGTGAGCTACATATGGCCAGATATTTTCTTGGTAAAAGTAACATTCTCTTCCTTGTTTGAAGCAACGCTTACTCCTCAACAAGTGACAAATTCAGTCAATATATGCAACTACCCCCACCCCCCATTTTAAAGAGCTGTCATAAATCCATGGTGTGGCTTTCTGGAAAATGAATCCCAATGTCTAGTATGAATAGCCATTATAGAATGAAAATTAAGCATGTTCAAACAGTATTTTAAAAGAAGTATTCGTTTTCCACCTGCAACAGTCACGAGGCAATTCATTAAGGAGGATTTGTGATTTATGGTACCACAGCATGTAGGGTTTCTGCAGCCAAACATTTAGGGTTCATAGCAAAAAGGTAGGAGCGCTAGTAATGAAACCCACAAGCCTCACCCTCTGACTCACCTCCAGTTTTAGCCAAATCATGGAGTCTCCCCCCCCCCCCAGCATTCTAAAATAATATCTATAGGGGGTTGCTCAAAAGCTAGAGAGCAAGTCTGGTGCTTTTCTATAAACTTGAAATATTACTCAGAGTGGGGTGATGGCTTCATGATTGCCATAAGGGCCTGCCAATCAATATTTAGAACTGTTGTCTAACACCACTGCACCCAACCTCAATTCTCTGAGGAAGATTGTTGTTGTTGCTGTTCAGTCGTTAAGTCGTGTCCGACCCTTCGTGATCCCATGAACCGTATCCCGCCAGGCCTTCCTGTCCTCCACTATCTTCCTGAGTTCGCTCATTTTCATGTTCGTTGCATCGGTGGTGATGCTGTCTAACCATCTCATCCTTTGCCTTCCCCTTCTCCTTTTGCCTTCAATCTTTCCCAGCACCAGAGTCTTCTCCAGAGAGTCCTCTCTTCGCATTAGGTGGCCAAAATATTTGAGCTTCAGCCTCAGTTGTACATCTGATCAATAAGAAGCAAGTGCAGGCCAGCAGCGAGCTCCCCATGCTGATTACATACATCTGTATATGCAGCCTTATTGTTGTGTAGACAAAGAGAAGTAGGTGAATTCTAGCACCATACTCACAACAAAAGCTGTATTTGTAGCAGCTGGCTAAAAGTGGTTGTGTGCCTATCAGTTTATATACAAAATCCCCCCCCCCCCCCGCCGGCAAAGATTCTAAAAGCTTGGGGAACTCCTTAAGTACACAGAAGTAGCTAAGTTTGAAACTGAAAGGAAACGATAAAACCACCTGATGGCCACCGAACATGTTCCGTCTACCACAGAAGCCACAGAATGTTGAAATGTCCATTGGAGAAAATGAACAGCAGAACGCAGGGAAGGAGCAGGGAGAAGGAATAGGCCTGCTTGAGCAAACCAGGCATTGGGGGGGGGGGGGGAAATATATACAGGATTTGCTTGCAGGTCCCTCTTGTGAATCTTTGAAGTCAAGGACGTTTAACAGTGCTATCCTATATATGCTTACTCAGAAGTAAGCCCTAGTATGTTCAATGGGGCTTATTCCTAGGTAAGTATGTACAAGACTGCAGCCTCAATGTAGTTTAAAATGAGACCAGCTGAGCTTCCATATTACCAAGACATCGCTTAGGTGAAGAATGTTCAAAACCTACATAAATTCAGCAATTACATCACACACAACGCCTCCCCCTTCCCCGCAAATTACTACAATGCAGCAAACCATGGGCGATTTATACCACCTTGATAAAAATACAAAGACATTTGCTGCATTATCTTTGGCTGCCAAAGAAATTCTTTAAATAAACGTAAATGTAAATATACAAAAGAGGGACCTGCAACCAATGTTGCCTCCTCCCAACCCGAATGCCCAAATGGCTCCAATTTCTCCTCCCTGGCTCTCCCCTCCCCACGTTCTGCCATTTGCTTTTTCCAGCCGACACCTCAATATTTTATTTTATGTCTCCTGGAGGGCCACTAAGCATGTTCAGTCTACATTAGGCTGTGGCTTTTTTGGCAGTGGTGCTGGTGGTGTTCCTTGCCTTCTTAATATAAATTTACCAACTTATCTACTTTTGTGTTCCTAAGGAGTCCCCTGAGTGTGTAAAAATTACAGCTTGTCTGAGGGTGGCCCCATTTTGCATACAAACGGATAGGCACTCAATCACCCAAGTTCATTATTAATATGTAGTGGTTAAGACACTGAACTGCAGACCGGAAGGTTGGTAAGTGCCACACGAGTGAGCTCCCATCTCCTATCCCAGCACCTGCCAACCTAGCAGTTCGAAAGCAAGAAATTACAAGTAGATAAATAGGTACCACTGCGGCGGGAAGGTTACAGCATTCTGTTAGTCATGCCGGCCACATGACCACGGAAGCGAGTTCGGACAGCGCTGGCTCTACAGCCTTAGAAATGGAGATGAGCACCGCACCCTAGAGTCCGACACGACTGGCTTTCAAGAAGGGGATACCGTTAGCTTTACCTATATATTATATAACGGCTCCGTTAAAATTACATGAAGGTGAGCAGGATCGTCTGTTGCAAGAAAACAGTTGAGTTCTGTGACATATAAAAAAAAACTAAATACATTTATTGTGGCATAAACTTTTAATGGGCAGAGGTCACTTTGTCAGATGCACCAAACAGTCCTTCCTTACGCAAGAAGCACTCACGTCAAGCATCAGGAAAGAATCTGCAGCAACTCCAAAGACCAATTACCAGAGCAACCTTAATTGTTTCTCAAATCATGCAAATACCAGAAATCATACGTGCTCTAGCCTATGAATAACCATTCTAAAACTTGAAATTGACACCAATGACCATTTTGCAAACAATGAACAGAAGAGAATCGGAAACCAAGAATTATTAGATACAGAAGCACTAAACAGAACACCCTGAATAGGAAAATTGTAACCGTTGGTTAGATCACTTTTTCCTGAAGGTCAGCGTATAATCTAGCAATGCCGTCCTTTGTGGCTGAAAGATTTGCTGAAGTGGTGGACAAAAAAGGGGTCATGGCGGATAACGCTACACTGACTCTCAGTATCAAAGGGCACAACCTTGCCAACATTTGGCATCAATGGGGCTTTTACTCTTGAATGTGTTTAGGACTGCAGCCTAAGTCGGTCTTTAGCCACACAGGAAAGAGGACTTCTCAAGGTTACATGGCTCTCATTGGAAAGGTCTGCCAACCCCTCCCCTTTCTGACCTGTTCATATACAGCCACATTTCAGCAATATAGTTCATTACTTTCCCACTGATTTCCAGCCTCTCATCAAATTTAAATAGAGTCAATTATACTGTACATCCATACATTGTTTACAAACAGAAATAAAACAAACTTAAATTGCAGAATAAGATGGCAACACCTCAAACCCATACACATGATGTGGAATTAAGTCCCACTTAGGGCTGGGCATTTAATCCATCAGAAAAGACATGCTCTTTAACCAAGCATTGGTTAAATATTGTCACATGACGGTCAAGTATTTTTACAGCATTACCTTTACTAAAGCAGCAAAAGAGAGACTTGAATCATCAGCAGGTATGATACTTGGGCAGCGACAAAAACAGATTACATTATGGAAGAATGAAATTAACTTTTTAAAAAATATTGCAAAGAATTATTACAGTGTTTAACAGACAACATGCCTATACTGTATACATGAATGATTCACTGAGCAATACTTCTCCTGGGCTTGTCTCTTGGAATATTATGCCTACACTTACAAAAACATTTCAAATACGATACTAAAACAGAAATAAAGCTAAAGTAGCAGCAACTGTTGAAACACCAATTTTTAAAGGCACTTGTGCAAAGTCGGTATCAGACTACAGTAATCTTCACGGCATTGTCACCATCTAATTCAGCCAGTTATTCACCTAGCTATCTGGTCCTGGACAGTGGGCTTTTCCACTGATACCTTCTTATGTTCTTCTTCTTTGGATGCCTGCAGTCATAGCAGCAGGGCAGTAGGAGACGTTCCGGTATGTAGCTAGGATTGCCCCCTGACTGCTGCAGGGCTAAGGGACAAACAACCCTCACTCCTGCTGCCCTTGTAACAAAGTACAGTACTCCCTAATGAAAATGGGAAACTGTCACCTTGGCTTGGAATTCTTGGTTTCCGGAAGTATTTCACCATGGTCAAACAACAGGTGGTTGACTGATAATATCTGTCAGTCCAACTGACAGGACGGTGTATCCACCCCATCCCCATTGACATCAGCGTCACTTATACTGCAGTCAATGCTTGGAAGTACGTCAAGCTATTCAAAATCCCCAATTCTCTGTATTCTCGAGGTAAGCCAGTTCAGTGCTGAAAATTTCATCCTCTGCATCTACAGCCACAAAGAGTGCAAAAAGGTCAATATCTGGTCTGTAGCAGGTGCTGCTAGCCCATCTCAAACATTGCTGTCGGGCTACCTATTGAGTGCCATCCAGCCACCACACTGAACCACATGAACGTTACATTCCATCCCATATAGAGAATGTTTGTTTCTCCATCCTTTGTCCCTCTGCCCCTCACAGTTTCTCTTCCTCAGTGCTCACAACTCTACTTGTTCCTATTCCTCCAAATTTCCCAAGGCCAAACCAGCAATAAATTTCCTTTCGATAAAACGCTGACTGGAGAATTTCTTTTGTCACTTCTAACAAGAACTGGGCATAACTGTTCCATGGGGTCCTGGATTCTCTGCTTTATGCACACATTTCCCCAAACAGATCCCCCATCTGTTTCTCGTATTATCTCCTTTCCTTCCCATTTCTTTTCCTGCTTTGCCTTCCACCTATTTGCATTCTATTATCTTCCCGGTCAAACCTTTTCTTTACAGCATGAAAAATGGCTTCCTATTCCTGATCTTCTTATCACAGCGCAGTTGCTAAGGCTCCCCTCCCGTCAGTATTTATAACCTTTGCCCTCAACAGAGAACGTATTACAAGACAAGGCTCTTCTGAGTCTCCCAACATTCTATAACAAGCTATACAATACTTCAAATCAAAACCGTAAACCAAACGCTTCTTCCCAGGGGTAGTTCCGCTGACGTCATTGCTGTTACTTGAGCAACATGATTGGCTCTTTTTGTCTAATTCTTTGTTTTAAATCAGGGTTGGCCTCCTCACAAAACAATGCAAAGCAGTTGCTTGCTTCAGGAACACATCCCACAGGAGGCATCATTTCTTGCTCTAAACGTCCATCTCTAGCTATCTCACTGGATGACTTCCAATGTTCATCTCAGTATGTTGAAACAGCCAACAGGGTACACTGAACATTGGGGTGAAGGAACTGTTGTGACAGACACTTGATCTCTGCACATCCAGCTGAAACTCCGCAACACAGCCTATGTGCATACATAGTACATGCATGCTTGGGTACAGACACGCATGGGTTCTCTCACAAGAGGGACCTTCCTTTTTACAGGACTCCTAATTCCACATACAGAGCCTACATACATACAGCTTGCATTTCATCTGAACATGTGGAAATCATGGCAGTGCAATCCCACTCCCCCACTCCATCCATTCAGTTGACTCTTTGTCATCAGAACATCTGTATGTCTTTAAAAAATTGGAGTTTTCCCTAATGGGGAAAATAGCAACTTTGGAGTCAGAAGGCAAGTGAATGTCACACCTTAGTCTCCATTTCTTACTGTAACTAATCATGTACCGGAAACAATCACATATGCGTCTCCTGTTTTCCCCTGCCTCCAATTCCCTTCCCTTCCTCCACTGTGAGTGTAAGCTCCTTGGGAAAGAGACCTATCTTTTCACTCTCATAAAGTGCCCTGTACATTGATAGCACAACAATATTACACTGAGAAAATGGATAGAGGGACCTACCACTGTGGTCCCAATCTGAATCCTACCCCCATGCTTTAAAAAAAAAAAGTTAGATATTGCTAACTTGGCCTTGAGTTTCTGTCCAGAATGGGATGGGGGGAATTCTTGTTTTTCTTCCAAACACGGACACTTCTAAGTTTAAACATAGACACCTTTTTACTGTCTCTAATCATGTTCTTCAGATCAGTCTGTGATTTTTAATATCTTTAGATTTAGAAACCAGTTTTAGTTCCTCTAACATCTGAGCTGATGTGCAGAATTCTTGCAAACTGGCGTTTTCTGTCTGGCCTGACAAGAGCCAGACAGAAAACACCAATTTGATTTGCATTTAGTTTCTGATCCCATCACAGCCAAGGATATCTAATCTAAAAGGTGTTGGCCCTGCAGGTTCTAGCCTGTGCAGATGATGTGAACGCGGCGTGCCAAAGCCCAGGGGCCCAGACCAGACCCAATCCAGAAAATGGTTAATCTAAACTGGGGAGGGTTTGCCAACCCACAATTAGAACGGCAGGTGTTGAGCATGCCAATTTGACATGCTTGCCATTTTCAAAAGCACTATCGCTGTCAGGAAGGCACCATCTCAAGCACCGTTAAAAGTACAGTCAGTCCTTTTTATCCATTGGGGTTCTGTTCCTGGAACCACAGTGGATAAGAAAATCAGTGATGAAATCTGGGGGGGGGGGGGGAGTGGTGCCACATTACCTTTTTTTCAGCATCTTCGCCACTTCCCTCCTCCTGAACTTGTTTAAACCAACTGAAAAAACAAAAGCCACTACTGGAAGCAACCTGTAAATGGTGCCAGAGATCCCCGGCTGCATTTTTCAGCGGTTTGGACACATGCAGGAGGCTTGAAGTGGCTGGCAGGCCACCGACAACGCTGAAAAAAAGAGGTAATGTAGTGCAGTTGGACTCCCTCTCTTCCACAGTTTTGCCATCCGTGTTGAATCAAATCCGTGGATAAAAAAACATGGATAAAAAGGTCCGACTGTAAAGGCTTTTTCCCAAGAGAAACTTGGTTGCATGGGTGTCGACGGAGGGAAGCGCGGGGGGCGGGCCGCCCGGGGGCGACGCGCGCACAAGGGTGTCGCGCGCCCCCCCGTACTTACATTTTTGATGTTTAAGTTGGGTCCGCCCACCCTTGCGTCCAGTTGGCTCCAAAATGAGCCGGAAATGGAGCAGGGAGGGTGCTGTGCTCCTGCGCATGACGTCACGCGGGGGCGGAGCCTCTCCCTTAAAGGTGACACGCGCCCCCGCTCTGGGGTGATGCGCGTCCTAGCGACGCGACTGCTTGGTTGAGTTTACAGTACATGTAACAAGAAACTATGATTTGTCCTAAGTTAACCGACATTGTGATTTTTGCTTCCAGGTGTATAACAGGCAAACCATGATTTAGAAATACTCTGCTTTGTTTCCCCATCTGCTCAGGATGCAGTTTCATAAAGCCATAAGTTCAGTCACACCTCCAAGGCACAACAGCCTTTGGAGGCAAAAGCAATAGCCCCAAACACTGAATGTCAATGGTCTGTGAATTCAGACAAAAAGTCAAACTCCAATAAGCACGTATATGGTTTTCAAAACAACTTCAACCCATGGTCTCAAATCCTGGGCCCACAACAAACCATGGTTTGTGGGCAGGCCTGAATTCAGACATAATACAAAACTCTGGTTTCGCTAAAAAAAAACCTATGGTTTCACATAAGGGTCTGAACCCAGCCTTTATCTCAATCCAATACTGGCACAGCTTTTAAGTGACATTTCTCAGGGTTCCAAGTTCTTTCTGTTGCATTTGTTTATGTGCTTGTGGGGCAGTAGAAGGATGGCATTTTCAAATAATACTGCAAGATTCCAAGTGAATCATAATGAAAATCTTGTTTTCAGAACAGAGCACAACACCCACCACTCAAAATATAAACAGTAACATATTCAGAAACTCTTTGGGGGGGTACTTTCTAAAAACCAAAGACATTTAATTTCCAGGGAGTTAAAATAGATTTTAGCTTTACTAGTACATCCAAATCCCAAGGAGAGAGTTACTCCGACGCCTGAGAGCTACTCAAACGTTGCCGTGTGTAATAGGACATTTCCACAAATCTTGGCTAAAGGCTATGGGAACTGGAAGAGTGCCAAGATTAGCTGCGTTATGCCACTCATAGCCATGCCCCCCTCTACTCCCATATGACTCTTGTAACTTTTTGCTTGTTTCTTTTTATACTTAATGTATTACTATGTGTTCCGTCAAACTGCAGGAAGCCACAAAATATACATAATAACACCCTAAAAAGGATAGAGAGGCTTTCACTTTTTTCTGCCCGTGCAGCTGCTCAAAAATCCATCCTGTTCTGCAACGCACACTTTGCACCTAATGCGATATGCCATCCTGAGAATAATTTATCTAAACTAAGGATGCCCAGAATGCAGAATTCCCTTCAATCTATATAAGGTGGGGGCAAAATCTCAGTGCACATGATTTTCAAGCAGAAGGTTTCACGTGCAATACCTAGAACAGCCAGTTTTAAAAGTTCTCTACTGGCAGTATAGTAGTCAGATGACTTCAGCCTTTTCAGACCTAGGACCTACTTTTAGCCCAAAGACACATTATGGGACCCACTTCTTTATTTATTTTAATGATACATGCATACAGTGGTCATGCTGCTGGTGCAACCCATCTTAGGTTAGACTGCAACCCAATTATGAGTCCCAACCTACCAGCTGAAGATCCAAGAGCTAGATTGTCTGGCTATATAAGACAACTTCTTATCTAGAGATTTCAAGACAAGAGAAAGAAGAGTCTTATATTCTTAGTGTTCCACATACAGTGCCTTTAATCCAGTGGCACTCTGCCCCCATCCTTACCAGAAAGGGTAGTCGTCTTGCTGTGAGAAAAACTTACTCATGTCCCCAGACATTATTTTTTAAACATTCAGGGCTGGGCGTGTGCATGCGCACATACACACATATGCTGCTGAGCTAGGAAAGAGGAACACATACAACGTGAGGCTGCAACTAGCCAAAACGACAGAAAAACCAAGACTGATCACCTGTGAGCTTATTTAAATAAATAAATGCAACCCTAGGGCCTTGACTGGGACATCTGCATCCTTTTCCTGACACGAATCCCACCCACCCCGGAGCAGTTTCTGTACAGTACCCTTCCAGCAAGTCCCCATATCTGCAGCTTGCCCATCAAAACGCTGGCTGAGGGGATGACACAGTCAGAGGTGCAGCTGACGGCACGTGGCAAACCCTATACACAGAACCAGTTACAATATGCTAATTCAAACTGGGTGGCTCCAAAGGTGGTGCCTTGTGAGCCATGGGGTCAGGGCCACCCCAGTGCAGACACCTCTGCCAGGCCAACCTCTGAGGCAGTTAGGGTCTGTATTGCCACCAGGGAAGTCAGGGCTCATGGGGATGCTTATCAGGTGACGGTGGGACAGTAGCAGTAACATCTTCCCCAATGCCAATTTACAATGTCCTGTCTTCCAATGCTACATCATGGGTCAGCGAATCCGCGACGGGGTGAGCTCTCGTTGCTTGGCCAGCTCCTGCCAACCTAGCAGTTCCAAAGCATGTTAATGCGAGTAGATAAATAGGTACCACTTGCGGGAAGGTAAACAGCGCTCCGTGTTCCAGCTGCATGCTCCGCGCTGCGGCAAGGAGAGTCATGCCGGCCACATGACCACGGAGGCGTCTTCGGACAACGCTGGCTCTTCGGCTTTGAAATGGAGATGAGCACCACACCCTAGAGTCGGACACGACTGGACTTAATTGTCAGGGGTCACCTTTACCTTTTTATTAGGGGAAAAAAGCCCACTGCTACCACTTACTCCCCACTACTCCAATAAGCCTCCCCATCAGATGTCCAGCCAGAAACGCTAACCAGGAACTGGGCAGGGGATGAACAAGAGTTCTTTATGGCAACTGCTGTAGGTAATGGTATGAAGGCAAACTCGTATTTCTCTGCTATCTGGTCCTTAAGCACCATGAGGGCCTGCATATGCTTGTTGTTGTTGTTCAGTCGTTAAGTCGTGTCCGACCCTTCGTGATCCCATGAACCATATCCCGCCAGGCCTTCCTGTCCTCCACTATCTTCCTGAGTTTGCTCATTTTCATGTTCATTGCATCGGTGATGCTGTCTAACCATCTCATCCTTGGCCTTCCCCTTCTCCTTTTGCCTTCAATCTTTCCTAGCATCAGAGTCTTCTCCAGAGACCCCTCTCTTCGCATTAGGTGGCCAAAATATTTGAGTTTCAGCCTCAGTACCTGTCCTTCCAGGGAACAGTCAGGGTTGATTTCATTTAGGATTGACTGATTTGATCTCCTAGCAGTCCAAGGGACTCTCAGGAGTCTTCTCCAGCACCACAGTTCGAAAGCATCTATTCTTCAGCGCTCAGCCTTCCTTATGGTCCAACTCTCACAACCATACATTGCTACTGGGAACACCATCGCCCTGACTATACAAACTTTTGTTGGCATGGTGATATCTCTGCTTTTTATTATGCTATCTAAATTTGCCATAGCTTTCCTTCCAAGGAGTAAGCGTCTTTTAATTTCATGGCTGCTGTCTCCGTCTGCAGTGATCTTGGAGCCCAGAAAAGTAAAATCTGTTACTGCTTCCATTTCTGCCCCTTCTATTTGCCAGGAATTGATGGGACCAGATGCCATGATCTTAGTTTTATTAATGTTGAGTTTCAAGCCAACTTGAAGCCAAGAGTTTCAAGCCAACTCTCCTCTTTCACCCTCATCAAGAGGGTGCTTACATAAGTGCTATCCAAAGCATGGGGGAATGTGCCATTGGGAGACAGCTGCTGTGCCCTGGGGCACCCCAAAAGCTGGCATTGCCACTGACTAGGTAAAGGTATGATAACTGATATCACTGATCACCTTGATAATTAAGTCCAGTTGTGTCTGACTCTAGGGTGCGGTGCTCATCCTCGTTACAAAGCCAAAGAGCCAGCGCTGTCCGAAGACGTTTCCATAGTCATATGGCCGGCATGACTCAACGCCAAGGCGCATGGAACGCTGTTACCTTCCCGCTGAGGCGGTACCTATTAATCTACTTGCAATTTCTTGCTTTTGAACTGCTAGGTTGGCAGGAGCCGTCATGCAGATTCGAACTGCCAACCTTTCGATTGGCAGCTCATGGTTCAGTGGTTTAACCCACTGCGCCACCCGCTGGCCTTGCCACCGACTAGGTGGGACAAAAAGAAGTAACCTTAGGTTTGATACAAGCCTGCAAAAGGGTTGTGTGGATGAGGTTGTACGCATACTTGTCTTTTGCTTTCTTTGTTTGAGTTTAACACTGGAGGAAGGAGAAGATTCCTGGCCTTGCACAGCAAAGTCTTCCCAAATGTAATGCCTGTCAAATCTACTTTACACAAATTCCATTACTCTTCATTTGATTTGGCTCAGGCTACAACTGTACACACCTAAACCAAACAGCTAATGGCTAAAACCTAGGTGTTTTCAATGCAAAATTGAGATTTGGATATCCATCTCATGAATAACAAAAGGAACAGAGCCAGAGCAGTGGGATAGCGGGTAAAAAGATCTTATCGAAGGCACTGTCTCATAACCTTTGATACAATGAGTTTTCAGAGATAATAAAAGCCCCTAAGATTGTCTAAACAGAGTTTCATTGGGAAACTCCTTATCAGAAAACAAACCATTTTAATCTGTACCAGATTGAAATCTGAAAGGGAGGCCAGGGCCCCTTTAGAAATAAAACGCAGTTGTGCAAATGTGCATGCAAAGGAAGTACAGTACAGTATACTATACACAGATAGAGATGAGGCTTACAGATTGGTTTTGAACATTAGCATTTGCAACATGTGGAAGGAAATCAGGTTAAACTACAGAACATGGCTACAGAAAGCATGCACACAAAAATGAGAACCTTGCTTGTGGAAGAAAAATACCGTCTCTTTGTCTCTAGAACAACAAAAAGACGCTTTTTCTGGGATAAAGAAAAAAATGTTAAATATCAAAGAGATCAACCAAGCCCACTTTCACTAAAGGTCAGAAGACCACAGTCTCAGATGATGCACAGTTCTGAACTAGGAAACTTCTCCCACATGTGTGGAAAAAGCTTTCAAGTGCGGCACCTCGAACACAATGAGTCAAAAAAGAGGCTTCCTTCGCGTAGGAGTCATCTCTCCTCCATCCAATTATGCTAATGACTAGAAGCCTTTTTTGTGCTGAGAAATCCATTAAAGTGAAAGTGAAATCCTTGCTTTTTGAAGGCAAAACAAGGAAAAGGAGGATCTTGCTTTTCATCAAAGACTACCCAGAAAGATGTTTTAATATGTCTTGTTATCCAAGAGAAGGGAAAAGGACAGCCAGGACAGGAACTCTTAAAATAAGAGCCAAAGAACCAGAGAGCATTACAGAGACAACGCTCTGCAAAACATTGGGTTGAATCAGAAAAATTGCTGCTCACACCAAGGGCCAGTCTTTACAGGAGTGTACGTCTTTTAACAAAAACTTTCCAAGTAACTGAAACTGGACCTCATTATTCTTCTTTATTGCACAAGGAAATGATATTGTGAAGGTATTTGGCACATCTGAACACACATATTCAACTATCAGGATTGAGAAAGAAGCTGTCAACAGTGCAGAATCCAACCAAGTTATAGGTTTCAAAGCAACTGCAACTCTTGATCCAGGTGGGTTTCTGGTGCAGTGTTCCTCCTTTCCTATAGGGAGTGCGCACACACACAGGAAGCACAACATGAAAACTGATGTGGTCAAAAACAGAGGAGGAACCCAAAATGTAGGTAGAGAAAACTAAGTTTCAACCAGGAAAAAGTTGGGCCCTAGAATGTCTCTCCCCAACATGCAAGTTCTCTACACTCAGGGACGCTTTGACACAAAGGAGCATTCAAGCATAGAGCTTCTTACCTACATTCTGAAGTGATACAGTCCCATGTTTCTGCTCAATGTGTATCTCAGGTCTTACTTAAGCAATGTACTAGAACAAGGGTTCTCAACCAGTGGTACCCGTACCACCAGTGGTACTTCGGCCGACAGCTGGTGGTACTTGGACCGCTGGAACCCCACTCCAACGTGGCACTTTCGGCACCGTGTTTTTGTTCCCGAGAGGCTCCTGCCTTTGGCCGAGCCTCTCAGGAACACTGAGAAGGGCTCTCTCACCCACCCAGAGCCTCCTACCTGCATTTACTGGCCTCCGAAAACCCAGGAGTAACTGGCGATGATGTCATCGCCAGTCACTCCTGGGTTTTCGGAGGCCAGTAAATGCAGGTAGGAGGCTCTGGGTGGGTGAGAGAGCCCTTCTCAGTGTTCCTGAGAGGCTTGGCCAAAGGCAGGAGCCTCTCGGGAACAAAAACACGGTGCTGAAAGTGCCACGTCATCGCCAGTCACTTCCAGTGGATGTCATCGCCAGTCACTTCCAGTGGTACACCGCAGGAGAGTGGCGCTGGAGGTGGTACTTGGCTGGGAAGGGGCTGAGAACCCCTGCTCCATAGTATAAAAAAGGTTCTCTTACAGCCCAATCTTAACTAGGCTTACCATAGTCCCGGATACGGCTGGAACAATCCCGGTTCAGGAGCCCAAATCTCAGGCTCCCGGCTGGTCTTCTCTTTCTCCCATCCAGGACTGCCTCCGCGGCGCCTTCATCTACTTGGTTCGAGCCTCGTGCAAGTGCGCGCAAGGCTGGAAGCACTCAGAAAGTGTCCAAGTGAACTCGGATGCTTTCTAAGACCTTCCAGCCTCACGCACACTTGCGCGAGGCTAGAAGCATTTTCCGAGACGTCACTGGGGGTGTGGACAGCCTCACGTGCCTGCGTGAGGCTCGGAGCACTTGGAAAGCATTCGAGTTCACTCGGATGCTTTCTGAGTTCTTCTAGTCTAGCGCATGTGCGCGAAGTTAAGTCCCCGCCCCCAGTGATGTCACATTCCTGCCCCCGCTCCCGGTGACACTCAGCCCCGACCCCGATGATATCATTTCTGCCCCCCTTGTGTCGGGGGGGGCAATCTGGTAAGCCTAATCCTAACTAATTTTCCAGTGCCGATGTTGTCATGCCAACAGGGTGTGCGCTGCATCCTGGGGGGGGCAGGTACAGAGGCCTCCTCAAGGTAAGGGAATGTTTGTTCCCTTACCTTGGAGCTGCATTGGCGCTGGAAAGTTGGTTAGGATTGTGCTGTTAAGCACTTATTTTAGTTGTTACGCCATGGAAAATCCAAGTTGTCAGACACAGTTAAAAAAAAGTTGAGGAAGCAAAAACATGGGAGCCTCTAGTGCATAATGGAGATGTGTGCAAGGAAATCTCTCTTTGCCACACAAGCGCTAAAGACTTGCTTGATACTCCTCTTTATGGCATTATAACTATTTATTTATGAACCTGTCTACTTTGCACTGCATGGGCATTTTGCATGGCAATTTACTTGCACAGAAAGGAAAAATACCACTAGTTTCATTGGAAACCACATGCGCAGTATCCAGCCTTCCACTGAATTTACATATTTTTATCAAAATCAACAAAAAATAATTCATAGCCAAAGAAAGCCTCCTCTACTGTTGCTTACTGCACCACAGAGAGACAGTCTCAAAGACTGTTGTTGCTGTTGAGAAAACTAGCTAGCTGCAGATCATGACCTTCAGATAAGTTTTTCCTTTACAATCTATAGAGGTCTCTTTCAAGGTCTCAGCATAACCAGCTTAATCTCAAATTCTTATCACTCAACCTTCCTTACATGCAAAAGCTGAGAAACTGGCTTGGGCCATCTGCTTAAGCCTTTGCTAAAGACTTCCTATTGAAAGGGACATTCATCAGAATGAAGACCTTTTGCTGTTGAAAAAGTACATATGTTGTGATGAGCTGTTCCCACATTGTATAATATGCAGAACTCCGGCTGGCATTAATAATCCACATGTAGTTGAGTTTCTTGCTTACGACCACAAAAAGTTCAGCTTGATATCCTCCTAAATGATGAATCAGGGACTTTACATATAGCTATGTTAGGAGGATACACGCTGCTTTTAGCTACAATGCATAGATTTTTTAAACTTGATGCTCCCAGGGAGAAAATAACAACATTTTGGATGGAAAGCAACCAAGAAACTGATCCAAAGGTAATCCCCAAAGTGCTTTCAGAGTTGTGTTGCTTTTCGGTCCAGCGAAGCTATAGAAGAGCTAATTGCTCTTAAGTCATCATAATGCAGAACCATTGAATGATGGTCACTACACAGAGACAGGACCCTATGGTTAGAATATGGGAGGCAAATGTTTTTCCAATCTGAGGCCCACATAGCTGGTAGGCCCTATGCAAGCCCACACACATACACCCTCTTTACTCATTGAGGTCTGCAGCCAGCCACACACAACCATGCACACAGGTATGGACCATCAACTCTGGATTGAGAACTATGCGGGACAACTCCAAAGAAGAACTGAACAGAACTTGCGCACAAGGCGGACTGCCCCTCTCCCTCTCTGAGAGGGGCCATTTTTAAGATCTGTAAAAGGATAAATACATATCCACATATAGTTGTTAAAAATAAACATCAGTGCAAGGCTACCTCTCTCTTTAAGCAATGTTCTGCCATTCAAAAGAACCGTGAGTCTGTATGGGGGCGGGCGGCGGCGCACCCAGGATCACGCCACCACCAGGGGGTTATTTTTAAACTTACTGAGGGTTGCACCGGCCCTCCAGAGGGTGTGGGGAGGCCCGCAGCCCCCTCTGTGGGCCTCCCCGTGCTTCAAATTGGCTCTCCACGGCAACTGTGACCCACTTCCGATTTTCATTCAAAACCGCCCCGCACCCTCCAGAGGGATGGCACAACCCTCAGTAAGTTCAAAATAATACTTCCATCCCCGGTGGTGGTGCTATCTCGGGAGCGCTGCTGCCACACCCCTTCTGGTTCTTCTGGTGGATTGCGACCCACCAGTTTGAGAACCGCTGGTATACAGCACTTTATGAGCATGCAAACAAGGATTATCTTGATGTAGTCCTTACAACAACCCTGTAAAGTAAGTATTATTCTCCCATTTTGCAGCTGGGAGGCCGAGGCTGCGAGGGAGTGGCTTGCCTAAGGCCACCTAGTGAGTTCAGGGCAGAGGCAACATTTGAAACTGAAGAAGTCCTGATTTGCAGTTCAGTCTTTTAGCCACTATGTCATACCAGCTCTTCTGAAGAATGCAAACAGTGGTAGAACATGGGCTGTGGTGTGGACTGCCCAGTTTTGTGCACGATTTCTTGCAACAGGCCATGCAAAACACTACTGGTCTGGGTGCATCCTTACCAGATACTAATCTGAAGCAAAATCTCACACGTCAAAACCAACACTGTGGTTACTGGAAAAGTTACTGGATCATGATCTGGGGTGATCATATATACAGGAGTTAAAATGAACACACGCTTAATATAAAGCACCTATGCTAACAGCCAAAATAGATGTGACAGTAGCAGATTTGAATGCTTAAACTCAGATCCTCCATTAATTAATCACAAAGAAGTTGGAGAGTCCAATTCTAACAGGAGAAAAGACACATGGGTTAGGAGCACTGAACTCTCTTGTCCATGGTTTACCTTCCTATAGCCCCCCCCCGCATCACTTTTCCCTTGTTGTTGTTCAGTCGTTAAGTCGTGTCCGACCCTTCGTGATCCCATGAACCACATCCCGCCAGGCCTTCCTGTCCTCCACTATCTTCCTGAGTTCGCTCATTTTCATGTTCGTTGCATCGGTGATGCTGTCTAACCATCTCATCCTTTGCCATCTCCTTCTCCTTTTGCCTTCAATCTTTCCCAGCATCAGAGTCTTCTCCAGAGAGTCCTCTCTTTGGTGGCCAAAATATTTGAGTTTTAGCCTCAGTACCTGACTTTTCCCTTACCAAACTTCAATACCAGACCTGAGCCCAGCAGGGAGAGAAGCACTCAAGAAGAACATCTGAAGAAAGTTAAACAGTGGGCAACAGGAAGCACTTACCACCCCCTCACCCATTTTGATGTTAAAATTGGTCCTCCATTCCCAGAGGTTCTGTGTGACTGCAGCAGATCTGGGTTTAAACGCACTGATCTACTACCCTCACTCCCACCATTCAGAGAAAGTCCCTTTTCCCAGAGAAAGCCTGGGAGAAAAGATAAACTTTGCATAGTGCCCTCAAGGTCAATATCCTTGTGCTCTAGTAACCAACTGGGGAAAGCAAGTTCCAAAGACGGAGACCCTTTGCTGCAACTTTATCGCAGGGTCCTCCTGACTAAACCAGCAAACTTTTGGTTCACATTCCTCAGCTGCTCTTAGACTGTGGCAGCATAATCCAGGAACAGAAGCAACCTCTGCCACAGCAAGGGTCTGAATGCCTGGCACTGGAAAGGTTAAATAAGAGCCAGCCAAAATAAATAGGGTAGTATTGTTTTCCCATGGATTTTTTTGTTTTAATTAAATGTTGCAGAGATTTAACAATCTTTTTTAAAAGAAATGTAGCGAAAAACACCTAACGCTGTAAATTTCCTACTAAATCCATTGCACATTATCCAAGGGGTGTCAAATAATCTTTGAATGTACCACAACTAAAAGGAGGTTGACAACAAGATTCAAGATTTTTGTTTTGTTTAAGTATCTTGCAAGAAATTCCTGTGTTGTCTACTTCAAACAATGCTATTTTGTTTTATTATGTAAATCAATTAAGAATCTATTAGTTGGTGAAAGTTAAGAAAGTCAGTTTTTTCTAACTGGGCTAAGAAGCACATTTTAAGTGGTGATTGTCTTATGTTTAGCAGGGGAAGAGCAACTGTCCCTATTCAGCCCAGCGCAGCACCCTTCCCAGAGGCTAGAAAAGTCTGCTCATGTCTCTTTCTAGTCTTTTTTAGATTGTGAGCTCCACTAGGTCAAGGAGCCATGTTTTCATTTCTGCTGCTATGTACACTGCTTTATGAACTCTTTGCTGAAAGCAGTATATAAGGATTCTTCTAAAAACCAATGATGGAATTTCCATTCAATTGATACACTGATATCATTCATTCAAAGGTAAACTGTCTTGACACTCTCCCACAAGCCAAACTGTTTAAACTTGGGAACAATTTGCGTCATTGCATCTTCTTGCTTACAAGATCCTACCAGCGTAGAACACCATGCAGAAGAAATGACTCTGATTAATAGGCATATTTTCATATCACTAATTAATGCTTAAGCTAAGCAAGCCAGGAGGAGTATTTTGCACACTCCTGAACGGCTATATGCATCATGAAAGCAAACCGAACCACTGTTTCCATCCAAACTTTGATAGCCTGAGCCTACATATATTTACCCCCAAATCCCACTGAGTTTAATGAGACTTAGTCCCAAGTGTGCCTAGGATTGTACCTTTAGAAATAGGTGCAATCACAATATATTTTAAGGCTGCCACCTTTGTCCTGGCAGAGCTTCTGCCTGCTGCACAATAAGCAAAAATTCTATGTGAAGCTTTTCCTAACATTGTACCTGCATGCTGGAGAAAAGCTTTACTTACAGGACTTCTGCGTTGACTGTCAGCTATCAGATAAAATGTATTGGGGGGGGGGGGGAGAAGAGAGTGGTCTGCAAGTTTCACAACAAGAGAACGGTCTGACGCAAGGGACAACCCTTTGAATCAGTCACTGAAACGCATCCAGCAACCCTAATTTAGCTATAAAACACTGATCAAAACAGTACAGTACTGACATGTAAAGCTGTATTAACTTACAGTGTAGTACTTCTGCAATGGAAGATATAGCTACAAGAATGAAACAGCAAGAGTCAAAAGGATAGCCTTTTGTACAGCTTGTCCAGAAGACATATTAAATGTCACTGCACTGTCCAAAACAGCTAAAACCACAAATGGCTAAAGTACAACCAAATTGCTCTTGCCACCTAAAATAACACAGGCTTACTACCTGTTCATATGCATTTATACTCAGAAGCAAGCCCCAGTGTGTTCAATGGGACTTGCTTCCAAGTAAGTGTGCATAATATTGCGTCCTACAGGCTGTAATCCTATGCACATGTACTTGGAGTTTCACCGACCTTGTATACCATATATACAAAGGGAGATAAAGTGCCTATAACTTTAGACTCACTTCCAAGTATTTATTTACCGGTATTTTCCAGATGTTTATACCACCCTTCCTCCAAGGAACTCAGGATGGTGTACATGGTACCTTCCCTCCTTTTTGTCCTCACAATAACCCTGTGAGGTAGATTAGGTTGAGAGATAATGACTGGCCCAAGGTCACATAGCAAGCTTTGTGGCCAAGCAGGGATTTGAACCTGGACCGTCCAGGTCCAAGTCCAACACCACAACCACTACACCACAGCCTTGCACTGTCAAGTGTCTTCTGCACACAGCCATGTGATACCTTGTGTAGCCTCCTCAAACACATGAATTTAAGAGCCAATACACTGCTGCTGTGCAGTTCTTCCAGCACTAACATGAGAGCAATCACTTCTGAACACACGCGTGGGCTTAATCGGCATGCTTCTTTCTATCAAGAACTCTTCCACAGTATGTCACCTTTAATTAATTTATTCCTGACCCCCCAAAACTGCCGCAAGAGTCACCCAAAGTAACGTCATCTCCCTAAGGTCACACAGGAAGCCTGTAACATGCTGTGAACAGAATTCATCTCGTGCTGGATTTTAAAGAGGCAGAAAAAGCACCATCCTTCTGACCCCAAAAAATCCAAACTGCAGCATTTATTTCCTAAAAACTAGGAAAGTACGACTAGTAAGTGAAAGTATGGTCTATGCAGCTTAAAATGCACTTAACAAACTCTAAATGTAAGAGTGACATAGTTCAGATGCTTTACAAATCAAACCTGTAATCATAGCCAAGAAGTCAAGAGCGCTAGCAGTAGTAGTTGTGTAATAGTAAACAACACACAGGCAACCATATAAGTGCTTGGGTCACTTGTCGAAAGTTAGACTCAAAAGTCAGCTTACTAAGCATACTTTCTAGGAAGCAAGTCCCATCAAACTTGTGAGACCTACTCCTGAGTAAACATGATTAGGATTGCAAGGCTCAACATCAGAGAGTCCATTAATTCTATTCCAGTATGATCAGAATTGAGTAAATGAGTATTTTTGTGAGAAGAGATTTTATGCAAGGTACAAGGCATTTACTCTAGGGCAGACTGGAATTCAATGGCCCTACTCTAGTGTAAATAGTTTGCAGACTGCTACGGTGACAGCCAGTAGACAGTCTCACTCTAGGAGTCTGCCAGACTACTCAGGAGTAAAGTAGGGGCTACAGATTCACACTGAAGTCAGTTTGTTGAGCCAGATTAAATGGGGGGGGGGAGGATTATTGCTGGGATAAATGTGAGGGGAGGATTACTGCAGGTTTACATTAGGGTCACCCCACTGAAGTCAGGCACATTTTGAGTTAAATGGTTTGTGGATACCAGTCAAATCAAATCAAATCACTGGCTACAGAATAATCCAACTCACTTCTGGATGAAATCCAGAATAAGCCTGAAATCTTATTCCTACTCTCAAGTGATCTGTCAGGCACTAAGTACGAGGCTTCGAGTTCAGCGGGAGAAATTACTCAATTGCTCATTAACACACACACCAAGTAAATCAGATTAGAACTGATGGGCCAGAATCACCATCCTCCTACCACTGATAGCGGGAAACCTTAGAGAAGGGCATCCAGCTGCCTACTTTGCAGCTGGAACACATCTATTGTTATTCCAATGCAAACAATGCTCTTATCTCTGCTCACCAAACCCAACCAGGAAAGCCACTCGCCCTTACTACAAAGACTTGGCTCTTGTAAACACACACATACACACACACACCAGTCAAAGCGTGGGCACAGTCAAACTCAGTGCGTGCTCTCTGTTGTTCCCAAGCAGCGAGAACAGAAGTGGAGGAAGGAGAGGGGAAGTCCCTGAGCAGCCCAAACGAAAGGAGCAAAAGAAAATCTCCCAAAAGAAACAAGCATCCGTGCCCAGCACGCAAACACTTTCCACCCGCCTAGGCTAGAATTCGCTGGCTTTTTGCTGCAGCCAACCAGCCCTACCCTCCGCACCTACCTAGGAAGAGATCTGTCAAAGCAGCCGGTCGCTTCGGGAGCAACTTCGGAGAAGCGCTGCAAACTTCTTACGGAGCTTCCACACACCACGAGTTGCACCCGCCGCGTCCCAACGACACCATCCGGATCTTGCTTGCCTCCTTGGCCGGATGAGCTGCGGGCACTGCAGAGCGAACACGGGGTGGCGGAATCGCCGCGCGCTCCACAGTTGCCCAGAAGAAGCTCCAGTCCAGGGAATGCCGTGATTATCCGGGACGAGCGTCAGGAAAGACACACCAACTTGCTGCACCCGGGCTCCGCGGTTAACCCCATCATGCTAGGAGAGCAACATCCCCAGCGGGGGACTCGTGCTCGGACCCATCAGTCAGAGCTGCGGAGGCTTCCTATTGGGCGGAGGGCGGGGCTTTGCGCTGTGATGGGAACCAGGAGCCCTTGCCAAGGAAAACTCCTCCTTCCTCTCTCGCCTCTTGATTCTTCCCCCCCCCCCTTTGGATGAGCCCTGAGTGCGACTTGCGAGCCGTCGTTTCCCTTCCCCACGTGAGAGGACAGTTTGTTTCCTTGCGGCCCGGGCAAGGCTTGGGAGAGTGTGTGGATTTGTGTTTGCGGAAACGTGCCTTTCTTGTAAGACGCATCCTTCGGCTTTCTGTAAACGACGGCTGGATCGAGTTGGTCTCTCTTCTCCCTCCCACTCTCGCTGCTTCTCAGACATTTCTATGTTATGCAACGTTTCTGTTCTCGAAATTCCCCCCCCCCCAATCTTCGTGTCTAGATAAAAGGTTGCGGCCAGCCAAATATTTTTTTCCTTTTTGTGTCCAATATTTCCGATATTACTAACTGCAAAATTTACCCGGCGGATATAGAACATCATGTGCTTTTATTTCTGTCTTAAAAAATAAAAGAAGGAATCCACTCGTTTCCCAAGACTTTGAAATTGCTGAATGTAAACTGGGTTGTGGCCGTGCAGCGCAATCCTGTGCTTGTTTACTCGGAAGTAAGTTTCGCTAAATTCCATGCGAATAGGAATTTATAGGCAATCCTATACGCACTTTCCTAGGAGGAAGCCCCATTGGACACAACGGGACTTACTTCTGAGTAGACATGCATAGGCTTGTGTGCTGTATGTTTGTTACACTTGCTGTGTTTTAGGATTGGCAGCCTTAAAATCAACAGGTTCGTCCTGAAGGATTCAATGGGGATTTTCATCTGAGCAAGTTGTGTAAATTCTACTCCCCAAACAGGAACTGCATACAACAAAGGATTATTATCATTAACATCTGGACTGGATCTGACATGATCATGCAAGACTGAGATAAGCAAGTATTTCAAAAGTAAGCTCTTCTCCCCATATACCTCCCCCCTCCATTCAACTTTGAAAAGGACACTTGCAAATAGAAAAGGAGACTGCACAATGAAATGTAGAGTCCTAAAGTGTGCGGGATTTGCCTAGTTTTGACTGTGCATAGGCTATGCACAGTCAAAAGTAGGGATTTTAGGCAGTGTTCCCCAATGTAATAAAGCAACAAGAATGGGAAACTTCACAGAGGACTGATTTGCAGCTGGAGTTTGGGGCCTGCTTCTCTGCTATCCTGAGCTCAAAGGCTGTCTCTGTCAAGGGCTTTACAGGCAGCACAAGCTTCTGTTTATTCAATCAGAAGTAAGTCCCGCTTAGTTCAGTGGGGCTAACTCCCAGGTAAGTGTGCATAGGATTGCAACCTTAGTCTTTTTAGCACCAGAAGCAAATATTGGAACTCCTAAAGTGGAAGGGGGGGATGAAGTAGAGAAGCAGTGGTGTGGGAAAGGTTAAAAATGTCTTCTCATCTCCCAAATCTCACTTGCTTTTCCTGAACAAACAAAACCCTTTGCCAGAGTTCTGTTACATAGGTTTGTAGGTAACCTATAGTTAGCCCCTGAAGTGGGAAAGTTATGAGATGGTCAGATAGACAGTACTACTTTAGACTGCAAGGGTTGTACTTTTGAATTCTTCCCTGCATAAATAAACCTTCCTGAAAGTAGAAAACTAGCACATCAAGGTGTGGACTGGGCTAGAGCAGGAATGGCCAACCTTTCTACCTGAATGTTTCTGGACCTTTAATGGTTGTATAGGTGAGGGCATTTCAGCAGGTTCAGCTGCTTTAGCCAAGATTCTGTCTTAAGAACACAGAATCTTGTTAAGAACTTCCTAATGGTGGAAGGTTGGCCACCCCAGGCAAGAACTTTTCTCCATGATGTGCTAGTTTTGTTCAGGGGAATTGCTTGCAGGGAAATAGCATCTCCATGTGCCAGCCAAAGTTGCCATACCTTCACTTTGCCAACTCAGGACTCTTAACACCTAATTCAGTTACATGAACAGACTTACTTAAAAACTGCATGGCTTGAGTATTTCAGGCCTATCAGTTCCATATCCAGACATGCATGGGTACCAGTTTGGTTGAAAACCAACCAGTTCCCAGAGATGGAGAGAAATTTCCTCCATGTATGGCAGAATTTTTGGGCAATGGGCATGCATCTGATCACTGACAAACTGTGAAGTCAAGTCACACACTTTCGTGCTACTTTTCATGCTACACAGTCTTAAAAATAACAAGGGATCTGAGGTTCTTCTCAGAAGGGAGCATCTCATTTAACAGATGTACACAGATCTCATACACAGCGCAATCCTGGGGATCTTTCTAACAGCCGAGGCACGCGCTCTGCAGTTCGAAAGTGTCGCAAATGTGCAGTAAAGCATGTTTGTGATTACTCGGGAGTAAAAGAGGCCGGCATAAGGCCGGCCTCCCTCACTTCGTCATCGGACTGGGCAAGCAGCCACTAGAGGAAGGTAAGCGCTCCCCCAGCGGCCACGTGGGGGGTCCGGCAGGCGAGGGAGGGGGGCCATTGGTCTAGCCAGCCTGGGAGGTCATATCCCTGTCCCCCCAGGTGGCTAGGCCGTTATACAGCCTCCTCCAATTTCCGTCAGCTATTTAGCTGGCGGAAATCGAAGGAGGCCCATCGGGCCGGCCCTGGTTTACACCCGGGGAAGGGGATGAATGTCCCCGAGTAGATCACCCGGCAGCACAGGATCCGGCGAGCAGCCCTGGGCCACCCGTCGGATCCTTAAGGCCAAAGCACACCAGGCACATCCCGCGTGTGTCCAGCACGTTGCGGCCGACTGCCCCTGCGTTCTTTTAGTGGGACCTGCCTCCAGCTGGAACGCCGAGGGCCACCGGGAGGAACGTTCACGTTGACGCCTCCCTTGGGCAATTCCCAGCTTTTGCCACGTTTGTCGCGCCGTACGCAACGCACGCGGGACGCGCCCAGTGTGCTTCAGCCTTCACACAGGATTGCGCCCACAGTCACTTAGAGCCCAATCCTATACATGTCTTCTCTGAAGTACCATTACAGCCAATGGGGCTTACTCTCAGGTAAGTATGGATAGGATTGCAGCTTTACATGCCCACAAATATTTAGCAAAGCACAGACACAATACTGAAAGTCAAATGGCAAAGATTAAACTTGAGCAGGGATACATTCCAATGTTTGCCCCCAAAAGGATCAAGCTTTTGGTCATATTCTGAGCAAGCATCCATCTCCATCGTTGCAGCCCCAAAAGCTGAGTACTTATTACCACCAGAGTCAGAGAAGGGCAAGGCAGTGGTAGAAGCTGCAGCAGAGGCTTCCAGGACTCCAGTAGGGCATTCTTTCTTGCAGAGGACTGGAACTACCAATCCCAGAATACCTGCTGGGAAACTGACATTATTTGCATCATGAACAGAGAGGAGAGGCCTTTAGAAGGCCTTCTCCCTGCAGAAATTCTGCAAATAGCTTCAGTTTCCTGCTGGGGATTCTGAGACTGGTAGTTCAGTTGCAGCCTCCAAAAGGAAAGGATACTGTGCTGGGGAGCCGGGAGTGCCCAACTCCTCCCCTTTCTTAGTCCCAAAGATAATGTTAGGGGAGTGAAACAATGGCTAACAGGACTGAAGTGAGCACAGAGCTACTCCCCTCAAGTACAGTACTCATTTTGCTTGGAGCATTCAAGCAAGGACATGCGTTTTTGAGCAGCTCTGATCTAATGTTCACAACACCTCTAAATTTCAGTCTGTCTTGCACACTATCAGGGAGGGGCCATGTGTGGTCGATGCGTTGTTTTGACCTGCTCATCACAACCAGAATTTGCACCCTTGCCCACCAACGTTTTGACTGGCGCTAAGCATTTCTTCTTATGGCAAACAAGTCACACAGCCATTCAGCAGGAACAGGGACCTCCAGCAAACTTGCAGGGATGGAGTTTTTAAGAAGGAGTCACTAGAGAGGAAGGCCAGTTGCGCACACTTGCCCTACCTAGAAGAATATTAACTTGGAACGGTGATTGCCACTGAATAGCCTCAAAGTCAAACATGTATGAGAGTCAAATTCCATGTCTAATAGAGGGGAGTCTCCTGTTTCTAATCACTTCCAAGCTGACTCACCTGAAGAGAATGACTCACTGTTTGCATACCAGGAATGCTGTCTAGCAGTTAGAATGTATATTGCCAAGCAGGATGCCCAGCTCTCTTCAATATTGCTGGTGGCTAGTACTGTAGTGGTCAAATTTTCAAGCACATCATATGCAGCCCATTCCTGTGGCTATTTAATTGGATGCAATTCAATGAGGACCTATTCCCAAGTGAGAGCGCACAGAATTGCAGCTTTACAGAGGGCAGTGCTGCTTATGTGAGTGCTTGCAGTTAAATATGGGCCCAATCCTAAGGGCACGATATCACTGGCACAGGTCCGTGTACAACCATTGGGCCAGCATGAGCCTTCCCCGGGGCAAGGGAACAAATTTTCCCTTACCCTGAGGAGGCCTCAGCATGCCAGAACTCCCCCACAGGATACAGTGGACGCCACTGCATCACTGCGTGGGGAGTTATAGTGGATTTGGCTGTATGCATGGTCTTAAAACTAACAGCGCCATCGTTTGTGGCACTAGATGAGTAAGTAAGCGGGACTGGCAGAGAAGCTTGCGCCGCTCCGCCAGCACCGCAGAACAGTGGAGCACCGCAGCAGAGAGGTAGGTCCCCGCTGGGCAGCGGAGGATGTGGGGAGGGTAGAAGGGGGTCTGGGCCTGAGACAGGGAAGGGATTTGCAGCATCACGTTCTACAGAATCCTACCCCCCTACCCAGGTCTGGCTGACGTTACACAGCTGTTTTGAATGTGCGCCAAAAAAATAGCTGGCGCACATTCGAGTAGACCCATTGGGGTGGCTGGGGCACAGGGTAAGGGGACGAACATCTCTTTATCCCAAGGAGGCCTCCAGCTGTGCCTGCGTAGGATGGCGGGCACCTTATTTGCGCCACTGCGTCCTGCTAGACAGGATTGGGCTGTAATAAACTAGCCTTTTCAGGCTTTTCCCTCTCTTTTGTATAGCTGGTCAAAAGTTAACACATAGTAAATGAATCAGTTGGGTCTTGTCTTCCAAGCTGTGAGAGTGAGATGAAAACTCATGATTGGATTAGTTGACGATGTCTCCTCCATTTAGCCTATAGTGACTTCCAGCCAGGGCTGGCCCAAGACCTCCTGATGCCTGAGGCAGCATGCCAAATGCTCCTCCTCCTTTAACCGATGATGTACCAGCAGCCTCTGCTCCATCCACTCTCCCGTGTTCTTCTAGCTCAGCACTTCTCAGAGGAATCCTTTACCAATCCGGGGAGTAGAAGGGAGTGGAGGCAAGTAGGAGATGGGTGCCCCCCCCCAATCTGCTGCCTGAGGCAACTGCTTCAGTTGGCCTCTTGTATGGGCTGGCTTTGCTTCTAGCCCTCTGCAAACATAAGCTCAGAGTCCATTTCCCATCTTTCTTTTGAACAGAAATGGGTCTTAAATTTCAGCATAGTTTGTGCCTGCAAGGAGATTATTTGAAGGATAGGGTGTGTTTTTATGGCAAACGCAGTTCCAATGATCCTCACTAAGGTTTCAGTCCATTCTAGTGACTTCATTAAAGCCCAAACTTGACAATATGGCTATTGCATGACGAGGGCCTATGTACTTGATTTTTGAATGTAAATAAGCACATATGAGATCCCCTCAATTTGGATTGGAACCATGCGGAGGGGGCCTTTACCCACTGCCCCCACCACAGTCCTGATCTGTATCCCCCCCCCCAAACAGTGACTATTTGCCTCTGAAGAAAAACTCCCATTGGTGTGGTGCCAAATTGCCAATGAGAACTTTTCTCCTAGGATAAATAGCCACCATGGGATAAACATTTCTCCTAGGATAAATAGCCAATCCAATACAAAACAGAATTGTGATGGGTTAAAAATAAATCTCCCACAAGGCCCTAATCCAGATTGGAGGTGCCCACATGTGCTAGTTACATTACAAAAATGAAGTGTGCAGGCCACAATGATGAAATGGGTGTATCAACGTAGTTTGGCCCTAACACAGCGGTTCTCAACCCCTTCCTGGCCAAGTACCACCTCCGGCACCAATCTTCCTGCTGCGTACCACCGGAAGTGATGGGTGATGACATCATTGCCAGTTACTTCCAGGTTTTCAGGTTTTTGGAGACTAGAAAACTCAAGTAGGAGGCTCTGGGCGGGTGGAAGCGTCCTTCTCAATGTTCCCAAGAGGCTTGGCCAAAGGCAGGAGCCTCTCAGGAATGAAAACATGCTGCTAAATGCGCCGCATATGTGCAGGGTTCTAGAGGTCCGAGTACCACTGGCGGTACTAGTACCACTGGTTGAGAATCCCTGCCCTAACACAGTGAATGAGAATGACTCTGGAACTAACGCAGGCTGTGTAGTTCACATGGTAGACTATTTATTGTTGTCGCAGGATTGCCCCATAGGGGAAGAAAAAACATATTTTTGCAACTAGTATGCACTGTGCTGTGCATGTATTTAAGCAAGTAATGACACACATGATCGGTTCTTGATACAAAGAAGAGTTCAACAAGTGTCTTCTTACATCAAACATAGACATCAGTGTACAAGCCAAACTGGTTTTTACCTGGTACTGTACACTGTTCTATACAGGTGGGCCCCCATATCCGCTGGGGATATGTTCCAGGCCACTCTGTGGATACTTGAAACCGTGGATAAGAGCGAACACCCCCTCCATGGTTTCCTGAGGGGCCCCCCACCCTGCCTCCCCTGCAGGCAGGCATGCTTGCCCCCCCCCCAGCTCTTATTTTTCTTTCAGCAAGCTTTGTTTCTTCCTTAAAACAAACAGAGAAGCAGCCTCCATTGCAGGCAAGTAGAACGAGACTAAGTCCTAGAGAGGCTCTGCAAGGTTTCTGTTAAACTTGCAGAGCCTCTCTAGTACTTAGTCTCGTTCTACTTGCCTGTAATTTCTCCTGTTTCTTTAAGGAAGAAACGAAGCTTACTGGGAAAAAGTAAAAGCCTAGGGGGGTCCCCATGATCCGTGGATAACTGAAACCGTGGATACCGAATCAGTGGATATGGGGGCCCACCTGTACTTTGTTGAGAGACAGTTTGGTGCAGTGGTTAGAGTGTTGGGTTTGACTTGGCTTTACCACTCCTTTTTCCACAAAAAGATGACCTTCGCTCACTCCGCGTTTCTTATTTTGCGAGATCAGCAAGACAACATGATCTCAGATTCCCAAATATGAATGCTAAGTGGATCCATGGCAAACTGTGTGCTTTGATTTGTGAATAAAATAAACACAAATGTGAAGGGCTGCCAGATCTGGTCAGGCACACGATGGGGCTGGTTTCTGGCAGGTCTTCTTGATTCATTTTAAACTTCTTGGAATACTCTGCAGCAGCGTGTTGCAGCATGCTATGCCTGGGTCCTTATCACTGCTAGGCTACTTTTAGGATATGTAATCTTTATGTGTGACAAGAGAGGTGTGGGAGAGGAAAGTTCCTTGAACAAAGAGGGAAAACAGTAACTTGCAGCAACATTTAAACGTTAAAGTGTATTCTAGCCTCCAGTTCTATTTAAGGAGATTTGATTCATGCTAAAGATATTCAGAAATATGATTTAGATTTAAATATGAATCTAGGGACTAGTTTCTGCATGTGTGTTTTAAGTGTAGGCTGATTTCAATATCATTTTTTTTCCTTTATAGAAGAACCTTGTGGAAGAACACCTATAAATAATTTGACATTCAAATTATGCAAAATGGTAATCCAGTTTATAATACTGGTAGATTAATATAATACTTTTTAGATTGTGAGCCCTTTTGGGACAGGGAGCCAGTTAATCATTTGATTTTGTCTGTAAACCGCTTTGTGAACTTTTTGTTGAAAAGCGGTATATAAATACTGTTAATAATAATAATAATAATAATACAATTGAAATCTGTGTCTGACTGGCTCAGTCGGTAGAGCCGCCGCCTTGCAAAGCCTGAAGATTGACAAATGGCAAGTTCGAGACATGCTGCCGACAAAAAGCTGCGAAAAGCCTGCGTGAGGAGAGATAAGAGCTCCCAGCTGCATCGGTCGAGTGTGGGAGGCGCCGGCCAGCAGAAAAGCCAGGCTGCAAAAGGATACCACCTGGAATGTAGCAGTTCGTGAAAGATTGGACATTTATATATTATAAAAAAACCATTAGGAGGGTTAGGAAAGTCTGCCCATGTACACCGCCTTGGATTAAAGTCAGAGGAGAAATCCAATGACCAAGAAAGGTGGTATATTAATACTGTACAGTATATTGTTGTTGTTGTTGTTGCTGCTGCTGCTGCTGCTGCTGCTGCTGCAGGCCATGAATCTTTCAAATCATATGTAATCCAGCTTGTTCACAATTTCAAATTGGAGTGGCCTTTGGCCAGCGCAATCAGCAATGGCACTAATATTGGCAGAAGGGCCCATCTGTTTGGTAGTCACCAGATGCTGGCAGGGCCCGATTAACCCCAGAGGGTCATGGCTCATGGCAGACATCAGCAGTGGTTCTCTGGGGTGCTGGGCCCTCTGCAGCTGCCTCAGGGTGACTTGTGCTGATGCCAGGGTTGCATGGGGAAGGAGCCTCGGAAAATATTTGAGTGCTTACTGAGAACAAAGCTATATTTGGAAATATTTCCATTTCTTAGAGGGCCATACTAGAATGCTTAGCTTGGGATGCCCTTGAAGGGATGCACTCCTTGGAGGAGTGAAACAGGTGAGCAGGGGTGCAAAATGAGTGGATGGGAGCCAATGCACCCTTTCTAGGAAGTGCTCAGATTCTCAGTTATACTGCAGCAAATTAGCAACGTTCCCCTCCTACTCGGCATACACGTCACTGGAGCGTGGCGGCGGGGCAGACCGCCGTGGGGTGACGCGCGCAAAGGGTGACGCGCGCACCTGTGCGCGCCACCTCTCCTCCAGGGGAAGGCCTCGGAGCGTCGGGCCCGGGCAGCAGAGCGTCAGGCCCGGGCGGCGGTCCGCGGTCTTCTAACGAGGCCCAATGCGGCGCCACGTCATTTATAAGGTTTTTCGCGCCTGCACAGAACGTTTCTGAGGGCAAAGGGGCAGCCCTTGCCCTCAGAAACATTGTGCGCATGCGCAAAAAACCTTATAAATGATGTGGCGCCGCATTGGGCCTCGTCAGAAGGCCCAGGACAGCCAGCTGGGAAGGAAGTCGCCGGGGCTGCGGGAATAAGACTTCCTTCAGGCGGCACGGAATATTTTGGGGTATGTGGGGAGTCAGGGGGTCTTTAAGGCGGCGCGTGCCCTAGTGACGCAGAGCCTTGTTTACTTCATTAACATGGGCCTGGAACCTTACAGGCAGAAGGCTTTGGAGTAATTTTAAGGAGAAAACAGCAGGCTGGGATGGGTTAAGCTAAGCACCTCTCCCTCCACCCACTGCTCTTCCAGTGCAAACTGACCCTCCTGAGGATGCTTTAGAGTAGGGGTTCTCAACCCCTTCCTGGCTGAGTTCCGGTGCCACTCCCCTGCTGCATACCACCGGAAGTGACTGGCAATGACATCATCGCCAGTTATGTCCGGGTTTTCAGGTTTTCAAAGGCCAGAAAATGCATGTAGAAGGCTCTGGGCAGGTGGGAGGGCCCTTCTCAGTGTTCCCAAGAGGCTCGGCCAAAGGCAGGAGCCTCTTGGGAGCGAAAATGCGCTGCCGAAAGCTCCATGTTGGAGCAGGGTTCTGGTGGTATGGTGGTCCAAGTACCACCAGCAGTTGGCTGAAGTACAACTGGTGCTACTAGTACCACTGGTTGAGAACCCTTGCTTTAGAGCAGAGAAGCAGCCATCAAGTGAACATTATCCACAACTAGTGTGTAATGTGTAGGTTGGCCCTAAACCTGAGATCGTAACTGTATAGTTGGCTCTGGAGCAATAAAGAAATTACCTTTCACAGAATAAATAGGAACCTAATTTCTTTTCAAAAACCTAAGAACGTGTCTGGAATCCTGGATGCACCATTAAATCTTGGCAGATAATGATCTCAGAAACAGATTTAAGTAACATAGGGCAAGATCCAGCCAAAGTTAGCCAAAGCAATTTTAGTTTCCATTGTTTTTAAAATGAGATATTTAAGCATGTGCTGAACACCCTCACTGAAATCAACGTTCTCAACTTTGGCTGGATTATAGTCTTGGAGTTTAATTTTGAAAAATGTGACACAAGTAATTTTTAGAGTTGGAGAGTACATCTGTAGGGTAGAATTCATTAATCTCATCCATACTGGGTTTTTTCACTTGGTTTTCTGTGGAGACCTTGACTGGGGTTCACACATAATGCTAACTATAATTAACCCATGATTTAGCATAATTAGCATGAGCCTCACAGACTCCCCCTCCCCTTGGGGAGGACAGGTTTTCTTCCATTCCTGATTTAAAATGCACCAGGATTTGTCACTGGGGAGGAGCAAGGTTGGCAATGGGGGCGAGGTGGACGGGACCGGGGGGGGGGGGTAAGGATCGGCAGCAGTGGCGCACGCCAAATCCTGTCCCCCCCTTCCCTGGCCAGTTTCCCTTATATATAGGCTTACCAGATCTCCAACCGGGACAGAGTGCTAGACCTTTAGGAGAAGGAATGTGGGCAGGTGTAGCTTGTTAAACCTTAGAGCACAATCCTAGGCATGTCTACTCAGAAGCAAGCCCCACTGAATGGTAAGCCTACTTATATAGGGCTCCTGGATTTGCACCAGCTAAATAGCTGGCGCAGATCCGAGGAGACCCATAGCGGTGACTGGGCCTTTACCTGGGGTAAGGGAACAAATGTTCCTTTCCTCTGAGGTGACTTCCCAGCTCCCATTTTTTGATCAGGATGCTTGCTACTGTGGCTGTAAGCATTAACTGGTTAATCAGAATATTACTTCAAGGTGATGGCCAACTGTGGCCAATTTTAATAGTTTACACCAAGTTATGGGTGCAGATGTTCCTGGTTTTTAGGCTGATAAGTTGCAGAGCCTCTGTGGGGGAGTGGAACTGCAGCTGCACTACTTGAGTGAGAGTCAAGGTTGCCCTGTCAGCTGAAGCGTGGTGAGGCGAACGCCAGAGAGAGAGAGAGAGAGAGAGAGAGAGAGAGAGAGAGAGAGAGAGAGAGCTGGACTGTGAAAAAAAACCATCTAGAATAAAGGGTTCTACGAAAGATTAGAACATTATTGCATTGTAAAAACCCGTTGGGGTTTAGAAAGCCTGCCCATGTAAACCGCCTTTGAATTAAAGTCGGAGGAGAAATCCGATGACCAAATTATTATTCACACAATGCTTCAGAAATACGGGAATTGATGCCATGTTATAAAAAAGAAGCTTGAACTTTAATCGTCCTCAAAACCGTTTGCGGGTTTCCGTGACAGGCAGCAGCATACGGAGCAAAAGTTCGCAAAAATTTATCATCTGTGATCTTTTGAGATTTATCCTATGAAGAGGTTCCAAGCTGCTGGAACGAAACGTTGGGCTAAGTAACCTTGGATTTTAATGTAACTTTTGCTCCGTATGCTGCTGCCTGTCATGGAAACCCGCAAACGGTTTTGAGGACGATTAAAGTTCAAGCTTCTTTTTTATAACATGGCATCAATTCCTGTATTTCTGAAGCATTGTGTGTTGACAGCGGGCCATGAAAGCTACCGAATGAAAATTATTATTATTATTATTATTATTATTATCTTTTGTTTATTAAATTTTAAATGATCTTATACTTCTTTCAAGATCTCAAAAAGAGACACATATACTAGTACACATCTTAGCAAGATGCAAATGTATTTAAATTTCTGCAATTAATTGAATAATTAATCTGTTAAAAGGCAGGTAGTCAATTACGGTAACTAAAAACCTATAATTGCTTGATAGCCTTAAGTTTCACCTATGATAAAGTTACCTGAGATTGTTCTTGTAATATAAATAGCTACTCAAGATAAACATGTCTCGTATAGGTGTAATTTGGCACAATTCTCAGGTTTTTAAGCTCAGTTGTAGACATGAAGTAGCTCTGAGCATGATATCTAAGTTACATGGTTTTCTCCCATGACCCTCCCACCCTTAAAAATGCTTTTCAGTCAGAAATTAGTCAGGCTATGTGATATACAATATGGCATTTCTGTGGAAGAGCAACATCACCAAGGGGGTACCCGTACGTACACACACACACACACACACACACACACACACCCCTTCAAGAAACAAAAATGCTCAAGCATGGAGCACATGGTGCCACTGGTGCCATTCTCAAGTTCATCTTTAGCTAATGAATATGTTCTCACACTAAAACTACTGTTATAAGTGAAAATAATGGAGAATACTTGAAAATGCCAGTATTTCTCTAGAATGCATAAAGAGACAACTTAATGATCGCTTCCTTTTATACAATAGCTTTCATATATATGTCAAAGAACACTTCACACATTGGAACAAATCAAGGGAGGAAAAATGTCTGAGAGACAGATTTACCTTCTCATTGCAAGTACTGTAATCTTAAAAGGCATAAACGAGTTCCACAAATGAACAATACCAGCCTGGGAAAAGCGATTCCCCACAGAATCAATCACAAAAGTATAGCCTGGAAATTTAAGAAAGCCATGAAATAAAAAGAGCATTCTATGTAATTTTGTGCAAACCCAAAACCAGACAAGGGTTTAGCTAAAAGGAAATTACTTTGGTTCTGATGTTGTGGTTTGAATGCATACATTTTGTCACACAGTCAATGTCAAAAGGACTGGCAGGTAAGGTAATGTGGCAGGTAAGCATGGGCAATGGAAAAATCAGAAGCAATTAGCATCCCTGTCTGTTTTACTAAGGCTACAAGCATTCACAAGGGAAATCAGTAGATTAATCTACCAAAGTTCACTTTCCTCACTAGATTAGTCAACGAAAACTTTAGTTTAGTGGTTCTCAAACTTTTACAGATGAATAAGGAAGCCTGTAAGTCGTCATGGACTCATCAGCAACGTCAGCGATGGCACTTCTGGGGTCCCGCCACTGCCATGGAAAAAGTTTTTTCACTTACCAGAGGTTGCGCTGGCCCTCCAGGGCTTGTGGGGGGCCGTGACCCCCTCTATAGTCCCCCCCCCCACATGGCTCAGAAATGCTTCCAATCGCACTTGGAAGCTACTTCCAGTTTTCACTGAAAACTGTGCCTCAGAAGAGCTTCCAGTCGCACTTGGAAGTTACTTATATTTTTCGCCGAAAACGAAGTAGCTCCCAAATGCAATTGGAAGCTCTTCTGAGGCGGGGGGGGGGAGGGGGGTTGTTGTCTTGTAGATGGCTCTGGAGGACCAGCACAATCCCCAGTAAGTGAAAATACCTCTTTTTTCCACGGTGGCGGGGCCCCAAAAGTACCGTCACCACGCCCCTTAAGGGGGTAGCGACTGCTTCCGGTATGGTGGGTCGTGACCCACCAGTTTGAGAACCACTGCCTTAGTAGATGAATGAGTCTACAAGTTAAGGGTACATTTGTTTATTTTTTGAAGTTATTATGGTTCTGGTATGTGGGAATTGGGCGACGTGACCCAAAACACCGTCCGATGCCACCTCAGGTCCACTACTGCCACTTCTACACTACAAAACAAACACACTGTGATCCTCTTGTGGGTTCTTCAAATGCAAAAATATGCAGAAATATGGGAGCTCTTTTGTCCGCATGGTCCCTGTAAATAAAACCAGAAATTGTGCACTTCCACATTTGAAGAAACCGTTAGAGGAGCATGGCAAGGAAGCAGAATATCTGCTTTCTGCTTGCTTTTAGTGAGTGGAAAACAGACAGTTGCAGCTTGAAGGGCATCCTGAATCCACTGCCCTGTCTCTCTCACACACACCCGCAGTCCGTCACTGATGCAACCTTGCCTAATGGATGGGCTGCTCCTAGTGGGAATGATTGAAAGTGGCCTTCTAATAATGAGTGCACAATTTTCTTTATTAAATTGTAACTTATTTTATATGGCCTCCAATATTGCAAAATAGGCAGACCATGAACAAAAATGTTTAACCCCTTGACAGTTCTATTTATAATATTATTAAAAAATAAAGAATGACATCTATGATAAGTGTCTTATTTGAACGCAAATCATTTTTGGTGAGATGACTCATCAAAGGTTTAATTTGGCCCAATCCTATCCCTCACCATTTTATAGTATGCTGATTGAGCGCGCACTACATGCTATGATGGGGTGAGGGTGACCGGACAGCCTGGGAGAAGTAAAAATATACTATTTAAAAACCGTTTGGCCATTAATGGGTCTCCTCAGACCTACACCAGCTATTTTGCTGGCGTATGTTCAAGGAGAGGCAGGGAGCTTGTCGGACCGGGAAAATGGAGACAAGATCCAGTGTGTGCTGCTGCTGCTGCTGCTGAGATCCACCATCTCCCACCCCTTACCTTCCCTGCTTCCTACCCCAATCCTCCCCTGAACCACCCACAACCCTCCCCCACAGGCACCTTACTTGCTCCAATGAGGGCTGTGTCTGTATCTAGTGGGTGCACGGAACCTCCAGCTGTTTGTGCCAGTTGCTCCGACGTGCTCAATGGTGGCATGACATTTACAACACCATAAGAGGACTTGCAGCAGTGAATTGGGAGATCCGCTGCTGTAGACCCTCTATAGCATTGGGCCACTTATGTACTTGGATGTACTCAGTTGTTGTCCCATTGAAGCCTACGTGACAAATACATTGCGTGCTACAAAAATGAGTGTATTGCAGATTGCTAGGGGAACAAACTCCTGGCTGCAGAATGCACATCCTTCTCCCGGCTGGCTAAGGTTTCAGGTGGGCCCTGGCAAGTTGCCCTTCATGGGCCTACCCCTACCTGATAGAGTCTCTTCATCACCACCTCCTGAAGGCTGTAGACAGAAGTGGTTTCAGGGAGCAGCAGTGGGCCCTTCTGAGGGCCCCGGGGGTCTCCACAGCTGCCAAACTATGCAACCTTGATTCTTCTTCAACAGCTCTGAGACAATGAAACATTCTGGGGGAAATGGTTATTTCCCCCCCCCCCATCATGCCCCATTTGTTTTGTCTGCCCTCCATCCCCACAGCATATAGCAAACTAGATTTCTGTTTTGTTTCAGAGCAGGGAAGATCAGATGTCTGCTTAATTTCAACATGAGACATCAAGTCCCAGAGATGTAAGGATCAGTCTCTGGGTCAGGATGAGCTGGCCTCATGAGGAAGCAAGGTAAAACAGGTGCGTTTGGCAGCTGATTCGAAAGGTTCTAAAGGTTTAGGCTTCTAAAATGGATTCTAAATTCTAACATTCTAGTTTTGTTCTGTCTCCAATCTCCCAACGTGTATCCTTAAAAAAAAAGCTGAGCAGGAAAGCGATATCATTTTGACCTGTCATTCTAGGCATGGAAACAGAAGCTGGTGAATTGAGCTTCAGGCCAACATTCCACCCCACTTTACCTTTAGAAAGTTGCCACAGCCCCTTTGCTCATCAACATAGGTACAAAACAGCCATCTTCACAAGCCCCTTACTATTCAGAGACAACCACAGAGTTACACACTATCTCTGGAAGCTGTTATAATACCTTGAAGGCCGAAGGGATAGCATCCATATTCAGAGAATCATTATTTATTTGATTAATTACATGAACGTTTACAATCTGTATATAAAATATGTTTTCCTCAAGGCAGTTTACAAGAAAAACGAATAAAACATCAAATAACAACAATAAAAGCAAAGCAGAACATAATCGTACATTAATGCACACATTCGTATGCATAAATACGTAATACATGACATTTTTATTTAATGTCGTCCCATCCGTGTCTCATGTCAACTGTGAAAGAATATATCTAGCATCGAGACATTTTGTTCAGCTATTTTTAACTTGGTTCGTTCCAATGTGTGAAGTAGTTGTTGACATTTCTGTGAAAGGTGTGAAATAAATGTAAGTGCTCGTTACATTATTTAAATGGGGCTACTCTAGAGTAAACTATCTGCGACCTTTGCAACAATGAAAAGGAATTCTGTTCAACAGATAACATGTGTAACTATAAAATGTGGACCATGAGCATGACAAGATAGCTTTGTACCCTGTACAAATAAGAGGAATAATATAATCCCACCAGATCCCTTGCTCATTTGCACAGCCAATGGGTTTGTCTGAGAATCCTCAATTTTTATTTTTATTTTGTTTCATTAGGTACATTTCTTTCCCTCATTGTGATGTGATGTGATGGCAAAAATTTGTGTTGTGCTCCTCGGCACCAAGAAAGCTAGTTTTCCAGAGCCTGCATTACAGAGTACAAGTAGTTTATTCATTTAATTGATATCCTACTTTTCTCCCGTGGAACGTGAGGTGGCATATCTGGGGTCCACTGGAAGCCTCCCATCCCAACACTGATTAGACCCAGATCCAGGGGCATTGTAAGGGGGGTGTATTGGGTGTAGGCCACACCGGGTGACACCCATTGAGGGGTTGACACCACAGGAGATGCCCACTGTGCCACCACCCAGGCTCAGCAGTCTTCAGCCACTCCAAGCCTTCATGAATCCTTCATGAAGAAGCAGCTTGAAGCAGCCGAGAAAAGGCTGGAGCCTTTCTTTGGCCACTCCGAGTTCTGCAGAGGCTCACAACATGGAAGCAATTGGCGATGATGTGATGACGTCATCACGTCACCGCCAATTACTTCCACATTTGTACACTCGGTGGGCCACACAAGAATCACCACACCACAGTCAGCGATGCCACTGCCCAGATCGATTTCCCTTCAGAAAGTCTGCTGAGCCTTCAGGCCAGGCCCTGGATCTTAATGGTAACCTATGCTTAATAAAAACATTTTAAAAGGGACCAGAATGTTGTCAGTATACATTTCATTGATGCAACCTATGCACTTCTATTATTCATTCATTTATTTAGCATATTTATATATTGATTTTCCAGAGAAAGTTCTCAAAGAGGTCTATATAGCAAGGAAATAAGAAAACGGCTCCCTGTCACCAATGGGCTCACAATCTAAATAATAAATACAAGGGAGACACAAGCAAAAAGCCACTGGGAGAGATGCTACACAGGCAGCCCAATTGTATCTGGGGCTTATGGTGGCAGATCTTGCAATCCACCACTGTAAGTCCCAGACCGAAAATGCGCAAGATGTGCCGCTGTCGTGTGCACCAGGGCCGCCAGTGCAAACGACCAGAGGCCCTGCGCATGCAACAGCAGCTCGTAGATGCCCACTGGAGCAGGTAGGTCAGCGGCTGGGATGGTTGGGAGGATTGGGGGCAGTTTGGGGTGTGGAGCAGGGGCAGTTTGGGGTGTGGAGCAGTTTGGGGGCATGACGGGTAGGATCTCAGCGGCAGGCGCAGCCATGCTTGCCAAGATCCTATCCCCCTTTCTCCGCCCCGAACTGCCCCCAAAGTCTCTTCAGATTTACGCCAGCTACATAGCTGGCACAGGTCTGAGGAGACCCACTGGAGGCCAGGCAGCCTACAGGGAGGTAAGTAACAAAGATTTTTACTTCCTTCTCCTGGATTGTCCGGTTGCCCCCCATAACATGCAGCACACACTCCATCAGCAGCACTTCATGTTATGGGCTGGTGGGGGATAGGACTGGGCCCTGGGATGATTAGGGACCATTATAGGCTTTTCTTTTCTCATTAACACCTATATCCTATAGCCCTGGATTGCAACTTTGTCCTTTTTTCCCCTTCTCTTATAGTAAAATAGTGCCATTTCACTATAATGGAAGGAGAAAAGGAAAAAAATAACAGAAAGAACCCAATAATTTAAGACATGCCTACACAGCATGGAACCAAACTTTTCTAAAGGCCCAATCCTATCCTTGAGTGTATCTCCAGGTATGCCAGCACGACAGCCCCACCAGTATAAAAACCTGCACACCAACAAATGCACCACAGACACCAGTGTCACATCAGAAAAACACTGCACCAACATAGCTCGGACACCAGCACAACTGTAGTGAGCACCCCCAAGGGTACAGGTGATCTAAGTTCAAGGGATTCGGTGAGCTGACACCAAGGCTCCAAAGATGGAGTAGGTACCCAAAAGTAAGAGAGAGTGAGAGAAAGAAAAAAAAAGATCTGCAGTTTGCAGAGGCGCCAAAAAGAGCTCAGATAGACCAACGTTGGGTAAAAAAAGAAGATCTTTTACTCAGCCAGCCAAGGACGCGATTCTATGCAGAATGCGTAACACATAAATCATTTACAATAGGTTTTATACATTTCATTATTTCAGAATATACATTGGAATACATGGAGGCAGGAAGATAAACCAATGAGGGGACGGATCCAAGAAGTTGCACGTTGATACAGCCAATGGAAGGTCGGATTGAAGTTTGGCCCAATGAGAGCAGCAGCAGCGTGTGTGAAATGTTTAGCCAATAAAAAGATAACTTTATTAAAAGAACCAATAAGAAGTGTTGTGTTTTGAGTAAGCTGGGACCAATGGGGATGGGAACTGGTAGCCAATGGGAAGAGGTGCCTGGAGGCTGGATGACTGGGGTGACAGGATCAGGCCCCCACCTCAGGTGAGGTGTGGTGTTTCGGGGTTTTATGAATGGGGTCTTTTGTGTAGCCTGTAGACACAAAAGGACAAGGATTTCCAGATTGATGGGTAAAAGTGCCAATTCAATGAGTCTCTGCCCCACTGGCTCCAGGTATACAATGAAGGACATCCAGGTGAATGCTGTCAGTCAGGAAGGAGGGAAGCAAGTGATTAGATTAAATGTAGCAAACCAGATCAGGAACTATGCAAATGGGAGAAGGTGCTTGAATTAGTATCTAGGCAGCTAGAGAACAATGGTTGAGGAGATAGGCATTTGCATGAGAGAAAGACAGATGGTTGACTTGATAGTGGGAGATGAGACACACAGAGAAGGAGCAATGGTTTCCCAGGGAGCAGTGACACTAACCCAAGATTTCCCATGTTCCTGGAGACCCCCCTTTCCCTGCTCCCGAATGGCCTCCCAGGTAGAAGGAAGACATTTCAAGAGCATCACAGAATGGAAGCTTGTTGTTGTCAGCTAGAGGTTATGGTTTTAAAATGGTTTCCCTGGACTCCTGGTTGTGCAGACTCTTGGCAGGAGGCCTCCCGCTCCCAATGCCCTCTGCATTCCCAGCGCCTGGCCTTCAGTCAACCTCCTGTGCCCAGGCCGAGGGTGGCAAAGGGGCTAAACCACACACTTACCAATCCCCCTCCTGGGCCCCAGAGAGGGCACGTGGGGAAGTCCCCCACGCCTTTTACCAGCTGCAAGAATATGTGCACTGTACCAGGAGTCTCTGAACTCTGCTGAAGAAAAAACTCCACCAAAGTGTCAGGATGGGGACCCTTCTGTGGAGGGACCCCTCCCCAGGGACACCCCGTTGATCCCTGGTAAGGATCCGGTGCCATAACCATGGAGGGAATTCAGGAAAACAGTATTTTCTACAGGATAATGCACTGCTTTGAATTAAAGGAATACCACTTTTTAGAAACTTCCAAAGAGAGAGAAGGTTATGAGGATTAAATAGGTACAGAGTGAACTTTTGCTGCTGCCGCTTCTCTAGGGGTTCAAAAATGACTGTATCTTCGCGAATCTTGGATGGATTTTGATGGGATAAAAAGGTGGGGGTTCGGGGGGAAGCGGGGAATGAAATAAAAATATTTGGGGAGGGGTAGCTTGCTTACTACACAACTCCACCGAGGGACAGGCTGGAGGTCTACTCGAGGTAAGCAGGCATTTGCCTGCATACCCCGGGGAAACCCCCAGCTGCTTCAATGGGGCTACTTGGCTCTCTGCCAGCTCTTTAGCTGGCGGAGACTCAAGCAGCCTCCTGTCAGGGCTCGTGGCCTGGGAGGGAGGATATGATACGGCGTCCAACACAAACATGGTCCCAACTCCTTCCCAGGTTTGATTCGCCCACCCACCATGCCCTCCCCTAGGCCCTGCGCCGCTTGGAGCGGCACTTACCCGCTCCACGGTGCAGGGTTTTCTGCCATCCGGTGGGGAGGTGATGCAGGCCTCAGCGCTGGCACCTCCTCCTCTTGAGTAGTTGCAAATGTGTTTTATGGTACACTTGCAACGCCCAGCACCGGCACGCCTAGACCATAGAATTGCGCCCTAAGTATAGTAAGGGGAACCTCCATTTTCATGCCACTTCCAGCAGAGTGGGACAAGTAGCGCGACTGGTTCCATGCATGCACCACAGTCCACAGAGAGCTTTCAACCTGCGTTTCTTGATAATTGTTCCCCTCCATGCCACCCGGCAAACCTCTTTTGAAACTGAGGAAGTTTGCAAAAGTAGTATACAGCATATCCTGTTCAGAGGGGGAGAGTAAATAATTTTACTGGGCATGCTCAGTGGATCAGTACTACCCTTTAAAACTTTAAAGTTTTTTAAAACTTGAAAGATGGTGACTAAAGTGACAATGGGCAGAGAAATAAGTTTGGGAAATAATGGCAATATTGTAGCTAGAGGAGACACAGGGGCAAGGGAATGGAGGATATACAAAAATCTGCTCTGTGACCACTGGAAGCCCCACTCAGCTCGTTCTGAGCTTGCATTGCATCAGACACTATCCTCATTTCTTAAAAAATATGAATAACTGGAATAGGTTATCTGTGAACCCCCTGCCAATTCTACAGTTCTGTGAATGAGATGTATGTAACTGTACATAAAAGAGTGGCCTGAGGAACTAACTATATCACTTGCACTGAGTAGTTCCTAAAGCAATTTGTTCATACCTAAAGTTGTGTGCTGAAAAGGTTAAAAGTTCTGCTTTGCTGATTAATGCCTTATGTTGGATATTTATTTTTCCAGTGAATCCATGTGAGTTCATCATCCTGGGGATTATGACTTCCTTCTCTAATGGACTGATGATTAACTCTAAAGGGGTATCCACTGAGAATGCATCGTATCAGCTTTCACTGTTATTGGGAGAGGCTGTTGGGAATCATAACACGCTATATACAATATGTAACATATTATTACCTGTTAAAATGCTGATGCCGGACCATTCTTTGTATGTAGAATTCATCTTGGTTCATTTTGTTTCAATTACAATGCAATATTTTATATCCTAAACATCCAGAGGGACATTACATTTCTTTTGTCCTCCTCCATACCACTAGGAAAGAGAATGTAAAGCAAATAGGAATATAGTAATGGAAGACAAAAAAATTTATATTTTTTCTCAGCCAATTCAAGCAATTCACAGGTATAATCTCAGTAATCCTTACAACAGCCTGGCGAATTAGGCCAGTAATATGGTCCACATATTGCAGGTGGTGGGCTAAGGCCAAGAGTCATTCCATGCATAGCACACAATGATTTGATTAACTCAGGCTGATGCCCAATGCACACTTTCCTGTAAGTAAGTCCCATTGCAGCTAATGGGACTTGCTTTTGAGTGGTCATACTGTACATAGGATTTTTAAGCCACTTGCTTATCTGGATAAGAAAATGTTAGTGAGCGGAAAGGAACCCCCCCCCCCCCCGTCACTTTCATTAGCTTCTTATCTGTGATATAATGCTCCTTTGTTATCATTATGGTTCATCCGCCTTGGTTTCCTCAAGCCCTTTATATCCATGGGATTTGCATCCTGATCCTATCCATGTGTACTTGGAAGTATGCCTCATTGAGTTCAATGGGTCTTGCTCCCAAGAAAGTACATATAGGACTGCAGCCTTAGACACCAGTAGGTCTGTCATTTTTAGTGAAACTGTGGTGCTCCAGCCTGAGATCACACATCTATATAAAAAGTACATAGATTTTTTTTTTAAGTTTAGAAGTCACCTATCAAGACTCTCTAAACTAAGAGCCCAATCCTATCTCCCATTATCTTTCACCATGCAGCTGCACTGACGCAGCATGCACTGCATGCTATGGGAAGGGGGGATCAGATGGCCAGCGAGAGCTAAGTAAAAATCTTTTTTACTTACCTCCCGGTAGGCCACTAGATTGCCTATGGGTCTCCTCAGACTCACACCAGCTATTTTGCTGGCATAAGTCTGAGGAGAGAAAGGGGGTGGAGCAGATTGAAAAATTAGGGATAGGACCTAGCATGCTCCTTTGCTGCCAAAGCTCCCTCTTTGCCCCCTCCAGCCTGCTCCCCGCCCCTGCTCTCCCCCTCCCCACCCCTGCCCTCCCCAAACCACCCATGAATTGCCCTCTCTGCTACCTTACCTGGGTTGGCAGAGCATCCGAATACGTCGGGTGTGCAGGCGGAGCTGGCCATTTCCACCAGCTCTGTCACGTGCAATGGCAGTGCAACATTTGCACATTTGCAGGGCCATTTACAACAGCGGATTGATAGATCTGCTGTCATAAACGGCCCACAGTATTGGGCAAAAAACCATTCAGAACCAACTCCAACTGTCCATCTCAGTCCACAGATGAAGCACAGCTCCATCAAAGCTAGGCAACAGGAGAGAAATAAAAGACTCGCCAAGACTGTTTTCTAAGACAGCAGAGCATCCTTATGCGGAACATTTTCTAGGCTTGATGTCTTTATTTGATTTGAGAAGATTGTACTTGCAAACCTGAAGCCCATGAAGCCGGTCCAAAAGTTAGGAAATACAGTTGCTTGTTAAATATTTTTATTGGGTTGGCAAGACGAACGCATATGCCGTGAAGCTATTTGACACCTCTCAAACTACTCTTCCGTGTTTTCCTCAGGACTGGTAGAAAATGTAGACAGCAAACTGCAGAGTGCATGCACAAGCTGATTTGCACGCTCTTAGAGACAGAGATTTAGAAATACCCTGACTTCAAATAGACTGTTACCAAATACACCATAAAATCATTGGTGTGAAAACGAGAAAAGCTGCACGTTGGAGTTCAGCTTCCTGCTGTACCTCTTGGCCACCACCATCTCAATGAGAAATAAGCAGGTCCAAAAGGCAAGGTTCTTTGAAATGTGTTATTCTACAAAAGTGTTATTCTACAATGCCACATAGTTTGATAGTAGTACTGAATATGCAAGAGGGGGTCCCACAACAAAATGTTCCCATAGTGGTTCCCAAACTGGGAGGCGCGGCTCCCAGGGGAGCCACAGAAACCAGCCAGGGGAGCCATGGAGTGCCATGGAATCCTCTCGGAAAACAGTGCAATGCCAATTGACAGGCATCAACATAACGTAATGGGGAGCTGCGGCCAATGGTCGCCAATGGTCAAGGGAGCCGCAGGTCGAAAAAGTTTGGGAAACACTGCATAGACAAATCTCCCTTGGAGTTAGTTTCATTGGACATCATAGGACTTCTTCAAAGCAAAGATACCCTGGATCACACTGCAATGCAATTTGAGAGACTTAAATGAATTTGTATAGCATTTGTCAAAACATTCATCAAATGGACTAGATGAGGGGTAACAAACTGAAGCTCAATGCCGATAAGGCAGAGGTGCTGCTGGTGAGTGACTCATCTGTCCTGGGAGATGATGTTCAACTTGTTCTGGATGGCATTGCAATCCTTGTAAAGGGTCAGATTTGCACACTGGGGGTGCTTATAGCTCTGTCACTAGATACCCAAATGGTTTCTGTGGCACCAAGTGCCTGTCATCAACTGATGGCACAATCCGATGCTTACCTTAGGCTGGCGCAGCAACCCCTGCACCAGCCTAGGGTGTTGCAAATGTGCCGTAAAGCATGTTTGCGGCACCTGGAGAGCAAGCAGCACCAACGGGAAGGCTTGCTCCAGCCAGCTGGCGCTGCATCCAGGAGCCTCACGCGTCGGAGCAGGTAAGGTTGCTTTGAGTGGTGCGGGGTGAAGGAGGGTGGGGGTTGGGCAAATCGGGCCTGGGAGGGAGGCAGGGTCAGCAACACTGATGCGTGCCAAATCCTATCCCCCTTCGCGGCCCTTTTTTTTCTACATGGGACTTCCCAGTTCTGTGCCAGCGATTGAGCTGGTGCAGATCCAAGTAACTCCATTGCGCAGGCTGGGGGTTTACCCGGGGTAAGGGGAAAAAGTCCTCTTACCCCAAGGAGACCTCCAGCTTGCTCCTAGTCAGCGCTGGATACAGTGTGGGCCGCACGGCCCTGCTGTACCTGCGCTGAATAGGATTGGGCTGGCTGACTAATGCCCCAGTTGCCGAACCTCTCGCAGAACACTTGGCCATGGTCATGCATGCTCCAATAACCTTCAGATTAGGCTACTGCAATATGATGCCAGGAAGCACAGCTGGTTTCGTGGGGTTGCTTTTGAATGAGAGAGGGAAGAGTTTCTTGCTGCAACGTCAGGTCAGTTCAACTAAGCCACCACCACTACAGGTTCTAAGGAGCTGATGACAACTGCAGTACCTGGACGGGCCGATGTGGGGGGGGGGAAATTCCCAGGTACGTAGATCCTAAGCCATGCAGAGCTTTAAAGGCAAGCACCAGCAGTTTGAATTGTGCTCAGAAATGGATCAGGAGCTAGTGAAGCTGTTTCAACACTGGCAAAATCTGATCTTGACACCTAGCCCCAGTTAGCAGCCTAGCAGTTGTATTCTGAACAACCTGGAATTACCCAAGTCTTCGAAGGCAGCCCCACATACAGCAGTGGCTAATCTGGAGGTTGCCAGAGTGTCGGTACCCATGGTCAGGCTCTCTCTGAAATGCTTTGTGCACAGATGCCACTTGGGGATTCTGGATGTACAAGCACTGAGATTCAGACCATGACCCTTTAGGGGGATTGCAGTCCCATTGAGAACCAGTTGAAAACTACTCCTCCAGATAGACAAACCACCCACCAACAGGGCCTCCTTCTTATCAGGAATGAGTTCCTGTTTATTGCCTCACATTCAGTCCATTACCAAATGCAGACACCGATTTAACACTTCCATCCGCCAGATCCAAGGGAGTGGTGATAGGATACAGGAATCTTGTTGTCCTTTGTGCTCCCTGGGGCATCTGGTGAGCCACTGGGAGATACAGGAAGATGGACTAGATGGGCCTTTGGCCTGATCCAGCAGGGCTCTTCTTATGTTCTTATCTACTTCCCCTAAATCAGATGTCAAGGAAAGATAGAGCACGGTGACAACCTACTGATGGCACCCAACTCCAAATAAAACAAGGGTGGAGGCTCAATTTTTCCAACAAAAGGTGCACTGCTGGTGTGAGAGGGAATGCAAAACCCTCTTCCACCAATGGCTTGCCTCCCTATATAGCCTCTCTCACAATGTCCCTCCCCCCTCCCCATCTCAACAGTTACCCTGCTAACAGGCCAAAAAGGCACTTTGTCAAGCATTGCTCCTCTTATACAGTATTTAGCAGGGGGAGAGCAATTGTCCCTCCACACCCCAGCACAGTGCCTTTTCTAGTGGCTGTTTGCGGGTGTTTCTTCTGCAACTCTTTAGATTGTGAGCCCTTTTGAGACAGGGAGCCATTTATTTGATTTTCTCTGTAAACCACTTTGTGAACTTTTTTTGTTGAAAAGCAGTATATAAATATTCACAACAACAGAGGAAGTGAGCCCAGCTAGCAGAAAAGCACTGGGGTTACAAGAGGCCACAGGGAGAGACGTAATAGGAATGGGGGGGGGAGGGAATTCCTCCTGCATCTGTGTCCCTTTTCTTTAGAAATCAGACCCCCCTCCTGCCTTATATGTAATTGGAGTAGATCCACATTTCAATAGACAGCCACGTTCACTAGAAATTCAGATAAAACTTAAAAGGTATCTCTTAAAAATAAGTTTTAACTGAAACCCAGATACTTTTTGTTTATTTGTTTTATCTTCAGCAGTTTCAAAACCACACATTCAGTTACTTTATGAGCATTTTTGTGTTGCGCTCCCCCTTTTGTTGCGTAGCCCTAACCAAAGTTTTAGCCTCCAAATTCAAGTTTTATATTAAATGTGCTGACACGGTTGGTTTTTGGGCTCTTTTTTTAATTGTAATCATGCAAGTTTCTTAAGGAGGCAGAAAGAGGGGAAGCATTCTTAGCTCACACTTCTTTTTCCATATGCAGTTACACATGTGGTGAACATCTGTATAAGTTGTAAAATTCTCTCTCTATTGCGTGCATTTAGAGGCACACAACGGCATATTAAACAAAATCCAAAAAAGATGATGCCTTTGTTTATATATAATTATACACATACACACACATTTTAAGTATCAGCATTTAGCAATAAAACCACAGGAGGATGCATTTTTTTTCTTTAGCCAATCAGAATTGGGGAGGGGGAGAGAGAGGGAAAGAGAGGGAGAGAGACTAAGCAGTTTAAGCAGCCCCTGTTGCAACTGAATATAAAAACACACACAAAATATCCTAGGAATGGAAAATAGAAGTGTATGTTAAAAATACATTTGTCCAATATTTGTCATCCAATCTGGTTCCACTGGAAACTGGGCCGGCATTCAAGAAGAAGCTGAATGCTACTGAGCCTTCTTTGGCACAGACTGTCTTAATCAAATGTTCTGAGTAAAAAGGTAGTTTGGCACACTGTACTTGTGATCAATTCTGTTGAATGGGACTACCGCAGGCACATTTTTGAATGACAACCACAGCAAGAGAGGACAGGTGGTTGAATTCTTCTCTTTCAAGCAAAGGAAAATCTGGTTCTAATCCATTTTAGAGAAACTAGTGAGTCTGCATGCAACCCAGCTCTCCGCAGGTTTACTCAGCAGTATGTCCCATTGAGTTCAGGAGGTTTTGTTCCTGTGTAAGTGTGTGTACAGGATTGCAACCTTAAAAAGGCAAGATCTTGGATCAAATGGAACTGTGAGCATAGCTGTAATGTGAAGTAATGGCCTCCATTCCAAACACACATACTCAGATGGAATCCCATTGGATTAAAAACCCATTTCTTCCGGGCCCACAGGTGTACACATTTGACTCTTGTTGTGTATATACACCCTTGGGCCTTAAGTCAGATTGCTCTGAAGTACACTATTTGAATTGCTAATGGTCTGATACAGCAGCAGGAGGGTTGCCTATTGGACAAAAATGGCCGCTTTTCTCCAGCTTTTTGCTTTTTTTCTCAGGCAGACTGGTGGCAAAAGTTAATCTCATGCCATCTGGGGTCCGCCCTCTGGGCTCTGCCCATTTGCTAATAGGGTAAGCAGTCTGTCATCAACAGGCCCTGCCTTAAAAAGATGAGATTTGGGGATGTAGCCAATCTGGCAACCCTAAGCAACAGCCAACTTCCTAAGCTAGGGGGAAGAGGAACCCCCCACCCAGCCAACATATTTGTGTGTGTGCGCGCGCGCGCATACATGGACCATCCCCAGTTGTGATGTCAGGCTCACAATAAAAGGGAGGAGGATGTGAAGGACAAAGTGCATCCACTCAGCTACAGCAAGGACAGAAGGGCCTCTTCATGGTATCCTGCTACTCGGCTCTATATCCGGCAGTTCCTGTGCACTTTGGAGTAGTGCAATAGCTAGATTCAATAGCTAGATAGGAAGCTGAGGCATATCTACTGCTGAACCTGTTCAGAAGAGGAAGCCAAGGCACTGCAGTGCTTATGTCAATCTGACATTGCCAACTGACCAAAAACAGCCAACCTTTGTGCCTTAAGCAGCGAAGTGATCTGCAGAAAACCACAGATAGCTTTTCGAAGCACGGAGATACTTTTATGTTGAAATCCTTATCAGCTCCCTCTTTAGCCTTTTATGTTAGAAATGTGTTATTGTTCATGTTTTTAGTTGTGTTTTATTATACACAGGTCTAAAAGAACTTTGACTGAAGAACAGCTAATAAATTCAATTATTGAATAATCCAGATAATGCCTGCTGATCAAGATGCTGTTAGAGGCTCAGAAGCTGCTTAAAACATTGGCAATTCTGCATCCTCCTCCCTTGTATTCTGAGCCTCGTGGGACACCAACAAGAGGGACCACTTGGTCACCCCTGTTCTAGTGGATAGATTGTGTGTTTAAATCACAGTTCAATCGTGAACTAATTGAAGGCCTTTAGTCAAATCACACCCAAGTTCTCTATCTGTAAAATGAATCTATAAAAACATCTCAACTAAAATGACTAAGGATCCGACCGGCGGCTCAGGGCCGCCCGCCGGATCCTGTGCAAAGGCTGCCCGGCCCATGCTGGGCCGGAGGTCTACTTGGGGAAGGGGATGCTCGTCCCCTTCCCCGGGTGTAAACCAGGGCCGGTCCTATCGGCCTCCTTGGACTTCTGCCAGCTAAATAGCTGGCGGAAGTAGAGGAGGCCGTGTAACGGCGTAGCCGGCCTGGTGGGGACGGGGATATGGCTAACGCCATCCCCCGTCCCTCCTGGGCCGGCTAGGCCAACGGCCCCCCTCCTTCCCGGACCGCCCACGTGGCCGGCGGCGGCAGACTCACCTTCTGCTGCTGGCCGCATGGAGATCCAGCGCCAGAGTGAGGCCAACCTTTTACCGGCCTCCCTTACTCCAGAGTCGTCGTGAACGTGCTTTTCGGCACATTCGCGACGTCTTCCGCCGACGGAACACTCATTCCATCGCCGGATTGTTCCAGTGGATTGCGCCCTGAGAGAAGGATTGTAGAGCTCTTTGTAAACAACATTCCTTTAGGAAACATTTTTCTGTAGGCTAGGTCACAAACCAGGGCCACCATGCCCAGAACTGGGAACAGTATACTGAACAGCGTGTTGGACGTAGATGTCATGCATGCCAAAATACACAAGAAAACATTGTGATTCCAGTTTGGAAATACAGAGTTGTAAAGAGAGAGCAATTTATGCTATATAATAGTAGCATAGACCATTTTAGCTAATCATTAATTTGTTGAGTATCATATTAATAGGGATGTACTAATATACAGTACAATTCCAGTTATGTTATTTTAATTAGGATTTACACTCTGATCCCTCACACTGAGCACACGTAGCAGGCAAAGAAGCTGGCCCTCTGGAAGCCAAGGAATGCATATGCTCCAATGTGGACATATATTCAGCAGTGATTAGCTCTCATGAAAGGTAGTTGTGTTTCACTAATACAGTAGTTGTCATTTATTTAATCCATTGTTGATTGCCTGGAGAACTATCAGATTTCTACTGCCTAAGGATTATTCTCTTAGCCAGCATGCAATTCATCAGACTCAATTTCTGCAAATAAGAACCGGCTTCTTCCCCCAGCAGTCCTGACCCGTAGGCACTTTGGTGCAAATGGGCTAGAGTTACAAATCTCTGAAAATGTAAAGTACTGAAATGACTTCTAGGTATGAGAGCCACATTCTTTAGCCTTTTGTCTATCCACATGGGGGGACTGTGGATGTTAGGAGGATTATGCAGCCTGTTGTAGGTCTAGAAACGCTTACGCTAACCATATCTAACATATCTTAATAGCACAAGATGGAACCCCTTTGGATATGATCATTTGGGTACAGATGAATGTATAAAGATGACTGCAGCTTGTTTATTTTTATTCTATCATATTTCTATATCACTCTCCAGCCAATAAGCCCTTAAAGTGGTACATACACACAAAACATTAAAAAATACTTTACAATAAATTCAATTCACTCAATTGAAATGGAAATAAAAATACAGACATCAACGTAAGAAAAGCATCTGGGGGAAAAAGAATTAAAAATCATTCAATATAAAAAGATGGACAGACTAAAATAGTCTTTATACCTTGGTGAAAACTAGGGACAAGCCAGACATGCTTACTGAGGGAGGGAATTCCAGAGCCTAGGAGTCACCACTGAGAAGGCCTTATCCCACATACCCATGAATCTCACTTCAGCCAGTTGTGAGCCACATAGCTGGGCCTCTCCAGAAGATCTTAATGGGCAAGCAGACTCATGTGGGAGAAGGCAGTTCTCCAGGTATCCTAGACCCAAACCTAGACCCAAACCATTTTTTAAAGGTTTTGATCTTTAAAGCCCTATACGGTCTGGGACCAGGGTATTTGAGAGACCGCCTACTTCTATATAGTCCGGCTCGTCTCCTTAGGTCATCAGAGAAGGCCCTCTTGCGGGTACCGTTGCCCAGGGAGGTGCGAGGGGCAGCGGCTAGAAATAAGGCCTTCTCAGTAGTGGCACCAACCTTATGGAATTCCCTCCCTTTTGACTTAAGAACTTCTCCCTCCTTGGAGACTTTCCGGCGAGGCCTGAAAACTTTCTTGTTCAAAGAAGCCTTCTAAGTCTTGGCCTTTTTTTTAACATCTAGCGGTTACAGGTGTGGTGCTGCTGTTCTTGTATTCTTTTTAAATGTAATAATGGTCTCTTTTATCATTTTAGATTATGTTTATGACTTTTTAATTAACTGTTTTATTGTTTTTAAATGTGATGGTTTTTGTATTTGATTTTTTTTTCTTGTTTTTGTAATCCACCTTGGGTCCCTTCGGGGAGAAAGGCGGGATAAAAATATTGTAAGTAAGTAAGTAAGTAAGTAAGTAAGTAAGTAAGTAAGTAAGTAAGTAAGTAAGTAAATAAATAAATAAAGGTTGTTTTTTTTAAGAGAATAACCAGCACTTTGAATGAGGCTTGGAGATAATGGGGAGCCAGTGCAGACTGATCAACACCAGAGTAGTATGCTTCAAGTAGTGGGCCTCCAACGATGTTCTAGCAGCATTCCGCAGCAGTTGTAATGTTTGAAGACCCTTTCAGTGGAAGCCCCATGCAGAGCACATTGAAACAGTTGAAACTGTTGACTGGTCTTGTTTCCAACCTCCACATATAGAAAAGGTATGGTTTGCATGGAACCTATGCATGTACAGTAAACCCTCACAGACTCTTGTACATGGAATCCAGTGCCCTCCATCTTCCAGGGTACCAGGTCATATGTACAGCAGTCGACATGTGTTCAGGTGTACTGGGGGAGACGATGTAAACAGCTCCTTGAACACATGGAGACTGGGTGTGGGAGGTCAGGCACTGTGACCCCCCCATCACTCCCCCAGGTGTTCATTTGGACTCAAATGACCACATAAAAAGTGCTACAGCTAATGGAATTTCAGCAACAAGGTATTTCAACATTAAGATGCTGGATGACTAACTTAGTGTCAGCAAAAATGATGATTCATATTTCAAATGATCTCATCTGGGAGATGTTAAAGAGGGATTGTTTATGCTCTTTTTGAAACTGCAGCATTGTGCACTCCCCCTGCCAGGCACCTTTTTACAATTGTCTTAAAATATAGCAGTCACTTTGTTTGGAAGAGACACATGTCTTTTATGAGTGAACCAATGCTGTTCAACAGGCAGGATGAGTGGGTAAGGCACAGGGAGTATTTACTTTTCCCAAAGTGGCACATAATTCAACCACCACGCAGCCCTTGTTGGGCAATTTGAGGCAGTGATTCCGGCAGTACTTCTATAATCAGAAACATAATGAGCAAAGATAGGTGGAGTTTGGGAACAGATAAAGGACAATAAGAGCCCAGAGAAGGGGGTCTGGGGACCACCAAGGCCAGCCCAAGACCTCCTGCCGCCTGAGGCAGCACACCAAATTCTGCCTCCCTTCCCCAATGATAGGCCAGCCTCAGCTCCTCCCACTCTCTACTGTTCTAACTTAGCATTCTCTTCCCCTCCACATTATCTCTCTCTCTCTTTCTCCCTCCCTCTTCATTTTCCAAACCAGGGAGTGGAAGAAGGAGCAGCAGCAGCAGAGGCAATTAGACAGACAGAGATGGGCGCCTCCCACCAATCTGCTGCCTGAGGCAACAGCTTCAGTTGGCCTCAGGGATGGGCTGGCCCTGATTACCACATCATGGAAAGAAGCCTAGGCAGCAACAAGGAATGCTCAACCTTTCCCCTCACATGAACCCGGGACCTGTCATTCTGGTGCACAATGAATCTGGAACTGCACATGGTCTGGACTGAGAACATGCATAGTCTTCGACAAAGTCTGAGGGCGGAATTGAACCAGAGCTGTCAGAGGTATCTGAGTGGCAACTGTGAAAAATGGGTGCTGGCACTGGCGTCGCTGCAGGGGGGCGGAGCTCTAAGTTCTGCCACGGCTCCGACCCTCCGTTACACCGGAGCACGAAGCAGCCCCGCCCCCTCGCCTTCAGAACCATTCAAGGCAGTGAAAGCTGGCACAGGGTGTGGGAGGGAGGTTTTTACTTACCTCCTGTTTGCCTTCAGTTCGCCCCCCCCCCCCCCAAGTATGCAGCATGCACTTTTTTGGCACAGCTGCATGCTATAGTGTGGCAGGGGATAGGATTGGGCTCTTGGTCAGATTCAACTACTGTAGGATGTAGAAGAGACTACAAATGGCAGACCTTGGTCTACTGAATTCCAAAGCCCAACTGAGTCTTTCAGTCCTCAAGCAGGGTCTAACTGTTGTCTCAGCTTCACCCTTCAAAGAAATTAATGGGGCAGCGCTCTGGCTAGGAATTGTGCACTGTTGTGCTACTGAACAACCATGGATTTGCCTCCTCCAGCATGGATCTGTAGGAAAAGTGAAGAGTTTTACATGATTGGTGGGACAATTTGGACTCCTCACTCAAAAGGTTGGAGCTGGCAGATTCAGGGCTATGAAACAACTTTAGCCAGAAGATCCAGCCTTGAGGTAATCATCACAAGGGTCACCGTTGGCGCTGTCTATGGTCTGGGTCACAACACCAGTGCTGGTGACATCACAATTCAATAACATTGCATTTTTCTATTGATGATCTCAAAAGTCCCACAGACAAACTCCAAAGGAAGGAGGAGGTCTGGGGTAAGAACAGAGATAGTGCCACATCTTTAAATCAAAATGTCTACTTGAGAATATGTGTTAGTTGCTGAATAGTGCTTAAGCTATTTAGATACCCCTTTGCAGTTAGCATGGATTCTCATGAGCACAAATACTAAGAATGGGATACATCAGAGGATGTGGGACGTATAAGTAGCATGAGCTAGATTCTTCAATGTGCTAGATTTGTTATTTAAATTTGGTGCTATTGTAGGCTTGCTGGGGCATGAGACCATTAACTGGATCAGTTTCTTGCAGAATCAGGGCTAGAGGCACCAAGGGAGACAGCGAGGAGCAGGTAGGGACAAAGCAAAAAGGAAAGCAGTCCAAAGAAATGACTCACAGGAAGAGGAAAGGCAAGGACAAACAAAGGACCAACATTCAAATCATTAATTCATTCTTTCATTTGTTCCAACCATAGATCACTACAAGATAAACGGCAGAAAGCTGTCAAGTACAAAGCACAAAAGAGAGGCAAGTACAAAAAGGAATCATTGTCTATAACAACGGTTGACCACACACAATAGTTAAAATGTTGTGATGCCCTCTTGCAGCTTGCAAAGGCAAAAGGAGATACCTTTTCTACATAATTCCTGTTGCTCTTTACTAAGAGAAATCCTCTGTAGACAGAGCACTCAAGGCACAGTCAAAGAACACCAACCAAGAGAAATGGGGAAATCTCATGTATGCTATCCTGAGCCCCTAGGAGGATGGGCAAAAAAAAAAAAATAGAAACAAGTGAGGATCCATGTAAGTGCACTCAGGACAATGGGGTTCACTGTGTGAGCAAAATTCTCCCTTCTCAGTACTGTTTATTTATTTATTTAATAATAAATTTCTATAATTTATAATAGAATAATAATAGATTTCTATACCGCTTTTCCAGTGTCCAAAGCGGTGCACAACAAAAATAAACATACAAAGATAAAAACAATTCAGAGTCATTAAAACCAATTGAAACATTTCATAATTAAAATTAAAAAGTTAAAAAGGTACAGAGCAGATTAAAAATAAACATCACCAACATAAAGAACTAAAAGGGTCCCTAGGCAGTTCCTCCCTCCTCAAATGCCATATGAAATAGATGGGTCTTTAAAACCATGTAACAAGAGGGCTGTCCTCAAGTCCTCTGGTAGCTGGTTCCAGAGGCGAGGTGCCACAACAGAGAAGGCCCTTCACCTTACTGTTGGTGGTAAAAGGGCATTCCTCCTCCCCCCTGTTGCTGCCAAATAATCTCTTGTGGAGGGGAAAGTTGGACTCTAATCACTCAGCAGCTCTAGGGGACCAAGCAAAACAAATGGGAGAAATCTCTACTGATACAGGAAATCATTGTGTAGAAGGACATGGGCAGGTTCTCCTCACATCCAGAGAGGTACCCAGATACGGTAGTAGTATTTACTTTGCTTCATTGCCTGCACGTTTTGTCCCAAAGGACCTCCAAGGCAGCTTATGAATAGGAAAGTCACAATCCTTGTTAGGTGCAGTTTGAGGACGTTTAGGAAGAGCAGGAGAGAGGTTTTTCTGACCTCTAATGTACAGCAGGGGCAGCGAGACCTGGAACACCACCTGATGCTGCCTCAGGGCCGACATTGCCGCCTCTGCACAAAAAAAGCTCAGAGGCGTAATGACCCACTGCGGTGCCCGGGGAAGCAAAGTCACGACGTACCGTGACAAAATGACATCACTTCTGGGTTCTCTCCTGATTGGGAAGTGGCAGCTGCTCTCCCTCTCCGCTCTGAGCAGAGAGCAAGAGTGAGAGACAGAGAGTGGAGAGCAGCCATGGCTTTGCGATCGGGCTGTAGCCTCCTCCTCACGACCTCCTCCTCAGAGCACACCCCGAGGAGGAGGTTGCGAGGAGGCTGCCACAACCTACAATAATCATGAAGCCGCTTCACATGAAGTGGAGAGGGAGAGTGGCCGCCACTTCGCAATCAGACTGTGGCCACCTCCCCCTTGCAAAAATTGCACTCACACACACTTTGCAAAGCCCCGAGGCAGTGCCCCTCAGGCTCCGCTGTAGTTACATCTCTGCTCGTTACCTTGTTCCTGGTGTGGATTTTTCAAAGGTGGAAGTCTGAGCTTCCAGTTTGATTTAAAGGGACCACAGGAATGAAAGTGCTCCTTTGTTTGAATGGACCCTATAAATCAAACTGGAAGTCCTGCACTTCTTTGTTTGACGAAACTGCACCAAGAGCATGGTAAGGAGGCAGAGGATCTGCTTTCCACTTGCTTTTAGAGAGTGGATAGTAGATCAGTGCAGATCACAGCCATGGCAGGCTGGAGGGATGAGAGGGGCACACCTTGTGCTGCTCTGGGCACACAGCCTCCCTCCTCTGCACCACTCCTGTTTAGAATGAACAAAAGCAGAGCATGCTGGCACAGAGGAGGCTGAATGCCAAAAGCCAGTAGCGTAGAATGGGGGGCGGGGGTGGTGGTCCGCCCCCCCGGGCGGCACGCGGGGGGGGCGACAAAATGGTGGTGGTGGCGAGAAGATGGCGGTGGCAGAGAAGGTGGCAACACTACAGGCGGTGGCGGCAGCAAAGGCGGTGAAACAGATCCGAGATGGCAAGAGAAGCCGTCTGCCGTTTCAGCGCGGCTGTTTGTTTTGGCTCCCACCTTCCCGCCCAACCCCCGAGGGACATTTGGCTCCAGATGACGTCCCTCAGGGGCGGGCCCCGTAACATCGCATCCGGCCATGATGTCACAGGGGGGCAGCATAGCTCCACTACTGCCAAAAGCAGCTCCAGGTAAGCAAAGGGCAGGGGGAGGGGAGGAGTGGATTCCAGATCGCCTCTCCCTGCCCATTTACTGCTTTTGCAAGCAGCTGGATGGGTGGGGAGAGGGGATTTGGAGCCGCAACAGCTTCCCCCTCCCCCTAGCAGCAATGGTGGGAGAAGGGGGCTGCTGCTGCTGCAATCCTCTTCTGATTCACTCTCCGTGAGCCAGAAGAGGATCAGGGTGCCAACTGGAGTAGCAGGCTAGAGAGAGCAGCAGCAGACAGACAGACTGGGGGCTCATCAGTTTGCTGCCCCTCCAACTTGGCCACTCGATGCAATGGTTTCACATTGCTTCATGGACAGCCTGGCCTTGAGCTTGCCCATTCAACTGAGTAGGAAAAACGTCTACCTCCTGCATCATAGCTGTCTAAGAGTGAGGCTTAAAGGAAGACAAAAGCAGAGAACTATTGTCAATATAAAATACACACATACAGCAGCTGCTTTGGAACCACAATTGTAACAGACAAGAAATAAAACAAATTGATTTTTTAAAAGGAAAAAAAGTATACCTGTGACCCCTTTCCATAACATCAATGGCCTTAACCAATGCCAAAAGATTAGCATATCTGTTTATCTCTGAATGTAACTATTTATTTTGTTAATATATCTCAGCAGTAGACTGGATCTATTTGATACCTACATAGTTAGCTAGTTTGTTTTCATTACAGGCTACATTTGAGAACACAAAATGTTGATGTTACCTAAATGACCTTAACTATCCAGTTTCAGCCATTCTCTGAATGAAACTTGCATGCAATCTCCTTAAGCAACATATGGTATTTCATTAATTTAAAAGACTTTAGTTAAACAACTTATAGTACACTCAATCCACCCTAAATTAATTTCCTTCTAAAGAGTAGCAAACTATATCCCATGTTTGTCCAATCTCTTGTGGCTTGATCCCCCACCAGCAAATAGGACCTTATGAATAACAGTGTTGCGGACACACCAGTGAAAGTATTTAGCAAAGCAAAAGTGATCTTTAAACACAGATCGTGATATCTTTTCGGAACCCTGCCTCCTAGCAAAGGGGCTCTTCCCATGGCTAAGGAATGCCCGCTCTTCTACCCAGGAAATCAAGAAATCATAGGTAATTGAACTATCCATCAATATGGAAAGTGGAGCATTTTGTGCGTGCATACTGTAATTATATTATAGTATTTTAGTATTTATATTATATTATATAATATTATAGTATAGTATTTATAATATATAAATACTGTATGCATGAGTAATAATAATTGTATTATTACTCCCGCCAAGGTAGTTGTCCAAGAACATGCACTGAGGCTGCAATCCTGTGCACGCTAACCTAGGAGTCCGTCCCATTAAATTCAAAGGGGCATGCTTCTGAGTAGGCATGCAAAGAATTGTACCATGATTGTCATAAAGGATACAATGCAAATTCATGGTTTTTAATTTCTGAAGCAAAAGTTATATAGTTGCAGTTACTGAAAAGCAACAGGTTATCCTGATCGGGTTTCGGGAGCGGTTGCGGCAGTGGCGATCCCCGGATTGCTGCCGCTGCTGGCTCCGCCCCTGCAAACACTCAAAGTTCTCCCCGCCTTGCAGGGAGAACTTTGAGAAACACTGCTCTAAGTCACGACCATCTTGTACAAAAAGATCTGAAACGGACAAATAAATGCTCAATGGCTTCTGAACACACATACATGATCAAAACATGCACCACATATGTTCTTTTCATTGGTAACAGATACAGTGGGTATTGCAAAATGGCAATAAGCACAAAGAATCCAAACTATATGAAATATACATAGCTCTAGGCTAGGGGACTAGCCATACTACATCCAATTCAACTCAGTAATATTGTACCTGTTCATTAAGATATTCCACGGATCTCCCAGCATGACTGCTCATCCATATTCAGATGATGCTGGCCATGGCTGAACAACATAGTGTATTTATCCTCAGAAATCATTCACCTGTAAAAAGGTATAGGAAGCAAATACAAAATGAACGATGTGGCTTTTGTTACTCATAGAGAAAGAAAAGCTGTCTAGAACAATTTGTCCTTCATGGCTCTTTTAGCTCAAAAGAGGCCCTGAAGTGAAGAATTAACAAACTGTCAGAGGAACAGCGAAAAAGTCTCTTAAGATCAAGGTGAAGGTTCATTGGGACAACTGCTCTGAGGCAAAACATTACCACATCTTGGCTTCATCTTGGCATATAGATGAATGCAAAGGTACAGATGCAGTGACTTTTCTTGTTGGGATTTCTGCATCCATTAAAACATATCACACAATGCCTACCCCCCCTTTCAGGAAAAGGTAAGATCTTGTAGCAAGAAAAGAGGATTGTGGATAAAAGGATTCAACCAAGGTTTTGAAACTAGGATGAGAATCAGCAAAAGTGATGGTACTAACTAAACCAATGTGTAGTTTCTCCCTGCATAAGCAACCTCTTACCCGTGAGTTTAATTCAAGCCATTCTTGTTTAATGATCCCAAACTAGCCAATTCAAATTCCTAGCTCTCAAACTAGTGGTTTTTTATATATGGTATTTTTCATTCTCACCCAGTGACTAACTGGGTCAGGATATTTATTTAAACAGAATCTGTATCTTCCACTCTTACCTTCCATGAAACTGATATTTTAGATGGAACATTTCAACAGTAGTTTGTGTTGAAAAAACAGATGTGAGCCAAACCGACCCATCTTTGTGTACAGTGTGCACGATCTGGTTAGTTAATGTTTAATCAACTCCCATTGTATTGTGTTTGCATTGCAAACATTCCAATCAGCCTCCTGCAAAAGAAAACTCATGCCAAACTTGGGTGTATTTACTGCTGTTTGTGACTTGCATACAGGAAGTCAGTGTTGAATTCAAGACCTCAAACGTTACAAATTGACAATTTAACAGGTTTTTGATTTCCTACCTGCCTGGAACATTGAGCTGCACTAAAAGAGATGCATCACAATGAGAGCTATGGAGTATTCAGCTTTAAAGAGCAGGGTGCCCATGTAATTTCTGCGTTGATACCTTTCAGCTTTTAACGTTTAGGCTCACTAGGATAGCGAATATCCAAGATATAGACTTTTTAAAAAGACAACAGCTGTACTGATCTTAAAATCCAATGGGCAGAACTCTTGGATACCCTTACAAATGCTGCAAGGGATTTACGAAATTGTTTAAACAGACTGGAGGGGATTTAAAGACTATTTACAATGGCATAGTCCTCTTCAAGTCAATCACTTTGATCTGTTGTTGGTGTCTGGTACACACATGTCCTGCTCTCCTGCCCATAAGGGCTTCTCCATCTCATTTCAACAGAGATGTACACCATTTGTGTGTTGAATTGCCTGCATCCTTTAAAGTGATGGCAGCCTGCACACCCACAGGAGTAAAAGAGAGCACACATGGTTGTGGATCAGGGTGAGTGATAGTAATCTGCTCACGTCAGAGCTGTGTTGGGTATTGAGACATTTCTGTTTTCAGCTACAACAAGTGAATACTTACTGCTTGCTCACATAGCATGGGGCAGTTCCTATGCTGTTCCTAGCAACATACTAGCCAGAAACACCCATGGCAGGGAGGGGAGGCAGGTCTAGAACCCACATCAGTTATTCCAAAAAGCTGCCAGCCACAGCAAGAGACAGGCAAAGAGTACTTCATCCAGCCTTTAACACCTTGCATCACCACAAAGAGGCACACCTGGTTGCGAGACGGTAGCACATGGACCTATCAGAGGGAGCCCTGGATGGGTCAATCACTGGCTAGCATGTGACACAGGGCACCTTCTGCAGCAACCCACCTAGCTAGTCACACCTACACACAACCCATGCCCTTTGCTTCACCCCTGCCACCTGCTAGCATTGCCGTCACTATACTATCCCTCCTGATCCCTGCTACTTTCTACCATTTACCACAGCAACAGAGGCTCTGAGGTGCACCCCTCCCCCTGGAGCCCAAGAAGTCACCGAGCCCAAGAGCCCAAGAAGTCACAGAGTCCCCCTGGAGCCCAAGAAGTCACAGAGTCCACACCGAAGTTGTGGACTCTGGGAGCAGAGAGCCCCCTCCCCCAAAATCCCACCCTGAGGCAAGAAACAACTAAGGTGGGAAGAAGGGATCCCTATCTGCTAACAAAGTACAGTTACAGCATGTGTGATCCTGTCAAACAGCATCAGTGATAGAGCAGCATCTGAAAGAGAAATGCACAAGTGATGTTGCCAACCTGCTTCTCGCAGCAGGGCTATTGTGCCATTGCAAGTTATCCAACAGACAGACAGGTCATAGGTGCCAGTGAGGTCTGGTTACACCCAGTGATGTTTTGTGGACTGCACCCCCCCCCCCCACGTCGGAAGTGACGTCGCCGCTGAGTCGATGAAGACCATACCAAGGCGCAGGGTGGGTGGGCCAAAATCGCTGCTGTTGTTCCTCGCTTGCACCAGCCAACGGTGTGAGTTGCACCGCTACTGGCTGCCCTGACACACACCCCCGCATGCTGCCCAGGGCCCCGATCCTGCCACCTGGGGGGCCACTGCCCCCTCGCCCCCCCCCCGACGACACCTCTGGTTACACCAGTTGGTTCACTGTCTACCATGGAGTTAGCAAAGCCACAAGGGCCTGACTGGAAGGAGTAGGTCAGCAAGCAGCAGCAAGGTGGCCACCACAGGTAGGCAGGCTATTGATGTCTCTTGGGGTATGTGCACCATGTCCTCAGCTGTGGGGGAGCAAGGAGAAACACAGAGAGTAACAAGAAATAGACAACAGCATCAGCCACACCTGTTCTTGAGATGTACATTTGGTGTTCGTGAGGGAGTGTGATGCCACCAGAGTGTACATGCAGTGGTGCCCTATAGGGGGCAAGATCACGGTGGCTTGGAACATTACCTTTCCCTCTCTGGAGTGGGGCTGCAGTGGAACTCTACAGAGGACCACTGCTCAGCAGTCTGTGGCAATGGTGCAGCCCTGAAAAACAAAAGACATTCTGAGGAGTTTTTGGTCAACAGTAGTAACGGTTTGAGTCCTTGGCATTTCCCAAAAGGGAACAGACACTCCCAGCTCCTAGCTGTTGCAAAAGGGAAGGATGGTTAGGCAACACAGCTGAGACACATTTGATAATCCTGGAGGATCAGAACAGGGTGAGGTAGAGACGTGAGAAGGGAGAGGCAGCAACATGGGATTCCCTCCCCCCGCTTTGCTTACCAGTGTGGGTTGCACTGTCCTTCCCCTGTTGGAGTGGTAAAGTAGAGATTCCAGTTGGGTATTTGTGCGTGGAGACCTCCTGGGGCAGAATACCTGCAATACTTCTGAGAAGGACAAGAGTTAACACAATAGGTTGCCATACATGTTGTGAAGGACAAGAGGTTGTTTTTGCAATGTGCTCCCTTTGTGCACTAAGTGCCCTTTCACCATGGCTCCTATCACCAAAGTTCCTCTTTGAGAGACCAGAGAAGTGTAGCCTCATGCCGCATGTCTTCTCATCAGAGATGTTGTCTTCCTGGCAGAGGCTTTAGTACTGGAGTTGGTATCCTGTGACTGGCTGCCAAATGTAGTCTTTATCTTATGCTCCATCATAGAAAAGTGGACGGGGCATGGGGGGGGGGGGGCAACACTGGACCTGTCAGTTATTCTTAAAATTAAGAAGATTTTATAAAACTAGAAGATATGAATGTATTTTTATTTGGTTATTTACGGCGTGAATAAATAGATTGAAAGATCCACATGTGTCAATTTATCACCATACAGTCGTGCATCACCATTGTGAAAGGGAATATAAACATTGAACAAATGGAAGGGGGTACACCTTTCCCTTTTACAAAAGGTCTAAGGTCAGCCCTGTCTCTCGTCCAGATGGGTCAAATCACATATGGTCTGGGAGATCTATGATTCGATCTCTCGGTCAAATCACATATGGTCTGGGAGATCTATGATTCAATCTCTCAACTTTTTGAACTCCACAGCAGCTAACAGGGGCTCTGATTTTGATCAAAGCAGTGGTGCTTGGGAAGAGGGGTCCAACATGTCCTCCTTGCCTGTTATGGGTCTGAATTCCAGAATGGAACAAACATACATCTATTCCTCTATTTTTCTAAGCAGGACTAAAAGTAGCTGGGGTGTAGGTGTTTTATTCAGAACCATGGTATGGGGAAAAGGACTGAACACCCCCTCTCCCAGTCCCACTGCTCCAATCAAAACCAGAGACCCCTACAGCTGCTTTAAAGTAAAACAAAAACAAAAACACATGTGGCTTGGCCGCATGTCATAATGCCTCCAAACCACTCTCTGGGCCATGTGGTTCTTCCAATGAGCCTGAGAACATTTATCCCAAATGGCGCTTTTTTCTCTTCTAAATTTTTTTAGAACTTTTTATTTTAATCAGATTTGGCACCAGGAAATAAATCTGTATAATTTTTCATGCGATTAGAAAACAATTCTTTGTTGTGGAACAAACCTTGAGTTCACTGCCAACCCAGTTGCTTTTTTTCCAGCATGACTTACTGGCAGCTTCCTTCCTGGGGCAAATAACAGTGGGGAGGGGAACATTGTTGTCAGGATCACGACACAGGGGGATTAACACCCTCCACAATATAATCCTAATCCAGATTGCTATTTAAAAGAAAAAAAGAAAGACAGAAAGAAAGCAGCAGCATAGTTTGGTTCTTAACTCAGTCAGCAGTGCCTGAAATTAGTGTGGAATAACAACAAAGACTCTTCTAGTATGTTAAAGACTAACACATTTATTGCAGCATGAGCCATTTCACCAGATGAACAAAAACTTACGATATGCAACAAAGAAAGTCACATTACAAACAAATAAGAGCGTCCTCTTTCATTTCTCCATTGCCATGTATACACTCTTCCCTCATTATCCGTACCTAATTCGTTGCTGAAAACAGCCCTTATAAGCAAAATTCGAAATAAAGAATACAATAATTCCTGACCACGGTGGTCCATGCTTTAGTGACTTCAAGACTGGATTACTGTTCTACGTGGGGCTGCCCTTGAAGATGGTTCGGAAGCTGCAATTAGTGCAGAATGCGGCGGCCTGGGTGATTGCTGAATCTAGGCGATTTGACTCTGTTGAACCGCTGCTTTTCGGCGAGGGCTCAAAACATTTCTGTTTCGCCTACCGTTTGGGTGATGGGTTGATGTCTGACTTCTGTGTCAAGATGTTTTGTTCCGCTGCTTCTCTGCTCTATATTGTCGCGCCCCCCCCAGTGGATTTTATTGTTTTTAATTTATTTTATGTATTGTTTTAAATTATGTATATTTTATCTTTGATGTTGTAAGCCGCCTTGGGAATTTGCTTTGGCATGGGATAAGGTAGGGTATAATTTTTTTAAACAAACAAACAAACAAACAAAAATTTCAATGAGAAAAACTCTAACCCGTTCCAAAGCCATTCCACGTTCACACAAAAATAACCCTAAATGCCCATAAGGAAAAGGTTACATATACTGTAGGGTGGCTTACAATATAGGGTGGCTTACAATTAAAACAGTAAAAAGCTATGATGAAGATGTATGCTGTATAAATAAGACTTGCTTATTTGGGGAATTCCTGACCCTGCTAGCTAACCTTGGGATAAGAACATTCCAAAGCACAAACCTACCTGTGGAAATACCAACAGGAAGCTGGGGGTGCAATTGATAAGGAGGCATGATTGTGCAGCATGATAAAATAGAATGATTAATAACATTTATACAGCATCAACAAAGTGTTAAAGTAGACGATAAATTTACCCAAGATTTTTTAAAATCTCCTTCTCTAGGACCCATATTCACCATAATGTGTAGAATCACAGCACACAAAAGATACACTGTAAAAGGGAGCGCGTAATGCTCGTGCCTTGAAAGCATGGGGGCACACTACCCATCAGGCAGTGCATACCACACAAAGGAGGGTGCCTCTTCCCAAGCTGTTCTGCTTCTTTGTTGAATTCTAGCATGACCTTGACATGGAACCCACCCAGGGCAGGACTATGGGCTAGGATAGATTCTCGATTGAATTCTATGGAACCGAGGTTAACGGATTAAAATCTAGGACACATTTTGGGAATGGACTATCTCCCTATTTGAACACTGAGGGCCCAATCCTATTCAACTTTCCATCACTGATGCAGCTACAATGCAGCCCTGAGGTAAGGGAACAAATATTCCCTTACCTTGAGGAGGCCTCCGTGACAGCCCCCCCCCCCCCCCGCAGTATGCAGCACACGCCCTGTTGGCATGGCTGCATCAGTGCTGGAAAGTTGGATAGGATTGGGCTCTGAGTCAGGTTACTGGTACAACTAGCTCAATATTGTCTCCTCTGACTGGCAGTAGCCCTTCAGGGTTTCAGACAAAGTCTTTCTTATCTCTATCTGGACATTTTAGGAATTAAACCTGGAATTTTCTGCATACAAAGCATTTGCTCGGCCACTGAGCTACACTCCTTTCCCATACACTCATGTATCTACACTCACCTCTGACATCTGGTGATCTAGCCACCACTGCCAGGGAACTGAGAATGTATGTATGTGACACACTCATTGTGCCGTGTCACGCTCTCTCTCTCTCTCTCTCTCTCTCTCTCTCACACACACACACACACACACACACAGGTCTTCCTGCCTTCAAAATGATGGAAAATGTGTGTTCACAATAAAAGCTAAAAACACAAATTATTTTTGTTTCTAGCCACCAATCAAAGTATCCTGCCTTTTGAAAGGATATTTTATTGATTTCTGAACTGATTTCACAGCTACTTTCTAGCTCCTGATATTTTTGACACCAAACAATGGAAGCTCAGATTGTAGGTCTTGGGAGGCGTTTCCATCATGACGTACTTTGTCTGTTCTTTCCCCACCTTTTAACCTTGTGTAACATCCAACCTGAAGAACTGCTCTGGAGAACTCTAAAGCTTGTGGACTACGTTGTGACATTTTACTTGGTCCTAATAAAGGTATTACTCTACTTTGGATTCCCCCCCCCCCCCAATGGACCAACATATTATCTACAATTTTCAAAATGTAAATGAAATCCAGTTGTGAGCTGACATCTACTGGCAGAAAGCTGGAAGTTGCATCAAGGTCAAAATCAGCACTTTTATTTACAGTACTGTAAATTCATGAAATTCTCCATAATGAATAGGAGAAATTACAATTGAATGTCTAAGTAGCAAATAAACTGTCCAAAGCAAATAGAAAAACCAAGAAATGGAGAACAAAGCAGAACAATGAAAAAGGCAGACATTTCTGAAAGTGGTAGAAATGAAGCGAGAGAGTTATTTGTTCTTTTGCAAAGAATGTACTGTATTGGCATGACTTATGTTGTCATTTATGCCTTGAAGAACTGTGTCAGGTAAAAATTCAAGTTATGTTTTTCTAATGGAAAGCTGCACTGATGGGGGAGCCTCACTTGTTCAATTTCTTCCTGTTGTGCAGCTGTTAAAGACAAAGGTTAAAAATTTTTTTTTTATTCAGCAGCCCATCTAGGGCAGGATGAGGAAATGATTCCATCAGAAACATTACAGAGCATTTCTTGGTTTTTCTAACGAAAAATGTTTTGAATGGTCCTTTGGTGTGGCAAAGCATCCCTGCTAGGCCCAATGACAGATTATGAGTACCGGTAGATAATGTATACGTATTAAGCTAAATACGTTTTTTCAGCTATGCCAGTGTAAATCCTGGACAACTCAATTAAGAAAGCAATCTTAGACTTGGATGGATGAGGCTTTTCATAATCAAAAACCAGGCTACCAGATACAATTTCTACATTTATTTATTTAAAGGATTTATATCCCACCTCTCCCCCTTAAAATACAGTATAGTGTACACTCAAGGAAGTGGCTTACAATTAAAACAATAAAAAGCTATTATTATTATTATTAACAGTATTTATATACCGCTTTTCAACAAAAAGTTCACAAAGCGGTTTACAGATAAAATCAAATGATTAAATGGCTCCCTGTCCCAAAAGGGCTCACAATCTAAAAAAGATGCAGAAGAACACCAGCAAACAGCCACCAGAAAAGACACTGTGCTGGGGGTGAAAGGGGGGCAGTTACTTTCCCCCTGCTAAATATAAGAGGAGCACCAACTGAAAAAGTGCCTCTTGCCCAGTTTGCAGGGGATAAATGATGAAGATGTATGCTGTATAAATAAGACTTACCATACTTACTTGGGGAATTCCTGACCCTGCTAGCTATCCTTGGGATAAGAAAATTCCAAAGCACAAACCTACCTGTGGAAATATCAACAGGAAGTTGGTGATCCAATTGATAAGGAAGCGATCACCACAGAGATTTTTGTTAAGTGCCCTCAGTATTACAGTCTCACCCCTGAAAAAAACCACTTCTCTACAAGGGCAGCTTGAATCCTCCTAAGGACAGGAGCCAGTGGGTCAGCACTTGTCACCTTTCTCCCCCTCATTGGGCTCCTGTGCCTTTAACTAGTTGCAGAACAGGCAGATAGTCAGCAGGTGACACTTTCTGCATCAGCACATCTTCAAGTTGGCAAAACCTTCACCTGTTGAACCTCTGCCAGGCAGCATTGTACAAAACTTTTTCTGTTGAAAAGCAGTATAAGATAAAATAAAAATAGTAATATGTTCATTACCCCAACCTACGCTGTAATAAAATTAACAGGATAAAGGATTTATCCTTTAATATTTGCTTTCATTTACCCATATTCCTAAAATAATGTTTTAAAGTAAAGACAACATATATAATTATGTTAAGAGAATGAACAGTCAAAATAAATGTTTGCTAGCCTACGTTTAGGACAGGGGTGGCCAACCTTCCACCATTAGGGCCTCTGTGTTCTTAAGAGTTGTGCAGAAGACAGAATCTTGGCAGCTGCAAGTGCTGATGGTGCTGCTAAAGCAGCTGCACCTGCTGAAATGCCCTCATCTATACTACTATTTAAAGGGCCAGCATTCATGTTGAAAGGTTGGCCACCACTGGTTTAGGACATCCAAATTATAAAATCTTAATCGATCAATAGATGACCCCTTGCAAGGCTTATTCACAGAGGACCTCAGGGTAGGCAAGGCTATCTTGCGTTCATCTAACGTCTTTGGTTTTGCAAAGTTTAATCTAATGAACTTTTAGAGGAGAGGAGATTTTACAATGTGCTTTGCTTGGATCTAACATGTTCCAATACTCAAAGCTTAATTTCCAATCACCTTAATTAGGAAAGAATTGAGAAATAAACATTTATAATACTTCAGGTGAGGCTGACCACCAGAACAAATACATAATGAAAGGTAGTAAATCAAATCCAGAAACGGTTAGATCAGCTTTGCCTAGTTTTTCAAAGATTTACAGTTCAGAAATAAAAACCCATCAGTTGTAGGATGGTCCATATTTAATGTAAGGATTCACCAAGCTGGATTCTACAAACATTTTATAAGGTATTACCCTGCAAATCAAATGCATTGTAAATCTTTCAAAATAATCCAGTAAAGAGCAAAAATGTTATAACTGGACTGTTTGATAGAAGAAATGTGTTTCTAATAAAAAATGTCCTTTTGAAAAACTGAGGAATATGTCATATAACTGAGTTACTCATTCCACATCTTTCCCACTGTTAAATAGGATTCTTAGCTGAAAGGTCCCAATAAATAAAGGATGAGGAGACATATATGGACGATGCAGTCATCTATCAAAGATTTCTAACGATAGTATTAAAGTGCAAGCTAAACAACTACTGTATCCAAATATGGAATAAGACAGGCTAGTAAGCAAAACAAAAATATGGAGCAAACGTTTCCAATACCGTAATACTTTCTAGGAGAACCACATATAGCCCTTGATGGTGAACTTTCTTAACAGCGCAATCCGACTTAACTTGCCGGTTTAACCAGCAGCGCAGCGAGAACGGGAGGCCCCAGAACGGAAAAGGGATTCAAATCCCCTCCAAAAGAGGAATTCAAAGGGGATTTGAATCCCTTTTCCGTTCTGGGGCCTCCCGTTCTCGCTGCGCTGCTGGTTACACTGGCACAAAAGTTAAGTCGGACTGCGCTGTTACTCTCAAGTATGTAAGCTTAGGATTGCTGCCTTACAACACAGCTCTAGTTAAGTTTCTAAACTGAGCCTCAAGAGTCAAGAACCCACCTTTCAGCCCATTTCACAAAACATTAGAGCCTATTCTGCTGCCACAATCACACTCCGACCTAGGAGGAAAGGCTGCGTGGCACCAGACCTGTGCCCCCCCCCCATCATTCATTCTTTAAAAATATTGCTTGCCGATCATGCTTCATGCACGCTTTCTGTTGTTTACAGCATGAGTAACTATGTGCCTGTTCTGGCTCAGAAATGCAAACACTTTTGCATGTAAGGTGTTTGGGATCTCAAGCAACTACTACTCCTGCCATCATGATTATTGCCTCCCCATCATCATAGCAACGCCCTGCAATTTCATAAATGCTCTTCTTTGAAAGAACAAGATATACAATAAAAATTCTGTGCTCCTTCTCCACCACAGAAGTGCACAACTTACAGTTTGAACTGCCATATCACAACTTGGAGAAGTGCCCTATCCCTCTCTAGTCGGTCTGAGGCAGTGAAAGAATATGCTACCGCTTCTTGCCCACCCTCCATTCCATCCTACTTCCTGTGTCTTGCTTGCAGTAGCAAGATGGGTAAGAGAGCCTGTGATGAACGGGGTAGAAGGTGCAGCAACTGCAGAGTCTTCTGTTGCCTCAAAGCATTCAAAGGGACCATCTGTAGCCTTGGGCAACTCTTGAAGAAGGGGTGGGGAAAAGGAAACACAATGCAAGTTAGCCATTGCACAGCAACACTATTCCATTCCCAACTTAATTTGGACCTGCCTCCATGTGTCACTGCTGTATTGCCATCCCACAAAGGCCAGAATGCGATTTTGAAATACTTTAACTAATCATTGGGGTATGTTCCCCTGGCTCTGTGAATCTACGGCAACCCCCACCAAACCGCTGCAAATGCAACACTGACACAACAAAGAGCAATCTATTACAATTCATCACAGCAGCAATGCATTCATACATGCATGGATCAGGGTCTATTTCTGGAAAACATATTCATAGTTTTCCATAAATGTTGCACTAGCATACTGAAGCTGCTTGGCCCAAGGAAGAAATTTTGAGAGGAAAAGGGCTTTTCTTTTTTACAACTAAAAAGAACTGAAATTTTCCTCCCACAATTTTTTTTGCCAGCAGAGATATTGCCATAATAGTTGAAGACAAATCACAATCTTATTATTAATAGGGCATGCTACACAGGAGTTAAAAACAGACTACTATCCATTCCACGTTCAAATAGCTGGTTCAGCAGAGAATGTTTTGTGCCCATTCCTCTGTCTAACACCAAGACTAAAAAACTGATCTCAGGATTTCTGATGCCATTCCTTTAATGCTTAAAAACAGCAGAGGGCCCCACGGCAAAAGGGTTGCTAGATCAGTTCTTCTAAGGGATGCCTCTGAATGAGCTGCAGTTTGTTTTCAGCAAGGATTTTAATCCTAAATGGAAACAAGATCTCAACAAAAACCTGGATTTGAAAAATCATTATGGGTTTAGGGCTTTCCAAGTATAATTCACCAATCCCAAAGGTGTTTGTAAAAAATTATTTCTGGCCTACAAGGATGTAATTTAGTTAGACCTCAATTTGAGCGTATTAGAATGAGCTAATGCTATCAGCTGCAACAACCTGATCCTTGGCCTAAAGCAGCAAATGTTGGGAATGCACTAATGATCAAAGCCACCTGGACTTCTAGGCAAAGGAGTCCCTCCAGTTCAGAGGCAAGATTACAAGTTTTGCTTTATATTTTTAAAGAGAGCATTTTCAGAAATTCTATGAGAAAGACCCGCCTGCTGTATTTAATTAATGTTATATGAAACACAACGGCCAATTCAACTAACAGGTATTCTTTTCTGACTGCAAAACACTACATAAGTATCCTTTCGGTAGGAGGAAACTGAACTTTCTGTGTTGCGTTACCACTAGACTAGATGAATGTCTTTATTCCCTCAACTAGAGAATTATCCATGATTTGTTATTCAATGAAATACTTAAAACATTTGCTCTAAACTTGCTGTTAGGGTTGCCAGATTATGTTCTGGCAGTCTCTTGCACAGTACCTTTAAAAATACTGCATGCTAAGCAGAAATTCATCAAGAGAAACCTTTCCTGGCACTGAGGTGTGGTGCTGGTGAAATCATCACCAGCTGTTTTTTCTGCTTGCCAGGCAAACTGTTAATTAAAGTAACAGGAGCTGCGTTAGAGAAAATGGTGGTAACCCTATTTACTATTCCTATTCTTGAGCCTAATATGCTTTCTAAATTCCTGCCCCAGGGACAGGTTAACTCCCCAGAATTATTCCTCAGACATCATTGTACTTTAGTGTTACATTTTCTATTAACAATGCTCCAAAATACATTTTTATTATCGCCAATTCAACTCCTGTGATACTTGATTAATTTTTCTTAATTTTTTTAGAAGTGGTCATTAGGTAGGAGAGAAAAACAATTGTGTGTCTCCAAAAAAGATGGAAATGTTTTACTAGGTGCCATCTTTTTATAAACCCCATCTCAAAGAACTGAAAACTGAAACTTTCCTCCCACAATTTTTTTTCCAGCAGAGATATTGCCATAATAGTTGAAGACAAATCACAATTTTATAATTAATAGGGCATGCTACACAACACAGGAGTTAAAAACAGACTACTATCCATTCCAAGTTCAAATAGCTGGTTCAGCAGAGAATGTTTTGTGTCCATTCCTCTGTCTAACACCTGTATTATCCAAAGAGAGGAAATACTTTCTATTGTAGTTTTTTGTCATTCAAACCCCCAGAATCTGAGATACTAATTTAGGGGTACAGTTCTTTAAATAATGGCATAGACCCTGTTCTAGGACCCAAGTACTCCAAAGACAGGCTTACCAGATCGCCGACCGGGACACTCCGTTTTGCCCTTAAGGGCGGCGGGGGGGGGGGGGCGCGATAGGAGCCAGAGCGCGCTCTGGCTCCTATCGCCCCGCCCACCCCGCCGCCCTTAAGGGCAAAACGGAGTGTCCCGGTCGGCGATCTGGTAAGCCTGTCCAAAGGACTTGAAAGAGCAGAGAGTGTGTGTCCATTAATGATGATTTGCTGTAGCAACCCTTAGGCTATTTCCTGGGAATAATCCCCACTGAATACAATGAGACTTACTTCTGAGTAGACATGCCTAAAGGTAAAGGTGACCCCTGACAATTAAGTCCAGTCGTGTCCGACTCTAGGGTGTGGTGCTCATCCCCATTTCAAAGCCGAAGAGTCAGCGTTGTCCGAAGACGCCTCCGTGGTCATGTGGCCGGCATGACTCTCCTTGCTGCAGCGCGTAGCATGCAGCTGGAACACAGAGCGCTGTTTACCTTCCCGCAAGCGGTACCTATTTATCTACTCGCATTAACATGCTTTGGAACTGCTAGGTTGGCAGGAGCTGGCCAAGCAACAAAAGCTCACCCCGTCGCAGATTCGAACTGCCGACCTTTCGATCGACAGCTCATGGTTCAGCGGTTTAACCCACTGCGCCACCCGCCTAGGTGCGGTTTAACTGCGCCACATGCCTAGGATTGCACTATTGTTCCAACAATGAAAAACTCAAAATCCAACTGTGTACTTAGGCTTACCATAGTCCTGGAATCGAGCGTGGCTTCAGCCTAGAAAAGACACGAGATGCTCCCAAGAGCACACCATGGCTGGCCAATGCGGTCATCTCGTTTACCAGAAGCTGCGAAAGCCACGGCTTGCATTGGCCTGCTGCGGTGCACTCTTGGGAGCAGCTCGTGTCTTTTCTAGGCCGAAGCCATGCTCAATTCCGGGACTATGGTAAGCCTAATTATACTGTCCAGACAAACCTGGCTTCTTCTTGCAAGCCTATATTAAAACTAGAGGCTTGAGTCTACACAGACATGTAACATAATAATTACACAAGCATAAGTCTGAATGATGATCATTTAAGGCTTCTGACCTGTAAACATATTGATAGGTGTATGTAGCTAGTACGAATGATCACCAGTTCTGCAAAGACTTTAGGATAGCATATGAAATGTGTCACTGCAGGACAAAATGTGTTAACTGATGATTCTACAAGTATTCTTACAGCAGAAACCTATGCATGTCCACCCAGAAGTAAGTCTCACTGAGTGAAATGGGACTTACTCTCAGGTAATTGCTATAGGATCTCAACCTTACTCGTCTAGTCTATTTGGATGACCCATTTCTTCCCAGCCCACAGGTGTACACATTTAACTCCTGTTGTGTATATACACCCTTAGGTAAAAATGCCTTAACAGAAATTTATATTGCAATTTTATGCCCACTTGAAGGTAAGCTCTCCTGAACTCAATGGGTTTGAATTCTGGCATGCACTGGATTGGGATGCACATGGGAGTAATGATAGTTATCCACATTAGGGTTACAAGACCATGAACAAACATTGTTTCTGAAATTGGCAAGTCTAAATAGAATACTGTACACAAGATATATTGAACAAGATGGAATCTCTGTATCTTTCTATTGTCTATATTACCATAATTCTCTAACTTGGTTTCTCAATAATAATACCCTGAGAGAAAGATACACGCATTACCTATGTGATTAGCTGTACTTCAGTTTATTTCTGTTTGTCTTTTAAAATTGACTGATATGTGGGTGGGGCTAGGTATAAATACCTGGGTTGGAACAGCTGGACAGCTGTTGCCACTATGAAGTTATATTTTGCTGGATTTGACTAGCTCCCACATAGTGAAAAAGCAGGGGTACAGGTTATGATTTGCTTTGTCTTAGACCTTTGCTTGATATATACAGGTAAATTGGTATACATTTGGTAGTGGGCTGGTGTTTTTCAATATTTTTTTATTTATTATGCTGCCTCATAAGAAGCCAATCCATTGGCATTGTAACATACCGGTAGTTTTGTCCAATAGTAAATTTTAAATTGTCCAATAGGTCTAAACAGAAGCCTACCCGTAGTAGTATTGTGTTTGGGCAGTGCAAAGCAACTTCCTTGCTAACAACTGAATGTTGGAGCTGTTTAATACTCAAGTGCAGTTATGTTTCTCTGATGATGGTCTAATAATGTATGAGAAATGATGTATGAAGAGCTGCAGTAATTATCCTAAGGTCATAGAGGCCACTGCTGGGAATGATAGTTTTGAATGAAAGAAAAGTGTTTGATTATGGAATGGTATTGGAGGGTTACCCGTTTGTTAGACCACAATCCTATACACACGCTTATCTGGATGCAAGTCTCCTTGAGCTCAATGGGGCTTGATTTCTAAGTAAACAAGGATTGTGCTGTAATACACTTTGGAATGTGATCTTTTTTTTATGATGAGAGTCATTTTTTTTTTTGAAGGTTGACGTAGTACTGTATTAATTTGTTCTTCTAACGTTGTTTCCTTCTCGCCAAACTATATGCAGGCCCCAGCTTTGTCTTAATATATTGTATTAAGTTTGCTCCCTATGCAGTTATTGCTATAGCCGTATTTAACCTATATTCCCCATGTGTGTTAGTACCTTAATTAAGAGTTGCTCTGAATTAAATTCTATTAGTTTCTTAGAACCTCTTAATCCTCACTTAATTACCAGCTCAGTTGTTTTCCCCATAGTACTTTGTTTCTCTGCTGTACCCACTGAGCAATTGGCTCAGGGTAGGCTTTGAATCCATAACCAAATGACTGCTGGCATTAATTAGCTGACACAAACTCATTTTTGTTAAAAGTTGCAGTTGCTTTTAATTTGGGATTTTTAACAGGCCTCATACCCACTAATGCAAGTTAAAACCACTATCATAACGGTCAAATTATGGTTGGGAAGCCCTTAATGAAATCCATAAGCTGCAGCTTGCAACTCTCCCAACTTTAACCAAATCATACCCCCTTGCAGACTTCTAATAATCTTAGCTAAGAGAGGTGGGGGTCCCTGAAATTTAAGTACTGCACTGGTGTTTGCTGTAGTAAACATGATACATAATGGGGAGATGCGTATCCCCAATGTGTGAACATGCATTGTAGAGCTCATGACTAGTCATATACCAGGGACTTGAAGCCATTGGATGCATTTATTCTTCACTCTTATCAACATTTGTCTCGGCAAAAAACAGATATACCTATGATGCTCTGGAAAGTGTGATGTGTCTCACAGGTAGATGGCATTATAGACTTTGCTATGGCTTTTTGTGAATATGCTGTTGGGTGGAAAGCCAACAGCCTAATCTGGCACACATAGGGTACTGCATTCATAAGTTGAATAGTTAACTTCTTGACTATTCTATACTACGTGTAAATGGGTACTTCAAATACTTAGCATGATTTCAAGCGTTGTATAATTTTGGAGTGGTTACAAACTCTCAAAGTCTTTATGGCCTTAGAAGAAGCTATTGTAATGGAAATGAATTTGGAGTGATATTTGTCGTTGAATTCTTTCTGAATGTAATGCATTTATTGTATTGGTTGGTGCTGCTTTATATAAACTGGGCTTTAATTTGTTTCTTGGATATGTTATACTGGTTTATTCAAATACCTTTATTATATGTTGGTACCTATTTTGGGCCTCTTCAGGAAGGAAAAGTGAGAGAGAGAGAAAAGTAGGAGAGAATATATAAATTCTCAGTCTAGAATTGCTTTGTGCTTATGTATCTGGCAGGAAAGTTCTATAGGAGTGAGCTAATTAAGGAGCCTTACAGCTATCTCATGGTAACAGCCATGCTAGTCATGGGAAACTATATTGTCCCCAGAATATCTTGCACAAACAAACTCTTCCTGCCTTCCTCTCCTTATGTTTGTGTTGCTACTTGCTAGCCAGCATTGCAGAGGCTGGTCCACTCTTGAGCTTGGCCCTGGTCCACTGATGTAACCCCATTTCTGATCATGTACCCTCCTTTCAGTTCTCTGGCTAAAAGCTGTTACCTTTTGAGAGGTTTATGCCAATACAGATGGCCACTGTACTGGATAACTACACAAACTCTCCAACGCTATTCTGAATGAATGGGAGTTGAAAGCTATTGGTAACGGCTTTAGACTGGTCATATATTGATACAGAATTGGTGTGAATCAAAAGTAGGTGTGAATCAAAAGTAAGTGAGAAGAGTGTTGTTGTGAAGCTGGAAGAAGGTGCCTGTGAAGGATGTTTGGTCTGACTCTGGACAAAGGGGGAGGGTATGGGGAGAATTCAGTGTGCTTCTCGTCAGATTTAGGCCACAACACAATGGTAGCCTTGGAGTCTTACCAAGAAGGCTGGCTGGATCAACTTGTTCAAAGAAGGCCATTGGGGAAAAATGTTACAACAATTGTCCTCAAATGGGAATATGCAGACCTTCTGGTAAAATTTTCAAGGTTGCAGTTCTATGCACAATGATTTTAGTTCTATGCACAACCATCAAAAGTCTAAAAGACCACACCTTTTGTGATGAACCTGAGTGTCTCGGGGATGAGTAGATTCATGGCAGCTTTCACTAGAGAGTTTGATAAGCCAGCCTGGAATGAAAGATTCTATGGCAGTTGGGAAGGCAGTTGGCAAACCTAGAAGCATAGTGAGAAATTGGCTATTCTGAACAAATAAGGGTCTGTACATAAGCTGCTTGTGTTACACATTGAAAAATAACTTGGCCATATCAATACCATAACTTACACGCCATACAAGAAGCTTCCTTCCAGTGGTTAAACCTTCCTCTAGTTGCTGTTGACAACTCCCTCATGCTGATGTGTTTGGATATCCCATACATGTCCTGCTGAGTTAACAACATAAATTAATTGCCCAGTAGCATAATTTCCATCCTATTTTTGACTTGCAGTCAGCGTTGTAAATGTGGAGGGTTTTCCTGCTCTTTCAGTGCGTGTTTCTGATTTCATAAGGCTAGAAAGAAAATACCTTTTAGACTTGAATGTGGTGTGAAAAAGGAACTGCTACTCATGATATGTACTTTCATCCCAATGTTGCCTCTGGTAAACGGGTTTTTAAAAGTTTACTTTTAAAACTTCATTTGGCCAGAGGTGGGTCAAAAGAAATATGTGCATACCATGATAACTGCTTACTCTTTCCAACTGCTTTCAACTCTGTTAAGCAATGTCTGTCGAGAGTACAGACTGAGCAACGAACCGACATATCTCTTACCAATTTTTTTCCTTACAGATTCTCTGTCGAAGACACTGACATAAAAGGCAACACTAGAGAAAAGATGACCGCCCCAAATCCACAGCAGATGACAATTGTCAATCCTCCCCCTCCACAATACGTCAATACACAAGGAACTGGTCGTTTAACCAATCAGCTTCAATACTTGCAGAGAGTGGTTATGAAAGCAATGTGGAGGCATAACTTTTCCTGGCCATTTCATCAGCCTGTAGATGCTGAAGGTCTAAAACTTCCAGTAAGAGACTATTGCAGCTTTCTTGTACAGAAATTGTAACAATAGGGGGTCATTTTTGCAGTTTTAAGAAATTAATGGGATACAAGCATCTCGGCAACTAACAAATTTCTAACATAGTCCTCTTTTATAGCTGTAATCGCATAAGCCAAAGCAAACCCATATTAGACACGCCAGTGTACGTTGTTGGGTGAATATGTCTTCAGCACTTTTCCCATGCCCCTTCTGATCATGAGTGTGTTCTTTATTCTTAAGACTAGGATCTCTAAAGATTACTCTACCAAAGTTAAGCTATTCTCTCCATCAAAGTTGACTCAAGGCCCCAAGGGCTCTCTTGATGCGGTCATATCTCCAGAAAACAGCCCTTCTCTCTAAAACAGACATTGAGAGGGTTCAGACATAATACTAAACTATGATTAAACCATAATTTAGCATTACTAGCACAAGCCTTGCACAAGCCCCTTCACAAGCAAGAAAGAAATGTGCTGCTTCCATTCCTGGTTGAAAACAAAGCAGATTTTGTAGATGTGCATGAACCAGGTAAATTATATCATGGAATTATTAAATTAAATTATATCATCTAACCACAGTTTGTGAATAAGCCAGGATATCAAACTAGGATCCAGATCATGGCTTTTTTTGCAAACATGCAGATCAGAAGGAAAGGTAATCTTTACTGTTTTTTCATTCCCTGTTATAGTAACTCATCATAACCTAAATCTTGAACTACAAGAAAAGCGTGCCCTTGACTTTCAGCTGCACCAATTAAAATCGCCCCCCACCAATTAATTCAGTAAAGCTTTAGCTGGTTGATCTGCCAACTAACCTACTGAAGGACTGCTGCTTTGTATTGGCATTCAAAGCATTTCTCTTCCATCTGGTTCTTACCTGAGTTATAATACATGTCCTTGGTCTGGTGGATTTTTCTTCCAAAAAATAGAGAAATAAATCTAGGGCTTTGGGTATATTCAGTGAAGGCTAAACCCCTCAGACAGGCTTCCATTTTTCTTGACAAACTCAAATGGTCAGTTTGGTCCAAAAAGGCTTTGGAAGTGACTGTCGCCTTGCATTTCTGGTGATGTATCTTAAGAGAAGCTGTCACTTGAGGTTAATATTGGAGGTCATTCATTCAGTGCAGTTACAAAAATGGGAGCTAGCCTTGGGCCAGTTCTGCCTGTTCACATTTCTAAGGCAGCCACAATTTCTTACAGATATATGAAATAACAGTGAAGCATCAACCTTGGCTTTTAACTTTTTTGCGTCTCTGGTTTTGTTAGAGGCCCTGAAAGGAAGCTGCTCCTTCCCCATAGCCTGCCCATATTCAGGGTGTCTACAAATAATTGGAGCAGTTTCACGATTTTATTGTAGATACAGGTGGGCCCCCATATCCACGGTTTCAGTTATCCACGGATCGCAGGGACCCCCCCCCCCCAGGCTTTTACTTTTTTAACAGTAAGCTTCATTTCTTCCTTAAACAAACAGGAGAAGCAGCCTCTGGCTGCTTATTGCAGGCAAGTAGAACGAGACTAAGTCCTAGAGAGGCTCTGCAAGGTACCTTGCAGAGCCTCTCTAGGACTTGGTCTAGTTCTACTTGCCTGCAGTGGAGGCTGCTTCTCTGTTTGTTTTAAGGAAGAAACAAAGCTTGCTGAAAGAAAAATAAGAGCGGGGGGGGGGCAAGCATGCCTGCCTGCAGGGGAGGCAGGGCGGGGGCCCCTCAGGAAACCATGGAGGGGGTGTTTGCTCCTATCCACAGTTTCAAGTATCCACGGAGGGGCCTGGAACATATCCCCAGCGGATATGGGGGGAGTACTGTATATTATTTGACATGATCACAAAGCTTTACAATAATATACAACAATGCACAATGTTTTGGGGGTGATTGATATGCGCCCCTTGAGTGATTCTGCAAACATCAACTTTGTAATCAAGTTCTTCCCACACGCGAGTTAGCATGTCTCTATCAATGCAAGCAAAGGCATTGATGATGTGAGCCCACAGTTCTGGTAGATCGGCTGGTAAAAGTGACACAAACACTAAGTCTTTCACATAACCCCACATGAAAAAATCATGGGGGGTTAAGTCAAAGTGTCGTTGCACTGTTGTCACAGATTGAATAGCATGAAATTGGAGGACAGCAAATGCTTTCTCACTGTTTGAAGCCATCTTGCTAACGAAAAAAACTATTGCCCTCTCGCAGCCGCTAGCGGTGCCCAAAGCCAACTTTGAGCAATGCGTGTCTTGTAACATCCAACTTGCACGGCATATCGCTAATATTACAGTCATTAAAAAAATCACAAAACCGCTCCAATCATTTGTAGACACCCTGTATAATTGGGACTGTTTTAAACCAGGCTTTCATACATGCCAGAAAACACCTCCAACATGGGTACCAGCTCCAACTGACTATCCTTATAAACAATCCTAAAGTGGGTTGATCTGAAGGTTATTGACCCACAATTGCAGCACTCTTATGTTCACGGTGCCTGCCACAAACACATCATGAAACAGGATTTGCAAAAGCTAACCACTGTTTGCGAAATGCCACTCGAATGCAATGATGACAAATGCTATTGGAAGAATGCCTTTTGCCTGAAGGGTGGGAAATCTACTGTCCTGGAGAGGCCCACTTCTTCTCTTCTTGAGAGCTGGTATAATGTGGCACTAGGAGGTTTCCTGGTTCAAATCTGTTACTGCATTATTTTTGACTTTTCATTTTTTTTCCTCAGCCTTCACTCTCTTCCCGCTCCCCTTCTGCCTGATTATAAGGTCTATTAACTGAAGTGAGGTTTGTGAAATGCTTTAAGTTTTGCTACATTCCTGCTAATTTTTCCTCCTGCAACCTCTACCGCTATAAAATAAGTAGACTTAGCCAGGCCTCAACTATTTTATTCTTTGCGTTGGATCTCATTCAATGCAATACCTTAAATAGGGTAACATTTCTTTTCCTAAATACAAGGTAGATTGTCCTAGCAAATTGTGTTCTTCAAATCCACAGTAAATTCATGATTTGTTTTCTTTTTTCCTTCATGCACAAAAAATAATCACCCCAAATAGGATTATTACAATATTATTAAGAGACCAATGGACTTGACCACAATTCAGAAGCGTCTGGAACACAACTATTACACATGTGCTGCGGAATGTATTGAGAACTTTAAAACGATGTTTGCAAATTGTTATCTGTATAACAAGGTATGTGTAGTGTACAGTCAAAATCTGAAATAGTTCAACTTGCAATAGTTCAACTTATGGCGCAATCCTATGTAAGATGCAGCGGCTGGCCTAAAGGGTCAGCTGCCGCATTGTATCCCATTTCCAGGCTGCCCCAAGGCAGCCCAATAATACCTCGGGGGAAGGGGACATTCATCCCATTCCCTGGGTGGAAGCCGGCCACGGCCCTATGGGCCTCTTCGGATATACGCTAGCTATGAAGCTGACGTACATCCGAGGCAGGGGAGTAAGGCTGGCTAGGCCTGGGAAGGGGCCTAGAATATCGGCGGAGCAAGCTGCCGATATCCCCACCCTCTACCAGCCCAGGCTGGCCAATAGCCACCCCCACCTTGGGCTGCCCCATTCCGCCCTCCCCCACCTCTGCAACCGACCGGTGCAGGACATACCTCCACTGGTGGGTGCCGGGTCCGGAGGGTGGTGGAGTGAGGGCTGCCAGCCTCCGTGCCGCGGCCCTTACTCTAGAGTCGTCGCAAAGTGCTTTATGGCAGATTCCTGATGACTTAGAGTGGTGGAGCGTGCGCTCTGCTGCTCTAAGCTTAGAGAGGATCGCGCTGTTAATCTAAGTTGGTCTGTATTAGGCTACTTGAATTTATTTAATACAATACTAGCAAAGTCTTGATGAAACGGAGAGAATGGGATCAGTTCAGCTGTCTTTGTTTTTTTTCCTACTCTAATACTTTAAACTCATAAAAGATAAATACAGTACAAATATCTGGACAGGTCTCACGACACGCTTTCTGGCTATTGTCCCTCATGGCCTCTGGTGGGGGTGCTAGTTGGTAATGGTAAACCTGTACCATCTACATACCTTGTTGCTTTTGCCTGGTGATTCTTTTTAGCAGAAGTTAAATATAATTCCTTTGCTATCCTGTCTCAAGACATCCCACCACACCGCGCAGCGGGTTAAACCGCTGAACCATAAGCTGTCGATCGAAAGGTCGGCAGTTCGATTCCTGCGACGGGGTGAGCGCTCGTTGCTTGGCCAGCTCCTGCCAACCTAGCAGTTCCAAAGCATGTCAATGCGAGTAGATAAATAGGTACTGCTTGCGGGAAGGTAAACAGCGCTCCGTGTTCCAGCTGCATGCTACGTGCTGCGGCAAGGAGAGTCATGCCGGCCACATGACCACAGAGGCGTCTTTGGACAACGCTGGCTCTTCGGCTTTGAAATGGGGATGAGCACCATACCCTAGAGTCGGACACGACTGGACTTAACTGTCAGGGGTCACCTTTTAAATATGATTCCTTTGCTATCCTGTCTCAAGACATCCCACCACACCCAACACCTTTTCAGCAATCTGTATGAAATTTATCCCTGCACACACAGATGCATAAATTCAATCTCATTATTGTCTATTGGAGGGGAAATGAAGATACTGACCACATCATTGGGGGGGGGGGGAAAGGTGCATATATGTACAAGAAATGAATGTAATGCACTAGGCAGTGACTATCAAAAGGACTGAAATATATTTAAGTACCTAAAAGCAAACTAGATGCTTCACTCAGAGTCATGTCAGGGGTTGGCATCACTGGGCAGCTGCCCAGGGCTTTCAGAAGGGCCTGCTGCCATCTTGGTGCCTTTAGCCTTGATGTGATGGTTGTCAAGCAACTCCCTCTTGGAGCCCACGCGGGCAGGAGGGGGCCAATCAAGGGCAGTGCATTGAGGACTACCTAAAACCTGGAGCAAACCCAGTTGGCAATAATTGCAGTCCCTCCCTATAGGCTTTCAATTAGATTTGTGACACAAATCTGTTTGGATGCATTATAAACATGTTGCTCTTATACGATGGTTAACTACAGTGCTTGTCTTGCAGCCTGGTGATGACATTGTTTTCATGGCACAGGAATTAGAAAACGTCTTTATGCAAAAAGTAGCACAGATGCCCTCAGAAGAGAAAATAGTGGTGCTCAATAAAGGAAAAAAGAGAGGGAAAAAAACAGATGGTAAGAAAGACTTGACTGATATTCTTAAAAAGGAATGTAGCACTAACTGCATCATAAAATAATCCAGATTGGAAAGAAGACTTTCCACGTACAAATACCTAGCACATAGTATGGAGCAGTGGTTCTCAAAGTTCTCCCCGCCAATGAGTATTGCAGGGGTGGGGTCAGCGACGGCAGCGATTCTGGGGATTGCTGCCGCCAGGAACAAAAATAGAATTTACGCACTTACCATGGGTCCTGGAGCGCTCCGGAGGGTGCGGGGAGGCCTGCAGGCCTCCCTGAGCTTTAGATAGCCTGTGGCAATTACAACCACTTCCAGTTTTCATTTTGTGCTAGATATGGAATGTGTCTCGCACACTGACTTCACATGCTACTTCTTCCTTCATCCCCCTGCAATAAGCCAGAGAGCAAAAGTTGCTGAGAGCCTGAGTTGTAATCCTGCTCCAAGTAATGCAACCAAGTTCCCTGAGAGACTAAGCAAGGCCAAGTTTTAAAAATTAAAATGGCTATGGTCAATTTGCATATTGTGCTTCAGAAGCTGGTACAGAATCAGCGATCACAGAGTAAATGAATACGCCATAGAACAGTACAGGGGGCCCCCCGGTACTTGCTGGGGATTGGTTCCTCCCCCCCACCATGGAGGATACCTGGAACCTGTGGATAAGAGGGAATATCATCTTCTACAGCCCCTCGCACCCATTTTAACTAATTGTTGCGCAAACGCGCCAATGGCTTGAAACGGGCTCTGTAGAGCCGAGTCTCAAGCTTCGCAGCCCCCTTCAGCCCTCCCACACGCTCCCCTGGTGATTCTTTTACCTTAAAATGGTGTTTGTGTCTTGCTTTTAACAAAGGCTATAAGTAGCATGCTGCTGCTTTTACCAAGAGGTAAGCTCAGCAGAAGACCAGGAAACAGAAACTGAAACTGCTTCCTGAGCTATGAAGCAGCAGCAGCATGCTACTTGTAGCCTTTGTTGAAAGCAAGACACAAACACCATTTTAAGGTAAAAGTATGGCCAGGGGAGCGTGGGGGGAGGGGGTTCCTGCCATCTGTGGATAAGTGAATCCGTGGATACCGGATCCGTGGATAGCAAGGGGGCCCTGTACAGAGAAATATTCAGTAATGAGACAGAGGGCTGGGCTGATTGCAATATTCAATGCAATAACAAAGGACTGAAATGTCCTCAGGAGTATCGCTATTTTCATCTGTGCAACATGGAATGTATAGAGCCTTAGTCTTGCGGCGATGACATGGGCAGACTATGTATGGTTGTCACGATTCATTAGTACCAGAGGGATGGCCATGTTCATCTGTAGCAACAACCACAGCAAAGAATCCTGTGACACCTTCAAGACGGACAAATTTATTTCAGTGTAAGCATTTGTGGACTACAGTCCACTCATCAGAGGCATGAAGTGAAATCCTGCCTGCTGAGGATTTTATTTTATGCATCGGATGAAGTGGACTCTAGTCCACAAAAGCTTAAGTAGAAATAAATGATAAGGACTCTTTGCTTATGATTCATAAGTTACATGTAATGGTGGTCAGCTGAATATAAGATGCAATAAAGGCTTTTAACTTATGACAGTGGACATATTGGCAAAGAGACTTAAAAGGCAAAGGACTAGCAACACAACTTTGGGGGCAGCATTTGGAGCCCTTCACTAATACAATTTGATTTCCTTTCCATAGGTGCTGAGCAGCCTGACGCGGGAACCCCACAAGTTAAGCAAAGCCAACAGCCAAAACCACCTAAGAAAGTTAAGCAGTTCCACATGATGATGCCGATGCCGCAACAAAATGCTCCAGAACCTTCACCAGCAACTCCCTCCACAAATGTAACGCCAGCTGCTGAAACGGTAACAAAAGTAAGTCTGGTGAATAGATAGGGATTGTAGACTTAGGACTCTAATCCATATGCCTATATAAAACATGTGTTCCACAATGAAGGGAAAAATCAGAAGGTGTTTGGAAGGAAGAAGTTTATCAATATGTTGTTGCTATAATGTACTTTGCAGAACAAATAGATGTTTGTCATTTGCAACACTATGCTGAAGATGAAAACAGGCTTTCTAAACAGTATGGGTTTTTCTTAATTCTGGAATAGTTTCCATGGAAACAAAGAATCTTATGACAGTACTCTTGTGATTACTGCTATGTAATACATTATCTGATGCAAAGTCTGTACAAATTCTGAATGATATTTCAATGTTCGGTAGAGGCATTTGGGTCTTTTCTAGCCCTACGATTATGGTTTTGCAGTGTTACACGCTCCCTACGTCCCCAAGCAGTGGGAGGTTCCGGGGCATTGTTACCTAAGTTTGGCTTCCTTTTGGAGGAGAGACCACTGGAGACTTCTGATGTGATGTTTGGATTATTTACAAATAAGACCTGTCCTGATGCATGAGTATGAGCATCCCTACAAGACAGTGGGTCCATTGCTGCACATCAGAGCCCCAACGAGAGATCCTGCATCCCAAGGCGCTTCTAGTTTGCAGAAAACACTGGATGGCAGGGATATGACAATGCCATCTGGATGCTTTGTAAAAAGTAAGAGAACAAAGGATGGCAATTCCAGAGAAGAGGAATACCTGTATTGTCCCACTTCATATTTTGCAGACTACAGGTCTACCTGAATGGGCTTGGAATAAGACTCGCCATCGTACCTTGAGAGCCAGTAGATGTAGTGGTTAGCATGCTGGATTTGGTCCAGGAAGAACCAGGTTCAAATTCCCATTTAGTTGCTGATGACCTTGGATCAATTACACACACACTCTCTCTCTCTTCTCTCTGTGTCCCAAAAACTGCAAAAAAAAAAAACTTTCTTGCACTCGCGCCTTACATCAGCTCCTACCGTCAACTTAAGGGGTGGATGGGTCACCTCTTTCAAGCCCTGGGGGCTTTTCACGTTCCCAATTTCTTCCGATAAGAAACATCTGCTGATAAGAAATATTGATTAGACTTCCTGGATTATAAACTAGGAATCTCTCTTTAAAAAAAAAAAAAAGGCCCACCATTGCTACTGCACCATTTAAGCATGGAGTAATCTGAACAAAATCCTAAATTGTGAATTAGATTTTTGGCAACAAAATGACTGGATTTTCCTCTGTTGTAAAGAGACCTATATACTTCTATTGCATAACTGACCAAGATCATTTTTAAATTAACAGAGCCTATTTTACACAGTCCAGTACAGCAGCAGGTGTGTGGCGCCCATAGCGAGTAGGGGCTGGGTGGGTAACTATAGTGAGGGGTATAACTGCACTCCATTTTGTGTCTGTCTCTAAGTTGGTGCAGTTAGAACTAAAGAAAGTGGTGGAGATAGACTATAAAAGTAATTAATGGCACAATCCTATCCAAATTACGCCACCATTGTAACCAGCGGCACAGTGAGAATGGGAGGTCTCAGAACAGAAAGGGGATTCAAATCCCCTTTCAATTCCCCTTTTGGAGGAGATTTGAATCCCCTTACGGTGGCGTAAGTTGGATAGGATTGCGCCCTAAATGAGGGCATGTGGCTGCAGGGGGACTGGGCACCCTGGATGATGGTAGCTATTCTAAAAGTTAAATAAGCACTCCTTGCTGTATGGGGTGATTTGGTCTCTAAAACTTGGTTTTAAAAAGTGTAAAATACGAGAAATTTACAAAATTTGGAAAATAATGGGGTATATGGGGCAGGAGGTCTGGCTCAGTGGAAGAACTGCCACCTTGTTTGCCTGAAGATCTAAGGACAGCAGTTCGAGATGCCCAGAAGTATCTGAGAACTGTTGAGAGCTGTCAACACACCGCTGAGAGGCTACAGAAACCTCTGTGTATGAGAGAGAGAATTCTGCACCTGGCACTCTGAGTGGGAGGCAGTGTGTCGTCAGTCAAGCGTGGGAGGTGAATGCCAGAGAGGCCAGACCGTGAAGGAAACCACCTGGAATGAAAGCGTTGAATGAAAGCGTTCTATGCAAGATTAGAAGATAATGTAATATAAAAACCACTTTGGTTTAGAAATGCCTGCCTATGTAAACCGCCTTGAATTAAAATTGGAGGAGAAATCCGATGACCAAGAAAGGCGGTGTATAAATACTGGTGGTATTAATACCACCACCACCAGTCAGTGGATGCTCATGATATCCATGTAACCATATTTCACCCAATGCTGGCAATCACAATGACAGTGCTATGCAAAAGGGGAAAATTCCCAGCTACTCACTGCTGCTTTTGGCTGGGAAATGCTCTTTCCCCACAAAGGATGCACTGGGAAGGAGGGGTCATGCAATCTGGTCATGTTGTCACGACTAACAGCCCAATCCTGTGTAACTCTTGCACCGGTGTAACAGTAGATCCACCGGTGTAAGTGCACTTATGCCAGTGTAACTACCTCCCTCGGATGCCGTGCATGCACAGTTGGGATGCAGGATGGATGCCGGTGCAACTCTGATGGTGCACGGGGCATTCCGGGGGCGTCCGAATGGCCCCGGAATGCCCTCTGCGCCAGCAGAGTTGCGCCAACCGTCCTGCATCCGAACTGCGCCTGTGCAGCGTCCGAGAGGGGTTATGCTGGTGTCCATCCTGCATCCATCGGTGTATGGCAAGTTACACTGGCATAAGTGCACTTACACCGGTGGAACTACTGTTACATCGGTGCAAGAGTTACACAGGATTGCACCTTAAGTCTTTCTAAAACATTATTACCTATTTTTTTAGAGGGGAAAAATGCTGGCTTCAAACTCTTGGACAGAATCTCTACCTGTGGGATCTGAAAGGAATTATTTGAATAAAAGCCCAGCCACATATTGGCCGTCCGGTCATTTATAACTCTCTTATTTCAGTGTCTCTCAAAACATAACTTACAGGTTGCAATTGTCGTCTTTTGAGTTAAACTATGTTTTTTTGTTATTGAAAAGGGTGTGAAAAGAAAGGCTGATACCACTACTGCAATCATCTCAGCAAGCAGTGAATCTTCTCCAGCACCCAATGAACCCAAAATTGCAAAGATCTCCCCTAGAGAAGAATGTGACAGGCTTCAATCCAAGAAAGACTTGCCAGACTCCCAGCAAGCATCCGAGCCCACAAAAAATGTAAAGCTAACAGAACAACTAAAATACTGTAATGAGATTCTCGTAGAAATGTTCTCAAAACAACATGCAGCATATGCTTGGCCTTTTTATAACCCAGTAGAAGCTACCGCTTTGGAACTTGAAAACTACCATGATGTCATCAAATATCCTATGGATCTTGGAACAATTAAAGTAAGTGGAGTTTAGCAAGTGCAATTGGTTGAACTTGTGAATTATGATATGATGTCTAATGATGCTACTATGAAAATTCAAACAGTGGGATACATGCAGCATCTCTAATAGAGCGTTCATGACAGTAGAATGGAATAATATTTGCAACCAGAAATCTGTTACTGGCTGCCCCAAGATCAAATCTCTACCCTCTGGCCCTTCGGTTGCTAATCCAGAGGCACAAGGTTGTATGGAAGAAGTGGCGGCTGTGACCATGGTGTTTCCTCATGCAGTGCATGCTTAAATGATCACCCAGGAATTTTTCACCCAGGAATCTCCCCACCTCTTCAGTTAATGCATATTACTGTTGTTCATAAATCGGGCTTTTCACGCTTTACATGTCACCATGCCCCTGTAGCTAGTATAAGAGAAGACATACAGGGGGCCCCTGCTATCCATGGATCCGCTATCTGCGGATTCACTTATCCGCAGATAGCCCCACACACTCGTGCAGGGACCCCATAGAAAACATCGGAGGGGGCGTTTGCCCCTATCCGTGGTTTTCACATGTCCATGGGGGAGGGGGCTGGATCATATCCCCCAAGGATACGGGGGCCCTACTGTACTAATTTAAAATGGATGCTGGCCCAGACTGCCCAGAGACAAGGCTCTAATTCAATGTCATCTCAATATGGTTGGTGATAGTGAAGGAAACGGTAGTGGGACAAGTAATGCATAAACGGGTAGGGTGTGTGTGTGTGTGTGTGTTGTAGGCACTATCACACTATCTTATGCTATGGTAAAACCAATGTGGTCAGGAGAATGTTTTGTCAATTTTATAGATGATTCATTCGTTCAGCTTTTGTTTTTATTGTGCACATACACCTTTTTTGAGGGGGGGAGGGTAAAATGCTGGCAAAATAAGCACTGCTTGTCAGTTTCACTGGCGACCATCGATGTCTCTTCCTCCCTGCCACTTGGTCACCAATACAGAGCCAAGGGGGGTTGTGATTGACTTGATGCTCTAAGCACTGAGCATTTGATAAGACCACTACCCTAAAAGAGTTCAGGCCTCAGAAACGGAGCTTTTAAAAGCTAATTGTAGCAGAAGCATTTTGGATGAGAGAAGAGAGAGATAGCAAAACGGGAGGCCAGCGAAGAGCAGGTTGCAAAAACATAGGTGAGAGGTGACCCGAGTGGGCCAAAGTTTTGTTTTGTTTTTTTATATAGCTGATGTAGAGAGAGGTAAAAGTGGATTCTTGAAGACTTTGGACAGGAGATCCCTTATTGATAGCAGTGTTTTTGTTGAATACAAGAGGATCAGTCCAAGTCTGAACACAATGGGCTTACTTCTGAGTAAAACTCACCATTTTCAAACACCTCTACTTATTGGCTACAATGTTCTAAATAAGGTGTACTGTATAGGCCTATAAATTGTTTTGAAGACAATTGCTAAGCACTTCGTAGATGGGTATTCCTACTTTAGTCAACTGAACACGATATACTTAACAAACCAAATATTGCTACAAATGATCACACTACCTTAGGCTTAAAATACATTTGTTAAAGCATACTGTATTTATGGGTTCAAGGTGTGACAGACCTGGCCTATAATCCCTCAAATACTAGATGCATATAATTAAAGCATTGATTGGGTACATAGCTGATTACTGTCAGAGTGTCTGAATCATGTCAATATATTTTTGACAGAAGAAAATGGAAAATTATGAATATAAAGACACGCAAGAATTTGCCACAGATGTTAGGCTAATGTTTATGAACTGCTACAGATACAACTCTCCAGACCATGAGGTGGTTGCGATGGCAAGGAAACTTCAGGTGAGTGATTATGAGCAGTTAAAATAGCATTTCTGAAATCCCAGGTGAGAATGCGTTCTGATAAGTGTTTTTACACAACAGCCTATCTTACATTAAACCTTAGAACTGCTAAAGCACTCTAACAGCGCAGTCCTATCCAACTTACACCATCGGTATAACCAGCAGTGCTCTAACAGCGCAGTCCTATCCAACTTACACCATCGGTATAACCAGCAGTGCAGCGAGAACGGGAGGCCCCAGAACGGAAAGGGGATTCAAATCCCCTTCAAAGGGGATTTAAATCTCCACTCCCCTCCAAAGCCTTTTGAACAGGACACCAGGACACCCTGCCCTTCCCCACTGGTTACACTGGTGATGTAAGTTGGATAGGATTGCACTGTAAACCTTTGTCATGGAGGAGGTTTGAAAGCTAGCTAACTTTTCTTCTGTTAAGGACGTATTTGAGATGCAGTTTGCCAAAATTCCAGATGAACCAGCTGCACACAGGCCTCTTTTGCACCCCATCGCAAGGACTGCAGCAACTATTTCTAGTGACAGCAGCAGTGATGCCTCCACTGATGACTCGGAAGAAGAAAGAACAAGACGCCTTGCAGAACTACAGGATCAAGTAGGTGGCGGTATACATGCTACTGGCAGTAGGTGTGCTATGAATACAGTGGGTGGAGAGGGAGCATTGTGGCCAAGCTAATTTCTTATTGGTTGTGGCTAAAGGAGAATTAAAGATGCAAACAATAATCTTAATTATGCCAAAGTGTTACAGGAAACCTTAGTACCAAGTCTGCATTCCCACTTGGTAAGCAAAAATATTATACATGTTTGCTTTATGTATGTTAATGCTTCAGGTAAATGATGAGATTGGATCTCGGCACAGCTGGTGTCCTGTTCAAAAGGTTTTCACCAGCCCATATACATACAGTGTTAGTGGACCACATTCTGCTCTGGGCCCACCTCCCCAGTTTTATATAAGCTATTTTTTTTCCGGCTGTAGAAGCTGTTCTTGATTTTTGTTTATATTGTAAATTGTGTTAGTTTGATTAACAGCTTTGGGCATCCCATAATTGGGATAGAAAAGCAGGACACACTTTTTTTTAAAGAAAGAAAACTGTATGACCTAAGCAGCTGCTGTGTCAGGCTAGACCCATGTCGGGCTAGACATACAAAGCAGGCAGCCAGAAATCGAAGAAGTTTCAACAAAGGGACAAACTCTGGAAGTAGAGAAATATGCTTGGACACTGCACATGTTGCATGTATATATGCTAGGAAAGCATCCTTCTCTGCCTTCCCTATAATAAATATCTAAGAGCTGGCATCATGTGGTGGCTTGGAAACTGAGCTATAAAGCGGGACACTTCTCTGGCTTCAGCCTCATCTGTACCATGAAATCCATCAGATGGGCTTGGACAAGCCAGTTCCTCTCCCCACTGTGCACCCACTCGCCTCTCTCAACATGAGAATAATAATACCCACAAGAAGGTAGTTACAGTATATGAATTACAGTGCAATAATGCATAGGAAGCACTTTGAGGGCTTGGAAATCCTGCAAAGAATCTACTATATAAATCATATTTCCAAATGCCTCTTTCTAATTCATATGTTACACATCTTTAATGTAACCCATTTAATGTGTGTATGTTTAAAAAAAAAAGAGTATGAAGCAGCCCTCAGGGTGCATTCAAATTGGTGAAGTTTGTTTTTCAAAACGGTATGTTAATGAGAAGGTGGCACAGTTCACCTTACTTCCTGGGATATTATTTCCTAGCTTTTTTATTTTTCTGTAGATTCTTATAGATATGTTTTATAGCTGCTCTGTATTTTATATGCGGTATTTTATATGCTTGCTCTCTTAGTCATTTTTTATGGGGCGATGCTGGTGGTGGTTTTATGCTGGTTGGTTTTTTATATTAACTTTTTAAACTTGATATTTTTCATGCTATGTTTTTAAATATTATATTTTGTAAGCCATTTTGGGTGCCCATGTGGTTGAAAAGCAGAGTATAAGTTTAATGAATACATAAATATCACCTTGCCTTACGGCTTCTTAGCCTAGTGCTTCTTGTCTGAAGGCAAACCACATCGAAACCCTGTACCATAATAAAGCAATAAATAAATTGAATGCCACCCAGTATGGAACTAGTTAGTTTCCAGCCTTGCTAATGAATTCTTAGCCTTTCCTTTAATTTCTTCTCCCTTGCCTTGCCAAGTCCAGAGACAAAATAAAGATGTGTATGCATTTAAAATGAATTTCTCTCCCTTTCCACAACATGTGATCACGATGGCTTACAGGACTAAAAAGCAATATCAATACTACTACTTTTAAACAACAAAATCAATAAATGAAGCCAAATGCATGAGTTACCTGCTCAAAATCTGTTTCTCCCTCTCCCTTGCCATCACGTTGCTTAGCCAATGAAGAGTAAAGCCTTTGGTGTGACTGGCAAGTAACCAGACAGTGAAACATTATCTACAGCTTTGTATTGGATGATGGAGAGGAAGGGGCAGGACTTCTGTAATTCTCTTCCTTGTCACTTGTAGCATTTGCTGTGCTCTTATTGGTTATAATCAGAATGTGGTTAGTACTAGTAGGAGCTGTGTTTAGTCATGATGGCTGCATGTGAGTGAGGTGCCAAGGGGGTGTGAGTAGTTGGATTTACTATCAGAACAAGCTTGCAAATGAGCTACACAGAAAAGTTGTATTTTGATATTAAATTGGGGGACTGCCACGATGAAAGTAACTGTTTCACTGATGATAACAGAATAGGCCCAAATGGAACTGCCTCTTAACCTAAACACACTCAGATTCTGTGTGATGCCAAACTACTGGTATATATCCCTCTCAATAGCAGAATTCTTTGCACACTTACTTGACAGTAAGCATAATTGAACACAGTGGAATTTACTTATTTCTGAGTAAACATGCATTGGATTGTGGTACAAGTCACTTCTTTCCCTAAACTCCTATGGTTAAAGATGGTAGAAAACAAGATCAAAAGATCAAACTTTTTCAGATTGTAGACCTCTCTTATCATTCTGTTTCAGTAATAGATTTTCTAGAGACTGAAGTTGCAAGAAAACATTTTTGTTCTGAGTTGTTCTTATTTCAATAGCTTAAGGCTGTTCATCAGCAGTTGCAAGCCTTGGCTAAAACTGCTTTACCCAGACTGAAGAAGAGGAAGAAAGGCAGATCTAAGAAGGAGAAACGAAGAAAAAGCAAAGTCAAAAACAAGTCTGGGAGTCAAAAGAAGAGAAAGATAAAGCAAATGAAGAAGAAAATGGCTTTGAAAATGTAAGATTGCTCGTGGACGCGAAATTGTCCTCTAAGCTGTTTGGCACTGCAGTTAACTTTTGTTTTCTCTCGCTTGCAGTCGTTCAAAGAAAATCAAGCGGCAAGAGGAGCCAGCACACCAGTCGGAGGATGAGGATAATGCCAAACCGATGAATTATGACGAAAAGAGGCAGTTAAGTTTGGACATAAATAAACTCCCAGGAGAGAAACTTGGCAGAGTGGTGTGCATCATACAGTCAAGAGAACCTTCACTGAGACACTCAAATCCTGATGAAATAGAAATAGACTTTGAAACGCTAAAAGCATCGACTTTAAGGGAACTGGAGAAATATGTAATGGCTTGCTTGAGGAAAAAGCCCAAGAAACATTTTTATGGTGTGTAAAACGTGCACAAAAATATGAAAAGGTAAACCACATTTTTCTGACATTGCTTAGATATAGCTCCTAATTTCTCGCTCCCCCCCCCCCCATTGTGTGTAGGAAAGAAATCAAAGGAAGAACTTAATATTGAGAAACAACAAGAATTGGAGAGGAGGCTACTGGATGTCCATGGGCAACTCAACCCTAAGAAACAACATGTAAAACGTAGGTGAACGTTGTATGCTGAAATAAGAGTACAAGCTTCTTTTTTTTTAACCCTTTAAACTATACAGCATTCTCAGAGGGGTGGGTATGTATTCTGTCTGCTTGTAGCTTCCCAAATAGTACAGATGTTTTGCAAGGGAAATGGGAGAAGCTGCTGAACTTTCCTATTCAGCAGGCTTGCAAGGCCTTTCAGAACTAGGTCCTCAATGCTGGGAGCTGTTTGCTTCCCCACCCCCAAGATCTACATTGTGTTTGGATCTTTTTTTCTGTCCTGTAGCAGAAAATAATGCAGCACCAAAGATCACCGGAGGGCCAAGCCGGCTAAGTGAAAGCAGCAGCTCCAGTAGCAGCACGACTTCGGACTCTGATAGTACCAGCAATGATTCCAGCTCCTCAGATAGCAGTGATCCTGAATCAGGTCCAGTTTTTTAACAAGATTATTGATTGCAGTGGGCATATTCATTACGTAAGGCTGAACAGGGACTCGGTTAAGGATAGTCTCTCAAACTCTTACTAGAAGAATTATTTATTTAAAATATTTATACAGTGCCTTTCCCAGTAGGAGGCATGATGGCTCAAAACTTTAGCATATGATCAAGTTGTCTGAAATTTTATTGCCACTTCTACCCCTGGATAGTTGTTGGTGAAGGTTCAGTTTGGACAATATATTGCCTGCCATCTTGAACATGTAGGGATGGAGCATGGGCAAATGCACATCTTGGAACATCTTTTTCATGATTTGTGTCTGTGTGAATTTGTGTTAATGCGGGTTAAAAAGAAGGATGAAAACACTTCTTTAAAAATCGGTCTGGAGGAACCATAGCTCAGTGATAAGAGAATATGCTTTGCATGTATCAGAAGTTAGAACTTGATGTGTCTTTGGTAATACTTTGGACTAGAGAGACCAATGTGTTTTACTCTGAATAAAGCATCTAATGTTTATCAAATGGGCATTTGCAAACACTGACTTAGGCCTTTTTGTGAAGTATCCCCTCAATGCCTAGTGCTCCTTCATTAACAATGAAGTTCCATTTTACTTCCAAATAGTATAGATGCCATATGCAGAAGTTGGTAGTTGACCCATTTGTCTAGTTAGCTTAGTGACAATGCAAGGATAAAATTTTCAGGACTTAAGTAAGAGTTAAAATTCTCATGGCCAGCAATAATCAGAGAGGACTACCAATTAACAACATTAAAAGCCATGGTATACTAGTTAAATGTAAAGATGTTTATTGACAAAAACTTCAAATATAATGCACTGACGTTTCTTCCGAGTCTCAGACTTCACCGGGAAGCAATTTCTATTTGGAGACATAGTGGTCAGATTTTAAATAGAAAATCAGAAATCTCTTTTATGGACAAGATCTGGGTTCTTGCATTAAGGAACATAATAGAGCCCAATGTGTTGCCAATGAAAGTTCACTACAGGTTAATTGATAACTTCCTGGTTCGCTGAGTTTAAAGGCTCACTCCTCCTTTGTTATTTAAATGGACGGCTTACCGGCACGAGCCACCATCTGCCGGTAATCTGCCTTACCGCTCACATCCTGAAGAAATCCGATGAGACTCGGAAGAAACGTCGGTGCGTTATATTTGAAGTGTTTGTCAATAAACCTTTTTACATTTAACTAGTATACCATGGCTTTTAATCTCGTTAATTGGCAGTCCTCTCTGATTTCCAGAACTTATTGGAAACAACATAGCTGAGATGCTAGCTTGATACACACTCCTCCTGGCTATGGATTTTCTGTGTTTGAGGAGATGTTTCAAACGCTTCCCCTGCCCCCTTTATGCACATATGTCTGTTACAAGGAAGGGATGTATGAAGCCCTTGTGTTTCATATTACATAATGTGCATGATAAAGGAAGGTGGGTGAGGAGTTCAAACTGTGTTCATGGCACAGTTTCTCCACAACCTGGATTGAGTGTGTGAAATTGGGCTGCTTAGAGAGCCAAATGTGACATAGTTGATGTGGTGCTTAAGGTATGTCAATGTGTTTTGACTTGAGACACTCATAGGTTAGAAAGGGATTTGTCAGGAATGTCATAAATGGAAGAAGAAAAGGCACAAATAGTGAAAAGGGTATGTAATGCTGCCATGTATAGCCTCACCATAAATGTCGAATTTTCTCAATCTTTTACAGAAATGTGCTTAAAGCAAAGTGGAAACTGGCAAAAGAATTTGTTTTGCAAAGATAAACTTAAGGTACATATGCCTCATTGTTTCTTATAAACATTGAAAGCCCTTGTTCGTAACAGGTGTAGGTAGGTAGGTAGGTGTGTGTGTGTGTGTGTGTGAGAGAGAGAGAGAGAGAGGCCTCCTACATATGCACCTGTTTGCCTTTAAAGATATGTCTAATCTTCCACCATAGTTTCCTCCACCAAAGAATGCTACCTGGGCCACCAGATCCTTAATAGCGTCATTGTGATCTAAGTTGTACCCTCACTGAAATGCAGCTTTCAATGTTATGTATTAGAAACATTTTATTTATTTACACTATTTCTATCCCGCCTTTCTCCCTGATGGGACCCAAGGTGGCTTACAAGAACAAGAAAAAACCAAATACAGTTTTGAAACACAATGTCTCAAATACCAAAATGTTAATAGCTAGCCCCTCATGCCGGCCACATGACCACGGAGGCGTCTTCGGACACCGCTGGCTCTTCGGCTTTGAAATGGGGATGAGCACCACACCCTAGAGTCGGACACGACTGGACCATCACAGGTTACAAGCCATAAAACCTCCTGGTTTTAGAAGTGGGTTTTCTCTGTGCCAGGTGCAAGGGAGTGACAACAGGAAACAGGTTATCTTGTTGTCTTGTGCTCCCTGAGGTATCTGGTGGGGCCACTGTGTGATACAGGAAGCTGGACTAGATGGGCTTTTGGCCTGATCCAGCAGGGCTCTTCTTATGTTCTTATGACTTAATTGTCAGGAGTCACCTTTACCTTTTACCTATTGAATACTTCTCCAACAGATCCCATTGCCTCAACCAAGGATGTCCTGCAGTATTGTAACCCAAGCGCAGAATGTTTCACCTACAAGCATACAAACACAAAGATCTGCAGACATACAAAAATCTCACCAGATACTGCAACATTCTCCGACTCGGCGTGCTCCTCTTAAGCTACCAGAACAAAATATCCTTTCTCCTCCAGGTAAGGCTTCAGTCAATTGAGTGACTTACTAGATGCTCTCTCACCTGGCACCATCAAGGCCTTTGTAGAACTCCTCATCTAGACTGCAGCACAAACATGTACATTCAGGTGAAGGTGGAAATGTACAGTCCAGTGGAGATCACAGCTTTTGGGGAGCCCTGGGAAACGTCCTGCAGAGGCACCCAATGGTATGCCCCCCCCCATCTTCCAATGTGCAATCATGTGCCAGCTACTACCTCATGGTACTTGGGAACTGGACAGCCAAGAGATGCAAATCCTCCTTTGTGCACCTGTGAAGGGGAGAGCTCTCACCTGCCTACTATCCATTTCCCAGTAAGCTTTTCCAGATGGACATGCAATGTAAGGGTTGCCAGAAGGCAGTGGAAGCAGGCAGCCATAGTGGACTGTCCACTTTCCCTGGCAGTGTCGGCAGACAGGACAACTGGGAATTATAAAATGGCACTGCTGAGAGGAAGAAGACAGTCTGCTGCTGCTCACCCACAGTCACCTAATAGCATCCCTGTGGGCCATAGCTTATGAGGTAGTGGTGGACCCTTGCTGTCTCGGGGATAGGCTGGGTGCAGATGTAAGTGTGGGCCCTCAACATGTGCCCCACCTGTGGAGTAGCCCCTGGAACTGTCAATCACTCCTAACTTCCTTAAAAAATTCTGTGGGTAGAGCTATTGAGTCTAGTGTCTTTGGATGAGAGAGTACTCAAGACTTGTAGTATGTTTGTAATATTTTGTTATGAGTGACCTGAATTGTACAAAAAAGGACTATACATGTAAGCATATGAAATGCATTTTAAAGTAGGCAACTATCCCAAATGGGACTCCTGCAACAATTATTTCAAGGAATATGTATCTTCTTTTTTTTCTCTGACGGCTTGAACTCTTACATTTATTCAGCTGATGTTTGTTTGTATATTACCAGATCAGTTGGGCTCTATATAGAGGCAAAGGCATTATCTCATGGCTTTTTCCCATTCTTTCTGTAGGTATAGTAGCTGTTGTTTCCCCATTGCACTGCACACCGGTCCAACATACAGTGCAAAATACCTTACTGGCAGCCCACCCATCTGTTGTCCAGTCTCCTCGCATGCTTTCAGAGGTGATTATCACGTACAACTGAAAAACTGTTTTTTAAATAACATAACTCCAAGGTATTGGTTCTCTGCTAGTTCCGTACCTGACCTGGCTGACCTCCGATACCAGTCCTGGGCACAGCTGTGAGCAGGTGCATACTTGCTAGTCCTATCACTTCTTGTTTAGAACTAAGAGCTCCCATGCTGGAGTGATATAGTGTTGGGGAACACTTGGTCTTTAAAAGCACAAGGTGTGTTATTTGGGAAGTACAAAATGGTGTGGAGTAAGCTCAAAGGCTGAATACAGATGACAGTTTTCCACACATCTGCACCCAATGTGTGGCAACATTTGTTTTCGATGAGAAAATTATTATGTGATGAGGTGCTCACCTCGGGGTAGTCTATTTGGGCCCTTCTGACAAGTCTCGGACTATTTCGCTAAGACTCTGAACTTTCCTGTAGGTATCTGATTCCTCCTTGCCAAATACCCTGGTGGGCGATACCAGAGAAATTGGAAAAACATTAAGTCAGACGCAACCAACTGTACTCCAAGCTAAAACCTCCTTGGGAACTGCAGACACACAACCTGTTAATCAAGAGCAAAGTATGTATTCTGGTATTACAAATGTAACTGGGGCTGGGACATATACTTCAAAATGAATGTTTGTGAATATTCTGGTACAAATAAACTGGTACAAAAGGGTACTTTGTTTTGCTGGTTTATCTAAAAGTGTTTTGCACAATTTTTAGGATAAGCAAATTATATTGTGGGAGGTGGAACCGCTCATGTTTCACTGAACTACATTTAACGGATAAAGGGCCCAGTCCTATCCAACTTTCCAGAGCTGATGCAAATGTGTCAACAGGGTGTGCATTGCATCCTGCGGGGGGGGGGGTCATGGAGGCCTCCTCAAGGTAAGGCAATGTTTGTTCCCTTACCTCGGGGCTGCATTGTGGCTGCATCAGCGCTGGAAAGTTGGATGGGATTGGGACCAAAACTGCTGTAATCCAGATCCACTTAAATCAATGGGAGCTCTGCTACTCATTTTAGTTTAGTTAGATGTGAGTTGTGCCAATATAGGACAACTGTATTAAAATACAGTATGTCATAAAAGCTAGTGGCAATAGTAAAGATTTAATTTGTTTGCCTTTACCCAAAGTGCTCTCAATTTCCAAAGTGCTAAGAAATTTTGTGCTAGTGGAATTGGACGTAATAGTCCCTACCTCTTGAGGGCAGCAATAATATATATAGATTTCAATTAACTTTCTCTAAAATTGGACTAAGGGGGAGTGTGCTAATACCGCAAAATATAACCAGAGATGCATTATCAGAGAGCTCTCTGCAGCACCCATCTCCCTCAAATATTGCCATAGAACTGGAGTCCCCCATGAAAACTGTGGTGGAGGGGGAAGCCTAGTTGTGTGTGCTGTTTGTCTATACACACTGAAGCACTGGAGTGGCTTGAGAGCTGAAAGTCCTAATTAGGCTTATGTGGAATCTCCTTTTTCTCTTGAGTAATTTCACTAGTCTTAGCAAAACATTTTGCTTCAATTTCAATTCCTTCAATGTTTCACCCAGCAGGAAATGCCAAATTTGCCATGAAATTTGTCTTGCGTCAAATATTTATCAATGGCAACTGAAGGATGTGCAGTGCCCACCCTACCCCTCTCACCCTGAGAAGTGTTGCTGGTCCTCATTGAATCTCTTTTGGATTCCCCAGAAATGTGGTGGCAACTCTAATCCTAATAGTGATATGCAAAAAATATCCTGTCCTAGAATGTATATTTTTTTGATAGTGGGTGTAGGGCTAGCTGGATTGCAGCAACCCTTTTGTGGGGCAGATTAGTTCAGATTTACAATAAGATCGCTGCATTGCATAGTTCTAGTATCTTCTGTAACGTTAAAATGCCATTGCTCAAATGAGGGGGAATGGGTTTCAATATTTAAGAGATTTATATCCCGCCTTTCCCTCGGAATAAATGGAGTGTTCTCAGTTAACTCTGTTAATAATCTGATTGCCTCTGTAGTGGTGCAGAGATCACAATTTGACTGGTTTAATTTAGCAGTCTCTTCTACCACATGCCAGAGCAATTAATATCTTTGCTTGTAAAATTTAAAAAGACTGCTACTATCATACTTGGAACATGGTGTTTGTGAGTAATGCTTCCTGGCGGCATTCACCAATATCTCTTCTCGGATCATGTACCTAAGAGGAGGATTTATCAAAGTATGAGTTATTACTTGCAGCTATCTAAGAGCTTCCAATTAACCTAAACATCTTGGTGAAATTTATTTCCCAAAGGCCATGTTCAATAACAATATAGGCTCTTAAGTATTGCTTCAAGCTAGTGGGATTAAAGATCACCTTCATGAGAGTATTTAAGGAAGTTTTTAATTTGATTTCATGTTCACCAGTTCTGCTTTCCTGTCGTGTGTTTTATCTCTTTCCCTTTTGGTCTTGTGGCATGGTTAAGTTACAGATGTACACACTTTCTGAATAACTAAATGAAAACTCTCCCTTAACAAGGTTCACAAGGTTACCTAGGTCCACTTAACAGTCAAGACTTTCCAACAACTGACACTTTCCAAGAAAATGTGTCTCTACAAAGTAATATTAGACAAAGCTTTCAGGCAAGCAGGAATTCTCTCTGTGCAGAGTCAAAATGTTCATACCTCCGTCTGTTCAGAACATGCTATCCAACTCTTTGCTATTGACACTCTGGTGCTGGTAGCTGTAATGCAGGTCCCTTACACTCTGTCTGACTGCAGCCATTCTGTTAGTCAAGGATGAGTTCGTAAGGGCTGTGTCTTGGAATTTGAGGACCTAGAGGAGGGGAAAATATTCTAAATGCATGGGTTGCTAAAACTAGGTGGTCAAATAGAAGCAGTTGCATGGGATGGGCATCTAAATACAAGTTCCATGGGGAAAGCTGCTTAAATTGTGTGTAGGGAGGGCCACTGCACACAAAAAATACTTCTGATCAGCTTCTCTACAGTTGTTTCAAGCACCATCCCATGCAATTGCTTTCATGTGTGAATTGGGCCCAAATATGGTACTTAAAAGTTTTAATACTCTTCAAATGCATGCAGAGACTGGGTCAAGGGTAGCTAGCAACTGAAACTAAATTGTGCTCATATGAGGCAATGAGCTACCCTGCTATTCTTACTGTAGAACATTTAATATAGAACTGCAAGCCATAAGGGCTAGCAGTTATCTAAAGTTACATCTGCAACAGCATTTGTGCAAGCATGGCTTCTCTTTATTCTGGATTGTGCAGAACTTTTCCTAGGTGATTCTTTAAGGTGCAGTAAAGACGGGAATCTTAAGCAGCACGAATGCATCCCTTCAATATTTAGAGATGGATGGAATAAGCACAAAAGTACTTAAATTTATAAAAGCATAAGTTGGCAATGCCAACTAGCCAGATCGGTTGACTCATGGCTGCTTGCTTCAGTAATACAATGGGGTTGTTGCTCTGTAATCTTTCATTTTAAAATTACTTGGATAGAAATGACCCCTCTTTTTGTTTGTTAACTTTTTTGAGGAGGTCACTGGTTCAGAGAATGAGGACTGCGTCTCTTTACATGGAACTCAATGCTACAGATAGAACATGAAAATCCTTCCATTCCAATTGGGAAAACGGTTGCACATTGAGATGAAGTGTATTAGCTTCTGCTGGCGCACAAGTGCAACGTTCTGAAACATAATTTCTTCACATTTTCAATTCATTGACTCCTGTTTCCATTGCTTCCCTCCTCATGCAGAACTGTTTGCCCTCTGGTAGCTGATGACATGCAATCATTCAGCATCAGCCATTTATCTCCCCCCCCCTCCCCCGGGCATTTTCCTCCATTGTGGTGGTCCATGTTTTCCCCCTTTGCTTTTTCCATGACAACCAGTAGCAAAGACAGCTTTCTTTTTAAAAATGTGACCCATGAGAGGGTTCCAAGGCCAATGTTTCATCATATATGGGGTATATTCTCCCAGATATGTAGATGGCGTTTCTGTTCATGGAGGGAGCTCCCAATGGCGGAAGAGCTAGCTGGAATTCTACCGTTTTTAAATTTCCACATACCTACAATATCCCACTTTCTAATAGTTCTTTTTAGTAGAGCCCTGTCTTTCCCCCCATCTAGTACAGTATATAGGTTTTTTCATCCTAAAGTAAGGATTTTAGCAGCAATCAAAAACATTTTGCTATTTTTTTACTTCTCTATGTAATCATTATTTTAACAAAATAAAATCTAAAATGGGAAAAGAGTGTGTGTGTGTGTGTGTGTGTGTGTGTGTGTGTGTGTGTGTGTGTGTGTGTGTGTACACACATCCTGTATCTCCACCAATCATAACTAGATTCAGGGCTGGCCCATCCATGAGGTGAAGTGAAACAGCCGTTTTGAATGGCGGATGGTCACACCCTGTGCCCATTGGCCTCTTCCATAGCTGCCTCGCCTTGCCTCCACATCCTCTTTGCTCTGCTGCTCTTTGTTTTGAAAGGGGACCAGAGCAGGGTCAGCTACTCCTCACTTCCAAAAGGGGTGAGAGGAAACCTTTTTTGGAAGTAGAACGCTGCTTCTAGCTTCCTTGTTCTGGCCCCACTCTGCTGGTCAACACTTGATCATTTGGCCAACAGTTCAACACATGACCATTTTATGGCACTTGTTCACCAGCATATATAGAATCTGGATTTCTACTTGTACTGACAAGCCCTAGAGCCAAACTCTATACTATGTTAACCTACTTGGTCCTGATGTACTTTGTTTTTCTAGTGGAAAGCAGCTAGTGGAAAGGTGGCCGATTTCAGATTTTTTTTATTAGATTTCTATCCCGCTTTCTCCCCCCATGGGGGGGGGGAGCTGCAGTATAGGGGAAGGGCTTTAACCTTTTTCACTGCCATGGTCCTGATCTGGATCATGCCCCTTCCCAAAAAGTGGCTGCTGTTAACAGTGTCAGAGCCAGACATATTATGAATGTGACGTATAGCTTGGCATTTGCTTCCCTATGTGCGCTGATCCTGAAACCTGCACATGGCTTGCCATGGAGTGGATTTACTCTGTACAAGCTTTCCAAGGAGGTATGATACACTGAAGTGATTATGAGAAAAAACAGACCTACATTGTCGCTTGCTTTCAGTGCTGTAGCGACTCAAAACAGACCTACATTGTCGCTTGCTTTCAGTGATGTAGCGACTCCATAAACTGGCAAAGTATTCTAAATTATAAAAACAAATTGCTGCTCTGAAAAGACACAAGCTCAAGAAGGAATATAATTTTCTTTGAATGCTTATGAAAAAGATCACACAGCTTCCATTTTGAGAATTTTCTATTGGCAGTATAAAAGGGGTGTGCGAGTGAGTGAGAGAGATTTGTCAGTTTAGCAGTTCCTTTTTAAAAGAGAATTGCTCACAACACTAAACTGCCTTGTACCTGTAACCCAGTGTGGGTGAATTGTGAGCTTCCACCTGGTAGGTTTGGGGCAGACTGATTTGCTTGGATAAAGTAGAAACAGGCAGTAATATGGAGATCTTTATCCTAAATGCAAGGTTCCTTAGTAACAAGTCTCTTCTCTGGGGAGCCTGGGAAAGAGCATCACAGGAGGCAAAATGGTCCTTGTTAAGAGAGAGGAGAGGGAGTGGAAATGAGTAACGGAAAATGTGCATCTCCTACACTCAAGCAGGCATCTGAAAATAGAACGCTGCAGCCACATGGGGAGTTCTTGCCCTTCTGCTTCCTTGGAAATCGTGCAAAGTAAACAAGGGACCAATAAAACCTTCCTAAGGCTGGAAACATATTCTGCAATTCCCTGTTCAAACTGATAAGAGCTTTTTACTTGGGCACTCTTGGTGTGCATTTTTCTCAACTAATACAAGCGATTTAACTGAGGTGTTCTCCACACCCTGGATACTTGCTACTTTGTCACTCATTGCTTTTGTTTATATTCCAGAGCTAAAGACTAGTTTCCCAGATGGTTTGTGTGGGCAACATATGACTGATTCTGCACATGCCACTGTTCCAGCAAGCTGCTCTGACTGTGAGGGTAAAAAAAAGAGAGATGCTAAACCGCCAATATCTCTAGCAAAGGTAATAGTGTGTTGGGGATTGCTGCTAACACCTACAGACTAGCTGTCTTTAGGGGCTGATTCAGGTAAACCTATGGATGTCTTTCTGACCAGGTCAGCCTATGTAGGTGACTGGAGAAGAGGATGGCTATTTCAAACACTGTGGTTTGCATGGTGGCTGCCTATATGCAAGCAGAGCACCCAACCCGTACCAAAAGTGTAACAGTGGGTGGGCATGCTGATAATCTAGGAACATGACTAACCCATGTCACGTACACAAAGTTGCCAGAGCAATTGACCTGATTTTAATCTGTCCAAAGGGAGTTGAATGAACTATGATGAACCCGCAAATTCTTCCCAAGAAACGTTGACTCTTATATTAAGTGAGAGATGGGAATTCAGTAAAATGGCATGAAACTATAAAGTGGAGTCCACCACTTGTAGAATCCTAACCAATATTCATTTTTACAATTGTGAAAAACTTATCTTTACCTTTTTATGAAGGTATTTAATCTTCATATGGATCTGCTTTTCCCCTTCAAAAGCAGCTTCTGCAAGAAGAGACTAAGGTTGCTTTCACACTAGCACCTTTCACTGCTCCTGGGGCAGTGCTTTTCTGGAATTTTAAAATAGTGGTTCCATAAATCATGTAATATAGTTCTATATTGTTCAGCAAAGCCCAACTCCATGGACAAGATCCTTCTGTAGAATTTACTTTGATGCCCTTCAGCAAAGCTACTATGCATCTTTAGTTAGAATCTTCCTCCTCTTGACTTCTCTTCCTTTCTGATCAGCACAACTTTAGTGATTAATTGTCCCTTAATTAATCAGTTTCTGTTCTAGGCAAGGAGTGGGGGGGTCTTAATTAGCAGGGATGTATCTAAGTAACTAGGTCACGAGTGCGAGTCAGTGCCAAAATTTTGGGGCAAGTGCGAGTCATTTTTGCACGAGTGCGAGTAAGGCCAACCCCCCCCCCCCGAGTCACAAGTCGAGTCACTTTGGGGGAAAATGTCTTTTTCCCCCTGAAAATGGGGTGGGTGTGGGGACCTCTGAGGCTTCCAAAGCACCCACTTGGCTTCCCCTATGCCCTTCCCCTCACCTCTCAGTCTTGTTACCACCCATCTGGTTTGGGAAAAACAAGCGTGTCTACGTTCAAACCATTTATTATTCCCTCCCTGCCCCCTCCCCTTGCTAAGCCGAGCATCCCTTGGGTTCGGAGTTTTGGTCAATGAGGAGGAACTGCTGCGGCAGCTTCGCCTTCCTTCACCTTTCCCCACCCCTCGTGCTCGGAGTTGTGGCCAACGGCGAACAGACGGCATAAAAAGGGAAACTCTGAGCCAGGCTTGCTTTCTCACCCCCTCGAAAACCCTCCCTCCCCGTTGCCCTCCTCCACCGAGGTCTCCACTGGCCTCCCTGTATTGATGCCGGCCATTAAAGGAAAATAACTTGGAAATGGCAAGTCGTTACCCCCACGAGTGCGAGTCCCGTGTGTCGCGAGTCCGAGTGCAAGTCAGTGGGTTACGAGTACGAGTCAGGGAAAAAAGTGACTCAGTCACACTTGTGAGTCGAGTCATTTGACTCTAGTCCCCATCCCTGTTAATTACTGGTTTCTTTTCTTGTTCAAAATAGCACTCTTCACCAAAAGAAAACCCCAGTTATTACTGTATTTTTATGCTGCTTTTCAACAACAAAAATCACAAAGTAGTTGTGCTACCAGTAGGCTGCCTATCCAGTTTAGAACTGAGTAGTTTGTGGGGTTTTCCTCTATAAATATAATAGGAAGTGCGTGAGGCTCTCTCATGCTATGGACATCTCTTTTCTGAGACCGGGCAGCCCTAGTTCAGTATCTGTTCCAGTCCTAGCACATGAGTGAAGTTGCATGGTGATGTCAGCAGGAAATAGATGTATTGCAGAGATGCATCATCCTAATCAAGTAGGTGAGGGGCAGGGGGAGAGATTATCCCATAAAGAAAATGGACTGCAGTGACTAGGAGTAGTCACTAACTTTCTGGATGTGAGTTGCCATCCTCCAGAGTAAGCTGAGGCAACCCTCATAGGGACCCAATCACTCCTCCAGAACCTGCTTTTCCTAGAAAAAGCAGAATTGTGTGTGTGTGAGTTCAGTCCTAAACCAAAACAAACCCTGGTATCTGGTGAGTTAATGAAGATGCAATGAAATGAAATAAAAGCACTTCACATGCGGTGAGATGGTATCCTGCATTTTAGTCTTGTCAGAGGTGGAAAACTGGTCTCTGCTTGCCTTTAGAGCTGGGAAATGTCACCTGTATTGCTTTCAGGACATCAAAGTCAAGCATGCAGATTCCTGGACAAGTTTAGGTAAAATGATACCAGCTCCAGTCTCAGTCAAATCCTCCAATGAAAGCTTCAGGCAGTTCCGAAAAGCTGCACTAGAAAAAGAAGAAAGCGAGTGGGCAAAAGAACGAAAAAAGCAATTGGAGCGAGCTGAGAGGAAAATGAAAAATCTCCCTCGGGAGAAAGAGAGGTTTGTAATTCCATATAATTAAACTGAAAGGCTGTATTTCACGTATCCGTTTAACTAACCTCATATTGAGTGGTTGCCAACTGGGTTGCTTTGTGGCTACGTGGAATTGATTTCTGTTCGAGGGGAAATAATTAAGGCTGGTAGCACAGCTCTGTAAAATGGCAACAGTCTGCTGAATGACATTTTCAAGGTTAGTCTGATTTTTATATAAGCCCATGTTTATACTAGACCAATGCAGAAAGATTGTAGGCGAAAACTAGCACTCAAGCTTATGGCGAACTGTGTTGTTGCTAGCAACGTTAAAGTAAAACCTATGGTTATGTTTTCCAGGTTATCTACAGGTATAACCATATGAACAACTAATTCCTAGATCAGTCTTCCCTAAATCTTTGATACCTGTGGCACAGGAGATTTTTTTTCTGGATTAAAACTCGAGGCACATGTACACTTAAACATACGTCTTATGACTGACTTGAGTTTGAGTTTGAGTCTTGTGACTTTACTTGACAGGGTGATTGGGGACATAACAAAAAGACTTTACAGTGCAGTCCTATGCATGTAAGTTCCAATTAAGTTCACTGGGACTTGCTCCCAAGTAACTGCATATAGGATTGCAGCCTTAATGACCTAGCATTGTTCTCCAGTTTTGGAAACGCAACACCCATGAGAGTTCAGGAAAGGACACCAAGGGGTAGCTAGAAGGAGTTGTAGTCTGAATTGGAAGTCAGAGAGGCATGTTGAGCTGAGGGTTTTCAGCTGGACTGTAAGCAACTGGTAGGCTCCAATCGGAGCTCTCTCAGTTGCTTGAGGGTAGCAATTCTTGAACATTTTGGTCTCCGGGGCCCTTTCCACTCCTAGCAGTGGTCTTGAAGAGCCCTAGGGCTCCAAGGAGCACACACTGAGAAACACTGCTTTGGGCGATCTGAAGCAGGACCAGGGGTTGCCTGCTTTCACAGTCTGTTTTGCTTTTCTGCTTGCATATTTGTAAATAAAACTGATAAAGCCAAGATGCCATAAGCTTCCAGTGCTGCTACATCCAAAGGAAACTCAACTTTGTAGCATTGCCCTTGGATTTCTCAGTGCATGGGGAAGTGGAGAAAGCTTAATGATATTTCTCAGGTGGCTTTCACAACATTTCACAACAATGAGTGGACTGGACACATCCTCTTTGCCAACTACAAAACAGCCCAGTTAACATTGTTTCCCAGGGCCAAGCTACACCTTGCATCAAATATGTAGTTTGGTCTTGTGAGATCACAGTGGGGGTAGAGGGAGGCTTTAACTTTTCCATGTTCTTCCATGGTCCCAATGCAGATTAAAGGCGCCGCCCCCCCCCCCCCCCCCCGGTAACTATAATTGAAAATCAATGGCAGCTCTCTTCCTGATGGAAATAGCAGAGTGCCTAATAATCAGTGAGTGCTCAGGCATGGGACCATGCTTTCTGGATGTCTGCCTCAATTGGTAGAGCGACCGTCTCATATATGCCTGAAGATCTGAAGGACAGCAGTTCAAGATGGTCGGGTCTGTGTCGGAGAGCTGCCGGCACGCTGGGCTGATAAGCTTGCAGTGCTAGGACATTATTGTATTGTAAAAACCCCTTGGTTTAGAAAGCCTGCCCGTGTAAACCGCCTTTGAATTAAAGTCAGAGGAGAAATCCGATGACCAAAGAAAAGGCAGTATATACAGTAAATACTGGTTTATTATTATTATTCTGGGCAGTGGCAATGCTGGGGGGGGGTTTCCCATTCTTGTCAGCCATACTGTGAACTGCATCTGAGAATCCCAGTGCATTCTTACACTGAATATTACTGCTCATATATTGGGGGGGAGGATGGGGAGTGAGAATCAGTGGTTCACTGTACATGGCACTCACCGTGGGAATTGCTGTACTGAATCATTGCTAATTAAGTTACTAACTGCTTTTGTACACATACATGCGAAAGAATAGGACCTATATCCTTGAATCTATAATTACATTAAAATTGTTGCTAATATATTGTTGCATCACAACTGCCCCTGCTAACTGGGCAAGAGGCACTTTTTCAATTGGTGCTCCTCTTATATTTAGCAGGGGGAGAGTAACTGCTCCCCTTTTACTCCAGCACAGTCTCTTTTCTGGTGGCTGTTTGCTGGTGGTGTTCTGCATCTTCTTAGATTGTGAGTCCTTTTGGGACAGGGAACCATTTAATCATTTGATTTTGTCTGTAAATCGCTTTGAACTTTTTGTTGAAAAGCGGTATATAAATAATAATAATAATAATAATAATAACAACAACAAAAACAATGTTTTTATAGATTAAGAAACAATGGAGAAGCAAATTCGAACTCCACTGCAGTAAAAGCAAGCTGCTCACCTCCCAAAAGAGAGGCACCGACAAAAGAGCAGCTACCTTCATCACAAAGTCTTGTCGTAGACCGTAACTTGGCAAGAAAAATGGAACAAGAGCGCAGGAGGAGGGAAGCGGTAAGTAATTGACACACAAATCAGCTTAAACAGTGTGGTCCCAAAGCACAAGGCAACAGCTGAGGACCTGTTCCAATAGCTTAGGTTTTTTTTTGGCTGAACTCTGTAGGCTTAAGTTGCCTGTGAAGAGCCATCTGAGAAATTGAGGTTAGGTGACGACGAATGCTTTGGCTCAGTCTGTGGTATGGTGCAAAGTAGCCACCAGTTGCTATGCGTACAGAATAGTATATACCAGAGTTGGCCAAACTGTGGCTCTAGAGTCACATGCGACTCTTTGACATATAATGTGCGGCTCCTGGAAATATGTTGACTGAGTTCCTTTTTTGCATCACAATTAATATAAAAAGGTAAATAAAAAATTTGCAAGCTTTGATTATTTACCAGGTATAAACTACTGAGAGTCCACTGGATTAAAACATAAGTTTAATGTTCATGGTGAGTAAATACCGTATACAGTATTTAAGAATTTAAATGCTTCTTAAATATTGTGCCTCTCAAACATCTCTCTTGCAGCTCTGAAACACCGGAAGTGTATTGTATGTGGCTCTTCATTAAGCAAATGTGGCCACCCCAGTATATACCATCAGTTTAATTCAGAAATTATTTATTTAGTTAGTTAAAGAATTTTTATCCTGCCTTTCTCCCGACAGGGCAATCAAGGTGGTTTACAAGATTAAAAACATGTTAAAATATACAATACAATAAACAATTAAACATGGTAATTGAAACAATTAAAACACTGTACTTCAATCTTTTAGGTAACAATTTCAGATTCAAGACTGCTGAAAATGGCAGCCCTCTGTCAAATTTCTTCCCCTTTTCCTTGTATGTCTTTATATATTTCATTTATATCCTGCCTTTCTTCCATCATGGAATTTGGCAGCATATGCAGGGCCCTAGTCAGTCTCTCCCATCCGGGAACTAACTAGACCCAGGCCTAATTAGCTTCAGCAAGATTGCTGTATTGTGTGCCCTTTATCGTGTGTCCTAACATCCTTACAAATGCATTTCCCTGCCCCAGTCAACATCTTTGGCTGCCACTGGTGGGGGTGGGGAAATGCATCATAGTGACATAAGTTGAATGAGAGAGTGCTGATGGGATGAGGGAGCTTAACATGGGCCTGCCATTTTGTAATATAGTCATGGTTCTTCCTCCTTGAATACTACTGGATGGTTAGCAGCCTTGATCCTAAGTATGTTTGTTCAGGTCTCAATAGATATGCATATTGCATGATCGAAGTTCTGCCTGTTCGGGTGTTTTAATGTTAATAGCAATATAGGACCACAATCCAGGTTACAACCATGGCTGGGGAGGGGGGGGGGGCTGTAACACTTCGATGCATCACATAGGACTGCCCAGCCCTGCTATGTTGTGTTTTTAAAATATAAACAGGCCTTAATCATGCAATAGGTGTTTAGTTTGACCCTCAAAAGCAAAGTCCTGTTGAATCCAGATATGCACAGACAGAATTGCAACCTAAATATCTTTTCAATTGTGTTTTTCTTTTCATTTTTTCACAGATGGCAGGCACCATTGATATGAATTTTCAGAGTGACATCATGGCAACGTTTGAAGAAACCCTGTAGTGAGAGGAATGGATGCTGGTGTAATTAAATACAGATCTTTAAAATGCGATGATGGATTGCAAATATACCTCCAGTCCACTGAACCTCTGTGGTGATATTTCATCTAAACAAATGTTTGAGTGCCAGCATATTACTGTAATTTCATTTTTATAAAATCTTGTACTAAATATATAAATCACTTGTAACTTTTTCATTGTAGAGGCATAGTTGAACAGTCTCATGCATTATGAGCCAGATTTCTGAGCATAGTTAGTTTTGAAATACTACTGCTTCTTTCAAACATTTTAACTCTCTGTTTCAAAATACTTTATTTTTATTTGTGAAGTAAAATAAGCAAAACTTGGAGATTCAAATTTGGTATTTAAATACATTTGGGATGCCTGTGAAGTTTGAGGAACACTTGTATATAAATATCTGCTAATAAGTAATAACTGATATCTCAAGTCTCTGTATGTGAAGTACAGTACACTTTCATTATGCCAAGTTCTGTATACTTAACATTTTAACAAATTTTGTGGCATTTGATTTCTGGCTAATGCATTTAGGTTTATTGTATTATGCTTTGAAACGGCAGACCAGCATGCTGTCCATATATTCAGTATTAAGTGAGTTGAATGCTGGATTTCTAGCTATGTACCATTTGAAGAAAATTTATCTGTGTTTTTTCATAATTAGATCTGTAAATATATAGTCATTTTGGTTTTTCAAATAGTTTGTTCTCCTTTCATTTTGAAAGGAATATAACTGTGGTCTTTTGTACCTGATACCAAATCGCCGATACCAAATCGCCTTTATATTTTACAGCTTTCATATGATAATAAAATGGATTGTTAAAGCCTAATGGTCTTCTACTACCTGAAACTTTTGTGGTTTTACAAAATACTGTATCACCCTTGCTGTATCCACCCAGATATTTGTAAGAAAGTTTCTATGGAACTTAAATCTCACTGTTTCTGAGATTTATTTTTTTCAGCTATAGCCTATGCCCTGTTCACAAACATGTCAGCTGGAACCCAAAGGACCAGAGTTGGCCTACCACACTCATACAGGGACTCTCTAGATCCCTGCTTTTAAGCAACACTTCCCATGCCAAAACTCAAGCTGCTCTGAATATCGAAGGGAGCCTCTGGAAGCAACCTCTTGCATGAGTAGCCATTCTAGAAGGAAAACCTCACAGCCGCATAACAACCCTGGAAGGTAGGGAACCTCTCTCTACCTTACAGTTTTCTTGAGGTGAAGTTTGTGTCACAGATGAAATAGTGATGAAGACTCCATGCTAACAACTGCATTCGCACAGGTGCTTACTGACCAGATCTGCTTTCCTTTCTCTCACACCCTCCCTTCTGCCAGGAGCAGGTATACATTGGGAGCTGTTGTTTCTTTGTAAATAGTGCCTCTTGAGTTTGCTCCTAGTTCTTTTGCTCTATAGGCACTTATCCCAAGCAAGTACTTGCCTCCCCACCATAAACATCCTAGTTTCTATTGCTCTTCACATTTTAAATAGGTTGCCTGATCAGATGGAAGGAGAGGAGAATCAGTGTGGCCGGTGGTTGCTAGGCAACTGCAGGCATTCCTTGACGGCAGCTAAGTTTGGAAGCAACAGGGGAGTGCTGGTAATTGCCAAGAGGTACCCATGGCCCCCCAACACAAAGCATGTGTGCACGCACACAAACACGCACCCCTTCTCATCTATTCTTTGTCTTTACTTTTCCAGGGCCTACAAAGCCTTTCCTAAATAGTAAGAGTTCCTATCAAGCCCCCTTGGGTACAGGACCTTTCACAGATGCAAACTGTATATCTGGCTCAAGTCCTAACCAAAATTTAAGCCAGCAGTCTTCAGCTTGCCAGAGTCCTGATAGCTGTTACCCGCCTCAAGCCGCAACCTGCAACATGGGACCCACCTTCAAGAGCACAGCAGCTTCAAAGAATCTGTTTGGTGACAACCAATTAGTGTGTGCTGCTGCTATGTTCTGCCTCTTCTGTCCTTTTCCAGACTAATTGGAAGGGGAGATGAGGCAGAGAATGGCCTGCCGATATCCTGCACTCGGTTATGAAAGGGCAAGAAAGTGAGGCACAGCAGCGCAGAAGAAGGGCTGTGGTAGTGGAGAGCAGGAGGATGACAGTCTCCTTGGAAGCTGGCAGGTTTCATCAAAACCACTCCTTCAAAACCAAATTCTCCAGGAAGATTTACCACCTCTGGACCCCTAGCCTAGGCTGCTGTTCAAATTGTGCAGGTCTGAGCCTCGGTTCAAAGAGGTGGTAGCAGCATTGCTGCAATTACTTGAGGGTCAAGTCATGACGTCCTGAAGACTTCTGCTTTAAACAAAAGGGATGCAGCAGGAAGAAAACCCCTCACAGAACCTTTTTCTCCCCACTTTCTCCCAAACAGAGGCAGATGCTTGCAACAGTGCTGGCTGTTCTGCGTCTTTTCTCCTCTTCCTTATGGTTTATCTTTAAGCAATTATCCTCTTTTGGAGGACCAAAGACATAATCTAAACCAGCTTTAGTTAGTCAACCTTTCTTGCAAGAGTGCCACAAGGCAAGGTTGATGCAGGAGATGGCACCACTCCAGTGTCAACTACACACTGGTGGATTTGCCTCAGCCATGGAACAGATGGCATCATGCAGCTGCGGAGAAAGGCACAAGGGTAGGGTTGACTCCATTTTATAGGTAGACATGTCACAAAGTCCTTAAATAAGCCACTCATTATTTAAGCTCTTGTAGGTACCTAACAAAGAAAGTTGCTATGGGCTGGGCCAACTGTGTAGTTACTCCTTGTTTATAGTCATCTTTATACACAACACTGCTATCAAAGTGAGGATCTATAACTAACCAAGGAAAGCTCATTTAGAGCACAATCCTACTTAAATTCCAGGCGGCGGACCTAGCATCCGCTGCCTGGAATAGTCGCAAACGTGCCATAAGGCACGTTTGACAACTACTTTAGAGCTGGGAAGGCTAGCACAAGGCCGGCCTTCCCAGCTCCGCCGGCCAAGGACTCAGGCGGCCGCCGGACTCAAGAAAGGTAGGATCTGGTCGATGGCTCTGAGGCTTGGTGAATGGGGGGGGGGAGGGACGGCAGAGCCAGGAGGACGACCATAGGCCCAGCCATCCCGGGCGGGGGGGGGGGACATGGCGTCCGCCATATCCTGGTCTCTGCCGGGCTCCGGAGGATGGCTGGGCCGTTACATGGCTGCCTTTGACTTCCGCCAGCAAAATAACTGGCGGAAATCCGAGGAGGCCTATCGGCCCCAGCTGCCGTTACCCTTCCTTGAGTGGGACGTCCCCTTCCTTGAATAGACTTTCTGCTGTGGGCTGCCTGTTGCAGGCAGCCCGTGATGGAGCTCTGGATCGGGTGGATGGCCTCATCCACCCGCCGCCCAATCTTTAAGTAGGATTGGCCTGTTAGATAGATTGTATGACAAGACCATAGGAAAACTTCATACATTACCACTTGGATATATGCATCTAATACAAGGGTCAATATACGTGTTTGTGTTGGCAGGAATCTAGTCTACTTGAACCATATATATATAATACTGTATGCTTGTCAGAGAATTGTGGTTGGCTTGCAGCTCTGGGCTGATTTCCTTGATTGCCTCCAGTGGCACCTGAATGTGTGAACTGTTTCCAGTGAATAGTATTTTATTTGAAGTTACAGTATATTATTCTGTCCTTTCTCCACCAAGGACTTCATGGTAACATATGCGATTCTTTCTCCCCCCCCCCTTTTTTTTTTAATCCTCTCAACAACCTTGAGAAGTAGGTTGAGAGGTCACTGGCCCAAAGTCAATCCAGTGAGTTTATGGCTTGTGGCTCTGAACCCGGATCTCACCAATCCTTCACACGTCACTACCCACCGTAACACACTGCCTCTGAAAGTAGTACTATCTGAGGTTGTAAATCTGTAGGTCCCTTTCATACGTACAAACCATTGCTCGACTCTGCCGCTATCAAGTGTTAAAGGCGTATGTATGAACCCAGCCCTGTGTGTACATGATAGCAAACTAGGGGTTGCCCTTGTCTACTGTGTCAACTCACACGGCCGCAAATGTTGAAGATGGAAAGGGGGGACGGGGGAGCGAGGTATGATCTGCAAAAATCTACACATGTCGGGTAAGAAGCGACTTGCTTGCCAGGGCTCAATGTGCCCGAGCCAGCAGCTCCTGCTGGCCTGAACAGCTCCCCGGAGGCTGCTGGGCTGCCTCCTCCGTGCAGCGGGCGCGTGTGCGGCAGACGTGCTTTCCCCCACCCCCCTCCAGCTGGTGTGGTCTGCGCGCTTCCATTCACGCGGCCGCCGCTGCCGCTGCTGCGATGATGTTGTTGATTTCTGCCTCCGCGCTGCCCTCCTGCTGGCAGAGCCCATCTCGCCGTCGCTGAAGGGGGAAGAAAGCTCGGGAAGAACAGGCGCCGCCGCCGCCTGTACTGTTGGATGGCGAGAGCCCCAGCTTCTCACTGGCCGTGCATCCCCGACAGGCTCATGGTGACAATCAGGTCTCTGCTCTTCTGGGCTCTGGTGTACAGTTACTGCGGTCTGTGCGCCTGCCTTGAGCTGCTGAAACTTTTGTGGAGCCTCGGGACCAGGCCCGGCAAGACCTTCCAGTGGCTGATCCGGGAGAACCCTCCAGGCTGCCTCAATGACCCTTCCTTGGGCACTCACTGCTATGTCAGAATCAAGGTAAGGCTTTCTTATCTTGGGGGGGCCTCCCCCCCTCGTCGCAATGTGTGGGGTGGTGACTGGCAAAGAGGTGGGGGGAGCCTGACTTGTTCTGTCATGATGAGGCAAGAGGGCACTGAGCTTGAATCCTCTCTTTTTGCAAAACAAGGACAAGCAAGCCTAGGGTGATGGGTGCCTGCCTGACCTTCCATCTCCTCCCCATCTCTTGCCTCCCTGGTGCTCTATTGCTCTTTGCTCACTGCTGGAAAGAAAGCAACGCTATGAATGTAGGACGTACTACCAGCAGCCAGTGAAAGAAAGGTGATGGCTTTCTCCACTCTGATGTGGATTGATGCGTGTGCACGGGTCGACTGCCCTTGTGTACACTACCAAAATATTGGGGGAGACAAGGAAAAAGGACGGTGGGGTGGGATGCAAACAACTGTTTTGAAATGCACCCAGTGGGAACATATCGGAGTCTGTGGTTTCTCTGATTTGCACCGCTTTGTTGTTGTTTTTTTCATAATTTACAGCACAGTTGAATGTTGAGGTGTTGAAACCGCAGAAGTCTTATCGGGGTGACTCTTGAGGAGAACTAACACAGAGAGAGAGAGAGAGAGAGAGAGAGAGAGAGCATTAATATTAGTGGACCCTGACATCCTAGTCTTAAATATTCATTTATTTATTTGCCTTTAGAGAAGTTACTAAAACCGCCAATAAGTAGAGCCAGAGGAGATGGAGATGCATTCAAAGAAGTTGTGATTTGAAAATAAGCTTAATCATCCATAGTTATTTTTTTTTTTAAAAAAGTCTTAGGGCATCACCAGAAAATTCATTGTCCCAGGCACATTAGCCTTTGCAGGATGTTTCTGCAAGTATTGAGTTAGGAAGTACTGTACTGCAGTGTTCAGGTTATATGTAATAGATGTGGGGGGTAGTTTTTTGTGAGATTCGTGCTGTAGTACTGTTTTCCTCTTACAGCACACAAGGTGGTCTACATGCTACTTTAGAGTTATTGGTTATATTATTGTTTTGAAATGTTGATATGTTTCTTGAAATGACTGTGAGACCTTTGGCTACAATCCTATACACACGTACTTGAGAGCAAGCCCCATTGAATATGACTTACTTTGGTGTAGGTTTGTGCTGTTTGTTTAATAGGTGAGATATGCATCTTTTTAATAAATAATTATTTAAACATTTGTGGAAATGCTGTTATGATGTTTTGATATGCATTGTTGCTGCTATTCGGTGCATTGTGAGCTGTTTTGGGCACTGTTTTGTGGGAAAGTGTCATATAAATTGTTAATTAATCTAATCTAATCTGCCTTTCATCAGAGAACAGAAACTGATTCAATTGAAGGCAGAATCCAGAACAGTTCCTTGTGAGGATTGAGTCCTCACCTTTGCAGCCTGGGAAAAAGCTTCCTTGTTGTAAGATCCCAAACTGTCCTAGTAATATTTGTACGTATATCTAAATAACATGGGAATTTCCCATGCAAACATCATCAGCCCAGATAAAGGGGTCATTGATGTGGCTAGTATACTAATTATCCACTCCTCTCACATAATTTTTAGAAGAGGTATTAGCCCTGGAAAAAAACACCTCACACCTGCAAATGTTTTGCAGGTCTCCAGTTGTTGCTAATACAGTAACTTTATATCCTACCAGAATTTTCCCAAGGATCTCAGAGTGGCATACATGTTTCTTATCTCCCATTTTATCTTCATAGTAACCCTGTGAGGTAGGTTAGGCTGAGAGTGACTGGCCCAAGGTCATCCAGCAAGCTTCGTCACTGAGTGGGGTTTTGAACCTGGATCTCCCCAGTTCTGATCCAGCAATCTAACCACCACACCATACTGGTTTATTTTATGTTATAATATATAAGAAAATATTTAATCCCAGCAATATCTACTGTTTAAATGTTGAGATCATGCCCATCAGAAGGACCACAGTCTATATTAGACCCACGACCATGGTTCTGCAGAAGATGGAATTTGGACAGGTAGAAGTTGTCAGGCAGGGATGAGAAAAGCTGCAGCCACTGAAATGTCCTCTTTTACACACCTAATAGAGCAATATGAGGGTACCATAATATTTGTCTTAAGAACATAACATAAGAAGAGCCCTGCTGGATCAGGCCAAAAGCCCATCTAGTCCAGCTTCCTGTGTCACACAGTGGCCCCACCAGATGCCTCAGGGAGCACAAGACAACAAGATAACCTGTTTCCCGTTGACACTCCCTTGCACCTGGCACAGAGAAAGCCCACTTCTAAAAACCAGGAGGTTGCTTATGGCTTGTAACCTGTGATGGTCTTTTCCTCCATGAATCTGTCCAAACCCCTTTTAAAGGCATCTAGGCCAGATGCCATCACCACATCCTGTGGCAAGGAGTTCCACAGATGAATTACACGCTGGGTAAAGAAATATTTTCTTTTCTCTGTTCTAACTCTCCCTCCACTCAATTTTAGTGCATGTCCCCTGGTTCTGGTGTTGTGCGAGAGGGAGAAGAATTTCCCTCTATCCACTCTCTCCATCCCATGCATAATTTTATAAGTCTCAATCATGTCCCCCCTCAGGCGCCTTTTTTCTAGGCTGAAAAGCCCCAGACGCTGTTGCCTTTCCTCATAAGGGAGGTGCTCCAGCCCACAAATCATTCTGGTCGCTCTTTTCTGCACCTTTTCCAATTCAACTATATCCTTTTTGAGGTGTGGTGACCAGAACTGGACAGAATACTCCAGATGTGGCCTTACCATCGATTTGTACAAAGGCATAATGATATTGGCCATTTTATTCTCAATCCCTTTTTTAATGATCCCGAGCATGGAATTGGCCTTCTTCACAGCCGCCGCACACTGGGTCGACAGTTTCATTGACCTGTCCACCAGCACCCCAAGATCTCTCTCTTGATCCGTCACAGAAAACTCAGAACCCATTAGCGTATATGTGAAATTTTGGTTTCTTGCCCCAATGTGCATCACTTTGCACTTACTTACATTGAAGCGCATCTGCCATTTTGCTGCCCATGTGCTGCCATGTCTTCTTCCCCATGTGAGTTCTTCCTAATAACATGTAGGTCACAATTTCAACATTTTGTGCATTTCCCCACTCGCACCAGCAGCAGCCAATGACATGGTTTCTTACCCCTTGTTCATTTCTTTTCCTTGTGCGTTTGTTCATTTAGGGTACTTTAGATGTTTAGGATTGTCACACTTTGTTCACTTACTCTTTACAGGAGGAAGGATGTGTGTGTGTCACATGCATTGTCCTCCTTTATTTTCCCCAACTTAAACCTTCACATTTATTAGTAGAGAATATATGACTTCTTTTAGAACAGCAGTGGAATGACAACACGTGTGGATTGTGCTTTGTGCCACTGTTCCTTCTCTTCTGCAAGTCACCTGCTCAGATTCAACAGATCATAATAGAAACAAGAGGGGTAAAAGGAGGCGGGTCGGTCTACTATGTCTCCAAAACACACTGTATCTACAGCAGTGTGAAAGGAACATGCAGTTTCATATGTGACTGCAAGTGAAAAAGCAACACAGGCTGGTGCTACAGGGAACCTGCCTAACAGTGCAATCCTGTGTACATTAGCGCTGAGGGAGCGTGTGCTCCCCCGGCACTGGGTGTTGTAAATGCACCGTAAAGTGCGTTTACAGCACCCGGAGAGGAAGGGCTGCTGACAAAGAGGGCGGAGGCCCTCTCTCCCCCAGCACCCCGTCCCTGCACCTGCCGGACCAGGTAAGCCCTGCACCTGTCGGTGCAGGGGCGGGGGGAGGGCAGACCGGGCGGCAAGGGCGGCAAATGCCGGGCGGCATTTTGACCATTGGCCAAATCGGGCGGGGGGAGGGCAGGGATATCGGCAGCAAGCTCCGCCAATATCCAAAGCTGTCTCCCGTCCTGGTGCGGCCTTACATGCCAGCCTCGAATGTACAGCAGCTCCAGAGCTGGCGTACATTCGAGTAGACCCATAGCCATAGGGCCACAGGCTGCTTGCACCGAGGGAAGGGAACAATTGTCCCTTTCCGTCGACGTGCACCCAGGCTGCCCCAGGGCAGCTGGGGAATGGGATAGGATGCAGCAGCTGCATGTTGATCCCACACATTGTGGGGGGTGGGGAGG